>JANUWF010001937.1:1200000-2400000 GCA_026120185.1 Voacanga thouarsii
ACTGTTCCTTTATAGCTCTAGAGTTATTAGCCTTGATTGGTTGAAGAATACCCAAGGGAAACTTGCAAATGAAAATTAGTTGGAGTACCATTACTAATGCAACTTGTCATTTACATGTTTATTTCCACCAAGTCTACTACTGGCTTTCCTAACTTCTTAAGTGTTAAAAAAGGAATGATGTTGAGAACAACCCCCTGTCAATGAATACTTTGGAAATAGATTTATCGTTTACATGTGTTTTGACGTACAAAGGTTTCAAATGATTGGTCATTTCCTCTGTTGGTTCAACAAAAGATATGTTGGACTCTTTTGTATTGTCTGACTTGTCTGCTGGATCAGCCCACTCAGCTACCACCTAGTTAGTAACAAAAACATCTCTTGCCCGTGCTTGCCTACCCTCTTTCTTGCAAAACTTCAAAAATAAAAAACTGATTGTATTCATAGAACCTTCAGATTCCATTCTCTCCAGTTCGGTTGGCTAATCATATTTTATGGCCTTTCATTTATATCTTTTAAACCCTCTTCCTTTGTAACATTATTTTTTATGTGGAAGTAAGCATGGAGGGTATTGCACTTATGTAATTTTCCCTCATAAGTGCAATGTGCAATGTTAAAATCCCTCATGTACCTTAAAAAGCCACTTTCATAGCAGCATTCGATCTATCTTCTTATGGGAATTTTAGCTAATAAAAAATAGACCATCTGCTATAACTTGATAAACCCGCCTTCTTGTCTTTCTGAAACCTAGCTCGCAGATCAATCTTTCGGCGAGGGTGATGAATCGGCCGATAAATGAATGACTCAGGATATAAGTTCAGCTAGTCTGACTACTTTCATTTTGGAATCTACGCTTTTTTCATGTAAGATAACTCTGGACCTTCAATGTTTACCATATTCTGATCAACCATTCGTCTAGACACCTCTTTCCTAGTCAAGCTATCTCACTTTCTTTCAAATGTGCTCAGCTTTCATAATGCTACTATCAGTTCATCCTCATCAACCTGTTCTAATTGATCCTCAGACAAAGGGATTTTCATGAGAGATCTTAGGTTGACTGGATCGCTATATCTTAGGTTGACTGGATCACTATCAAATGCTTTGTTGAAAAGTTAAGGGTTAACGGATTCCATCATGTCTGATACGGAACTGTCTAGCCCAACTTTACTTACTTTTACCATGTTAAGATCAATAATTGAAAAAGGGATTGTGTCTACTAGTATTTGCCGTCCGTTAACTTGAAATGCCCTTCTTGGATAGCCTTCTAAATAGAATTTCTAAAAACCACATAGTTATTAGTGGAATGAGTAAAAGAATTGTGCCATTTACAATACTGCTTCCCCTTTAATTCTTCCGCAACCGAAATTCTCTGACCATTTGTAAGATTGATATGCATGTCTTTGAGTAGGTAATCAAAAATTTGATTGGCCTTGGTTATGTCAAACGAATATGTTTCTTAATTGCTTGATTTAGTAGGTTCTTCACCTCAGACCAGTTTCAAGGCCGGATAACTATAAGCCTTCCCGGTTACGATCTCAGCTACCATAATTTTCTCATCGGTGACCGGCTCATTGATGTCATCAATTATCGAAGTCATGATTGGCCTCTTCTAAAACTTTACCCCTCGTCTCGCCTCCTTGTCTTTGATGATCTACTCAATCCTAGCTTCATGTAAGGCCAACCATGACAAATTAGATAAATTATATAGAATTAGGGCCTCCCTTAATTATGGATGCATCCGGTCAATGGCAATCCATGTATACTCTAATTCTGGTAAGAGTGTCTAGCACTTTCCTTTCAACCGTCACAACCTTTCTAGAAAATCAGTAACAGACTCATCGATCTTTTGCTTAATGGCTAAAAGATCAGCCATTGGGGTGTCTGGTTCAGGCCGGTAGAACTTTTCGTAAAAAATTCTTTCTATTTCGGGCCAGCTTTGAGTATAATTTGGCAATAGATTGGAATACCATGTAAAAGCATGACTAGTCAGTGATAATGAAAAAATATATAATTTATGTCATTCACTCCTACCTATCTCATCATATTGGACAGTGAATCTATTGAAATGTCTATGGTAATCTTGTTATCATCTCCCGAAAATATAGTGAAGTCCAAAACCTTGAAACCTTTGGGAAAAGTTAGTATTGAGTCTATCTATTTAGGATAAAGTTTCTGGTAGGCAGCTTTTTCCACACCAGTGATTGTCAAACCAAATTATTCCTCAAAATATCAGCTATTACACTTAAATCCACTTGTTGTTGAAATTAGAATTCTGTGGATGGACTAGGTTCCTTGGTTGGTAGGTATGCAAAGCTGAGGTAATTGGTGAGAACTGACCAGTTAACATTCTTTGTTGAGTTATTGTCGGAACTGCGACTGGTCATGCATAACTTCCTGCTTCAGGACTTTTTACTTGCTGCATTATAGTATATACCGATTGGCTACTAGCTGGGTCAATACTATATGACAGTCTAGTTGTCTCAGTTGGTATCAAAGAACCTGCTACTATATTGCCCCCTGGCCCAATCACCAAATGCTGACCTGTGGGGTATATTAGTTGATGCCCCCAGCACACACTAGTTGTTACCCTCCAGCATATATCATTTGTTGCCTTCCAGCATATATTGGTTTTTACCCTCCAAAGTAAACTAGTTGCTTGGCCTCCATTCCATAGTTTATGGGGGACTGGACATCTGTGTAAGGACAAGTCATAGGTGATGAAAATGCACTGATCACCGGGTTTATAAAAATAAAAAAGATTCATGCATTCAATCTTCACCATAAAAATAAGAAATTCTAATTTTTTTTCTTAATGATAAAAAAATTAAGATTTATGATTAAATAATAAAATATATTAAATTTTAATATTGATAATATTTCATTCGATATACTCATCGAAAAACGATCTCTTTTTTCATTATAGATAATTTTAAAAATTTTATATTATCATTTTCAATTGTATCATTTGCAAGATAAGATTATTAATATTCTTAATTCCTTTTTCTTAAGTGCTAAGATTTTTTTTAGAATTTTTATTAAAAAATTAAACTTTATCATTTTAGCCTAAAAAATAAAAAAATTCATTATTCTAAATAAATTTGTTAAAATATAATATTAAAAATATTTTTTTATCAATGAAGAAATTAATTTTATTTCACTTAATATTTATAAGTTTATAACAATAATAATATTAAAATAAATAAATAAATTGATTATCAAATATAATATTTATGTTTTAATATATATATAAAATACATTTTATTAAGTATGAACCTATTAATATATGATGTTTGAGTATTCCTTTAGTTAGATATATCTTTTTCAGTGGTAAATTTTTAAAACATATTAATAGATACAAGTATTAATAAAAATTACATTAACAAGTAATTGTGTTTAAAATATAAACTCAACTTATGCTAAATCCTTCACGATTTTCTTTCAATCCCTCACAACCCAGCGTAATATGTATATGTATATGTGTGTATAATATAATTGATTGAAAAAGATAATCCTTTTTAAGACAATGTTTTAAAACTAAATTGTGCATTTTTTTTATTATGATTAAAATTTATATTAAGATTGTGATTGGTCAGGGCTATAGAGGTTGTTTCAATTTTATTTTAAAATTTTATTTTAGATTAAAATTTTAAAATTATTAATATATATTTTTAAAGTTTATGAATAACAGCTTTTTTAGTGAAAAATGTTAAAAAAATATCTTTAAAAAATCGAATTGAGGCCGTCTTTGTCCCGTTATAATAAAAAATTCGAATATTCATCCTGTTCCATTCTGAAATTATAGTTTGATACTAGTAATAAGAATATAAGAGAATTAAAATTTTAAAACGTTGCTAACAATTTTTAAATTCGTGAAGCTTCCCAAACCACGAGCACCCTTATCAAATAGGCCATCCATGAGGGGAAGCAAACACAAGTAGATCTCTGCCATGTACTTGTTGCTTTTTCCATGACAGGAAGAACTTTGAAAATTCCAGTTCTCAAATCAGCGGAAGACGAGCTGTAGGCTGAGGTTTTTGTGCGTCGGATTCCACCAAAGAGGCGAACATAAAGGGGAAGTAGATACATTAAAGTCATCTTATGGGGCGTGATTATAAGGGACTCTTCCATTGTGGCTGCTATGGCACAAATTGTTTGCTTTGAAAATCTCCAGGACTGCAATGGTGGCGATGCTGAGTATTCTGCTATGGGATTTGGGGCATGCCTGGAGTGAATGCAAGATCAACCGTCTAAATTAAGGCACAAAATTAATTTTTTAATTAAAATAATCTCATTTTAAATAGTGTATATGTAATCCTAATTAATATGTATCAAATTGTAATGTAATTTTATTATAAAATTTATGCGCCCCTATACTTCTAATAGGTATCCTTACTCTGATTATTAATAATTTTCTTATCCTTCTAATATGTGTCCTTACTTTGATCACTAATTAAAGTGTGTTTCCTCATGGTGTTTTCCAAGAATAAACCAAAACTCTAAATGGTAAAACAACTCAAGAGAGACGGAGGGCAGGGGAAGTTTCTAAACCCACAAACATCACTAATAAAGAACAAGAATAAATGTCTAAATTAGGTTACAAAATTCTCTTCTTTTTTTATATTGTATATTAAGACGGCTCACGGGACTGGAGAATAACTTAACTAATTCGAATAATATGATCGAAAAAAACCAGAGCTCAAAAAAATCGTTGATTTTTTACTTTTCTCAAATCGAAATATCCCAAATTTTTTTATATAATATCCGTAGAACCGTTTCGAATCATATAAAAATTGTCCCGAATTATATCAAACCGAAAAATCAAAATTAGAACCGAATATATATATTCATGTAGACATATATAAATATATATATATATATATATATATATTATAAGTAGATTGTATAGATTAGTATATAATAAATTATATAGTATATTATATATATATTATACTATATGTATAGTAAGTATATATAGATTATATAATATAGTATTATATGGTATATATAGATTATATAAATTATTATATAAAGTGTTATAGATGTTATTTCAGTTTTATTTTAGATTAAAATTTGAGAATTATGAGTATGTATTTTTTAAATTTGTGGATAATAATATTTTTGTGAAAAATATTCAAAAATATCTTAAAATTGAACTGGAACCATCTTTATTCTATTAGAACCGAATATCGAATATCCGTCATGTTTCGTCTCAAAATTAAAAATATTCATTTCAAAATTAAAATATTCGTACTTCTTTTCTGTCTTAACGATTTGAAACTGATACTAAAAATATAAAAAAATAAAATTTTAAGACGGTATAGAAGATTTTTAGATTTTCGTACAGTGACACCCCTATTGTATATAAAGAACCAAACAATGCCTAACATTAATAGGCACAAGTGAAATGGTTTGCCAAATCCGATGTGGGACTGCGGGACGGAAGTCATCCTCGCGTCTCCCAGCTAAGAAAGCTACTTAGTTTCTTTCAGACTTTTATGTTTGGTTGGATAATTATCCTGTTGATGTAACTATTTAATGTTACTCTGGCAGACATCTCATCTTAATATAGTACTATCATTTTCTCTTTACAATGAAACAAAAATCATTTAGAGTCTCTGGATTGGATTTCTATAGACTCTTTTCCTTCGAAGAATTCTCAAAATAAACCGATCGACATGTGAATTATATCTCTGCCACCATCTTGGTCTAAACAAACTCAACCAGAAAATGATTCCACTGCCAAGTGTAAAACCCATTGTAGCACTAGTCAAGTATTCCCAATTCACATTCTCTTTTGGTGATGAAGCACTATTTGGTGTGATATTATTACAGGTTAGGTACAATGGAGAACCGCAAAGTTTGGGATTTCCAACAAAGGAAACATATGGAAATGTCTGAAAATGGTTGCCGGATGGTATCTTTCCGAACAATTGATTGAATGAGAGATTCAGACTTGAAAGGGATGGTAGCCATTGAAGCTTAGTTGGGATCATCCCACTTAGCATATTCCCAGAAAGGTCTAGTGCTTGGAGATCTGTCATGTTTCCAATTGATTCTGGAATTGTTCCAGTGAGCCAGTTGTTTGACAAGTCGAGAATATAAAGTTCATCGAGTTTCCCTATTGTACCTGGAATAGAACCTACAAGATGATTACTACTAAGATCTAAACTGCGCAACAAATAGGGAGACGGATTGGAGAACTGAGGGATTTCACCATCCAATTGGTTGTTAGAAAATTGAAGTTCTATCAAGGATGGAAGAACAAACAACGATGATGGAATTCTTCCCTGGAGATTGTTGTAGCCTAAGTTGACACGAGCAAGATTTGCAAGCCCTTCAAAATGAGTGGAAACAATTGTGCCTGAAAGATCATTATGCGAAAGATCTAAGAATTCAAGCTTCTTGAACACTCCAAATGATGGGATCAAACCACAAAATCTGTTGTATGACAAGTCCAGATGGGCTAGTTCTGTGAGATTTTCCAATGCAGACGGGATTGCTCCGCTGAAATTGCAATTAGATAGCTGCAAAGAGGCTAAAGATTGAAGATTACCAATAGAATCTGGCAATAAACCTGAAAATCTTGTGTAGGAAAGAGTTATTTTTCTAAAAGATTGGCTCGGGGAAAATCCAGGCAAGCTACCCGAGATCAAGTAGTTACCAGACAAATCTAGATGTCGTAGGGTTGATACCTGGAAAATGTTCTCTGGAAATTGTCCAAGTAAATTACAATTGATGAGGCTTAAAGTTGTCAAATTGGAGAATTTGGCAAAGAATTCAGGAACTCCCGTTGAGAGATCATTGTGGTCGAGTCGAATAACTGATAATGATCTGAGGTTTTGGAAGGAAGAGCATATAGGACCTGAAAGGAAACAATTGGCCATACTCAACACTCTTAAATTAGACAAAGATGAAACAGGTCTGCACCAGTCATTCCCTTGAGCAGAAATCTTGATACAATCAAGATACAGTTCTTCGAGCTTTGATTGATCTAGAAGAAGTTCATGCAAACCAACAGACAGTGGAAAACTGGTAGAGAGATCAAGAACAACCAACTTCTTCATTCTAGACAAACAACTAGGAATCTGACCACTAAAACCAGCTTCTGATAAATTTAAGTACCTCATATTTGAGAGATTACAAACCTCCTCAGGGATTTTGCTATGATCAAACATATTTGAAGCCATATTCAATCTCTCAAGATGCTGAAGATAAAAAATACTTCTCCAGTTCTCGTTTGCACCCGTAATGAATTGCTCCTCAAGATCGAGACCTGTAACGTGGCCTGAACCATCACATGATACTCCTTCCCAGCTGCAGCAATCATCAGTCTGGTTCCATTTCACCAGCTTGGGTGAAGCTGCTGGGTTGAATTGCTGGCTGCCTTTGAACTGAAGCAATTTTAGTCTTTGATCACCCAGACATTGGCTGGAAATGGGAAGAACATGAGCACCTGATAAGATTGTGAGCAAGAGTTTCCACAGAAGCAATGAGAAAGTTAGAATTTCCATTGAGTAATTGACATATCTATAAGATTGGAGGCAAGTCTATATATAATGGGAATCCTGGGCCACCAACTTTGAACTGGAGTTTTTTGTAGTTTTTTTTTGGGATCTTATGAATGGAGTTGAGGCAACTTTGGGGTGGACCTTATGTGTTTCTTTTTTCTGTGGATTCTTTAAAATAGTGTTTCTTTAATCTGTAGTATCTACTATAAAAAGAAATAAAAACCTTTAAGGGGAAACAAACACTAAAGAAGAAGTTCCCAGAATAAATGTGCATTTCCTAGACTAACAACAGATTGATGATAAATTCTCCACCAATATCCTATTTATTGAATAAGTTTTTTTTTTTTTTACCCTTTAAATGAAGTTAACACTTGGTCTAGTTCGCAAATGGAGAGGAGAGGGGGAAGGGAAGTGATATTTTTACTTTCACTGGAAGAAGTAAAATGTGGACATAAGTGCACATTTTGTTTGATTGGGAGGGTTAGAAGGAAATTTTTTACTAAATTTACTATATATACATTAGTTTTATTACTTTAACTATTGAAAAGTATAATGAAAATGACATAC
Source organism: Voacanga thouarsii (assembly GCA_026120185.1). Taxonomy (NCBI): domain Eukaryota; kingdom Viridiplantae; phylum Streptophyta; class Magnoliopsida; order Gentianales; family Apocynaceae; genus Voacanga; species Voacanga thouarsii. The sequence goes on from JANUWF010001937.1 coordinate 1,208,073, forward strand.
TTCTCTTTTAATCTTTATTTATATCCTAATCTATTTAAAATTATAAGGGAAAAAAATTGCCAATGTGGAGGAAAATTCTCTCCTATTGATCGTCGCGATTATTTATCTCCAATCAAACATAAGTTTTTTAGCAAATTCATTGATTTTCCGGAATAATATATAGTGAATTAGTTTACCTATGTATAATTAACCCAATAAAAGAATGAAAATTAATTTTATATTTGAAGTTGTGTAATTCGAAATATTAAAAAAAATGTGAAGCGCAGTACTGTATATATTTGGAAAGTGGGGGTCGCATTCAACGCAGGCGACATGAAACTATACACAACACTTTAAAACCTCTGCCGACATTTATCTTTTTTAACGGAAACAAATGCTCTGCCGCCATCTTCTACCGAACGTAATCTACCACAAGTTTATGGGGAAAAGAGAATTACTAATTTTTACCAAACGAAAAGGGAGTCGATGGAAGTGTCGATCAGTTGTTCTTCCGATAAATATAAACTGTTTAATGGAAAAATGAATAGATGAGTCAAATCTTTTAACATAAATGGATTTCTTGAACTTACTATAGAAAAGGTCCAAACAGACAGAAATATTACACACGAAAGTAAAACGAAACTGAATACGATATATTTTGATTAAACTAATGAATAAATACAGAAATTGATAATCAAAGTAACATCAAACAGAAATTTTGTAATTAAAGGAGTAAAGAAAAACCGCAAACAAAGCAGTAAGAAAAGCCGTAAGGAAAGTTGTAAATGAAAGTAGTGAAGAAAGCTGTAAAAATGTGAAAAAAAGGAATGAAAAACTGAAAAAATTTGATAATTTAGTTTGAGATAAGTGTTGGATTTTTGATCGGGATTCTTGCTTATTTAAGTTTATGGGGAAAAAAGAATTGCTAATATAAAAATATGAATAATACTCATATAGATTTAATTTTCATCAATTAAGTGCATAAAAAGTTTATATTCTCGTAGAATGCACAGTATTACAATGCATATGATGCAAGTTATAAGTGTGATAATTTATAAATATTAGATTTAGATTTATACCTGTATATTTCTAAAGATAAAAATAAAAATCAAGACTTAAACAAAATATATCTAAAGTTAAAAATCAAGCGGAGAGTTGTTTGGAAGAGTTCTCTTTTTTTTTTTTTTCCCCTTAGAAAATAGAAGAGCAATATTTTTACGTGCATCTTTAAATCAACTCAATCTGAAAAGGGTACAAATTTGAACCTACGAGAAACAAAATTTGAACTCAAAATTAGGTTAGCTAAAACCAATAACGAAGCCAAGAACGAGGCTCTGTGGTCAATGGAACTCCCTCAAAACTTTGAAACTCCATTAAATTGTATTAAAAATTTTTTAATTACCCCACTCAATTTTTTATTTGATCCCACTAAAAAAAATACAAACAAAATACTATGTTAATATAAATAAAGAAAGTGATTACAAAAAAAAAAAAAAAAAAAAACCCTGTAAGAAATGTACTCGTGAGATAGGGCCTCTTATCTGTGGAGATGCTGGAAAGGATGCGCTTTCCGTTGGCTTTAGGCAGAGCTTGTTCCAAATGAATTCTTGGCTAACAAGGAATTTTGGTCCTAAGGATATGAGTTTTTTATTAATATCTAGTAAAATATATAGAATAATTTTATAAAATTTTAAAATTTTTTATAAATATCTTATACTATTATACATTTTATTTTGACATATTACAATTGTGTTTGAATACTATTTTTTTCCCCTTCTTCTTTTTGTTTGTTTATTTATATAATGCTCTAAACTTTTGTTTTCATTACCTTATTAACATTTTTGTCTTCAAATGTTTGAGAAAAATGAAAAACATATTACAATTTTCTTAAGTTTTGTATTTTCCCACAATGGAAAGTGTTATTTAAAAAAAAAAAAAAAAAGAGGGTTAATTTTGATACGGCATATTTAAATTCCAGTGTGGATACAACATTAACATTTTGTTTTCTACAAAATCAAAGTACGTGGAGGCAATTTAAATTACTTTTCCTTAGGTAATGGCTGTATGTGGTGTCACATATGTGGTGTCAAGACTGACATGCAGTGGGGGATTGTGGTTTGATTTTAACTTCAGAAATGAGATTGGGGGACTGAATGAAAAGGGAGAATGGAAAAATGTGTTTCGGGAGGCTGTGTTTAGATCCTGGTTTTGGAGAAATGCTCTTTACCGTGGGACGTATGACATCTCCAGATATGACGAGATTGGTACTGCAGAGGTTGAAGGAGCTCCAGAGGACATGGGAGGCTACTCCAGACTGGTTAGGAAAGGATTTGTAGGTTCCTCGGCCTGTACTGTGTTTAGAAATGACAGTCTTTTATGTATGTGATGAGCAATATGGGTTGTAACCCTTATTTTGTATTTTCTTGTTTTGATGATTCTTTGGTTAACGAGATGATCCCATTTGGACCAAAATTTTAAGAACGCTACAATGTAAATACTATGCTACCTCAACCAAATTGAATTCAAGTAATGACTTTTCTTTTCTCATTTTCTTGACAACCATTGCATGGTGTGCAAGGTTTTTCATCAATTATGTTTGTATAATCTCAAGATATAAACAAGTATATCCTCTCTTCTTTCTACTTGAAAGTTCATGTTCAAAAATGAAAACCTATTTTCATAAAATAAACATGCTTTTAGTTTAAGTATTCATCACTAATCTCATTGAAAAGAAAATGACTAACACTTTCTAAGTCTCAATGGTAACCTTTTAGCAGATTGACCAATATAAACTACATGAATCTAATCCTGATTTCCCAGAATTATGAGTTATGTATTCGACTGATGAATTTTTGCACAAGTAGTATGAAAATTAATCCAAGTAAATCAAATTCTATGCTCATAAATTTAATAATTTCCCAAAACTGATGAATAGACCCTAGCAAGAAAAAGGAATTTAGAAAGGGCTCTGAGATTGCATCCCAACATAATGATGCCTTGATTTTCTTTCTAGGCCCTCCTTACAGGAAGCATTCTGTAGTTTAGCAAAACGGAAACAAAACAATGTGGCCTTCTCCTTCACCACCACCCATTAAGAAAAAAAAAAGGAAAAAAAACTCCAAAAATTCCTACTAATTATTTTTCACTTACAACCGCAAAAACAGTTCATTCCTAACTGATGGATTGTCATAGCTATGCACGGAGGGATAACTCATCAATTAATCTTTCCCGCGGACTCTGGATTCAAGTTGCCACCAATTTGAAGCCACATTCAGGAACAGAATGAGCATCGTAAAGATCTCAGCAAAGTTAACGGCTGCTCCAATCAGTAAATAAAAATAAATGAATAAAAGGGAGAGAGTTATCTAGCATTTTTTTTACAGGCATTTAGCGTTGAATTCCAAGTATGCCATCAATTTTTAAGAGTATTTTTTAATATCTTTTAGAGTGCATTTCAAATACACCATTCTAAGTAAACTGGCATTTTCAGGTGGTAGACAAGGAGTACTGGCAAGGTGGGATGGTATGGAGAGTATTTGGTTCACAAGGAGAAAAAAGAATTAATAGATTTTTGAAAAGTTCTAAGGCCAACATCTTCCAAGCAATGCTAAGTCCAAAAAAGTTTAGTTATTTCTCTAGAAGAGTCCAAAAAAGAATTGCTGAACTGTTCAGTTATTTCTCCTCTTATCACATTTTTGCCTGCTCTTTCTTTTCTTCTAGCCTACAATCTTTCTTCGGATTAGACACTTCCATCCATCAACAGTCCCCCACCCCCCCACAAATATTGTTCTTAGTCATATCAAGCAGCATGGTATTAACATTTTTAATTCTTTTCTACGGGAGCTACTGCTTTCTTTCTTTTTCAAGCTTACAACAAGATTTTACAGTGATGTTATGAAACCATTATCGGAAAGGAACATCCCAAGAAATTCAAAACAAATGAAAATCACATTCCTTGATGAACAACGAAGGTATCAAATCAATGCTCTTATTAGTTTAAAGAATTGTGCGTTGAACTAATCAGCAAATCTAAAAACTTGGCAAATTAACCACATAATGTTTACCAATTTGACATGATGAACAGCTAGGCAACAGCCTGGAGCCATCATGAGAGAGCACATCCAGGGACCAGAAACCAAATGCCGGGAAAAGTCACCTCCATATGACAGAGCTTTTCCTGATTTATGCGAAAAGAGGACCGAGAATTTGGGAAGTCTACACTCCAGGAAAATGCTCATTTGTCAGGATAAATAGCTTAATCATTTATCCACCTTCTATAACGAATATTTGAAATTTTATCTCAATTGTACCGCGGAAGAAATTACACTGGAAGCATAATAATGGAGCCGTTTAGGGTTCATAAGGCATGTACCCATGCATTTTGAGTAGATTTTTCTGAAGGGGTACTGGAAAAGCATGTCTAGCATATAATCCCAGCTATGCTATCAAATTGAAAATTGTGAGCAAGGAAAGAAATGGGACAATCTCGATTTCCCTACACCATTGTATGTCCCAAAGTTATACCACAGACATCTCCATTGATACCAAAATTTCTTTATAGTATGTGTGATTCCCATGTATGCAATTAATTTTGTATCACCCAGAAATTATTCCCAAATCCCCAAGAAAATGTTTAGTGTGTTAAAAACCAAGAAAAAGTAATGCCCAACAAAGCAAGTCAGAGATCCTAATAAGTACTTTACATAATTATATATTGGCATGAATTCTTTCAGCATTTGATTACTTCTGAAGCTCCATAATAACATGCATAAAATGGTTCAGATAAACTATACTAGATTTTTTTCCTAGGAGCAATTAAGTGTACTTGCACATGAAATATAAGGACGGGAACAGATATTTGCTCTGTTTCATAGATGATGATATGCCAGATGTCTCCTTTTGGAGCATCCACAAGGACCTTAACCTTGAGCCTGATGTTTTGCATATCCCATTGACATTCTTGGATGCGCCTGGACGAATCTGATGCAGAGCTGATATAACACTAAACCTCTGTTACTAACAGCATAACAGTGTCAAGAACTCCATAAGTTGTTTTCTTCTTTAAATTACTATTGTAGACTGCAGCAGAAGTATTCAACTCCCTCAATAAGAGAGGTAGTGCTGAATATGGTCAAATCCAAATAAGTAAATTAAATTTTGCAATGATAGTAACCACAGTGCACTATGCAGTTGAAGAAAGATTTTATAGCATAAAAAATAGTAATAAACTGAATGTGGGAACTGTAAGAATCACAACCACAAGGACTGAAACAAGCAATTAAATCAAGAAGAAAACATATGGGATGCTTCATTGAGTAAAAGTACTGCATCTACCTCTCATGTGCTAGAAATATACCAGTATATAAGCTAACATGTCCATTTCTTAAACCATAAAAGTTTTCATAGCATATTTCCGTTCCAAGAAGTAAATAATTTTACCTTCTTTTACTCTTAAATTAAGCTCAAAGGAAGAATCTTCAGAGAAGATAGTGTTGTTTGCATTTCATTCATTTGCATATACTTTCCCTCTTAGTTGTAAGAGGCTTAATCATTGTGGTAAAACGACCTATATTTGGTTAATAAGTCTTTTTTTTTTCCCCTTTTCCCCCTAAATATCCTTCTTAATAAGTTGATATCAACAAACTGAAGACCAAAAATTCTATATTATACTGCAGTGACAGCTCAGTCAAATCTTTCCTTCCGAAGACCAATGAACTAATAAGCCAGCTGAACTCTCGAATCTGAAGGCAATAATTAGCAGTCACTTGGTGAAACCAAATTTAAATGCACATAAATCTCTTAATCAAAAACTGTCCACCTTCGTTTCAAGAAACTTGCATATGTAGTCCCTATACTTCACTCTGACTGTCACTTTACTCATTCATGATAACAAAGTGGCATATGAAACCCTCAAGTTTTATTGTCAATCCATTCTTGCTCGAAACACAAATGGAGCCACTCAAAGAAGATGCAAATAGCTGAGAATATATCCACTGGATTAATCTCGGTTAGCTATTTCTGACTAAGTTTTTTACAGCTAAATTAATATGGGACTGAAAACAGCATGAAAAATGAAACTTGAGCTTTACATGCCATGTTCATACATGAAGGAATAAATTGAAAAAATAATTAAAATCCAAGAGTCAGATTAAATTTCTCTTAGTTTTGTTTAACAAAGGCAGAAATGTCTCTATTTTTCTTTTTCTTTTTTTTTTTCATTTTAAAACTACCATAATGCATGAGTTGCTTAACCATTTGAATTAGAAAATTAAGGCTCATTTGATAAAACTGAAATTTGAATATTTAAGTATTAAATTCTGAAATCCGAGTTTGAATCTAAAGTATGAATTAATTATAATTTATTTTTACACTATATTTTATTACAATTTAGATTAAATATAAAAGCATATTAATAATTATATGAGTATTTAACATATTCCAACTTCAGGCTTAATAACTTTCATTTTACTTAATATATATAACAAGATTTCAGTACGTCTTAATCAGTTAAGAGATAACAACAATCTGTTATTATACGTACTTAATTAATTAAATACTTAATATTATCTATTATCAAACACACTTAATGAAATAACTACTTAATTAGTTAATTTTAAGTGTTTAGTTACCAAACAAAACCTTAGTGTTTGAAATATTCTTTCTTTATTGGTTAGGTATGCTATCAAGAAAAATTCTACTAGAATGAGCAATGTAATTTCCAGCCAAGTGAGTAATGACTTCAACAGATGTTGTAACCTAGAATACATTTTTAGTGCCAAATTTGATTTGCATACATGATACAGACAACAGATAATTCATATCAAAGATAAGAAACTATACCAGAAAAGGACAAAAGGCACAAGTGTATGAAGGCTCATTTGACAATATCCTAACCTATTAAACTGAATAACTTTATGTAGAGATTATTATGCCCTGTCTTCTAGCCAACACCGCAATGGTTTGCAATGTTTAGAAGATGAACAAAGCTGAACAACTATTGGAACAAGGATGAGAGAAACATTTCACGAATTAGTAACAAATGTCAAGAATGGAAAATGATAACTAAAACAATCTTTAAAAGAAAGTCCACAGGTCAAGGGGCAAATTCATGTAAAACCATTAACTCCAGTTCAATTCCAAGAAATAAGCAGCTTTAATCTACTTATGCCAAAGGTTCTTAAAAATCATATGATTCACAGATAAAAAAAAAATATGTATGAATTAGCTGATGCGTCAATTAGCAATTACCAAGCAATAATTGTGGAAACACTGGGTGTTGGGAAGTTGTACATGCGCATCAATATTGGTCTAGCTTTCAGAAACCATTTAGAGCCCAATAACTGTCAATTAATGCCCTAAGAAGCGATTCCCCCCCCCATCCATAGCAGTAGTATGCTCCACAGATCTTTATGCTTTTGCTTATCATTGAAGCGTCTTAATTCCTACGCTTCTATAATATTACCATCTCAGACTTCACTAGTTCCAAAATACAAAATATTTCTACTGAATGGGTATGGGATCCGTACTGCGAATAGAATACATGAACATGGTTTCCCACCTCAATCCAACTACAACCTCCAGTTTTTTTGAGTCCTTTTTCATTCATCAACTTTCTTGTGTTTAAAACATCAAGCCATCTACCAGCCGAAGCATAAACATTTGATAGCAGAACAAAGCCTCCAGACTTCTTATCTTCCAATTCCGAGAGCTTTCTTGCTGACTTTTCTGCCAGTTTCTCATCTTTATATGTTTTGCAACCACTTAATAGAGCTGCCCATGCATTGGCTTCTGGTTCACATGGCATATTAGCAATAAACTCTTCTGCTTCAGACAAGCATCCTGATCGAGATAGCATGTCTATTACACAGGTATAGTGCTTATCAATTGGCTTTATGCCATAAACCTTCTCCATTGAATTAAAGTAATACAGTCCTTTATCAACTAGCCCGCAATGAGAACAAGCAAATAAAACTGCTAAAAGAATGAGCTGATTAGGTGCAACTGAAGACTGCACCATTTCATCAAATAGAGCAAGTGATTCCTCTGCAAAACCATTTGCAGCAAGACCCTGAATCATCACTGTCCAACATATCTCATTCCTCCTGTCCATTCTACTAAAGAGCTGCATAGAGCTTTCAATACTTCCAGATTTTGCGTACATGTCTATGAGTGCAGTAACAACATAAATATCAAACTGGAATCCTAATTTGACTATTTTGCTATGTAGATTTCTTCCTTTTTCCAATGACAACAAGCTTGCGCATGCGCATAGAACACTTGAGAAAGTGGATTTGGTTGGCAGTTCCCCTGACAGTAGCATTTCATTGAACAATCCAAGCACCTTATCAAACTGTTCAATTTCTAGATAACCAGCAATCAATGAGTTCCAGGAGACACTATTTTTGCTGGGCATCTGATGAAACAAATTCTCAGCTTCAGCAAGCTGGCCATACAAACCATAACCAGCAATCATTGAATTCCAACAAACCACATTTTTTTGTATAGTTGAGTCAAACACACTGCGGCCATCTTCAGTATTTCCACATTTGCAATACAAACCCACAAGTGAGCTACTAACATAAATGTCTCTCTGAATCCCTCTTTTTATAACTTGTCCATGGATAGTCCTTCCAGCTTGCAAAGCCACCAGGCTTGCACAAGCACTTATTGCACTTGAAAAGCAGGATGTGCAGGGTTTAACCCCAGACCGAACCATTTGAAGGAACAAAAGTGCCGCCTCCTCTGGATAACCACTCTGACTGTACCTTGAAATCATTGCACTCCAGGAAACTTCATTCCTTTCTGGCATATCATCAAAGATCCTTCGAGCCTCTTCCAAATTGTCCATCTCAACATACATGTCCATGATTGCTGTCCACGAAACAACATCTCTCTCCTTCATCCCATCAAAAACTTTCCGTGCCAAGTCAATTACTCCCAGCCTCAAACTAAACGAAATCAAAGAATTAGAAACAGGCACATTATCATCAAAGCCAACCTTAACAATCAAGGTCAAGATACTCATTCCCAGATTAAAGTTACCCAAATCTCCACAAGCTCTAACAACGATAGTAAAGGTAACAGCATTGGGCATAACTCCAGATTCAAGCATTCTCAAGAAAAGTTTCATCCCTTGAAAAGCTAATCCATTTTGCACCAACCCACTAATTGTTGCAGTCCAAAAAAACACATTTTGAAACCGATTTCTCTCAAAATACCACATTGCCTCCTTTACCCTACCATACTTCAACAAACCTGAAACTAAAGCAGTCCAAGAAACTTCGTTTCTTTCGGGCATTTCATCGAATAATTGCTGAGCTTTATCCAACTCTCCCCACTCAACATTTGCATTAATTAAACAGTTGTGAACAACTAAATCAAAACCATTAAACTCCTTCAGCATCTGATTTATTTCAACAGATTTCCGACAATTTAAGTACATAATAAGCAATTTAACGGCTATATATCTCTCAGAGGACATGCCCATTTTAATTAAACAGCCATGGACAGCAGCTCCTTGGGTAATCAACCTTTGATTTGACAAATCCTTCAAAAGATTAACACTATTATGCAAACATGTTTTGAAGTTTTTTCTCGGATTGATATTGAGAAGAGTCTTGAAGGCACCTTTCATGTTGGTTGTGAAGTGCCCATTCATGCTCCGACTAATATACAGCTTACAAGTCTGAACCGAAATTTGATTTAAATTTTGGTTTAGTTCCGTTGGCGCCTTGGCGGTTACATTCTTCCTTTTTTTTTTTTTTTTTGGATTATAATTATGGTTTGGTAACTTTCAAGCTTTTTAAATTTATAATATTGTTCCATTACGATTTAAATATACTATTTGGACTTTATTAATTAAAAAGTTTAAAAGAAAATATATTTATTTTTTAAAAGTAGTATCTATTTTTAGGTATCATAAAATAGAAATATAAATATTTAATTTTAGACAACAGGATTATCATATTACAAATTTAAAATTTTTTTCAATGAAACCAAAATATTTAAGTCTTTTATTTGATAATAGGAAAATTATGTGAAAAAAGTAAAGGAAAAACAAAAAGTTTCTTGCATGCATTTGGTATAAACGTGGGAAACAAAATATTGAAAGAAAGAAAATAGTTACTTAATTTTGAGGAAAAATAATATTCCCAAAATCTTATAAATTTTGCAAGCTACAAAATGCAAGATAGTCTTCCCTACTAGAAAGGTAATTCTTTTTGTAATTCTTATTTTTATTATGCAATTTTTTTTAATTATACTTCTCTACCTTATCAATTTATATTTTCATTTAATTTTCCTATATAATTCATAAGAAAAAGATTATCAAATTTAAGGTTCATATGAATGACTACTAAGTTTAAATTTTCTTATGTAGGTAAAATGCTTGCTATCTTGAAAGGTACGGAACCAATTTGTGATAATTTTGCAATACTTGTGTGTCAACAGCCATGTTAGTGATACACAAAATCTTTTAGAAATAGGTTAAGAGGTGCACTCATTAATTAGCTTAACTATCCTAGTTCCTTTTACTATCCATTAAGAGAATAAATTCCAACCTCTTACGCTTCTTCATCTATATTAGTTGACACATACGAATTAATAGAAAGAATTTTAATGTCCTTCTCTAAATAAGAACTAGTAATTTGCCTAAATTTATTTCGAAATGGACTACTTTTTCATGGTGGGGGGAAAAAAATTTGGTAATTTTGTTTTAGTGGACAGGGTATAAATTTTTTGGATTTATGACTGTTAGTTGGTCAGGGTTCTGTGAGCAGTAAGAGGTGGCAATTTGAATGATACCTCAATGGATATCTAGATCCATTTATGAATAAATAGATATAAATTATTCAAATAAGTTAAATATATTTAAATGATATCTATTTAAATCTAATAATTTTAATGGATTTAAATGGATATTTATAAAATTCATTTATATTTATTTAAACATAAAAAATTTATATAACTTTTACAATTTGAGGTATTAGCCCACTAGTATATAGGTTCTATTATTAATCTCTTTAATTAATAATCAGCAAAGTGATAAAATAAAATATTTATTTATTTAATTTAAATGATATTTTTTTTCGATCACATAAATCTCACTACTAATATATTTAGTTAATAAAAGAAAATTGATAAAATAAAAACATTTTTTATTAGACAAAAATATATAAATAGATGTCCACCATCCATATAAAATCCTTTATTAAATGGATTCAATTCCATTTAATTCCTTCTAAATCCAAATAGATATTCATCTAACCATCTTTAATAAGGGCATAAATTGACAGCCTAAGTATTTATCATTTCAAAACCTCTAGTATGAATAGAGGTTGCAATATATGTACATTTTGTTGTTTACTAAATCATTTTCTTCTTAAAGGATTTTTTTTTAAAAAAAAAAAGAGTACGGCCATACGGATGGACAGGTGGTTCCGAGAAGTAAATAAATAATACAGACTCCCCAGTTGCATCTAGCTAGAGTATGGTTGTCTTTGTCCTTTTATTTTTTTCCGTTGTGCTTTTAATATCCTGAAGCCTTTGCGAGGAAGGAGATAAAAGCTTTGAGGTTGTGCAATGCCTGTGCGCCTTGATTGACTCTTTTCCTGCTGTTTCTTGAGCCTATTCAAACCGTCTTGAAATGATGCCATCTTTTAGAATCAACATTTAGTCCCAGAACACCAACGAAATAGATAGTTATTCATTAGAATTTTGAAGTTTAATCGCTGCGAGTTTTGGTGGTAAGCATAGTCCTAGGAATTTTTCTCCTTCGGCTAGAGAAGTTGCTTTCTCTGAAGATCCTTTCAATTATTTGAAAAGTGGAGAGGAGCTGCTCCCTAACGACTTCATTAATTGTCAATTTGTTAAAGAGTAAAAATCAAACATAAGCTTTTTTACAAAATCAAATGTCCCAATAGAGGAAACCGACTTCAAGATCTTCCCAGAACAACTCATGCAGATTTCAGCACCCGATTTCGATATTCTCCTAGAGCCCAGATGGGGAAAATGTTCCTGTATGCAGCATAGGTGATCATGCAGTTCTTGTTGAACACTCCCATGATTTCCTGGGAATTGAATATAATCCAAATGCAAACAAATTAGGAATATGGGATTCTGCTAGTAGTTTAAAGCTGTAAAATCCTGCTCAAAGTCACTCGTGAGATTAAAGCTCCAGGGAGTATATGGACTATGCTCCGAGTAAAATCAGCAATTCATTTCCATGAAGCTTGAAAGAAAATAAAACAAATTTCCACATTAAATACGTAAGTCTGCCGCATCAAGTTATTGAATTACCTCCTGGGGGAAATCTCCATTTTCTAATTGAGAATTTATCAAAAGTTTTGCTGCTCGGTGAAGTGGTTCTGCATTTCTCTCAGCCTGCCAAATGGAGAAAAATTTATAACAAGAATAAGAAAAATCTGAAGCAGCAATGCGGTTAAGAGAGTATATGTGTGTGTGTTTTAGTGGCCGAGTGTGTCAGTTTGTGTTTGTCTCATCAGTTGAATTCCTGATTTCTTGAACAATTCATGACAAAATCGGAATAAAGAAAACAACATGCACACCCTCAACCTACACCTGCAATTTGATGCATCTCTTTCAAATTACAACCCAGACAATCCACATCCATTTGAGGCAATAAGATATTTTCACCAGACATTGCACTGTATATAGACATTGTTCTTCAGCTTGTATTACAATGAAATTAAAAGCGTCATATTTTGTACTCCAAAAATAGGCCTTTTCTCTGTGTTACCACAAATGGAACAGCATTGGCCAACGCAGTACTACCACCTATAACTTTACTTGAACCAAATTGGCAACAAAAAGCACAAATGCGCAGATCCAAAATCTTTAAATTTTCCTTTTCGGTTTTGCAATTCCTACCCTTTGGGGGAGGCGGGATTCATGCACAGTACGATCATGAAACAAACACTGCAATTATCAAACTCTTGGTTCAAGTGTAGCTTTATCAAAATCACATTTACATGAAAGGGACTCAATACTGAGTAGAATCTAGAATGTATTCTCTTGATGTAATGCAGGACATCTAACATAGATAAATCACATTATCCAGACCAGCTGAGCAAGGGAACTCTCAAAAGTTTAAATGACAAGAATGAAGACAGAATAATTTTGTCATGATTTCTGCTAGTCACTTTGTAAAACCAATGATAAATTCAATTTGCCTTAGCTCAATTTTCATCTGTCCATATTGGGGAAGAAACAAGCAGTTGTAAATGACATTCTGAATATAAATCAAAGTTCCAGAACCCCCCCCCCCCCCTCCCCCTGAGAAAAAAAAGGAATAAATAAATAAAAGTTCACCTGTCCAGCATCAACAAGAGCCAGCATGGCCCAGCCTGTGTTAACAACATGAGACCTGTTGCCTTCAAGACTTGAGTACACCTAGAAAGGAAAGCATTCATTTAATTATTGTACAAGGCATGTTTTAAGGCATAGATAACTCCATTTTTCCACTACACAGTGAGCAATAGCTTTCCCAACTACCCAGACGGCAATTAATGCATCTTTACTAAAAGGAATAAAACAATGATGTAAGTAACCTCGTGCCCACACAGTTGATACAGGACTCCACAATTCAAGATTGCAAGAATTCTATATTGGTAAAGATTCCATCTTCATTCATTTCATCGTGTTACAGATTTTGTTATTGAAATTTCTAATTTCCAAATCTTGCTTCTATACAGAGATTAGCATGAGCATTCAAAATGTTTTTGAAATTTTATGCTTCTTCTCTTAACAGAATGAAAAGAAGAATATACAATGACCTTATTTGATATGCCACAGGTCAACAATATCCAGAAAAAAAAAACTCAATCCCTAATTTTAACTTACAAAAAACAATTTCTCTCTTCTTCTCATAATTACTGGTTCATCAAGGTCAAATAACCATACTCATATTTTTAAGATCAATAAATTGCAAAGCTTACTGCAACTTACTGCGAAGAAATGAAGGTTCATATACTTCCAAGTCACATTTTCTACAAAATATATAAAGCAACGTCCTTAAATGCAGTTTTCCCAACTTTATTAACGTATTTACCAACTCTTTTCCAATTGATTTTGTTTATACAGAATATAATTGTTATGATCAAAGTAAATGAGAATAAACTCCCTTACATCTTATTCATCAATTGTAAGGTTATATATACAAGCATAGGAATCCTATATAATAGGAAGGAAAATATCCCATATTAATTACAATAAATCAGCCCTCTAATTACTACTTCCTCCGTCCACAAATAACTGATCCAATTGTAAAAACTACGCATATTAAGGAATTGTGGAATTCTATAGTAAAAATGATTAAAATGTCCATTATACCCTTTAGAGTATTTTTATTATCTTTCTCACTTCATTAATTTGAATCTCACAACTCCTTTATCTAATAATTACATCTGTCTCTTCCTTCTCACCCATGTGGCCATGTCCTTCATCTCTCTCTGCCCAGTCTTTGTTTTAGAGTTTTCTTTTCACCCATTTCACCTCATTAAATTATACTTCTGACTATTTTTATAAGATAACGTGATTTCATTGTTGGTTAAAATATCTTCAGTATGGGTAATTGTCAGACTAATTAATTGATAAAAAATTGTGCTAAGGGTAAAATTGAAAAAAATAATAATTAATTGCAACCTACATTTAGAAAGTGGACAGTTATTTTTGGACAAATAAAAAAGGAAATTAGGCTAGTTATTTGTGGACAGATGGAGTATTATTTAGCCTACAAATCAGCCAATATGTCAACCATCTAATCCCTACAAATTAGCCTATATACCAGCCATCTATTCCCTACAAATCAGCCTATATACAACCTGTAACACTCCCCCTCAAGCTGGAGCAAAGATGTTAATCATGCCCAGCTTGTTACATATATAATCAATCCAGACCCTATTAAGAGCCTTTGTGGATATATCACCTAATTGTTCTCCAGTTTTCACACATCCTATAATGATCAAACCTTGTTGGATCTTTTCACGAATGAGATGACAATCAATCTCAATATGTTTGGTTCATTCATGGAAGACTGGATTGGAAGCAATGTGAAGTGTAGCTTGATTATCACACCAAAGCTTTGTTGGTATTGAGACCTTAATTCCTACTTCATTGAGGAGTTGATATACCCACTTTACTTCACACACAGACTTAGCCATAGCCCTGTATTCAGATTTTGCACTTGAACGTGAAACTACATTTTGTTTCTTGCTTTTCCATGAAACTAAATTTCCTCCAACAAAGACACAATATCCTAAAGTGGATCTTCGATCTTCTTTGCACCTTGCCCAATCAACATCTGAAAAACATTCAATCCTAATATGACCATGATTGCCATATAGGATTCCATGTCCAGAAGCACCTTTTCAATAGCATAAGATTTGTTCTACTGCCTTCCAATGATCAATAGTTGGAGATGACATATATTGGCTCACAACACTAACCGAATACACAATATCTGGACAAGTCACAGTGAGATAATTTAACTTTCCAACAAGCCTTCTGTATCCCTCAGGATCTTCAAACAATTCACCATCTTTTGTCAGCTGCAAATTAGGAACCATTGGAGTACTGCATGGTTTAGCCCCTAATTTTCCTGTTTCCGACAGTAAGTCAAGCACATATTTCCTTTGAGACAAGAAGATTCCTTTTTTACTCCTGGTCACTTCAACTCCCAAGAAATACCTTAGCATCCCCAAGTCTTTGGTATGAAACTAAGTGTGAAGAAAGGATTTTAGAGATGAAATTCCTTTAGAATTGCTACCAGTGATTACAATATCATCCACATATACAACCAATAATATGATACCACCATCAGAGTGTTTGTAGAAAACAGAGCGATCAAACTTGCTTTTCTGCATCCCAAATTTCCAACAGCCTGACTAAACCTGCCAAACCAAGCTCGAGGGCTTTTGTTTCAATTCATACAAAGATTTATGAAGACGACATACTTTCCCATGCTCCCCCTGAGCAACAAAACCAGGTGGTTGCTCTGTATAAACTTCTTCTTGAAGGTCACCATGAAGAAATGCATATTTTATGTCCAACTGATGCAGAGGCCAACTGTGTATTGCTACAATAGAGATAAATAACCGTACAAAAGCAAGTTTCGCAATAGGAGAAAAAGTATCATAGTAATACACTCCATAAGTCTGAGCATATCCCTTAGCAACAAGTCTAGCTTTCAAGCGAGAAACGGAGCCATCAAGATTAACTTTGACTATAAACACCCATTTGCTCCTAATAGCCTACTTACCTACAGGCAAAGTCACCAATGTCCAAGTACCATTAGCATCAAAAGCATTCATCTCCTCAATCATAGCATTACGCCATCCAGAATGAGCTAAAGCTTCACGAACAGTTTTAGGCACAAACACAGTGTCGAGAGAGGTAAGAAAGGCACAAGAAGAAGATGACATATGGTTATAGGAAACAAAGGAAGAGAGAGAATAGGTGCATGTACGTTTACCTTTATGTAGAGTAATGGGAAGATCATCATTAGAAGCTGGATCTGATGACGAAGATACTGGCTCATCAAGACATGGAGCTGGAGAGGCAGAAACTATACCAAACACAAGATTAGGATTTTGTGAATGGCGAGAATAAGTATGTGTGATGGGAGGCTTAACCAGAGCCGATGGAGGAGAATCAGAAGGAGAGGTAACAGTGTATATCAACAAATTATCATCCTCCCCTGACTAGTGTAACCTGAAGAAAATGGTGTGTGTTCTAAAAGGTGACATTAGTAGACACAAGGTATTTACTAAGACTAGGACAGTAACATCTATACCTTTTTTGCACATGAGAATACCCCAAAAAAATACATTTTAAGGATTTAGGATCTAGTTTTGTAACCTGAGAACAGACATCCCGAAAAAAGCAAGTAGGACCAAATATCTTAGGTGCGGTGGGAAACAACTGTTTGGTAGGAAAAAGAACACGAAAAGGTGTCGCACCAGACAAAACTGAGGAAGGCATACGATTGATTAGAAAACAAGATGTCGAAACAGCATCAGCCGAAAAGTGTTTAGGGACTTGCATTTGAAACAGCAAAGCTCCAGCAGTTTCAAGAAGATGTCTATTCTTTCTCTCTGCAACACCATTTTGAGAGGGGGTATCCACACATGAGGTTTGATGGAGAATGCCATGTTGAATCGTGTATTTTTGAAAAATTTCTGATAAATATTCTTTGGCATAATCACTCCTCAAAATTTGGACAGGCTTACTAAATTGAGTTCGAATCTCAGCACAAAAAGCAGAAAAATGAGAGAATAATTCTGAACGATTTTTAATTAAAAATAGCCATGTCATTCTGGAATAATCATCAACAAAAGCAACAAAATATTTAAAACCAGTTTTAGACATAATTGGACAACGACCCCAAACATCAGAATGTATTAACTCAAAAGGAGCATTAGCTCGTTTATTGATTCTTGGAGTAGAACTAAGACGATGGTGTTTGGCAAACTGACAAGACTCACAATCTAATGAAGACAGAAGAAAACTGAGGACAAAGTGTCTTTAACATGGAGAGAGAGGGATGACCCAACCAACAGTGTGCCTCAAAAGGAGTAACAGCCCCGATACAAGCTATAGACTTTGGTGTCTGTGTATCAAGAATGTACAGACCTCCAGACTCATGTCCTTTACCAATAACCTTCTTCGTCATAAGATCCTGAAAAAGACAGTAACCAAGAAAGAATAAGACACAACAATTGAGGGTACGAGTGAGTTTACTGACCGAAATTAAATTAAATGATAACTAAGGTAAACTAAGAACAGACGACAAAGACAGTGATGGGGTGGGATGAATTGTGACGGATCCAATAACACAAGATGCTGAACCATTAGCTAAAGTAACAAGAGAGGTAGACTTATGTGGCTGAAAACTAGAGAATAAACTAGAATTACCTATCATGTGATCTGTAGCACCAGAATCAATGACCCAATTTGAAGAGGAGGAAACAAAACATGTATTAGGTTTACCTGACTCGGCAATGGCAGTAACATGATTGGATTGTGGGTTCATTGTTGCTTGAAGCTTAGTCAATCTATCATACTCATCAACAGATATTGTAACAGACCTTTCAGAAGTCTCAGAAGTAGCTGCAACATGGGCAGAATGAGCTTTCTTATTCTGCAGCTTCCGTCAATCTCGCTTCTGATGACCCAATTTATGACAATAGTGACATACCACTTCCCCTAACTCTTGTCCACGATTACTAGTAGTTTTGTCATAGTTGCGGAACCCATGCCCTTATTACCACTATTACCCTTGTATTGTTGTCTTCCTGATTTAGATATGGTATTGCAGCTAATAAGAGCACTATTAGGTTGAGCACGCACAAATGGCGAACTTTCTACATGAAGAATCCTTCTGAAAGCATCTTCTAGAGAAGAAACTTCTGAGCTTGAGAGAATTTGGGACTTAGCAATCTCAAAGTCAGAGGAAAGACCAACTAAAAAACTCATAACCATCTTTTCTCGTTGACTTGGCTGTACAGTGATACCAAAACTGAAAGGAATCAGCATGTTGAGCTCTTCATATGTTTTCTTGAAATCTATGAAATAGCTGGTAAGGGTCCTTTCGCCTTTGTCTGCCCTGTAAAATGTTGTACACACATCGTAGATACGAGAGACATTTCCCTTTCCAGAATACAAGAATTCTAAATAGTGCATTGATTGCTTGACTGTCCTACAATAAGTAACCATACCAACCACTTCACTATCAATAGAGTTACGTATCTATAAAAGCAAGCAAGCATCCTCTCTCATCCAAGAGAGTTTAGACTCATCTATAGGAGGATCATCAGTCAAATGGCTATCCATAGCAATACTAAGCAAATATAGTTTAGTAGTTTGACTCCAATCAAGGAAATTTGTACTATTAAGTTTGTGTTCCGTGATCTTCGACATAATTGGATCCACATCAGAGAGAACAACAACCTTTTTCTGTGCCATAATTCTCAGAGTATTCAAGAAACACAGAAAAACTAGATCTGAAAATCAAAAGGAGCTCACGCAAGAAAAATCAAACCTGTAGCAACCATGTCCCATACCAATACTGATGCTGACTCAAACAGGTACCCAAACAAAATTTAGACTCACGCGTGTGGATTCTAGTGGCTGGTCACTGGTACTAACCGATTGGCATATGGTATACCTCCCTAGGCTGGCAGTATCAATAGAGGAGCCTCCAAGATAATCTAAATATGGCAGCAATTCCCTCACACATCCAACAACCCAAAATTTACAACTCAGATTTTTTGTGAATAGAACCAGTCTCTGATACCATGTTTTGATCAAAGTAAATGAGAATAAACTCCCTTACATCTTATTCATCAATTGTAATGTTATATATATAAGTATAGGAATCCTATAATACGAAGGAATATATCCCATATTAATTACAATAAATCAGCCCTCTAATTACTATTATTTAGCCTACAAATCAGCCTATATGTCAACCATCTAATCCCTTCAAATCAGCCTATATATCAGCCTTCTAATCCCTCAAATCAGCCTATATACAACCTGTAACAATAATAAACAGGAGATTCATAGAAATTTATTTAATATTAGATTAAAGAATACCAAAGTCCTCAAGAAATTATCTATGAAAATTTAGTTTTTGAGAAACAAACTTGTGCCAAGTAAAAACAACAATCTAAGCCGAACTTGATATTCTTCCTTCTTTGTTTTGTTCTGTGTATTTGTTTGTTTGCACATACCTTTAGCTGCTCTTTGTCAATACAATAGAGAGAGCATAAAATATAGCTCCAAAGAAAAGTTAGCAAAATAATTGGATATGACGCAAATTTTTGGAACAGACCGTATAGATGAAAACTTCTTTATGTCTAAGTATGTTACCAGAGTGACCTTGAAATGCATGGTATTAAATTAGCCGTAATCACCATCAGCAAAATGAAGGTGTTAACCAAAATTATCAAAGGAACAGTGTTTAAAATATATCAGTTGTTCGTGATTTGCTTATAAGGAAAATCATCTAATTGAAGAAATATGGGAGTCTTTTTCTTCACCCTTTTGGGGTAAAAGAGATTTATTATTATTACAGTGACCATTTTCTTGGTCAAACTGTGAATGGGTATTTATAAATCTAATAATTGTGTCTTTATCTCCCAGAGCTCAAGTATCCTTACCCAGTGACACTAAGCAAATGATGGAGGAAATGCAAAGGAAGACCATCTCAATGGGGAACAAGGAAAAATTAATCAACAATGAAAGGAAACACTTAGTGTTGTCTTTATCACTAAAGTTGCAGAAAATTATGCTACAGCTTTTACATTAAAAAGTATTCCTTCCATCCCAAATAGAAAATCCAGACTTGAGTAGACAAAAAATTCAGGAGTATTTGACCATCTTTAGGTTACTCCTTGTGGGTTAACTAATTGTCGTGGGACCCATGTGTGCTAATGGGTCCACTCCATCTTTTTCTTTACATTGAGGTTTGCGGGGGAAATTTCAAATCGAAAATATGTGTATTTTAAGAAACCAGGACATTCATTTTTGCACAACCCAAAATAGAAAAATAGACATTCAATTTGCGAGGAGGGACTGTATGGATTGGGCACGATAATGTCAGTTTCCCTTCTTCCTTCGGCAGTAATTGGTTTTTAAAAAAAAAAGGAAGAAGAGAAACGGAGAGAGGGGGGGGGGAGGGGGGGGGACCATAAATGACATGTAACCTTGTTTTGGCATGAAAGATAACTCTCTCCCCAACCACCAGAAGGCAGCTGTTTGGACAAAAGGAAATCACAAGCCTTGCGGATGCTAGAGCAAGTTTTGTAAGTCCTTCCGGCAGCTACCAAGCCTTTCACGCCAAACCATAGGCCATATGTAAAGCAAACTCCCCAGGAACCATACCTAAAGTGGAAAAGAGCAGTGATGCTTAGAAAATGGATAACAACAAGAAAGATAACTAAAAATGTTGATCTAGGCAGAAAAATCATTACAAATAATAACAGCAAAGAGCATGCTGCATCCGACAGCAAGCATTTTGCAGTTACTGTGACACCCCTCCACCACAAAAAATAAAAAAAAGGAACACCCTGCAAAATAAAAAAAGAAAATTTCGGTTTGCTGCTAATCCTATAAGAGGAGGAATGAAGGATAAAACTAACCAAGAGCCATCTGCTGCCTGGATCTTTTCAATGAAAGCAGCAGCCTTTTCTATACAATGTTCCAGCTCTTCTTTTCGATGCCCAGGGTACAGTTTCTTAAAGGCTGTCAATGCTTGAATTGCAGCTGAGGTACACTCAACATATCTGCATGGCATTCTAGTTTGTAGGTAACTAGAGATCAAGTTGAATCACCAATTCAAGAGACAATAAAATTAACTTTACAATTAAAAGCAGGTGAGTAGCCCTTCTATTTGAAAATTGGGATGCTTTCTAGTCTTTTTATGGGAGCCATTTTGCAAAGTCACAATATGGTACTAAAAGAAATCATGAAAACTCCTTGAGTCTTAGATTGAATCCTTTCCCTTCAGGTCCGTCACCAAACATGAAGATTCTTAAGCATTACTTCCTTCTAAAGAGTTACATGCTATAGTATGTTAGTCTCACATATGTCCCACTTTCTCCTTAAAGTGTAAAATAAGCAATTCCAACATTTTTTCCACAACCAATAAGTAGTCTCGCGTGCTTGCTCTTTCATCTAAAACTGTTGCCCCATTAACATTGACCACTGGCTTAGAACTCAGCCTAGTCAAATTAAGACATTAAATTTGACATGAAGGGAATAATAAAAGAAAGGTGAGATATCTTACGGGTAATCAATCACAATGTCACCAAAAGTTTCAGCAGGGTTGATCATCTGTGCAAAGTAAGTGCAGTAAAGAATCAATACTAGGGTAAGATAATTTCACAAAACTAAGTCTGTGGAGCAGACAAAATTAGCAGCCATTAGGAGGAAAAAATGGTTAAATTACACAATGTAAAAAGAACATTACTTCAGAAGAATATTAACTGCTCTGACCAATAGACTAATATGAGACAAGAACACACCATTTTGCAAAAGCATAGTCATGCTGATCTTAGATGTCAATTGTAGCTAAAGTTTTCTTGATTTTGTTCCAGTTTTAATATTGATGCAGCGAAGGAATGATTTCTTTCTCAAAGCCGCAGCAAGACTGAACCACTAGGATGACTGTTGATATCACCCCATGTCCTGTTCTCAAATTAACAACTCTCTCTTTCCCAGTTCATGTCATACAATTTGTCTAGTCAAAAATTTCTAAAACCTGTCTTATGTATTGAATAATCTAATGTTATCATATCACGAAGTTTTGCAACATAGTATTGTAAGAAGGTCTTGGTACTTTAAGTTTGTCTCGCATTTTCTAGCAATTCACAGAAATGTGAATCTTGATAAGAAGTCCAGTTGACAGGAAAAAGAAAACTAAATGTTTAATACCGAGTGAGCAAAAGTAACTGATTATGTATAAAAGACATAGTCAACCATACAGAATAAGCCATTGAGAGATGAAGCAAAAAATATTTAGACATGCAGTGTACACAAAGCGGACAATCAGAGAGGTATACTTGAACAAAAGAAATTTTATGGACCCTGACTGATTAAGGTTCTGCAGGAATAGCAGCCTATGAGTATATTAAATTAACCAATTGGACTATCACATTCAGTACAAGATAAATAATCTTAAGATAACAAAGCCAGATTTGTCGAGAGAAAAAGGATCTAAATGTCCTCCATAGATTCCACTGCAATCAACTCTCCAAGGAGCCATGACAACCAGCTTACTTTTCCTTGAATGAGTAAACTAGCAATCTATTGTGCATTAATACAACAATGTATGCCATGGAGAGTTTCATGTAAGTTACTGGAGTTTCAAGACTTTTCCCCTCATTAAGCCCACAAACTCCAAGACTAATATTTCTGTGGACCACTATGGCCTGACTATCAGGAGCTTATTTATATGTCTGAACATATGTTATGAAGTTTTAATATTCCTAAGCAGTTAGCCAACATACAGAGTTTGAATGGTAACTTTAAGGGAAATATCTATCAATTGCAATCATTATTAAGACAGAAACGTTCATGTGTTTCACGGACACAATTTTGGCAAGAAGTTTATCCTAGAAACAAAACAGTGAATGAATTAAATGTTTGGGGGACAACTGAGTCATAAACATGCAAAAATTTAGGTATGAAGCAGACATAAAGCATAAAAGAAGAAAACAAGCATTAAGAAACACCACATTCTACAAACAGTTTCTTGGGTAAAGCTTATAGTAGTATCACAGGGTCATAAAAATAGATAACTATCAAACAACTTACAAAATCTTATGGTGCTGAGAACCAGGAAAAAGATGAAATTATATGATTGCCTATACCTCAGGTTCCTTTCTTGAAATAACTATCAAATAAAGTAGACTAATATGGAAACAACGGATAACTTTGTGATAGCAACAATTCCAAAAACATGCAATCATAGTCTTTGTTTTACTGGCTGCATATTTTGAAATTGCGACTAATAAGGCCCAAGAAAACTACCTCCAGCCAACTATAGGATCTTGTGAGCTCATACGTTGCAAAGCCACCTCCATTATTCTACAAAGATACGATTGTCAGAGTACATAATACAAACAACAGCAGAACCAACAGTAAAAATGCTTCCAAGATCTATACAAAGTTCAAAATTGAAAAATAAAAAATAAAAAATAAAAAGGGGACACTCCAGAGAGGTTAATTAAACTAAAATTCTACACAGGCAAAGGCATACAGTTATAAATAGAGTAGCATAGCTTAGACAGCCAAATTTGTAGCTTAGGCAACCAAATTTATGAAGCGAATTAAGGTCCATAAACATTAGGTGCAACTGATTACCTGTAAGGATAATATAACATTTACAGCATCATATAACTGCTTCGCTCCCAGTGGTTCACCAATAAGCTCTGCTGGTAATTTTGACAACTGGAGAACTGCCTGATAAACAGAAGAACATAAGTCACTAGAGAAAACCATATAGGTGGTTTGTTCGTAAATTATTACCACAAGAGAAGAGAAAAACAAAAATGTTCATCGTTAAGTTAGTCTCACTTTTAACCCCTCCGCGGTGCAATCTGAAATAGGCCAGCCATGATCTGCAGTTGAGAAAGGCCAAGCACCTTTTGAAATATGACGATACCAGAAATCAAGATCGCCTGGACAATCATCTAGCACCTTCCAAACACGTGAACATACAAAAAGAGGGACAAAGCAGTTAGAAGATAATAAAATAACAGACGCGACATAAGAGATGGATTTCACTTGGAGGGACCACATTTTTACCTGAGCGTTTTTAATGTATGTATGTGCTTTTCTTAGAGTAGGAGCATATTCCCCGATTAGGTTTGTCGAAATAATTGCCTGAACGGCAAAGGCAGTGTCCCACAATTGACTCCCGTTATACCCCTGCGACATGGTTGACAATCAGCTATAATAGATGCCAAAATATAAATTAATAAATGTGTGTCTGACTCAGAGAGAGAGAGAGAGAGTGTGTGTGTGTGTGTGTGTTTTTTTGGGGGGGGGGGGGGGGGGGGTGGGTGGAGGTGGTGTATCCCTGTATTTACATATGTGTGCATTTTTATGTATGTGTGTATATCAAGGTAAAACTTAGACTTGATTGGAAAGAGATGGGGAAATGTCTATGAGAACTAAAACCAAATCTGGATGGCATCATGGTTGAGGAAGTAATTCTACAGGCTACAAACAAAATTTATATGGAGAGAACTAAAGAATAAAACAATTCAGACCTGCATTTTCATGCCATCTTCAGCAAGCCATAAATAATCGTAGATTCTTGGGAGATGCAACTTGAAAGCTTCTGAGTTTGGATCTTCCACCCAACAGCAAAGCATGTTTAAGACCTACATGCCAAAGTGAATTCTGTAAAGAGCAAAGGGGAAAAAAGTATGTTTGAAATCTCAATCTCCGGTACATTTACATGGGAATAATCTAGATTACCATGGGGAAAAATCATGAATTTTTTTAACTCATCTACTTGACACAATAATTTTTAATCTATCATAGCCTTTAACTCAAAAAGAACAGTTAACTGATAATAGGGAAAAAAAATTATCCACAACCGCAGTCCAGTTAACCAAGAGTTTAGCACGATGATACTGCACATAAGCAGGAGCAGAATACAGACTAGCACATTTTACACACAGACCAGAAACCATACTAGGTATAATAGACATGAAATTGTTCTATCAAAAGTTAAAAGTAGACAACTTCAATTTTTTTTCTCTCCTTTTTCCTTACATAGAATAAGCTGTAACAAACATTGATTGCATACCTTGTTCACAGGGCCTATACAAATATATCGAGTATTTTCATCTTCATAATGTATGTGTTCCATCACAGTGCGAAGAGCTTTTTCTCTAAGTCTTTTCCCAGGCCAATGCATCATAACAGGTTCCACAAGCTTATCAAGTGAGGCCCAAAGTATATCCTGTAGAAGAGGGTGCGGGTAGTAGAGATCTTCCTGCAAAGCCACACAGATAAAGATGGATTAAGACTGGTATAGCCATCTTTTCAAGGAAAGGAGACTAGGAACCCAAAATGTACTAAAATGTAGGTTTCTGAGCTTAATTTGACTCAAAGGAAATCCACAGACCACAAAAATATAAACATCAAGAAGATGAAAAACAACTCCTCACACCAATCAACATCGAAGTTAAAATTGCCAAGAAGAAATTATTGTGGGACCACTATATTGGCTCTTTAACCAAACAGATGATGCTGACAGATGCTATCATACATTTCTCCCATCTTTTGATGCAAATGCATGTTTAGCCTATGGAGTTCAGAGATCACTTGTATGTGGGCGTGAGAGCAGCTAATAGGAAGATAACCGATGTCCCACTATCTGAAAAAGTACGCTCTAAGACAATGTGCTTGGGTAACAAGTCATCAGAATTTTGCAGTCACTCTGAAGAGGGAGAAAATTTTAGACAAAAAGTAGAATTAGAAGAAAAATGGTAACCTACATGAAGTTGATACTAGAAGTGCCTCAAATTTGGATGGAGATCAAAGTGAATTTTCTACTCTCAAATACTGACATAAATGAGTTTGACCATTCATATTAGATCTACTTGAACCAAGTCCCTAGCTGTAAAATATCATTCTTCGGGCTGGTAACAGATATTTGGATCACCATACCGAGTTTGTAAAGAAATGCAGTGCCTAAAACAATTTCACTTTATTCTAGAGCATCAGTACTCATTTATTTGGCATAGCGTGCAGCAAGAACTCAAATTAGTGAATCCATAATAATAATAATTGGCTTTAAAATGTGAACAACTGTAAATCATAACACTACAAAAGAAAAAAGGCATCCATTCTATTTTATTTTGCCTTCTCTCAACTATAACAAACGATAACTATACCATGTCAATTAACTGGCGCAACTGAACATTATCAGAATATTTGTCTCCCAAACCCTGAGAACATGAATGTCCAGAAAACAATTCACTATGCTTCAGAACATTTCACAATAGAAAAGAACTTTCCAATAAGATTTAGAAGAAATTGCTGATCGAGGGTATAAACAAAATTCAAATAAGTTTCTCACAAGAATACTCGAAAACAGTAGATCAAAGCTCTAAAATAGCATGACCAATGGGGACTATAGTCCTAATGGAACCTTGAAGAATCTGTCACTTTCATATCTACAGATTTTCCCAAGAATGTCCTAGCTAAGCAAATCAAACAAGCACTTTTGAGGCTTTAGCTGACCTTTGCACACTGGTTCCTTGCTTGATTCCAATCCACTTCATGATAAGGAACTGTATAAAGCTCTTTTCTCAAAGATATAATTGTTGGAGTAATTGGGCCTATAAACCTCTTCCCATACAAATAGGACATAGGTAAATAAACCATTCGACAGTGGCACCACATTCTTCCTGCAACATTATTCATGTTTTGATATCAGAAGAGAAACTTTAACTGAAAATTGTTTTGTCAGTGTCATGCTGAAAACAGACACTTTGAAGATGCAATAACCACAGGATAAAAGCAAATAAAAAGCCAAACTAAAAACAAAGTACTACTTAGGACTAGGAGGAAGGATTTTTTTTTCATATCAGTGGCAGTTGTACACATTGAATCTACAGGCATCAGATTAGATATTTAACGTCAGTGTTTTGTCTTCTACCTTGAAGCAAGCTTTTGTTCAATAAAAAAGAAACATATTCCTACTCTTGCCCAATTCAAACATCAGCAAGCACACTCTAGAAGCTACAAAGACTATAATTATGTATATTACTTAAACATTTGATATCTCTTATTAAATTTTAGTTTATATATTATTATACATGAGATATCAAATTATAAGGATTGGTAAACCTATCACCAAACAAAGCAAAGGACTGAAGAAGATGAATACAGAAAAATTGAGAACATTTACCAACTTTTCACACTTTTAACATCCAATCATCAACAACTTAAACAAATAGTTGAACATCGTACAGAGAACAAGAAAACCAAAATAGAGGGATACACATGGAAAATCAAAAATCAGGTACCTGGATGGAAAGGAAGAAGATAAGGCAAAAGCCATATCTCAGGGGGCAGAGGATTATTTCCAGACCATTCATATGCTCCAAGAACCTAATTAGCACCAAAACAAAAATGAAAAGAAAAAAAAAAATAAATCCAAGAGAATTTTGCTGAAAATGGCAATTCTCAAACCCAACAAATAGAGAGAGCACAGAACTGAAAGCCACATTTTCCCCCACGACGTTATTGCAGTGGCACTGCCATGGTCCAAAATCCATTTACGCCCTTTCTCCATTGCACCATCTCCATCATTAGCTCCTTCACCAAGCAATCTTAGAGTAACATAGTTCAGGACAGAACCAAACATAGTACTTGGTCCCTCAATGTGCAAACCCCATCCACCATCTCTATTCTGCATCAACAATAGAATAATGGTTCACTTACCCTCCTACCAGAGAATCACAAAACGAGAAACTCCTAAGGGGGTGAGAATTGTAAACGAAATGAAAAGCATATCTACATCTGCAAAGACACTGACAAGAATGACATTTACATTTGCATGCTGAAGGTACAATGTTCCTACCTGGTGATTGTAAAGATAACGGCACATCTCAACCTTGTGTTCTTTGGATAGTATAGCATTTAATGCTCCAGCAACAGATAGTGTTATGACCTGTACCAGCAATTACAAAATTTCAGAACATATGGCATCCTGAAAATGTGTAATTTGACACATTTATTGAGAATAAAAGTCCAATAGGACTTCCACACATCTGAGCAATGGCCATCCTCCTAAAGGCTTTAAAAAAAAAATGAGTAGTTTGAGTGGCAAAATTGACTTACCAATCCAGGCAATAGAAACATTGGTCCTCCATAATCTCCTGGCCAATGTCCATCATGAGCCTGCAGGGTTGAATGAAAACCGATGGCTCTTCTCAGTGTTTGGGTGACATTTTCCTCTGTGAGTTCTTCTATTTCTTTCACTTTCACTTGACGAAACAATGCACTGCTCGGATTCTCCTTTGAAAACTATAATTGACATGGAAATATAGATACATTATGAACTTGAAGTTGGATATTTCAATCTATCTTATCTGACCCTCAAATCATCCTTACGAGTTCCTGAACAATATTTTGAGTAATCTATTTGATTTCCTTTTGAGCTTAAAACCCAATTATTATTTCCTGACAAAAATCATTTGACATTGTACCAAAACCTTGCCCCCGGCATCAGTGATGATTATGCCACTCCCTGCCCCAACCCCCAAAACCTTGCAGGCCTTTACCCAGAGGACACAGTACAGAGAAAATTATCACAAAAGCCCAATTTTGTTTTTTATTTTCCAGAACCATGAACAGATCTTCCAGAGAACTTTGTGCTACTTATACGGAATGTATAACTTACAGGGTATTCCCATGTAAATTCTTTTGGAGATGTAAATATATGGAATTACATGCCAAAAAACAAGCACACCAACACCCAGATATAAGAGAGTACTTTTTAATATTCATTTTTGCCTCAAAAATCACCAACGAAAAAAAGTAGACCTACGTCTTCTAGACCAATGCATTGAAAACCTGTATAATATGTGAAACAAGTTACAATTTCCACATATGTCCAAATTTTTGTTGCATGGGATCTACAAAGACTGAGTCTATCCAAGAATTTTCTAATAACCAATTATGCAGACCTCCCATCCATACGTCAACCACTTGATGACAATTACTAATTTCATCTACGTAATAATTGAATCTACCATTGTGCTTTCATCAGTTCTCTTTCTCTTCCATTTTTTATTTTGTATTTTATCTTTCTCCCTATATGTTACAATTCACACGAACCAACTAACTGACGAAGGTACTTCTCCTTTGCTTAAGCTTTAGAAAACTATTGAAAAGAAAAGTAATTACCAAAAAGTAGCTTAAAATTTTCAAGTGAGATTATGCTTCAAAAGCTTTGATAAGCAGAAACTACTTATTTTTTACATCTTTGCAGCTAATTTTCAAAAGGAAAGCTAAAAACAAAACCAACTAGAAAACCAAAGCATAATTTTCACTTAATCAAAGCTAGAATCAAGCTTATTTTAAGCAAACAGGAAACATAGCAGCAGTGTTAATGTCACATGTCCTTGAGAAATTGTCTTCCCAACAGTAGTTGGAACCAAAAAGACAAAATGAAATCTCACAAGCATGACAGACATGGTGAATGTAAATGTAATTGTAAGATTTTTGTTCTTGTTTCACGTTAGAAGGGGTCGACTTAAGTTCCTTCCATTTCTGATGATAGAAACGGGGCGGCATGGTATTTTTTAGGGAAGAGGAAGAAGAACAAAGAAATGCTTTAGAAGATAATTTGCAGCAAGTAAACAATGCTTTCAACAGTTGTAGCAGTCAACTCCTTAGTAATTAATGACACTTCTTCATGCATATACAGCCAAACGAATTTCTTCCACTTTTTCCCAATAATTAATTACGGGACCAAAGACCAACTAAGAACAATCGAAACAAAACAATCAGAGAGCAAACCTGAAGGCGCATAAGAAGATCGGCGCTGTGCCTTTTCTCGAATCGATTAATGCGGAAATTCTCCCTAGCCTTTTCGATCTCCGCTAGTTCTTCAGGTGACAGTTTCAGATTCGGGTCGAACTCCCAGAATTGCCTACCTACGTGACCGTTCACCGTGCGCAGCCACGGATTCCCACCCTCGGCGATCTTCAGCTTCCACATTTTCTTTTATCTTTCTTATATATCCAATTAACTTGAAACTACACCAAAATTCCACAAAATCAAATAACAATAATAATTAGCAAACCGAACACTCAGAATCTTCGATCACATAATTAAGCAACAGAAATGCTAAACTGGAAATGCTCAATTTCTATTCTAAAACATATCCATAAAAAAACCAAAATTAAAGATAAATCATGAAATTGCAAATGCAGAATCTGACTGATACATCAGTGTACAGTACAAAGTTATCGATTTGCATATATACATATAGATATGCTTACAAGTAAACATATGTATAATGCAAGTGTTTTGTTCTTTGCTCTATGGATTCGGGGATCAGTGGGATGTAGAACTCACCAAGTTGCTGAGCCAGATGGACAGAGACACAGATGCTGGACAACGTGAATGTAAAATTTGAGTTACGTGTTATATAACGCCGCCGGACACGGGGCTGAATTTGGGTTCTGGATTCTGTACTTTACTGGAAATGCGGAAATTCACTGAAATGGTGGCGTTTTTACACCAAATTCCGACAGATGAGCAATTTGAATCGGGATTTCGTTTATAGTGAGGTCACAGAATGCGACCAATTAAGTAGACCAATTAAGTAGAGGTTGCATTCACTAATGCCTTATCTTTTTCTTTTTTTTTTTTTTGAATAGGCGAGTTTGAGGTCGCATTCAAGGATGCAACCTTTCTGGAAAAGGAAGGCGACCTCAACCTGCAGTTTTCCCTCCCAACCTGTAATTTTTTCAAATCCCAACCTACTATCATTTTTGTGATAAGTAATTGTTTAATCGAATCAAACAACCTGCAATGCAACCTCAACCTACTACAATCTCCACCTGCAACCAACCTGCTACAATTACTTAATGTAGTTTGAGTAAGGATTGATAGTAGACCACGCACTTATCACATGAATGAAATTTAATATAATAATATATATGGATTGAAGCATTCAAAATAGTAATAACAATATCGCAAGTACATAGAAAAACTGTATTGAAAATACAATTGAATATAAAACGAACTAATAATCTAATGTCAATGGCTAGTCTCTCGAAACAGTAAAATTATTATTATTACAATTCCTTCTAATATGTCCACTCCTATGACAGTTGCTGCATCTTGGAGGAGAGTTCGGTGTCCGATAATCCATATCACAAGGTATCCTCGATGTTTGCGGACGGCCAAGAACTTTATTTCGCATCATTTCTTCCACTGGTGCAAGCATAAAATTAGAAGGCCTCCAATGCTGTTCATCCACCATAGGGAAGAACTGACCCTCATATGTCAACTCATAATTCCTTCTAGTATAAAACTCCAAAACAAAGTCAATTAGGTTCCAACCTCTGTAACGACATGCTGCAAACCCATGTGAACAAGGAATACCATATATACTTCATTTTTGGCACGTGCATGATCTCTCTGTTAAATTGACACTATAAATATTTGGACTTCTACCCAATTGTTGAACAGATGATTTAATCCTATATATACCGACCTGTGCATTATATTCAGTTACAACATGCCCTCTGGACTTGTCCTCAAAATAAGAATATAACTTCCACATTTCAGAAGGTAAAGGGTGTCTCAAATTCAATGCATCATCTCTATGTTCATTAAAATATTTAACTAACTTCTGAAATGAAGTTTCAACCAAAATCTTCAGCGGAAGAGATCTTGCTTTCTTCAACACACTATTCATACATTCAGACAAACTAGTAGTCATTGAACCATATCTGTGCCCTTCATCATATGACAAAGTCCATTTCTCCAAACCAATATCCATTAAATACTTAAATGCATCCTCTTTTCGAATCTTGATTTCATCCAAATATGATTGACACTTGGTCCTTTCGCGCTCTAAACCAGCAGCATACATCAAACTTGTCAAATTAGTGTCCTTAAACTTGGCATGAAAATTTCCTTTTATGTGCCCGAGACAATATCGATGAAAAGCCAAAGGTTCTTGCCACTCATTTATATAACGTACAGCATTTACAATACCTTTATGTCTATTAGAAATAAGACATATATGTCTGTCCAAAATGACATATTGACGTAGGAGTTTTAAGAACCAGCTCCAACTCTCTAGTGATTCCTCATCCACGATGGCAAAAGCAAGAGGGAATAGGTGACTATTCGCATCCCAAGTGGATGCTACCAACAGTTTGCCTCGATAAAGTCCCATTAAATGGATTCCATCAATTGATACCACTGGACAAAAATATTTGAGACCATCAATTGAAGGTTTGAATGACCAGAAAAGGAAGCCAAAGCTTTCAAATCACCCACACTGGTCCAATGGTGTCTCCACCTCACAATAGTCCCAGGATTGGAATCCTGCAAGGCAAGCATGTATTTTGGTAGGGCAATCCACGTTGAGGGCCAATCACCATATACAAGTTCCATAGCAACCTTTCGGGCTTCCCAAGCTTTCTTATAAGAACAACCCGTCCTCCACAGTTTCTGAACTTCAGCAATAACATCACTCACATGGCATTCAGGGTCATTTAATACTAAATGTGTCACATTACGAGCTATGAACTGATAATCCATATTCCTATGCACATTGTTCACAACTGTAATAACGTATGTATATTCTTTGTTCAAGACTGTTATCTGTCACTATCCATGAGTCTTTTTATGTATAAAGCGAATATGCCAAGAACAAGGATTGACAGCACTTGAATGCTTACACTTAGCATACCAGCAGTCTTTCTTACTCTCTAAGACTCTGAATTCCTGACCTGCTTGAATAGACCACTTTCTGACTGCATATATAGCCTCCTTCTTATTCTGAAATCTCATATTTAGATGCAAATCAGTGTCAGTGTCAGACCAACTTCTTGTAACATTAACTGAGTGCCTGTTGAGTGACTCGTTAGCACATGCACCAGACCCTACATAATCAAATATTGGAAATCTTGCTGATTGAGAAAAGGTATTAGAAGGCCCCACTACATCATCAAATATTGGAAGTGTTGTTGTTTGAGAAATGTTGTTAGACGGCCCCGCTATGTCATTCATGTCATCTTGCACTTCATATGCGGGAATATTTGCTGCAATGTCACTTTCCTCACTCTTATCCGTGTCATGCCAATTCACTGGTCCTTCCGAGCCAGTAAACAGTCACCGTCAGACGTATGCAACATTGAATCAACATTTACTGCACCTGTGGCCAAATACGATTGAGATGCTATATCTATTGGGATAGTGCTAGCATGCAGTCGGTTGTCGTCTGCTGGATACGTATCCACCTCCCGTCGACTTTGTGTTTGAACCAGTAGTTGCTCGGGGATGATCAAGTTATTCCTTCTTGTTAAACCTTTAGATGTGTGACCAACATCGACTGTCTCAGCATTACTACCAGTTGAACTAATGTATCCAGTTCCGGCAATGTTAAATATTGCACCTGTATTTTCCACCGGTTGGTAAAATGATTGGGGGCGTATGTTGTTCAAGTCTTCCATCCTTATGCCCATGGGAAGTTGGGATAATGAATTCATCGTGTGCTCCAAACCCGTGACTTGGTCAAAATCGCCACCCCCCCCCCAAAAAAAAGGAAAATAGAAAAATCATCTGCCGCCCTCCAAGAAAGCCGTCTCACAGCTACTCAAGCGGTATCAAATCTATGATTCTCTATTTTTGCCTTATTTAGTTCCTAGCTAATAATTCCAATACCTCTGATTTATCTCATTCAAAAAAGAGTCAGTCTAAAGATAACTCTCCTAATTCTTCACAAGATCTCTGCATTACTTAAGTCATATTTGACACAAAACATAAAACAAAAGTCTATATTTCTAACCTTATTGAAGATGAGTTTTTCCTTTTGTAACTAAAGGCATTCAATTATAGTTCCAGAACAAGAATGGAGAAAATGGGGCTCATTTTTCTAATCTTTCATTTGCAAATCAAATAACTACCATTACTGCATTCAAGCTGGTAACAACAATTGGGACGAGGCAAGCAAGAGACTTTAGGGCTTAGTTTTTCTAAATTCTAAGTGATGTAAAATGCAAAAATAAAAAATAAAAAAAGACCAAGAGAATTTGAAAAATCACATATGTAATAAAGTTGAAACTATTTTTAGTGGTTTGTAACAAATATTCAGTCCTGTAATAGCCGCGTGTTTGTTTATCTAGCATTTAGGGTCTAGATTGTTTTAGTAATTTTCAGCTTGCAGCAAATTAGTTTAACCAATCAACACACAATAATTTTCGGTCAAACATTTCAGCTTTTAGTTCACTTAGTTTCGAAGTAGTTTTGGTTCCAAGGCTTTGATGTCTGTGTATATCATTGAAACAGCTTTAAGAAGGGAGTTGACTGTTGAATGATGAAATTGAGTTGTTAACAGTAAGCATATATCCTAATCATTAAGTATCCTAATCATTAAGGATAATGACATAAACTTATAAATCAATCTAAAGATTCAAAACCTAATTATTGCATAAACATAGAGAGTCAAATGACATCAAAAGCAAATGCTTCTTAGTAAATAAATGAAAAAGAATGTGCAAGCACTATAGATTAGAAAAGGATATGTGCTTACTGATGACAGCTTTAAGAAGGGAGTGCAAAAATTGGTTGAATGTCCGCAGGCTTTGATGTCTGTGGGGAAGGGTAGTCGGCGGCGAATACTTTCCGGCGAAGAGGGAACGGGTGGGGAGAGGGGCGAGTGCACTGAATATTTGCTGAGTTTTTGCACAGGAACGACGACAAGGGGAATAAGGATGGATATAATGCGACCTGCAGGTCGCATTTCATGCATGCGACCAAAACCTCTAAGGTCGCATTCGCATTTCATGCATGCGACCAGAACTTCTGAAGTCTCATTCCCTGAATGCGACCTCAAACTCGACCATTTAAAAAAAAAAAAAAAGAAATTGGGTTAAGGTCGCACTCCCTGAATGCGACCTCTAGTTAATTGGTCGCATTCAAATGCGACCTCACTATAAACGGAATCCCGATTCCAGCTATCCCTCTGTTGGAATTTGGTGCAAAAATAGCACAATTTTTTGGAATTTCTACTGGAAATGTAACCATAGCAGTGCGAAAGTCATTTTTGTTTCATATTTTACTTCCATAAAGTAGTAAGGATTAAAGTGACAAATGCTTGGGTCGGTAAAGATTTAGACGTCGAGGTTTGCACTATATCAGTAAAACAAGTAGAATTTTACTACTTTATTCTTATTATTAGAAAAATTATATCCCTCTACGTATTAAAAAAGTAGTAAGGTAAAGGCTTGTTTGATTTGCCTAATAAAAGACAGAAAGATGTGAAATTACATTATCATTTAGGGATGGCAATTTCCCCGCTTAAATCGGGGGTTCGGTCCAGCCTGGGTAGGTTGAGGATTCCCCGATTTAAGCGGGGACGGGTCGGGAGCGGGCTTCATTCCTCGGCCTACCAACCGCGATCCGCCCGACCCGCTTTACATATATTATATATGTATATATAAATAGATTATACACACACACACACACACACACACATACATATATAGGTGAATTATATATGTGTTGTATATGTATATATATATATATATGTATACATATTAATATATATATACATACACACACTATATAAATTATAGGTAGATTATATATATTATATATATATAAAGGTAGATTATATATGTATATAAAATAAAATAAAATAGAAAAAAAGAGGAAAAATAAAAAAATAAAAAATTTATCAATTATCAATTATTAACTTTACTCTTATTAATCTAGTGATACGATAAATACGTGAATTATTGAAAACCACCACAAAAGTTTTCTATATAATTAAAAAATTTTGAATAAAAATATATTAGAGGCAAAAAAAAAATTTAATCTTTATAATTATTTTCGGGCCCAAACGGGCCCCCGCTTCCCCGTTGGGCCGGAACCGAGGATTGTATTGTTCCCGGTGGGCCAAGGGCGGGGATCCCCGCCTTTTCCCATAGCGGGGATGAGAATACGGGGGCGGGGCCGAGATTTCTAGTCCCCGGCCCAGCCCTATTGCCATCCCTATTATCATTGCCATATTATTTTTTGTTGCTTTTATCAAAATATTATATTTTTCAAAAATGATAAAAAAATATTTTTTTTATATTATTGAAAAAGTATAAAAATCATCATATGATACTTTTAATGTTGTTCTAAAGATTGTAAAAATCGTTATTAGTCGTGATAATTTTATAATCCAATATTATTATTTTTCTTATGAAATTAATCTCATATTTAAGGAGGAAGTCATCAATGGCACTGAATTAACTACTTTAAAAGTAAAAATAATAATAAGAATAATAATAATCAATGTTTCAACTGCAAAGAACCATTGTTCTACCCTAGTGCACCAGAATTAATTATCAAAAATGGAGAATTAGTAGCACAATGGCAGTATAACAAATCAAATTAAAACAACCAGACAATCAATCAAAATATGCGAAAATTCTTCCATATATAACAATGATAAGAGTATGATAAACATAGAAGAAGGTTTCAATATGTTTTATTGAGATTTAAAAAAGAAAAAAAAATAGAAAGCGATATATGAAAATAGAATCCAATGGAGGGAAGGAAGATTATCTATGGCAGTAATGACAAACATGCCGGCCCACACAGGTTTGTGTTGGGCCTGTTCGATCTTGGGATTGGCCCTTGGATCTTGCGGCTGATCCATGCTGGTCCCAGGGCCAACATGGGACCACAAGGATTGCAGTCCTATCGGGCCAGTTTGTGCAGCTCTTTCCTTTTTTTTCCCTAGTATTTTAAAAATTTTCCAAATATTTTTTTATAACTTAAATAACAAGATTATTTATAATTATATTTTTAAAAAAAGTCATCTTAGGGTGGTGGGAGTTTGACTTGGATTCTTAACAATTTTATTAATTAACAAAATAAAAATTACATAAGAAAGGACTTAATGCCTAAATCCCTTAAAAAGTAATATAGTAATTAAAATTTAATATTAAGCTGTTTTAAAATAAAATTCTAAGAGAAACCTGCGTACAGCCCAGTGCGTCTAATTCATTACCCCTGAAGATATTATGAAATGGTAAATAAGCTAGCAGAAAGAAGAATAAGAGTTGGCTAAATAAACTTAGACTATAGCAAAATAAAAAAGATTGGATTAAAACTGGAGAGAAAAAGACGACATTGTGAAGATACATTTTGGACCTTGAATAATCTATTCCCTGAATGGATACATTACAAAGCTAACATCATCAACAAAACTAGCTAGCCCAAGGTTCCAAGTACAGGCACAGAATCTGTTTAAATTGATGGTCTACTTACTATTATAAAATATATTGGTATATACTCTATTCATTTGACTTTTTCAATTTTACCATTTTAACCTTAATTAATTATTTGTAGACAAATTTCCATTTTAAATGAAGTTAGTATAGGGAAAGTTTACTTTAAAATATTTTATTATATGAAATAAATAGACATTTATGTGAAATAGAACAAGAAATCCAAATGTTAGTATTTAATTTGGAATGAAATGGAGTATTTTTCTCTACAAAATTTGTTTCCCTTGTGTTAGAGGATACCACTTTCTCATTAATTTCTACTTTGAAATTACGGTTAAAGGCAAAAATATCCTTCAAAAATATATATATTTGCAATTATCACTACAAGAAAATAAGGATTTTGCAACGTCATTAGCGACGGCAAAAATACAGTCTCTAAATTGCGAGAGTTTTACGACGACGAGAAAGAAAGGGACAACTTAGAGAGAAGTTGACCAGCCGTAGCTGAACTCTCGTAGTTAGCGATGGATTTGTGAGAGAAGTAACAACACTTGCCAATTTGCTAGGATTTTCCTATAGAACCAAGTAATTTTTTGAAATAAATATTTGGAAAATATATTATGCAGAGGCCATAGGTAAACCTTCCTATTGGCTAGGGTTTAGCGACGGTTTTTTTAATTGTTGAAAAATATTTAGAGGGAAACGATAGCTGTAGCTAAACCCTCTCTATTTGCTAGGGTTTAGCTACGGGGATTGAAATTTTTCAAAAAAAAATTGGAAGAAAATAAAGGCTTTATTTCCATAGCTAAAACTTCAGTATTTTAAAGGGTTTAGCGATAGACTTTTAAATTTTTTTTGAAATTTTTTAGAGGGAAATCAATGTGATGAAGCCGTAGCTAATCCT
The DNA here is from genome assembly GCA_026120185.1 of Voacanga thouarsii. Lineage (NCBI taxonomy): Eukaryota > Viridiplantae > Streptophyta > Magnoliopsida > Gentianales > Apocynaceae > Voacanga > Voacanga thouarsii. The sequence continues at coordinate 1,246,479 of JANUWF010001937.1, forward strand.
TCACTATTTTGCTAGAGTTTAGCTACGGCATTCTAAATTTTTGGAGAAAATTTTTTGGGGGAAATAATTGTTTGTATTTCGTAGTTAACCCCTCGCTATTTGCTAGGGTTTAGCTACAAATTTTGCTATTTTATTCAAATATTAAATATATTTGATCACCAAATTTGTGTATCGTTAGATATTTTGGTACGTTTTAAAATGTACGTGTCATTATACAATAAGTATACATATGTCAATATACTTGAAATGTTAGATAATTAATATATATACATATTTAATATTGTTAAATACTATATTGATATATTAATGGTTATAATTGTATACACATACATGGATATTATAGCTATATATGTTATGTATTAGTGTTTATATATATATATATATATATATATATATATATATATATAATGTAATTATATACTATATTGATATATTAATAGTTATAATTGTATATACCTATATAGATATTAGTTGTGTACGTTATATATTAGTGTTTATATAATTATGTATGCGTCAATTGCAGTTATATAGTATATATATATATTGATATGTTAATAGTGATTATTGTATGTATATATATATATATATCAATATAGTTGAAATGTTAGATAATTAATATATAGATATATATTAATTATAGACATATTTAATGTAGTTATATACTATATTGATATATTAATGGTTATAATTAAAATATTATAAATTGTCTTGTCATTATAATACTTGAACTTTTATTAAAATAAGTAGCAAAGTATAATGATTCTAATATATTCATTTATAATTATACAACTTCCTTAAAAAGAAAATAATACATGAATTTTTGTTAAATTTCAACTAAATTAATACTAAGAAGTAAATATTAGGAGGGAAATTATAACTTTATTAAATGTTTTGTTGTTTGTAACATATTTTTTGTAAAAAATATTAAAATTGGAAAAAAAATCTATTATCAATTAACATATTGAATAAATAAATAATTATTTAATTTTAAGTTTAGTTTTATAAAAAATTCATCTACATGAAATTCAGTAAAATTAAGATCTAACTTTGTATATTCATCTAAAATTAAATTATAAAAATAGGGAGATGCACCAAAAAAAAAAAAAAAATCTATATGACACTGTCGGTAAACTCTCGCTATCTACGAGGGATTAGAGACGGAATACAGGCCATAGCAAAATTATCTTATCCGTAGCCATATCCTCGCAAGTTGCGAAGGCTTAGTGACGGTAACTAGGCCCTAGCTAATTTTAAGACCAAGTTCAACACTTAGTCATTTTTTCTCTTCTTTCTATTCCAATCTTTCCTATCTCCAATCGATCGATCCCTCTGTGACTTCCCACTTTATTTCCCCTTCCTTTCTATTAGAATTTTCGGCCACCTTCCGCTCACTACCACCATTGTCGATTTCTCTGGTAGCCCTTGAAGGCATAGAAACGGAAAACACAGGGCATGCAGCGGAAGCAAAAACAAAACTGAAAAACTCAAGAACAGGGAACTCCAAACAGAGCCGGCGCCGGTCGTGCTTTGCACGGATTCTGAAGTTTAAAAAAAATACCTCTTTTTCTCATTTTAAGAATTGGTTGGACTGGAATGTGCGCAACCGGGGTAGGCGTGCTGGTGAAAACCTCTGGTGCGATTCCTGCAAGCTTTCTACTCCGTCTTTGCATATAGGTGAACGCTAAACTCTCGATTTTCTAATATATGACCTGCCTAATTTCATTTGGTGAATAACTTACAACGCTAGGGAACTTTCTTGGAGAGCGAGAGAGAGAGAGAGAGAGAGAGAGAGAGAGAGAGAGAGAGAGAGAGAGAGAGAGAGAGAGAGAGATGTCTGGCTGTTTTTTTTTTCACCCAGAGAAAAAGGCCGTCACAAAACCACGTTATATCCAATCCTCCTGTTTAACCTAAATAAAAACCCTAGGTTAAATTGGATTGGGCCATTGGACTCTTAGTTTAACCTTTTGGGCTTAATTAATTATTCTAATTAGAACCAAATAAATAGCCTAATTAATAATTAATTTTTCAGCAAAAAAAAAAAAAACTAATCCAATTAACAAGCCTATATAAGTTTAGTCACAAGTTAATCTTTAATTATTTAAATTGGGCCAAAACCCTGAATAATTAATTAACCCACCAAACTAATTTAATTAATTCTTTCTTTCTATAGGCCTTTATTTTATTCTAACCCAACAATTAAATTAGGCTACTTAAATAAAATAAATTCCATTTAATTTAAGATCAATTCCTTAGCTTGTATTTAATTAGAACTCACTGTCTATACTGAGGACCAAAAGACACATCGCCTTGGCTACTAAAATGACCAAAATACCATTGCCATATAAATAGTTGTATTTTGCATTTTAAATATTTCATAATATCATCATAAGGAAATATTGACCTTAAGGACAATACTGCGTTAGTAAAGTCTCCGACCTACAGGTATAATGACTAAAATACTCCTTTATACATTGTCGTACATTTAGAGAGGAAGAAGTGTACTAACACCTCTCTAAATGACATCTACCATCATTAGGCCTCTAGTCCAATGATCCACGACTTCCTAGATTATTTTCGCTTTTCAAGGGAGCTACCCTAAAGCAAACATCCAAGTCATGTTTCCCAGGGCCCTGGATATTTAGATCATTCAGACAACTACGAGGGGTGATATAATATAAAAACTATCTTGTACAAGTCTATCTTAACTAACTAGTCACACATACCCAATATGCAAGTTTATTGGCCCTACAATAGAACTTCAACTATAGCATATCAAAGTATATGCTTCTAGCTTCATCAGACCACCAACTCATACTCAAGTCGTAGAGTACTAGTCCACGCTGTAGCGATAGTAGTCTAGGTTTCTACCATATAGTACTTTAAAAAACCATTACTACAGGTCTTGTTCTACGTATTCAAAATACGCTTATGTCATGAAGTGAGTGGACTACTCATTGGCTAAAGGTAAGCCATTCTCCATTTAGAATTCCCAACATAATAATCTAGACATGATGAGATTCCCATTCTCATCAATCGGTTAAGAACGAATGTTTATGTATTAAGTAACCCGTGATCCATACCTTACTGTGAAAGACCTCCATTCACATGGACCACTTACTTAAACATAATGGGTCTTTTCCAAACGTAATTATGCACAAATAAAAATGTAAATTCACAAACAATTTCTGGAAATAAATTCTTTTATTAAAACATTTGATATTTACATTATAAATCTAGTCTAAAAGGGCATATCTCCCAACAATCTCCCACTTGCACTCTAAGACTAAGTAAGTCCGTAGGTGTCCATCCTTATGGTGTTTAAATATCTCTTGAAGACTCTCTCAACCAAAGGCTTGGTAAATAGATCAGCTAGATTGTTCTTGGAGGCAATCTGTTCCACCACGACTTCCCATCTCTAGATGAAATCTCAGATCAGGTGGTACTTCCTCTCAATGTGCTTCCCCTTCTTGTGGTTCCTGGGTTTTTTTGATTATGATACTGCTTAAGTGTTGTCGCAATACATCACAATCGGCCTGTCCATATGTGGCACGACTCCAAGTTCTGAAAGGAACTTCTGGAGCCAGACTGCTTCCTTGGATGCCTCTGAAGCCGCCACATACTCAGTTTCCATGGTTGAGTCAGCAATGCAAGATTGCTTGATACTCCTCTATGAAATAGCTCCTCTAGACAAGGTGAAGATATATCCACTAGTGGATTTTCTCTCATCCTTATCCTCTTGGAAGTCTGAGTCTATGTATCCTGTAGGAACCAAGTCATCAGCCCTGTGAACCAGCATATAATCTCTCGTTCGCTTGAGGTACTTGAGAATATGCTTTACAGCTTGCCAATGAACCTCCCCAGGGTTTGACTGATATCTAATAACCAAGCCTACGGTAAAGCAGATATTTGTCCTAGTACACAGTATGGCGTACATGAGACTTCCCCCAGCCGAAACGTAGGGAATCCTACTCATTTTGTCCTTTTCTTCTTAAGACCTAGGACAGTCCCTTGAAGAAAATGACAACTTATGTCATGGAATTAGAGCTCCCTTGCATGAGTCCATGCTATACCTGGCCAGCATCTTGTCAATGTATGCGGCTTGAGATAATTCTAACATTCTCTACTTCCTATTTCTAAGAAGTCTAATCCCAAGAATGTAGCTGGCTTCTCCCAAATCTTTCATACTGAATTGACTAGACAGCCAAACCTTTGTAGATGACAATGACCCTACATCATTTCCAATGAGTAGAATGTCATCCACATACAAGATAAGAAAAATCACATTAATGCCTTCAAGTTTCCTGTATACGCATGGTTCATCCTTGTTTTGAACAAAATCATAAAAATTTACAATCTTATTAAAACGAATGTTTCATGCCCTTGATGCCTGCGTAAATCCATAAATGGACTTCTTAAGCTTGCAAACCATATGCTCTTGGCCTTTTGCAACAAAACCTTCTGATTGGGACATATAGATGTCTTCACTAAGATGGCCATTTAAAAATGCCGTCTTGACATCCATTTGTCATATGCTGTAGTCATAATGATATGAGATGGCAAGGAGGATACAGATGGACTTAAGCATGGCTATTGGGGAAAATGTTTCCTCATAATCGATTCCCTCTTTCTGAGTATACCCTTTCGCCACAAGCCTAGCTTTGAAGGTTTCTACTTTCCCATCTAACCCCCTCTTTTTCTTGTATACCCACTTACACCCTATGAGTTTTATCCCTTCAGGTGAAGCTACAAGATCCCAAACCTGATTGAGGTACCTAATTGAGGTACATGGACTCAATCTCGGCTTTCATTACTTCATGCCATAGATTTGCATCGGCATCAATAATAGCCTCCTCGTATCTAGTGGAGTCTTATTCCTGATGGTCAGAGACTAGCTCGAAAGCTTCTCTAGTCCATCTCTCTGTAACCCTAGACACTCTCCCACTATGACGAGGCTCCATATGTACAGGCTCTTGAGACTATGCCTCTTCTTGTTCGAAAATCGGGTCAGAAGAAGTTGTTTCCAAAGATAACTTCTCCTCAAGTTTCAACCTAGTTAAACCTTTCGTGGAAATACTTTGATCATCCTCTAGGTATCTAGCATTGGTACTAACCAGTACCTTCTGCTCCTTAGGATGATAAAAGTAACCACCATTTGTCCCTTTTGGATACCCAATAAAATAGTATAATTCTGATCTTAGTTCAAACTTGTCTCCCTTGACCAGTACATAAGCTGGACAACCCCATATCTTGAGATGATTCAGACTTGGCTTACGCCTAGTCCACATCTCATAGGGAGTCCTAAGCACCAAATTTAGAATATATGCCACTGTTTCCTGGACATATCCCCAAAAAGACACTGGAAGAGTAGCATGAGACATCATACTTTGGACCATTTTCATCAATGTCATGTTCCTTCTCTCAGCTACTTTGTTCTGTTGGGGCGTCCCCGGCACAGAGAGCGGGGATACTATCTCATGATGTACCATATAGTCCTTGAATTCACCAAGGAGGTATTTTCCATTACGATCCAATCGTAAGGTTTTGATCAATTTACCTATCCGACACTCCACTTCAGCCTTAAACTCTTTGAACCTGTCAAAAGAGTCAGACTTACGTCTCATTAGGTAAATGTAACCAAACCTTATACAATCATCCGTAAAAGTGATGAAGTACTCAAAACCTTCTCTAGCTGGTGTAGACAAGAGACTACACACATCAGTGTGAACAAGACTAAATACCTCCTTGGCTCTATCCGCCTTAGGGGCAAATGACCTTTTGGTCATCTTTCCCATCAGGCAGAACTCACAATAAGGCCAATTTTCAGTCTCAATAAGCCCAATGGCCCATCATGGATCAACCTCTGAATCCTAATTGAGTTGATATGACCCAACCTTAGATGCCAAAGATAAGAGTCAGTGACATTGGTCTTTCTCTTCTTTGTTAAAGGTTCAGATTGAGTGTTATTTAATTGATTGTTAATGGGGTTTAAGAAAAACAGATTCCCATACATGTACCTAGTACATAAAATTTCTCCATCCCTACTGATAGAAATACCAGAATGGAAAGATACAGAATATCCTTGATTTATTAGTTTCTCAACCGAAATAAAATTCTGTCAAAATCCAGGTATATATAAAATATCTTTCAAAACTACTATTCTATTACAATCAAATACAAGATCCAACTCTCCCACTGCAAGGACCCAAACTTGTGCTCTATTTCCCACACGTAGTCCATGTTCGCCCTTTTAGAGTCTTCTAATCTTTCTAAACCCCTATAAGGAGTTATAGATGTAATTAGTGGCTCCTGAATCAACAATTCAAGTGTAAGTTGATCCAACCATTTATATAGACTCTAGATAGAAAACATTACCTGTGGGGTTTTTCTTGGCTTGAAGATCCAGACACTCATTTTTTCAGTGTCCCTTTAGTCCACATTTGAAGCACTTGCCCTTGGGTTTGTCTTTGGGCTGGGTCTTGGGTTGGGCCACTGCGTTCCCCTTCTTCTTCTTGAACTTCCTAGGCTTCGGCCCAATTCTAGAAGATGAAGCCTTAGCAATCATAGCCTGAGATTGTGGCTTCATGACCTTCTCTACCATCTGGAGCTCCTTCATCAACTCAGTTAAACCCATGTTCAACTTGTTCACGTTATAGTTCAACTTGAACTGAGTAAAGAAACCTGGTAGAGATTCGAGAACCATGTCCACTTGGCTCTCAGGGTCAATGACAGCCCCTAAGATTTTTGCCTTCTCGAAAATAGCAACCATCTTGAGCATATCTCTCTGACTGATACTCCCTCGGCCATTATAGTATTAATGATGGTTCGAAGAGCCTCCTGCCTTGCGGACTGGCTCTTATCCGCTAACATCGTGGCTAATAATTGGGTTATGTCATATGCAGTGGTCATGTGCTCATGTTTGGACTAGAGCACATTAGACATAGAGGCCAACATATAACAACGAGCCATTTCGTCGGCTTTCTTTCATGCCTTCTCAGCCTCACACTTCTCGACGGTAGAACCCTCCTCGATAACATGGCAGGTTTCGTAAAGGACATACTTATACTCTTCTACTATGAGTATTATGTCTAGGTTCCTCTTCCAGTCTACATAGTTTAGTCCCATTAACTTATTCTCTCAGAGAATAACAGCCAATGGACTAAAAGAACCTCCTACCATTTCTGAAAAATCAAAAAATAAAAGAAATAAATTCAATTTGTGAAACAAAATGAATGTGTGTACTTTATCCTTATTATCAAAACTGATAATAATCAATTTGGCTCTTAGAAAAACTGACATAGCTTCTTGGGAAGATTAACAGTTTCCTAAGCTAAGTGTGTTAACCACCACAAATTAATTTCCCTTCTAGGTAATGATCTAGAAAATAACTCCATCGAGGGGATGGCCGTTTCCTCTCATTTCCTATGGACATACCTCACACTATAACCTCCAATGAGGGGTTGGCCGATCATAGTACATGCCTCGAGTTATTAATTACATCCCTCCATTAGATCTAGTTCCTTGTGGTATTCCTATCCTATACGGGTTCACTCCCAGGGGACGCGAGGGGAGCCACGATCTCTAATGAGGATCGTGATGGAAGCCGGGGGGCTGTTGGAACCCTTCTCCTACTTAGTCTTTTAAAACAAGGGTTTTCTGAAAAATATCCTTTTGAAAATTTCCATTAAGTTTTTCCTTAACTCAAAAATAAAATGTCTAAATCCATAAAATCCCTATGTCAAGATTTATATCCTTTGAGAGTTTTTCCCATGAACTAATTTTATTTAAGTTAAAAACTTAATGATTTTAAAATTTTTTCAATTAAAACTTTCTAGAGACTTTGGTCTCAAGTTTATTTGACAAAACAAATTTTCTTGTGCCAAAATTAAAACAAAATGGCTTTCTATTTTAACCTTACAAAAATATCTAAATCCAATATATTTTATATGTCAAGGATTAAATCCTTTGAGAAAATATCTAAGGATTAATTTTTGTTCAAGTTAAAATAACCATTTAATTTGTAGAAAAATGTTTTCCTTGTCAAAACATTCCCAAAGACTTTGGTATTTGAGAAAACGTGCACATAGGTACATAAAAATAAATAGCATGCTATAAAATAGTAGACGTTTTTATGCTTTTCTATCTTTTAAACCTAAATGCCCAAATAATAGAATTAAACACATTAATTAATTAATTAATGGTCTTATTCAATCCTAAAATCCCTTACTAATATTTTTCATACAAAAATATTCCTTGAATATTAACTATTGTAAAATATTAACTTCGCCTAGTATAGACCCCAAAACCAAAAGAAATTGCAAGAAAAATTACAAGGAAAATTAAATTTTCCTTGGTTCGCTGCACCCGCTGCACTGGATCAGACACCTATCTGAACTGTGGTCCACTACACCCGCCGCACAGAACCAGGACCCATGAGTAACCAGCGCGAAGATCGAACGCGCGTCCAGACCCTAGCCGGCGCCGGTTCCAGTCTGGACGGCTCTTCCTGCAATTTTTTTTTTTTCTGCAAATTTCCTCTGTTTTCTTCTCAACTTCTAGTATCAATGGCTCTCCGATTTCAAACCAAATATAATGAAATCAACCAAAACCAACAATCGCCTATACCCATAAACATTGGGCTTACACGATTTGCTAAGAAAAAACAGTAAATTACACATCGCCTATACCTCCACCTGTGAGGTTTAACAGAGAATCTATCCATACCATAAACAACAAAGGATCACAATTTTAATCACACATGTGTCTAGTTTTATTCATCTAGATGCATGCTCCCTATATTTTCACAAAACCTTCATGCTCTGATACCAATTGAAGGCATAGAAACAGAAAACACAGGGCACGCAGCGGAAGTGAAAACAAAGAAAACTCGAAAACTCAAGAATAGGGAACTCCAAACAGAGCCGGCACTAGTCGTGCTTTGCACGGATTCCAAGGTTTAAAAAAATACCTCTTTTCCTCATTTTAAGAATTGGCTAGACCGGAATGTGCGCAATCGGGATAGGTGTGCTAATGTGCGATTTATTTGGGTATAAAAATCATATCAAAATAAGCATATTCCCAATCAAGTTTAAATTAAAACGTTAATTCCAAATTACACATATGAGCAAGCGTACTCATCATTAACATAGCATAGGGTTCAAACGAGTGTCGATCCTTCAAGAACAAGCATGCATTAATCATTTTTCTTTCATTGTTTAACCAACTCCATAAAGTGAAAAAGAAATAAAAAGGAAAATAAAATAAAAAGAAAAAGAAAAGAAAAGAATATATACAAGTCAAGGATGGAGAATTATGTAACTCAAGCCATTATTTTGACAAACATGATCTTAAAGGACTTAATCATTATCATAACTAATTATTCTCTTGGTATCATGAAGGATTAAGATAGATTCACTTCTTTTTTAATCCATGAAATCACTACCTTCTAGATAGAATAAAATCATTTGGTCTCGTCTCAACTAACTCATCGAAAAGATGCATTAAACACAATCATTGATTAAATTTCCTTGGTCTCGGCAAATTTAAAATATGAAATTAACCAATGAATCCTTAGTCTCGACAAACATCAATTAACCTTTAATTACTTAGTCCTTATCAATTAACCCCCTTGGTCTCAGCGAGTTAATAGACAACAAATATGAAATTAATAAATTAAAACCCCCATCAACCCCCTTGGTCTCAGCGAATTAATGGAAAGAACCAACCAATTAATCCCGTAATAAGCACAAGTAATTAAATACCAAGAAGAACAATCAATTAATCAAAAGATCAAATAACTCTAAAAATCATGAATACCTAAAACAATGTCAAATTACAATAAAATAATTAACACATCATTGTTCAAGAAAAAGAAAACAAAGTAAAAGAAAGCACTCATAGATAAGCCTCCTTCTTCTTCCTTTGAAGACCTTCTTACACAACCCTCATTGATTTGGTGGAATTCCTCCTTGATTTGAGTGATTTTCTATTATGATCCACGAATTTCCCCATTTTTCCTTGTGTTTTTCATCTATTTATAGGTTTAGAAAGTGCCTAAACTCGCTGGTGTAAGGTTCTTAGCCGAGTAGAAGTAGGAAGATACTAAAATTCTGCAAATTACCAAAAACTGTGTACAAAAATCAAAATCCGGTCTTATCCTTAGGGCACAGCCGGTGCCGCCTTGGCTGTCGCTGGTTATGTTCTGTTTCTTCTGTTGTTCGCTGATTTTTTTCTTGATTTCCATGCAATGTTGTCCAGAGTGCAACTGACGCCGCCTTGGCTACTAGAGCAGGCGCCGGTTCAGTTCTGTTTCAGTCCTGGTTCAACAATTTTTTATCGTCTCGAAGTTCATGTCATCAGCACATGACCGGCGCCGGTTCCTATGCTCTGGCCGGCGCCTCTTGGGTTCTGTTTTACGACGTTTTTACTTTGTTTTACCCCTAAAATCTGAAATAATGTACAAAATACCTTTCCAAGGGTAAAATCTCAAATATGAAGGAATATGATTAGTTATTGAACAGAATATATCACAAAAGAGCCCCAAATAATTAGGAAAAATATGACTAATTTAGCCCCTATCATGTGCTGGTGGAAACATCTGGTGCGATTCCTACAAGTCTCCTACTCCGTTTTTGCATATAGGTGAATGCCAAACTCTCGGTCTTCCAGTATATGGCCTGCCTAATTCCGTTTGGTGAATAACTTATAACGCTAGGGAACTTTCTTAGAGAGAGAGAGAGAGAGAGAGATGGCTGGCTGTTTTTTTTTTTTCACCCAGAGAAGAGGCTGTCACAAAACCACGTTATATCCAATCCTTCTATTTAACCTAAATAAAAATCCTAAGTTAAACTGGTCTGGGTTATTGGACTCTTAGTTTAACCCTTTGGACTTAATTAATTATTCTAATTAGAACCAAATAAATGGCCCAATTAATAATTAATTTTTCAGCAAAAAAAAAAAGTCTAGTCCAATTAACAAGCTTATATTAATTTAGTCCCAGATTAATCTTTAATTATTCAAACTGGGCCAAAGCCCTGAATAATTAATTAACCACCAAACTAATTTAATTAATTCTCTCTCTCCATGGACTTTTATTTTATTCTAGCCCAACTATTAAATTAGGCTACTTAAATAAAATAAATTCCATTTAATTTAAAATCAATTCCTTAAACTGTATTTAATTAGGACTCACGGTCTATACTGGGGACTAAAAGACACACCGCATTGGCTACTAAAATGACCAAAATACCCTTGCTATATAAATAGCCGTATTTTGCATTTTAAATATTTCCTAATATCACCATAAGAAAATATTGACCCCAAGGATAATGCTGTGTTAGCAAAGGCTCTGACCTACAGGTGTAATGATTAAAATACCCTCTATACATCGTCGTACATTTAGAGAGGAAGAAGTATACTAATACCTCTCTAAATGACATCTACCATCCTTAGGCCTCTAGTCCAATGATTCACGACTTCCTGGATTGTTTTTGCTTTTCAAGGGAGCTACCCTAAAGCAAATATCCAAGTCATGTTTCCTAGGGCCCTGGATATTTAGATCATTCAGACAGCCACAAGGGGTGATATAGTATAGAAATTATTTTGTACAAGTCTGTCTTAACTAACTAGTCACACATACCCAACATGCAAGTATATTGGTTCTACGATAGAACCTCAACTATAGCATATCAAAGTATATGCTTCTAACTTCATCAGACCACCAACTCATACTCAAGTCGTAGAGTACTAGTCCACGCTGTAGCGATAGTACTCTAGGTTTCTACCATATAGTACTTTAAGAAACCACTACTGCAAGTCCTGTTCTACATATTCGAAATACGCTTATGTCATGAAGTGAGTGGACTACTCACTGGCTAAAGGTAAGCCATTCTCCATTGGAATTCATAACATAATAACCTAAACATGATGAGATACCCATTCTCATCAATCAGTTAAGAACAAATGTTTATGTGTTAAGTAACCCATGATCCATACCTTACTGTAAAAGACCTCCATTCACATGGATCACTTATTTAAACACAATGGGTCTTTTCCAAATGAAATTGTGCACAAATAAAGAGTAAATTCACAAACGATTTCTGAAAAAATAAATTCTTTTATTAAAATGTTCGATATTTACATTAGAAACCTAGTATAGAGGGTATACGTCTCAACAATATCCCATTTGCACTCTAAGACTAGGTAAGTCCGTAGGTGCCCACCCCAATGGTGTCTAAGTGTCTTTTGAAGACCCTCTCAGCTAAAGGCTTGGTGAATGGATCTGCTAGATTGTTATCTGAGGCAATCTATCCCACCATGACTTTCCGTCTCTGGATGAAATCCCGGATCAGGTGGTACTTCCTCTTGATGTGCTTCCCCTTCTTGTGGTTCCGAGGTTCCTTAGATTGCGATACTGCGCCAGTGTTGTCGCAATACATCATAATCGGTCTATCCATATGTGGCACGACTCCAGGTTCTGAAAGGAATTTTCGGAGCCAAACTACTTCCTTGCATGCCTCCGAAGCTGCCACATACTCAGTTTTCATGGTTGAGTCAGCAATGCAAGATTGCTTGATACTCCTCCATGAAATTACTCCTCCAGATAAGGTGAAGACATATCCACTAGTGAATTTTCTCTTATCCTTATCTGCCTGGAAGTCTGAGTTTGTGTATCCGATAGGAACCAAATCATCAGCCTTGTAAACTAGCATATAATCTCTCGTTCCTTTGAAGTACTTGAGAATATGCTTTACAACTTGCCAATGAACCTCCCTAGGGTTTGATTGGTATCTGCTAACTAAGCCTATAGCAAAACAGATATCTAATCTAGTACACAGCATTGCGTACATGAGACTTTCCATAGCCGAAGCGTTGGAGTCCATAATGTACTTGGCCAACATCTTGTCAATGCATGTGGCTTGGGATAATCCTAACATTCTCTACTTTCTATTTCTAAGAAGTCTAATCCCGAGAATGTAGCTGGCTTCTCCCAAGTCCTTCATACTAAATTGACTAGACAGCCAAACCTTTGTAGATAACAATGACCCTACATCATTTCCAATGAGTAGAATGTCATCCACATACAAGATAAGAAAAACCACATTAAACTTCTCAAGTTTCTTGTACACACATGGTTCATCCTCATTTTGAATAAAATCGTAAGACTTTACAGTCTCATCAAAACGAATGTTCTAAGCTCTCGATACCTGCTTAAGTCCATAAATGGACTTCTTAAATTTGCAAACCATATGTTCTTGACTTTCAGCAATAAAATCTTCCAGTTGGGACATATAGATGTCTTCGTTAAGATGGCCATTTAAAAATGCCGTCTTGACATCCATTTGCTATATCTCGTAGTCATAATGACATACGATGGCAAGGAGGATACGGATGGATTTAAGCATGGCTACCGGAGAAAAGGTTTCCTTATAATCGATCATTTCTTTCTGAGTATACCCTTTTACCACAAGCCTAGCTTTGAAGGTTTTCACCTTCCCATCTGCTCCCTTCTTCCTCTTGTACACACACTTACACCCAATGGGTTTTATCCTTTCAGGTGAAGCTATAAGATCCCAAACCTGATTGAAGTACATAGACTCAATCTCGGCTTTCATTGCTTCATTCTATAGATTTGCATCGGCATCAGCAACTGCCTCTTTATATCTAATGGGGTCTTGTTCCTGATGGTCAGAGACCAACTCAAAAGCTTCTCCATACTATCTATCCAAAACCCTAGACACTTTCCCACTACGACGAGATACTATTTGTACAGACTCTTGAGGCTGTACCTCTTCTTGTTCCACAATCAGGTCAGAAGAAGTTGCTTCCGAAGATAACTTCTTCTCGAGTTCTAACTTAGTTGAACCTTTCATGGAAGTGCTTTGATCATTCTCTAAGTATCTAGCATTTGTACTAACTAGTACTTTCTGCTCCTTAGGATGATAAAAGTATCCACCCTTTATTCCTTTTGGAAACCCAATAAAATAGCATAATTCTGATCTTGGTTCCAACTTGTCTTCCTTGATCAGTACATAAGTTGGACAACCCCATATCCTAAGATGATTCAGACTTGGCTTACACCCAATTCACATCTCATAAGGAGTCCTAGGTACTGACTTGGAAGGCACCAAGTTTAGAATGTATGCCGCTGTTTCCAGGGCATATCCCCAAAAAGATACTGGAAGAGTAGCATGAGACATTATGCTTCTGACCATTTCCATCAATATCTTGTTCCTTTTTTCAGCTACTCCGTTCTGCTGGGGTGTCCCCAGCGCAGGGAGCTGGGATACTATCCCATGATGTACCATGTAGTCCTTGAATTCACTTAGGAGGTATTCTCCACCACGATCTGATCATAAAGTCTTGATTAATTTACCTATCTAAAGCTCTACTTTAGCCTTAAACTCCTTGAATTTATCAAAAGAGTCAGACTTGCACCTCATCAGGTAAATATAACCAAACCTTGTACAATTATCCGTGAAAGTGATGAAGTACTCAAAACCTCCTCTAGCTGGCATAGACAAGGGACCACACACATTAGTGTGAATATGACTCAATACCTCTTTGGCCCTATCCGCTTTCGGGACAAAAGACCTTTTGGTCATCTTTCCCATCAGGCAGAATTCACACTGAGGCCAATTTTCCAATCTCTATAAGCACAAAGGCCCATCATGGATTAGCCTCTGAATCCTGGTTGAGTTGATATGTCCCAACCTTATATGCCAAAGATATAAGTCATTGACGTTGGTCTTTCTCTTCTTAGTTAAAGGTTCAGATTGAGTGTTATTTGATTGATTGTTAATAGGGTTTAAACAGAATAGATTTCCATACATGTGCCTAGTACATAAGATTTATCCATCTCTACTGATAGAAATACCAAAATTGAAAGATACAGAATATCCTCGATTTATTAGTTTTGCAACTGAAATCAAATTCTGATGAAAACCAGGTACATATAAAATATCTATTAAAATCACTTTTTTATTACAATAAAAAATAAGATCCAGCTCTCCCACTACAAGGGCCCAGACTTGTGCTCCATTTCCCACGCGTAATCCATGTTTGCTCTTCTTGAGTCTTCTTATCTTTCTGAACCCCTACAAGGAGTTACAGATATGATCAGTGGCTCCGAAATTAACAATCCAAGTGGAGGTTGATCCAACCATTAATATAGACTCTAGATAGAAAACATTACCTGTAGGATTTTTCTTGGCTTGAAGATCTGGACACTCATTTTTCCAGTGTCCCTTCTTCTCATATTTGAAGCACTTGCCCTTTGGTTTGTCTTTAAGCTGGTCTTGGGCTGGGCTGCTGCGTTTTCCTTCTTCCTTTTAAACTTTTTGGGCTTGAACCCAGTTCTTGATGAAGAAGCCTTAGCAATCATGGCCTTTGACTGTGGCTTCATGACCTTCTCTGCCATCTGGAGTTCCTTAATCAACTCAGTTAAACTCATATTTAACTTGTTCATATTGTAATTTAATTTGAATTGAGTAAAGGAACCCGGTAGAGATTCAAGAACCATATCCACTTGGCTCCCGGGGTCAATGATAGCCCCTAAGATTTCTGTCTCCTCGAAAGCAGTAATCATCTTGAGCATATGCTCTTTGACTGATGCTCCCTTAGCCATCTTAGTGTTTATTATAGTTCGAAAAGCCTCTTGCTTTGCGGGTCGGCTCTTGTCCGCGAACATAGTGGCCAATGACTGACTAATATTATACACAGAAGCCATGTGCTCGTGTTTTGATTGGAGCATATTAGACATGGAGGTTAGCATATAGCAACGTGCCATTTCATCGGCCTTTTTCCATGCCTTCTTAGCCTCTCGCTCTTCGGAGGTGGAACCTTCCTCGATCACAGGGCAGGTCTCGTAAAGAACATACTTATACTCATCAGCTGTAAGTATTATGTCCAGGTTCCTCTTCCAGTCCACATAGTTTAGTCCTATTAACTTATTCTCTCGGAGAATAATGGCCAAAGGACTAAAAGAACCTCCCACCATTTCTGAAAAATCGAAAAATAAAAGAAAAGATTTAGTTTGTGAAAATAAATTTGTGCACTGAAATTAATTTGGCTTTTAGGAAAATTGACATAGCTTCTTTGGAAGATTAACAGTTCCCCAAGCTAAGTGTAGTAACCACCATAAATTAATTTCCCTTCTAGGTAATGATCTAGAGGATAACTCCATCGTGGGATGGCCATTTCCTCTCATTTCCTATGGACATTCCTCGCACTATAACCTTCAACGTGGGCTGGTCGATTATAGAATGTGTCCTGGGTTATTAATTACATCATTCCATTAGATCTAGATCCTTGTGGTTTCCCCATCCTATACGGGTTCACTCCCAAGGTGACGCAAGGGGACCCACGATCTCTAATGAGGATCGTGATGGAAGTCGTGGGGCCGTTGGAACCCCTCTCCCACTTAGTCTTTTAAAATAAAGTTTTTCTGAAAAATATCCTTTTGAAATTTCCATTAAATTTTTCCTTAACTCAAAAATAAAATATCTAAATCCATTAAAATCTCTATGTCAAGAATTATATCATTTGAGAGATTTTTCCATGGACTAATTTTATTTAAGTTAAAACTTAATGATTTAAAAAATTTTCCAATTAAAACTTTCTAGAAACTTTGGTCTCAAGTTTATTTAACAAAATAATTTTTCTTGTGCAAAATAAAATAAAATGACTTTCTATTTTAACTTACAAAAATATCTAAATCTAATATATTTTCTATGTTAAGGATTAAATCTTTTGAGAAAATATCAAAGGATTAATTTTGTTCAAGTTAAAAAAACATTTAATTTTTAAAGAAAAAAGTTTTCCTTGTATAATATTCCCAAAGACTTTGGTCTTTGAGAAAATGCGCACATAGATATACTAAAAATAAAAAATAAAAATAGCATGCCAGAAAACAGTAAACGTTTTCATACTTTTCTTTTTTTAAATTTAAGTGCCCAAATAATAGAATTAAACACATTAATTAATTAATTAATGATCTTGTTTAATTCTAAAATCCCTTACTAATATTTTTCATGCAAATATATTCCAAGAATATAAACTATTACAAAAATATTAACTTCGCCTGGTATGGGACCAATATATATATATATATATATATATATATATATATATATATATTATATAAAACTGGCAGTCCACGTGCACCTAAAGCACCGGATTCGCACCCCAATTGCACTGCGGTTCACAACGGCCTTGGTGCACCAGCCGCACTGGATCAGCAGCTGCTTCAACCCGCGTGCTGCACCGTTTGCCTGTGACCCACGCCCAGATTGTCTCTGCCGTTGACTTGCAAGTGACCCGTGCGTTTATCCGATACGGCCTGCCCGAACCGCGAGCGAATTGCATTTCAATTGCAAAATTGCAATTGAAATGCGGCTCCAATTCCAGCCGCAAGTCGACTCTGGACACAAAGGGGTAGCGGCTCGGCGCAATTAGCTCGGCTCCAATGGCGGCTTATGAATAGTACTTCTTCTCTGTGATGTTTTTTTGTATTCTGTCTTTTGTTTTCTCTGCGGATCATTTCCATTAGTTTCTTTGGGCATTTTTCATTCAAAAAACTCATCCAAACCAAAACTACAACCGCTTATACCCTTCTAAATTGGGTTTACACGATCAAAATCTCAAAGACAGAAAATTACAGTGAACCTTATGCTTCAACGGTGAAGCTTACAATCAAGCCTATCCCATACCAAAACAGCGAAGGATCATAGGTTTAAGCACCAAACAATGTTCTTCTCCATTTTTATTAACTAACATGCTCCCTTAGTCAATCAAATCCAATGCTCTGATACCACTTGAAGGATTTGAAAACAAACAGAGAACATGCACGGTGGATAAAAATGGACAGAAAAAAAACATAACAGAGCATGACAGCAGCATGGAGGGATTAAAACCATACCTCTTGGTGCCTTAAACCTTGAAGATTGAAGGAGAGTTGATTGATTCACAAGAACAGCCTTCCTCCTCCCGTGAGATCATGCTTCCTGTAGCGGTTGCCAATCTCTTCTTCTCCTCTGGTGCAATCAATGCCTGGCTTTTCAGCTCTCAGAATATGACCCAGCCTAATCTCAGTTGGTGAACACAGAAATGGGATGAAGAAAGTCTCTTAGATTTTTCACCACCTTCTAACGGTAGGCTTCCTTTTAGTTTCTTATGTTAAGAAAACAAAAATCAAAAGCCAGTAAGAGAAAAGGCACAAGAGACAGAAAGCCAAGAGTCTGAGAAATTTTATTATTTTTTTTTATTTCATTTTATTTTTCTACATAGAAAGCCAAGAGTCATGAAACTAAAAATAATTATTTTGATAAAAATAATATTCTCGGGATTTAATATTTCAAACACCCAAATATTATTAACAAAATAAATTTTGGCTTCTCCCTAAACTTTTCTGAACTGTGTCCAGAAAAATCCTATGATCTAGGCTATTGGGCCAAAATAATATTTATTTTTTTTGAACCTGAAAAGCCCAAAATAATAAACATTAATTATTTTTTAGGATTAAATAAATAACTAAATAAATAATTAATGTGCCCAAATGAACTAAAAAAATAATTAAATTTTAATTATTTATTTCTTGGAATAAATAACCTAATAAATAATTAAATATTAATTATTTTCCTCTAATTTAAGTCCCGGTTAATTTTCTAATTATTTAAACTGGACCTTGGCCCTGAATAATTAATTAATCAATTAAACCAGATAATAAATTTCTCTCAATTTATTTTATTCCACTCTAATAAATTAGACTTCCTGAATAAAATATAACCCTTTCAACTGAGATTAATTTCTCAACCTAAAAATTAATTACGACTTACGAGCTATTCCGAAGACCAAAAAGACACATCGCCTTGGCTACTAAAATGACCAAAATACCCCAACTATATAAATAGATGTATTTTACATTTTAAATATTTCCTAATATCACCATAAGGAAATATTGACCCCAAGGATAATGCTGCATTAGCAAAATCTTCGACTTACAGGTAAAATGACTAAAATACCCCTCTACGCATCGCCGTACATTTAGAGAGGAAGAAATGTACTAACACCCATCTAAAAGACATCTACCATCCTTAGGCTTCTAGTCCAATGATCCACGACTACCTGGAGTGTTTCCGCTTTCCAAGGGAGCTACCCTAAAGCAAACATCCAAGTCATGTTTCCTAGGGCCCTGGATATTTAGATCTTTCAGACAACCACAAGGGGCGATATAGTGTAGAAACTATCTTGTATAAGTCTGTCTTAACTAACTAGTCACACATACCCAACATGTAAGTATATTGGCCATACGATAGAACCTCAACTATAGCATATCAAAGTATATGCTTCCAGCTTCGTCAGACTACCAACTCATACTCAAGTCGTAGAGTACTAGTCCATGCTGTAGCGGTAATAGTCTAGGTTTCTACCATATAGTACTTTAAAAAACCACTACTATAGGTCCTATTCTACGTATTCGAAATACGCTTATGTCATGAAGTGAGTGGACTACTTACTGGCTAAAGATAAGCCATTCCCCATTGGAATTCATAACATAATAACCTAAACATGATGAGATACCCATTCTTATCAATCGGTTAAGAATAAATGTTTATGTGTTAAGTAACCCGTGATCCATACCTTACTGTGAAAGACCTCCATTCACATAGATCACTTATTTAAACACAATAGATCTTTTCCAAACGAAATTGTGCACAAATTTAGAGTAAATTCACAAACGATTTCTGAAAAAATAAATTCTTTTATTAAAATGTTCAATATTTACATCAGAAACCCAGTATAGAGGGTATACATCCCAACAAATTTTGTGCCTGAGGAAGTCTTAACCGAGTAGGAATAGGAAAATATCAAAATCCTTAGAAAAGCTCTAATTTCGCGTATAGAAATTTCACCTCTAGAGCATACCTGGCGTCGAGTACCTTCGACCCATCTAGCGCCAGATGCACCCTGTTCTTTCTCTATTTTTATTCTATTTTTGGTCGTCTCTCCTTAGCAGGTAGAATGGACTTGGCGCCAGGTATACTTGCCAGACCTAGCACCAGGTCTAGAAAAACCCCTGAAGCTCGCTCAAACTCTGCAGCTGGAACAGAATGGACCTGGTGCTTGGTCCACTGGTTGGGCCTGGTGCCAGGTACATTCTAGTTTTATGCACTTTCTACTCGATTTTAACTTAAATCTGTACATAGTTGCCAAAAACACCTTTTCAAGCAAAATGTCAAATAGGAAGGAATATGCCTAGTTATTACAATAAATATATCTTAAAATATGCTCAAATAACTAGGAAAAGAATGGTGATTTTAACCTCTATCACATACCCCCATACTTGAACATTTGCTTGTCCTCAAGCAAAATACTTTAGTCTAAGAAAAATTATCAAGAAAACACAAGGTTTTTTCTTATTCAAAAGTTTCTTCGTCATAGCAAAGATCATGTCTTCATTTTAAACTTTAGATACAACCATTGTCATTCATACCATTTGAAAATAATTTCAAACTTTGAAATATTGGACAAGACATTACAAAACTCTTGAAGTCAAATTAATCAAGTGTATACCGTAGTTTAAAAAAATTATTTCACTCTTCAAGTAAAAATATAGATAATATGAATCACATAAGTCAAGCTATCTATCAACTCAAGCATTATAAATCCAAAAATTGAATAACATAAGCTATGATGTGAGGAAAGCACTCTAATTTTTTTCTCTCAAAAATTTTCAATGACTTAGAGAATTGATAGCTTCAAGTGCATGGATTTTTCTTCATACACCATATTGGCCCCTTTTTCAGTAATCTCTCATTTTTTTTTTCACCACTTCTTTCTTTCTATGCTCTTTTTGCCTTTTTGCCTTCGGGATAGCTTTAAGAGAGTGCACCGAATTCACTTGCTACTTCTCTTCATGTTGACCCCCTTTTCAGCTAAAGTCTTCAACGATCATCAATAAGAGCATTTTTTTTTTTCTGAATTCACACCAACAATAGTGTTGTTTCCACTCATTATTTTTTTTTTCAACTCAAATCAAAATTTTCATCATTCTCCTCAATCTTTCCTCTCAAAGATCTTTTTACAACTCACATTTTTTTTTTTATCATAACTCAAAGCTAGCAAAATTTAAACTCATAATACAAAAGTTAGTCAATAAACTCTTTCCATATTAATCATATCTTCTATATTTCAACTAGATAAGTCAAATAACATTCAAACACCAATGCATAAATAAGATTAATCAAAATTCTCAAGTTTTGACAAATATCTTATCCAATAAAACTAATTTTATCAAACTCTACCTAATGAATGACAAAACTCATACCTAAGTAAGAAAAAGAATTACAATATTGATTAACAATGAAAACACTGAAATTTTTGAAAACAAAATATATTCAACAAATAATATGGAAAAGCACTTCTTTAACCTTTATTCTCCCCCCCACACTTAAACTGGACATTGTTCTCAATGGCCAAAGATAAAATAATAAAAGTACAGCCAAGAAGACCAAGATGAATAAAGAAGAAAAATAAAGTGAAGAAGATACTTCCATTACATTGTCGTGCCAGCAGGTTTTAATGCACCTCAAGGAAAGGTCAGTACAAGAGTACCTACTAAAGAGGAGAAACAAAATAAAGAAAACATAAATCTAGAAAAAGAAAATAAAACTAAGATAATAACATACGGAGATATAAAGAAAACTAAGTACAAAGGAGTAAGAAATTGTCAAGCTCATAAAGGAGAGCGTCGAGATGCGCTAAGGTGTCAAGATCGTCTCCCAAATATGGTTTTAATTTGCTTCCATTCACCTTAATAATCCCTTGAGTTGGGTGAGAAATTGCAATAACTCCGAATGGACAAATTTGATGTATCTCATACGACCTTGACCATCGAGATCTTAACTTACCTGGGAAAAGTCGAAGCCTAGAATTAAAGACTAACACTTTATTTCCTTTTTGAAACTCATGTGGAGAACGAATATGCCTATTATGCCACCATTTCATCTTATTTTTGTAAATCCTTGAATTATGGTAGGGCGCCACTCATTCAGCTCATTCACTTGAAGCATTCTTTCTTTTCCTACAAGATGAAGGTCAAAATTGACAAGCTTTATTGCCCAATGAGTCCTATGTTCTACTTCTACTGGTAGATGACATGATTTTTCATGCACTAAGCAATAGGGGGTTGTACTAATAGGAGTTTTAAAAGTAGTCCTATTAGCCCAAAGAGTATCATCTAGCTTCAAACTCCAATCATTTCGTGTATGATTGACCACTTTTTCCAAGATTCTTTTTAATTCTCTATTGACCACCTCAACTTGGCCACTAGTTTGCGAATGATGGGAGTAGCAACCTTATGAGTAACCCTTAAATGTTTGATAACTTTATCTAGTTGGGTATTACAAAAGTGGATTCCCCTACCACTAATGAGCACCTTAGGTAGTCCAAATCGGGTGAAAAGTTTTTTTAGAAATTTTACAACAACTTGTGCAACATTAGTAGGCAAGGCTTGCGCCTCAACCCATTTTGATACATACTCAACCGCCACCAAGATGTATTTGTTGCCCAAAGAACTAGGAAATGGACATATAAAATCAATCCCCCAACAATAAAAAATTTCACAAGTTTGAAAAATTTGTAATGGCATCTCATTAGATTTAGAGATGTTACCTGTACGTTGACACCTATCACAACTTTGAACAAACCTGTGAGCGTCCTTGAAGAGTGTAGGCCAATAAAAATCATACTTAAGTACCTTTCTTGCGGTGTTGTTAGTTTGGTAGTGGCCTCCCACGGGTCCTTTATAACAATATTTCAAGATATTGATGCTTTTCACAGAATCCACACACCTTTGAATGATTTAATCCACACAACACCAAAACAAGTACGGATCTTCCCAAAAGTAATGCTTTATCTCGAAGAAGAATTTCTTCTTTTGTTGGGCATTGAAGTCGTTTGGAAGAATTCCCACAACCAAATAATTAGCAAAATCCGCATACTAAGGTAGTTGAGAAATCTTACCATCAATAAGTAAAAGTTATTCATCCGAGAAGATGTCATTGGTGTCTCTCTCGGCCAATAACTTAAGGTTGGGATTCTCCAACCTAGATAAGTGATCTGCAGCCAAAATTTTCACTCCATTTGTATCCCTAATCTCCAAGTTAAATTCCTACAACAATAAAACTCATCGTATCAATCTTGGTTTGGAATCATGCTTGTTTAGTAGATACTTAAGGGCGGAATGATCCGTATATATAATGACCTTGGATAAAACAAGATAAGAACGAAATTTATCAAAAGCAAATACTATTACAAGCAACTCTTTCTCCATTGTGGTGTAGTTTTTTTTTGCCGCCGTAAGAGTTTTGCTTTCATAGTAAATTGGCTGAAAGTGCTTATTCCACCATTGTCCAAGCACTGCGCCTACCGCATAGTCACTTGCATAACATATTAGTTCAAAAGGAAGAGACCAATCTGGTGCAATTAAAATAGGTGCATTAATCAGTTTTGTTTTAAGTATATTGAAAGCGTTGATACATTTTTCATCAAAATAAAAAATAGCATCTTTTTCAAGTAAAGAAGTAAAGAGTTTAGAAATCATTTAAAAATCGAAAATAAACCTCCTATAAAAACCTGCATGCCCAAGAAAGCTTCGAATTACCTTCACGGAAGTCGGAGGATGGAGTTTCTTAGTTGTCTCAATTTTCGCCCTATTAACCTCAATACATTTTCTTGAAATCTTATGTCCCAATACTATGCCTTCTTACACCATGAAGTAGTATTTATCCCAATTAAGCATGAGGTTGATCTCTTCACATCGTTGAAGGGCCTTTTCTAAATTAGTCAAATAAAAATCAAAAGAATTATCAAAAATAGAGAAATCATCCATAAATACCTCCATGATATCTCCCACAAACCCTTCGAAAATAGTCATTATATATTGTTGGAATGTTCTGGGGTGCAAAGACCGAAAGGCATACATTGATATGCAAAAGTATCAGAAGAGCATGTAAATGTAGTTTTCTCTTGATCCTCTGGTACTATAGGAATTTGAAAGTATTTGGAAAAACCATCTAAGAAGCAATAAAACTCATGTCCAGCTTACATTTCTAATATTTGGTCAATGAAAGGGAGAGGAAAATGATCTTTCCTAGTTGCATCATTCAATTTCCTATAGTCAATGCACACCCTCCAACCGGTTACCAATCTCATTAGAATCAACTTATTTTTTTCATTAGGGCTCACATTCATTCCTCCCTTCTTTGGTACCACTTGTGTTGGACTAACCCCAATACTATCAGAAATAGGGTAAATGATGCCAGAATTTAAGAGTTTAATCACTTCACTTTTTACCACATCACTCATGTTTGAGTTCAACCTACGTTAGGGTTACACTATGGGTTTGGCTCCTTCTTCTAACAAGATTTTATGGGTACAAAAGGAATGGCTAATTTCCTTAATATCCATAGTTTTCCATGCAATTACTGCCTTATGTTTTCCCAATAGACTTACCAATTTGGTCTTTTGGTCATAAGTAAGGTCTTTGGCAATAATCACGGGTAGTTTTTCACTTTTTGCCAAAAATGCATATTCTAAGTGCTTGGGGAGGTCCTTCAAATCCAAATTCGGTAGTTCCTTAATGGATGACTTTATCCTTCCCAAATTTCTTTTTTCAATTTCCTTAAATTTTTCCAACCTATGGCCCTCAATTGAGTCCTCCAAATATGTAATGGATTGTTCCATATAATCTTGGATAAATAATTCTTGCACAAATTCAAAAATAGGTTCATCCAGAATATCAACCCTTAAACAGGAATCATCACAAGAACTAGGACATTGTATGCTTTTATAAATTTTTATAATGACTTCTTCATTCCCAATCCTAAGTGTCAATCTTCCTCCATGAACATTAATTAACTCTTTAGCAATTGCTAAAAAAGGTTGACCTAGGATTAAAGAAACTTTAGAATCTTCGTCCATATCCAGAATTACAAAATCCATAGGGAATATGAATTTATCTACTTTAACCAAGACATCTTCAATTATTCATCTAGGATATTTAATAGATCGATCCGTAAGTTGAATACTCTTCCTAGTGGGCTTGGGTTCACCTAAGCTTAGCTTTTTGAAAGTTTTGTACGGTAACAGATTAATACTAACACCTAGATCGGCCAAAGCATTGCAAAATGTAAGAGTACCAACAAAAAAAAGAATAGAACAACTCCCTAGATCACTTTCTTTTCGTGGCATCATCCGTTGGTCCTACAAGATAGTTAAACACTCTTCATTCAAAACTACAGTGGATAATTCCTCCAATCTTTTTTCGTTTACAAGCATGCTTTTGAGAAATTTTACATATTTGGGCATGTGCACTAAGGTTTCACTAAGTGGAATGTTTATATGCAGTTGTTTAAAGATTTCCAAAAACTTGTCAAACTATGCATCTATTCTTGCTTTGTGTGTGTGAGTGGGGTAAGGTACCGATGGCTGAAAATCTGGTTTTTAAGGTTCTCTTTCGGAAGGTTCAACAATAGGGGTTGGTATCGACCCATCTTCTTTAGAGGGTACCAGTTCTATGCTGGGATTGGGCAGCCCCTTACCACTCATTAGGGTAATGGCAGCTGAATCATGCTGTGCTTCTACCTCTAATGGTGACTTTATCACTAAATCCGTTAAAAACCAAATTTGTCGTTCTATATTTTTAACCATGCCCTTAAATTTTTTTAGTGTGTCTTCTATCTCAGAAAAATGCTTAGTTACATGAATGGCAAATTTTTTTCAACACCCCTTTTAAAGCAATAGAGTTAGATGATTGAGATGTCATTCCATGAGATATGTTAAGATACTGTCCCAAGCTCCAATTGGCCATCTTACCTATACAAAATAGCTGGTTAGTATCATATATACACATTATAATATGAAAGCAAGTTAGTTGGTTAAGGTACATATTTACAATTTAAATTACAAGGAATTACAACATACAGAGCCATTAAAGTACAAGTATACAAGAAAATAAAATACAACACCTAGTCATACAAGGAACATATATACATATTCACGTATTTACATATAAATATATTAACATGATTAAAGCAATAAAATTCAAGCTTTTATGATATTGGTCCTCGACAACGGCACCAAGCATTTGTTGGTAATTCAAGTTTTTCAAAAAACACCTCCATGATGAAACAGAAAAATATCCTAATCCCGGCAACGGCGCCAAAAACTTGATGCGTAAATTTTAGGTATATAAAATCATCAATTTTAAATTCATCTCTTAATCAAATTTTAATTAAAATATTAATCCTAAAATACACATATGAGTAAGTATACTCATCGCAAGTATAATATAGGGAATTATTAAGTATCGATCCTCAAAGGAACCAGTACACACTAATTATTTTTCTTTCATTATTTAACCAACCCAAATAAAGTGAGAAAAGAGTAAAAAGAAAAAAAAAATATACAACTCAAGGATGGAAAAGTATGTAATTAAACAAATGTTCTTGAAATCATAACTATGAATCACTTAGCAACTATCGCAAACAATTATTATTTTGATCTCATGAATGATTTAATATAGATCTACTTCGTTTGCAATTTATGGAATCACTACATTCTAGTTAAATTAGTGAACATATTATGTCTCGACTAACTTATCCAAAAGATGCATTAAAATCAATCCTCATATAAACCCCTATATTCTAGGTGATTTAAAGTATGAAATTAGTCAATGAATTCATATTCTACCAATCATCAACTAACATTTGATTACCAATGTTCTAAATAATTAATCACTTTTTCAAGCAAATTAAGAGATAACAAATATAAAACTAATTAATTGAAGTCATTACCAACCTTTTTTTCAAGCAAGTTAATAACAAAACCCATTCAACCAACTCCGTAAGGAAAACAAGTAATCAAATACCAAGAACAATAATCAATTGATCAAAAGACCAAGTTAATCAATAAATTATGGATCACACGAACAATGTCAAATTACAATGGACATATTGAATGTATGATTGTTTAAGGAAAAGAACACAAAAGTAAAAGAAAGCACTCATAGATAAAGCTTTTTCTTCCTTCTTGAAGACTCTCTTGAACAACCCTCATTGATTTGAGTGAACTCTCATTCAATAAGAGAATCAGAATTTTTGCTCTTTAATTCACCTCTCTATGTTATATATCTCTAATCTTTGTGTTCTCTTGTGCTTTTATAGGCCTCTTGGATGCCAATTTTGTGGCTGATGAAGTTTTGGCCAAGTAGGAATAGGAAAATATTAAAATCCTTGGATAAGCCCGAATTCCGCGTACAGAAATTTTACCTCCAAAGCTTATCTGGCGTTGGGTACCTTTGACCCACCTGGTACCAGGTGCACTCTATTCTTCCTCTATTTTACTCTGTTTTTGGCTGTCTCTCCTTTGTAGGCAGAATGGACCGGGCGCCAGGTACACTTGCCAGACCTGGCGCCAGGTTTGTTCTGGAAAAACCCCTGAAGCTCACTCAAACTCTACGGCTAGATCAGAATGGACTCAGCACCTGGTCCACTGGCTGGGTTTGGCGCCAGGTACATTCTGGTTCTGTGCACTTTCTGCTTGATTTGAACTTAAATCGGCACATATTTGCCAAAAACACCTTTTACAAGAAAAATGTCAAATAGGAAAGAATATACCTGGTTATTACAACAAATGTATCTTAAAACACCCTCAAATAACTAGAAAAAAGAATGGTGATTTAACCCTTATCGCTGCCTATGTAAAAATAGTGGTTTGGTACTCTTAAAAGTGTGCCTTGTTTCAACGTGTCTAGGGAAGTTGGGCTAAAAAGAAGCTTAAATCACAGTTGTATAAGTGTTAAACAAGAGTTAGGATACTTTAGATGGGGTGTATTGTGTAGAAGAATTGGAAGATATAGCTTGTGCATTGTATAAATACTATCAAAAAATTCTGTTTTGGCCTATTGATGAACCTGGATGTTTAGAGAATAAGCTGAACAAAATGGTTAGGTATTCTGGACATCATGATCTGGGTTTTGTTGCTAATTGTCTTAGGAGTGTTTTGGGATAAGTTTTATAGGATTGGAGTCGTGGAGTGAAAGTTATGTAAGAAATACTAAAGACTGCCAAAACTATAAATAGGATTATTTACTTCCATTAGATGAGGAATATTAGCCACTTTACTATTCCTAAGCTTTTAGGACCAAGAAGGAAATTATAGCATGTTTAATACCTTATTTCCTTCGAGCACTATATGAACCTTAATTCTTGAGAGCATTGACAACGTTTTGAAAAATACCTCATTGGTGTAGGTGATCGGGGCCGGGAAAACTCTTAAGCTTGTGGTAGTGTGAGTGTAGGAATAACTATTCAATAAGGTGAATCTCTCAATTTTCTAAACCTTATTGTAGCTAGATTTTTTCTATTACAAAGTTAAATGTTTCTCGTTATATTTAGACTTATTCGAATGGCTTGAAACTTTTAAGTTTTATGTGAGTCTCTTAGTTTTCATCTTCCCGTTTTAGCTAGTGGTTTTTAAAAATAGTTTAACACGAGTATGTCTATTCATTGGTTTTATGAATTATGGATACTGTGAGTCCCTTGACTTTTCAAACCCAGTTTTAGCTAAGTGCTTTTTATTATAATTGGATATGAACGTTTTATGCTAGTAACTGAGACGTTTACGCTTTATGTGAGTTCCTTAATTTTCAAACCTATGTAGTTAGTTGTTTTCTATTAAACTCATGTATGAGTATTTTGTGCAAAATAAGTTCGTTTGATCATAAACTTCACTCTGAACTAATAGTTTATGATTCTTAGAGATGTAAGTCCCATGATTTATTGAAATTATTTAGCTAAGTGTTTTCCTGGCAAAATCGAGCACGAGCTTTTCCTTGGTAAATGATTTTTTGCTTAAAAGCAATGGACTGCCATGATTGAGTATATGCCTGATATGGCTTTATTTATTAAACATTGCTCATCCATGAATTCCTTAATGGCATAAACATTACATTCTAGTAAAGAAAAACATTATCATAATGATTTTTAACTCGGGTTACCTAATGGACCCTAGAAAATTATTACAGAGAAATGAAAATCATTTGGAAAATTATATTTTAGCCCTAAAACTATTTTCTTGATCTCTTTTTGGGAATTATGATATTGGAATTGGTCATATAGACCAATGAAGACGTAAATACTTAGTAAGAGCTTAAAATTTTGTACTAGCTCACATTGGAGATAGATGGCTTCAATTAATCCGGTTCCAATTATGGGATTTATCTTACTCTAAATAGGGCGGCAGGATATTGGAATTAGTTAGTTTCCCAGCTAGCACTATCCCAATGCGTAAGCAAATAGTGCGTAAGCCACTGGTAGATTTTGAGTGGGACACTCAGCAATCAACTCTTGCCAGACCTTGTACAGGAATAGGGTAGCCCATGCTATTGCAAGTAAAACAATTACTATATCTCGTATACGGGATGTATGGAGTAGTGAACCTTGTACTACTACAAATAGAATTGATCGTGGTATTGAGGTAGATTGTGACGATAATTTTATCGCTTTGACATGATATAGTTGAGTATTGAAGATGTAAACCCTAGTACAACAGGACCATGATAGCCGAAGGAGCCTTGTAATTAAGCTTTGCATGCAGATTGTCATTCTATTGAGGAAAGTACCTACTTTCTTTGAAAATGGGGCATCAGTGTTTAATGAAATATATTTTTCAAATTCATATGAATTTTTGAACATCAATTGAAGAGTTTTCCACTACCTGACTTAAAAAGTTGTTTTCAATAGAAAAATGTGATGAATTCCTTTTGCCTATTTTCGATGGAAAAATACTAGTACACACGGGACTTGCTGAGTGTACGGGACTCACTGAGTGTTAAACTCACACGTTACTTTATTTTTTTCTATTACGTAGGGCTCAAAGTGGGAGATATGAGACAATGACACCGATATCACTCATTTGTCTCCGTTTAACAGATGTTTTTATAGTTTTTCCTGGTACAGACTGTAGATCTGCTTATCTTATGTATTTTGAATCGAGACATATACATTATTCTCTAATTGGTATGCAAGCTTAATGGAATAGTTTATTTCTATTTATCCACTTTAAGTTTTATTTCGTTATAAAAACCCCTCGTCTAGGAGTTTAGACACGGTGATGCCTTACAGAGATAGTACGATTGAAAAATGTGAGGTGTTACAATTGGTATCAGAGCTTGTAGTAGAGCTAATAATAGAGTCTACAGTTATAGATTTATAGAAATAAATAATCTTGTAGAGCTTGACAAAAAGATATATTTGCCACCTGAACTTAAGGCACCTGCATCAATTATGATCTCTTCTGATGAGTCAAAGAAGAAGATAATTGAAATGACTGCAATATCTTTGGCAGAGTCTAATGAAGGAGATAATGAAGGCAACATAATAATAGATTACGAAGTAAGAGGTAACCCAAACTTTAATAACAGTTTAGAGGCTGAGAACCAAGGAGGCCTTAGGTCGGATCTGCTTGAGTATTACTTCGTATTTTTTAACTTTGGACCCTAGTCTTTGGGACCACTAGTGATGATGAGTAAATGACGTTGGGTACTTGAAGACCTTATATATATGTTGTAAATGTGGAAGTAGTTACAATTAACAGTAAAGGACAAGTACGCTTATATAATGCACTTGTACTTTATGTACTGGAAACCCAGTTTTAATTGTGATATAAAAGGGTGCGATCATACCAACATTCATGCACCAGATTCTATTAGAACTTAAAAGTTAAATGTGCTTGGGTGAGGGTAGTACTATGATGGGTGACCATTGGGAAGTTGAGGCTGATCAACCCCTAAAGTGATTCTTAAAAATTTCAACTAGTGAAGGGGAAAAAATGTTCATTAGTGACGATGTTGCCTGAAGGATGAGTGTGGAGATAGGTAAGAGGAGTGGAGGAAATTGTAATGATTGCTTATGACTCGGCGTTTGTTGTCCTTGTGCTTTTATGATTGCATGTACCTTAGAGAGATGGTATAAGTTTATATTTAGAGTTGTATAGAAATAGGTTTGAGAAACTCTTAGTCTCTTTTATTCTAACGCTTTATGCTTGTTCATACCATAAGATGCTCGGTGTGAATATTGTAAAAATTGTAATTTCTTTTGATAGTAGGAAAAAGGAATTGTAAGACTAGATAAAAATTCCCCAAAGTATAGATATACTAGAGAACCAACTGAAAAAAATTCAGCTAAAGCAAAAAGGAATGCCCCATAAGAAACAGGAAAAATGTGTGTGTGTGTGTGTGTGTGGAAAGAACTTGCTATACGATTTGGAATTCCTATTGGTGCCAAGCATAAGAGAAAATTTAGAGTAAGGATTTATTCGTCCTAGCATATCATCTTTGGGAGCACCAATGGTTAGGTCAATTGCAAGGCACTGGAAATCACTCTAAATTGGATTTAAGATAGGAATATTATCAAATTAGACTAAAAAAGAAAGACATTCCTAAACTGCATTAATGCACGATATGGGTACTATGAATTTGTTATAATATCTTTTGATATCACTAATGCCTCTGCCATGTACATAGATATAATGCATTGAGTTTCGGTTGGATAAAGTAGCCTTTAGGATATGTGATAACTAAGAAGGATTGGATGGAGTATTAATGCATGAGAAGAAAATGCTAGTGTGAAAATTAGGGAAAATTAAAGCATCCTAGAATGAATTACCCTACTTATGATTTGAAGTTAGCAGCTATCGTGTCGTATTGAAAAAGTGAAAGAATTACCTATATGGAGTGATATTTGAAATTTTCACTAATCATCAAAGCCTGAAGTATATCCTCACCCAAAAAGATTTGAAAATTCATTCACAAAGGTGGATGGAGCTTTAGAAGAATTTTAGTGTCCTATTTAGTACTACTCTAGTGAAGTAAATGTAGTAGTAGATGCATAAAGTACGAAGGTGAAGATATCAACTCTGCAAATAGTGCAATTACTTGAGCTAAAAGCATATGTAAATAAACGATTAATGAAGCATAACATTTCAATACAGTCCATACTACTACAACAATTGAGAGAAGCACAAGAGAATGATAAATTACAGTAGATCAAAATAAAGAAAAATGAAAAGGATTCTTTGGAGAAATTGAGCAAAATTGTGTGGAAAAAAAGTAGTAAAATTACATGAGGTACCTTCCAGCATTACCTCTCATCGAGATCCAAGATTTACCTTATGATTTTGGAAAAAATGCAGCAACTATATAGGACTACATTAAAGTTTAGTATCGCGAGACATCCACAAATAGATAGATAGATACAATGATTTAAATTTTAGAGGATATGTCATGGGTATGTGCTTTTGGATTTTGGTAATGACTAAATTGATATAATTTGGTTTACGTAGAATTTGCTTATAATAATAATTATCAATCCACTATCGGATGACATCATTTGAAGCCCAGCATGGACGGAAGTATTCATCCCCATTTTGTTAGAAGAATATAGGGCCAAATCAAGATGATGCTTTGGATATAGAAAAGACCTGGAAAAAGGCAAAGCTTATTAAAGACAAATTAGAGATTGCTCAAAGTCAGTAGAAGAGTTATGCTGATTGTTGTAGAAGAGATCTAGAGTTTGTTAAAGGAAACCAAGTATTTTTAAAGTTAACACCACAATAAAGTATAGGAAAGAAAACTCAAATGAGAAAATTAGACCCTCGTATATAGGACCATTTTCAATTACGAAGAGGATTAAGGATTGGAAAAATAGCCTACAGACTAGAATTGTCACCAGAACTTCAAGGTATTCACAATAGACTATATGCATTGCAAGTTTGACAATACATAGCTGATCTTAGGCATATTCTGAATGATGTCATTATAGATTTGACTTTAGGTTTAAACAATGAAGAAAGACTTATTAAAATTTCGGAATATGCTGAAAAAGGATTACATCAGAAATGGATCCCACTTGTGAAAGTGTTATGAAATCTTTCCCCTATACAAGATGCTACCCGGAGAACAGAGACAAAAATGGGAAAAGCTTACCTTGAATTTTTTGAAGGTACACACTAATTTTGAGGATGAAATTTCTCATCGGAAGGGAGATTGTAACACCCTACCCCATGTGATTTCTTTATGTAAGCATTTTGTGGGCAAAAGCAAGAAAAAGAAAATAGAAGAACAAAGGGTAATAGGGAGAAGAAGAATATGTAATAATATATAAATTCATTAAATGTATGGATGATTGATAAGGAATTAGGAGGAAAAATGTTATATGTTTTGGTGGGCCATGCTATATAAATATGGTGGGCCATGGTTATATAAAGTTTGTGGGCCATTTTATATATAAAGATGGTGGGCCATAGATAAAGAATTGTGGTGGGCCATTTTAATTAATGGATTTTAGTTAATTTAACCGACAAATGAAAGCTATTTGGACTTATATAATTGGTTGCACGATTACTTAAGGATTAAATTAAGTGAATGATTGAGAGGAAATTCTATAACCTTCTAAGAGATTCTATGAATTTTCCATGGTTTCTATAAATTTATATGAACTTCTAACATGTTCTATTATATTCTAGCAAGTTTAGTCATCAAATACTTGTAATTAAGGCTAGAGGGAAGATTTATAAAACAGCTAGGAAGCTGTCGACCAAGAAGAAAGCAGCAAGGGAAAAGAAAAGAATACAAGGAGAGAAAGAAAGAAAGGAAGGAAGAAGAAAAGGAAAAAAATATAAGAGAGAGAGAGAGAGAGAGCTGCGAAAAGGAAGTGTTCTAGCAGCTTTCAACCTCTGATTTTAAACCATAGAATAGGTAAGAAACCCCTCTCCTAGAACACAAGTTGTTCTGCATATCAAGATATTTCATTTGATACATAGTTTGTTGGTGAAAATTTCAAAAACAAAGCTGAAGTTCATGAAGGAACTTTCTAGTTACTAGCTGTTTGTTGTTGTTTGTTAAATTGGTTACTTAGCGTTGTTTTCAGTTGCTTTTGGCATTCATTTGGTATGTTTTTCTGTGACTAAAACTCAGGAAAAAGTGCTAAAGTGTTTCATGTTCAGTTGGGGGAGAAAATAGAAACTAAACTGACTATATTGCTATGTGTTAATAAAATCATATTGAGCAGTTTTTGTTTCTCAAGTTACAAGCAATTAATTGATGTGTATGCAAGGTTCTAAACTAAACTAAATGCTTTTAACCATGTCTGGAAGTGATAGGAAGAGAGAAGAGTTGGATTTCTGGTGTTTGAAATACAAATGGATGTATAAAACTATAGAAAATTAAAGCTGCCTATGTAAAAATGCTAGTTTGGCACTCTTCTAAGTGTGCCCTATTTCAATGTGTCTAAGGAAGTTGGGCTAAAATGGAGTTCAAATCAAAGTTATATAAGTGTTAAACAAGAGTTAGATTACTTTAGATGGGATGTGTTGTGTAGAAGAATTAGAAGACAGCCTGTGCAATGTATGAACACAATCAGGAAATTATGTTTTAGCCTATTGATGAACCTAGCAGTTTGGACAATAAACTAAAAAAAATGGTTTGGTATTTTGGAATTTTATGGACTAGGTTTTATTACTAATTGTCTTAGGAGTATTTTGGGAGAAGTTTCATAGGATTTGGAGTTGAGGAGTGAAAGATATGTAAGAAGTACTCTGTAAAACTGTGAATAGGGTTATTTACTTCTATTAGATGAGAACTATTAGCCACTTTAATATTCCGAAGTTTTTACGATCGAGAAAGAAATTATAGCATGTTTAATACCTTATTCCCTTCTAACATTATATGAACCTTAATTTTTGAGAAAATTAAGCAATGTTTTGAAAAATACCTCATTGGTATAGGTGATCCGGAATAGGAAAACTCTTAAGCTTATGATAGTGCAAGTGTATGAATATCTATTGAATAAGGTGAGTCATTCGATTTTCTAAACCTTGTTGTAGTTAGGTGTTTTTCTATTACAAAGCTAGCTATTTCTCATTATATTTGGACATGTATATTTTATTCAAGTGACTTTAACCTCTTACGTTTTATGTGAGTCCCTTAGTTTTCATCTCTCCATTTTAGCTAGTAGTTTTCTAAAGTACTTGAATGTGCGCATGGCTATTTGTTGGTTTTATGAATTATGGATACTGTGAGTCCCTTAACTTTTCAAACCTAATTTTAGCTAAGTATTTTTCCATTGTAATTGGATATGAATGTTTTACGCAAGTAACTAAGACTTTTACACTTTATGTGAGTTCCTTGATTTTGAAACCATATGTAGCTAGGTATTTTTCTATTAAACTGGCATATGAGTATTTTGTGCAAAATAAGTCCATTTGATTATAAACTTCCCTCTAAACCAATGGTTTCCCAAATTATTAGGATTTGAGTTTTTTATGAATCTTGGAGATGTAAGTCCCATGATTTATCAAAATTATTTAGCAAAGTTTTTTCTTGGCAAAATCGAGCATGAGCTTTTCCTTGTTAAATAATTTTTTGCTTAAAAGCTATGGGCTACTATGATTGGGTATATGCCTAATATGGCTTTAATTATTAAATGATACTCATCCATGAATTCCTTGATGGCATAAATCTTACATTCTGGTAAACAAAAGCATTATCATGTTGATTTTTAACTCTGGTTGCTTTTAAAGAAATTCATGTATAATATGAAAAGCTTGAAAGGCATTTATGCCCATTGGACATTGGAAAATGGCTGCAAAGAATATGAGAATCATTTGGAAAAATATATTTTTGCTCCAAAACTATTTTCTTGATCTCCCTTCGGGGATTGTGATATTGGAATCGGTCATATAGGCCAATGTAGACATAAGCACTCAATAAGGACTTTGACCTTTGTACTAATTCACGTTAGAGATAGATAATCTCAAATAATTTAGTTTCAGTTATGAGGCTTATCTTATTCTAAATGGGGTGCCAGGACATTGGAATTAGTCAATTTCCCAGCTAGCATTGTTCCAATGCATAAGCAAATCATGTGTAAGCCACTAGTTGATGTTGAGTGGGACACTGAACGATTAACCCTTGGTAGACCTCTTATGAGTATGGGAGCGGGGGAGCCCACGCTACTACAAGTAAAACAATTGTCATGCCTCGTGTAACACCCCACTGCCTGGGCCTAACAGGGCCGGGGATGTCGCTCCGTCCAAAGGACAAGGGGTCTTTATAACTAGGTCACATATAATAAAATAAAAAAATACTTTAAAATTAAACTTATTACAATCCCAAAAGATGAGTACAGGAACAAATCCAAAGTAAATTGTTTGCTACATTCTCTCAAAACATCACATAAAGAAAATAACACAAGTCTTCAAAGCACAGGCAACAAATCTAGCTATTGACCTCCACAGCCGGATCAACCTGAAAACATGGCATAAAAGGTGATGAGATAAAAATCTCAGTAAGCTCGTGGGTGCTTTGAGTGTTTCAGGTAAAATAATTCATGTATGCAAGTTGTAAAAGTTTCATAAGAGAAAGCGCTGGCAAGCATTAAATAAGTGTTGAAAATAAGGAGTGGTGTTTCACTTTTCAAACCATACATGTGCACAATAAATACAACCACTCAAATGGGTAGCCATGGGTTGCCACACGTTGGGCCCCATGACTAAATAACGGTCAGAATGCCACACTTTGTGCAAGCTGACAAAAGGTAGGTGTACGGCCCACCGGGTGATATACTCCTCCATCTCTACACCCCAAACTTATCGGTTATCCACTCCAGAAACACTTTGTCCACATGACTGAAAACTTGCTAGCTCGGATCGGCATGACCTACCAGACTGGCACCCTATCCAGGAAGGACTCACCCCTCAGAGGTGGTCACCTACTGAGAGACTTACCCTAACCCTTCAAAGACTAGTCTTGGTGGTCTATCCTTATTGAGTACTCAATGTTGATTGTCCCACATGGGAGAAAATTGACCACACATAGTTTTATTTGGAAATAGCAATTAATGGTTTCTAAAATTCTTGTCCAAGTTGGGTTTTAGAAAGAATTTAGCATTTTGTATAAAACTGCTTGTTTGATTTTCAAATGATTTGGTTGACTAGAATAAAAAGGAAAAACAGTCCTTAATTGCCTTTACATAAGGAATGTCTATACACATTACATTTGGCTTGCCACAGTAAGTTTTGGTCTTCAAATAATTCCTTGTAGGAACTTACCTGATC
Organism: Voacanga thouarsii; assembly: GCA_026120185.1. Taxonomy (NCBI): domain Eukaryota; kingdom Viridiplantae; phylum Streptophyta; class Magnoliopsida; order Gentianales; family Apocynaceae; genus Voacanga; species Voacanga thouarsii. The sequence continues at coordinate 1,283,652 of JANUWF010001937.1, forward strand.
CTTTGCTTGCTCAAATTCAAAAGACTTCCAAGGCTGACCTAACCCCGCCTGGGGTAAACACAAGACATAAGGTTATACTCAAGCTATATTCACTTACACAAATATTCATAGTTCAACTTATTACAATCATGCCCCTAATGTCCTAAGCTTTAAGGCTAGATGATAAAGGATTTTATAAAATAAGTCTAGCTTGATAAGGTAAAATAACTAGGGGTTGTAAAAATAATTGCTGATAAGTTATAGGCTCAAATAATAAATCTTGAGTGTTATTATTAATAAATAAACTAAGGTTTGAATTTTGAATAATATTAATAAATGGTAATTTAAGAATAGCTTTATTGTAAATAAATAATAAATTACAAATAATTTTTAATTAATTTTTAATAGATAATAAATTATTAGTAATAAATAAAATTAATAATAAATGAATTATATTAAATTTTTTTAATTAATAAATAAAAAATAGATTTTAATATAAATAATATTTAGGAGTATATGTACAAGTTTGAACTAAAGTCTACAAGGTCAATAATTAATTCTAATATTTGATTTATTATTATTTGTATAAAAGATTTATTCATTATATATATATATATTATTTTTAATAAAAAATTTATTTATTTGATAATTAAAATATTAATATTTTAATTAATAATCCAATCCAAATCTTCCTAGAGTTTCGAATTTTATAGAGAAAAATATAGTAGTAATTCTAATTAAAGTAATAAAATTTGTTAATAAAAACAACCTAGACTTAACAAGAAAATAATCTTTCACCATGATTTTCCTGCTGCTAGAAAAGATTCATAAACACATTCCCCAACATCAAATAATAAACCATTCACGAACATATGCTTGAATTATCACCTACTATCACAAGGCTAATTTCCTTCTAGGCATAATCATCATTAATGGCTTCAATGGAAAATAGAAACATAAGAGCCTAATCACCTTTGGTGTCATAATATCTAACATGCTTCAAACATCCACAAAATTCATTAAGCACGAAGAACATACATTGATTCAAAAGGAAAATACATACAACTTAGCCATATACATCAATCCTCATGTCTTAACTCCATCCCCTTCCTTCACATACATATCCCCAATCTCCTATTCATATCCATTCTTCCTATCAACATCTAAAAGACATGAATTCAAAATTTTAAAAGAAGGTTTTAAGAATAATTACTTGATTGTCGATTACTATGGTGAAGACTAAAGAAGGTCCACGCGCGATAGTGAGCCTTGAGCGATCCAACGGAAAAATAGCCATGGTTGATGGTTGATCAACCATTTCGGTAGAGAGAGAGAGAGAGAGCATTAGAAAGGTATATTGAGAATCGAATGGAAGAGGATGAACAAGAAGATTGTTCTTGATTTACCTTGTTGATGTTCTTGAGACCTTCAAGAAAAAGCTGATTTTGATCCGATTGAAAATTCTTGTTTGCGTGTTTTTGTGTTATAAATATCAGAAATGAAGTCTAGGGGTTAAATAGAAGTGATCTGGAGTATTTGAGAGTGATTGGAGGTGTTTAGAGTAGGTTTAGGTTTGAAGAAAGGTAGTGTGTGTTCTTGGTGTTCTTAGTGAAAATGGAGAGAATGAGAGAAAAGGCTCACAATTTTCTGGAGTGTTGTTGGCCGAATGGTTTGGGGTAGATAGGAGTTTCGGTTTTCAGCTAGTGGGAGAGAGAGTGATCAGATTTTTTTGAAATTCGAATGGAGGAAATTGTGGAGTTGTTTAAGGTAGGAGATTAGTTAATGGTGTTTGGTCAAGGAAGGTTTCTTTGCCCTTCAATGGTGCCGGCTGAACTAGCTACCTTTGCTGAAATGAATGAAGCTTGTTCAAGTTATAAGGCTAGCCGAAATGCAGTCTTTAATGGTAGAGAAAATTCTGGTTGATTAGCTTGATACAAGAGTGGTTTAATGGAGTAAAATTCTAGAATTATTCTGAAGTTCAAAAAGAGTTTTGGATAGAGTAATCTTAGGAGGGTTTTGAGGTGTGGTTATGGAGTCCATGTACTCAAGGTAAGTGTGGAGGTCAATGGTGTTCAGTCCATGGCTGAACAAGGTTCAATTTCCAGAGATTTGAAGGGTGTTCTTCGGCCTTGGCTTTGAGAGACAAAGCTGAAAAATTTTCTGGTTTCAACTTGTTCAAAGTTTCGAAGGTTGGTGGCTTTTAGTGCAGAATTTTCTGCATTTCTTCAGCCCGATTTGCAGCTGGGGTTTTTGAGGGGATTTGAAGGTCATTCAAAGGTGATTTTCCAGCCTTCTTTTTGATGAAAAACAAAGGAGTTTTGCTGGCTTGAAGGTGGATTAAAACAGCTTCATTTTCTTGGTTGAAAGTGGCGAAACTGCCCAGAATTTTTTCCTGGTTTTGTGCAGTTTGTGCAGTTCGAAAATTGCACAGAATTTTCAGCCTTCAAGCCACATGAAATGACCATTTTTCTGGCAGCAAATGAGTAGGTTTGCTGGCTGAATTTTTCGAAAAGCTGGTCTGCAAAAATTCTGGAAAATTTCCAGATTTTCTTCACTAAAAATATGAACAACATGAAGGTAGGATTGAAGGTATAATCATGGTGATTTATTTCTTTTGGAAACTCATCCTAATTTCTCTCCTATTTTCAGCCAATCCCCTATCCTTCAAGACTGATTTTCGAAATTCAAGGTTGAGGAATTATCACAGAATTTTTTTTGGAATTTAAAAGAAGAGATTTAATGGATTTTGGTTTATTTAAATTATGAAGATGTTAGGACCAAGTTAGAGGTAATAAAAAGGACAAAAATTCCTCTAGAATTCTTTTTAAGACACAATGATAAGATTAGGACATTCTCTTCATATCTCCCCTAAGACAACATTCCTATTTTTATGGAATGCAAGAAAACAAAAATTCAAACTTAATTAAAATAATTATGATAAAAACTTAGATGATGAGATTTGAACTCATGACCTTAGAGATTAATTCCAAAGCTCCAACCACTAAACCAGAACAACTCTTGTTCTTATTTTCTCATCCACATATTCCTCTTATTTAATCCTCAAGCTAACTTCCTATTTTGACCTCAAGCAAAATTACCATTTTACTCTACCTACTCAATAAGCATATCTATGCCTTTTATCCTATAAACCACAATTCTAAAGCACATAAAATCATTCAAAAATGTAAAATAATATATCTTTTATCCTATATTCATGCAAAATAATATGATATGTATCCCGACCCCTTTACTCTAGGGTTGGCTTTAGGTGGGGTTTCACATCCTCCCCTCCTTAGGAGAATTTCGTCCCGAAATTCAGGCGTACCTCTATCTCAGATCGGGATACTTCTGCTTTACCCACTCTTCTGTTTCCCATGTGGCATCTCGCGTGCCATGATGCTCCTACTGCACCTTTACCATCGGAATCTGCTTGTTCCGGAGAGTCTTGATACTTCGGTCCAATATCTTTACGGGTTTCTCCACATAGCTCAGGTCGGGTTGAAACACTAACGGCTCATCATTCAAAACATGTCCGGGATCGGCATTGTACTTCTTCAGCTGGGATACATGAAATACATCGTGAATTCCCATCAACCCTTCTGGCAGATCCAATCGATACGCTACCGGCCCAATCCTCTCTTTTATTGGAAACGGTCCCAAATACCTTAGATTCAGGTCCCCCCCCTTTCGGATGCTTCAAAATTCCCCTATTTGGTGCCAGTTTTAGGAACACACCGTCTCCCACCTGAAATTCTAACTGTCTCCGCCTATTATCTGCATAACTCTTTTGTCGGCTTTGGGCTGCTTTCAACCTTTTCCTAATTAACTTGACCTTGTCCAACATTTCTTGAACACAGACTTCTCCCGATTTGCTTATGTGACCGTCCTCCAACCAACTCTAGTATAGCGGTACCTGACACTTACGTCCATATAGTGCTTCATACGGAGCCATTCCAATCGAGGTTTGGTAACTGTTATTGTATGACAACTCCGCATACGGCACACATTCGATGCACTTATCCCTGAAATCCAATACACAGGCTCTCAGCATATCCTCTAATATTTGAATAACCCTTTCTGACTGTCCCTCGATCTGTGGATGCGCCGTCGTACTGAACTTCAAACTAGAACCCATCGATTCTTGAAATTTGCCCTAAAATTGGGATGTAAATCTCGAATCACGGTCGGACACAATACTTGAAGGCACTCCAAGCAGTCTGACTATTTCCCGCACATAGGTCTGAGCCAACTTTTCCATTGAATCCCTTACATTCACAGGTATGAAATGCGCCGACTTGGTTAATCGATCCACCACTACCTATATGGCGTCCTTTTAGGTCCTTGCATAGGGAGTCCGGTCACGAAGTCCATGGTCACCTCTTCCCATTTCCATTCCGGTACTGGTAATGGCTGTAATAGTCCTGCCACCTTTTTGTGCTCCGCCTTGACTTTCTGACAGGTTAGACACATTGAGATATACTTAGCCACGTTTCGCTTCATGCCGGGCCACCAAGAAGTCCTTTTTAGATCTTGATACATCTTGACCTCTCCCGGATGAATAGCGTACTTGCTCTTATGCGCTTTTTCTAAAATTTTGTCCTTCAACTGGTGCTCCTAGGGTACACACAAACGATCTCGAAAGTACAACCTGTCGAAATTCACTGTCTTGCCGTTTAAGTTCCTTGTCCTTGAAAAGCTGAAATTCCATATTACTCTGCTGGGCTTCAACAATTTCCCGCCTTAGATCTGGCATCGACTTCAGGTTGCTAATAATAATCCTCTCCTCTTGCACTTCTGCTCTTCTATCCAACACATCCTAAACCACTTGAACCTCTTGTACTCTTAGTCTGGCCATCCTGACTTTCCGGCTCAGGGCATCAGCAACGACGTTGGCTTTCCCGGGGTGGTAGTTGATAGGATAACGGTACTCTTCCAAAAATTCCATCCATCTTCGCTGCCTTAAACTCAAATCTTTTTGGGTGAAGATGTACTTCAGGCTCTTGTAATCAGTGAACATTTCATATTCTGCTCCATACAAGTGGTGCCGCCATTTCTTTAAAGCGAACACAATGGCAGCCAGCCCCACATCGTGGGTGGGATAATTGACTTCATGCGGCTTCAATTTCCAAGAAGCGTAAGCGATCACCTTCCTATCTTGCATCAAAACTGCTCCCAAGCCTTCCTTTGAAGCATCCGTATATAGTGCGTAAGGCTTATCTGCCTCTGGCAGACTCAACACAGGCGCTGTCATTAACTTCCGCTTCAACTCTTGAAAACTCTTTCCACATTTTTCATTCCAAACAAAGGGTATGTCCTTTCTTAGCAGCCAGGTCATAGGAGATGCTAGCATTGAAAACCCCTTAATAAACCTCCTGTAGTAGCCAGCCAATCCCAAGAAGCTTCAAATCTCTGTGATGTTCTCTGGTTGCTTCCAGTCCGAAACTACTTCAACCTTTGCTGGGTCCACCTTGATCCCATCCTTGGTCACCACGTGACCAAGAAATGCCACACTATCCAGCCAAAATTCGCACTTGCTAAACTTGGCATAAAGCTTGTGCTCCTTTAGCTTTTCCGGTACCAACTTCAAATGTTCTGCATGGTCCTGCGGGCTCCTGGAGTATATGAGTATGTCGTCGATGAAGACCACCACGAACTTGTCCAAGTAACGTCAGAACACTCGATGCATCAAATCCATAAATACTGCGGGTGCATTAGTTACCCCGAAAGGCATCACCACAAACTCATAGTGACCATATCTTGTATTGAAGGCCGTCTTAGGAATATCTTCCTCCTTTATCCTCACTTGATAGTAGCCTTACCTCAAATCCAGTTTGGAGTAACAACTGGATCATTGCAACTGGTCGAATAACTCGTCAATTAATGGTAGGGGATATTTATTCTTGATGGTCAGATTGTTCAAGCCTTGGTAGTCAATACACAACCTTAGAGTCCCGTCATTTTTCTTCACAAATAGCACAGGTGCTCCCCAGGGTGACGTGCTAGGTCTGATATAGCCTTATCTCACCAACTCTTCTAGCTGCTCCTTCAATTCTTTTAGCTCCGCCGATGCCATCCGATAAGGAGTTCGGGACACCGGTTCCGCTCCTGGGACTAGATCAATGGTGAACTTAACTTCTCGATTGGGAGGTAGAGATGTGAGTTCTGCAAGGAACACGTCGGGAAAATCCTTTACCACCTCAATATCCTCTAGAGTGCACTGGTCATTCGGCTTGTTTATCACATAAGCCAAATACCCTTGACATCCTTGCCTCAACAATTTCCGGGCTTTAGCCCCAGCTATCAAAAACTTCAATTCTTTCACTTTCTTGCCATTGAACTCCAACACATCACGTCCTGGTCTAATGAACTGAACTGACTTATTCTTACAGTCTACTTTAGCCCCATGCTTCTCTAGCCAATCCATTCCCAATATCAAATCATAATCATCAATAGCTAAGACTATTAAATCTCCCTCCAAGCATTCTCTCCCCACTTCAACTTTACAATTCTACACATACCGATCCACTTGCACCATTTTCCCCAAAGGCGTACTTACTAACAAGGTAAAAAGTAGTTCTACTCCATCCCAACCCAAATGATATGCACAATTCTTGTTTAAATAGGAATGGGTAGATCTAGGGTCTATCAATGCATTAACTGAACGACCTTGGATAGTAAACGTACCTTCCACCACTGCTGCATCAGCTCTAACCTCCTCCCGGTTGAGAGCGAAAACTTTTGCTTTCACCTGCGGCTTCTGCGTTCCACTCCCGGAAGCTCCCGTGGTATTGGCTCGATTGGGCCCCGGGATCTGAGCTGGGTTCCCTTGTCCGACTCGGAGAAGTTTGGGGCAGGCGTTCCGCAGATGGTTCGGGTCTCCACAGTGGTAGCATTTCCGCTCACCTCCTCTGGACCAACAATTTTTCTTAGTGTGGCCCCTTTTCCCACAGTGCCGGCATAATGGAAGATTCTGCGCAGGACCAACTGATGTTGTTCGAGCTTGTTTTCCCCGATTCTACCACTGCTGGTTGGCAGGGTTCTTGTTGGGCTGCTGCCTCTGAAAAGGTCTCGGTGGCTATCTTGACGGTACGAAAGGTCTTGGTGCCATTCGGTTGCGATCCTCATTCTCAATACAGGTGGCTGCGTCCACAGCCCCCGAATAAGTCGTCAGTGGAGAGGGTGCCAACGCCCTTCTTAACTCCTGCCTTAAACCCTTAACAAATTACCTCGTTCTGTTCTGTTCAGTGTCCACCAGCCTCTTGTAGTACTTTAACAGTTGCGTGAACCGTGCTACGTATTGAGCTACCGTCATACCTCCCTGCTTTAGATTCTGGAACTCATCTTCCCGCTTCTCAACTATCCACTGAGGGATATATTCTGCTCGGAATACTTCCACAAAATTAGCCCATGTCCAGTCTTGGTCAATCATCTCCCAGTCGTCCTGAACCCGTTGTCACCATGCCCGAGCTGGACCCCTTAGTCGGAATGCAGCAAACTTCACCATTCATTTCTTAGTGTACTGGAGCGTAGCAAAGATGTTCTCCATTTGTTCCACCCATTGCTCCGCTTTCTGATCTTGTTCGGCCTCTCCCAAGAAGATAGGTGGTTGAAATTTCAGAAACCGCTCCAATGCCTCATCTTCCCCATTCGGATTCCTTCGCGCAGTCAAGGTTTGTAGAATCTCAGTCACCTTGTGGAACGCTTGCGTCATAGTTACGCTAACCGGTTCTTCCGATCCCATTTCTGGCTCTAGTTCGTTCTCATCCCCCTGGTTTGGTGATGGCATTTGAGTTGTATTAAACTCCGGTGTCACGGGTTCTACCTCAGGAACCCTTCTACTAGATGTGGATACACGACGCTTGTGTGCCATTCTAAACCATGCCCCAGATAATGAGTTTATGCATCAAAGTTTAAAATATCCAAATTGAGCATGCATTCACATTCAACTTTAAGCGGAAGAAAATTAGATGCAAATTTTGTATAAAGAATTGCATATAAATTTTCTAAAGTTTTAGAGTACTCCAGGTACTCTTATTTGCATAAATTCGGAATTAAAGCAGTAAACAAGAATAAAATCCTTAGCATAGGAATTTATGGAAAGCAGTAAATAAAGCATTCCAATGGTAGCAACACTTAGCCTTGCTAATCCTCATCAGAATCTTCACAGTTGGCCTCATATAACCATCCCCCAGAACTCCTAGTGAGGTCATCCCAACCCCATTTGCAAACCCATCTATTGGCTCCTTCCCGGGTCTCCTAGAACTCTCCCCGGTTTCAACCTGATTGGGTGGGGTTACAAAGGAAGGTCTAGGTGGAGATTCATAATCTATCTCCCCTGGATCATCACTATCAGCTGTCAAGTCAACTATGGGACTAGGAGGGAGGGGAACATATTCCATATCGATCTCCTCATCTTCACTGTCAGTAACCAAGTCTATCACGGGTATTGGCAGTGGCTCAATGATCTGGACCTCATCGTCACTGCTATCATCCAGGGGAATAATTGGCTATGGTGCAGGCTGAGGCACTGGTAGGTCTTCTGGGTAGATAGGGATGGGAGGATGCCATTGCTGCTCTTTCCCTGCGGTTCTAATCATTCTAACCATCCTACAACATAAACAAGATAGGTCAGAAAAAAGATTTGAACTTAATATACCAAAACAGATTCTATCAATACTTGCCTAAGGCTCTGATACCACTTGTAACACCCCACTGCCTGGGCCTAACAGGGCCGGGGATGTCGCTCCGTCCAAAGGACAAGGGGTCTTTATAACTAGGTCACATATAATAAAATAAAAAAATACTTTAAAATTAAACTTATTACAATCCCAAAAGATGAGTACAGGAACAAATCCAAAGTAAATTGTTTGCTACATTCTCTCAAAACATCACATAAAGAAAATAACACAAGTCTTCAAAGCACAGGCAACAAATCTAGCTATTGACCTCCACAGCCGGATCAACCTGAAAACATGGCATAAAAGGTGATGAGATAAAAATCTCAGTAAGCTCGTGGGTGCTTTGAGTGTTTCAGGTAAAATAATTCATGTATGCAAGTTGTAAAAGTTTCATAAGAGAAAGCATTGGCAAGCATTAAATAAGTGTTGAAAATAAGGGGTGGTGTTTCGCTTTTCAAACCATACATGTGCACAATAAATACAACCACTCAAATGGGTAGCCATGGGTTGCCACACGTTGGGCCCCATGACTAAATAACGGTCAGAATGCCACACTTTGTGCAAGCTGACAAAAGGTAGGTGTACGGCCCACCGGGTGAGATACTCCTCCATCTCTACACCCTAAACCTACCGGTTGTCCACTCCGGAAACACTCAGTCCACATGACTGAAAACTTGCTAGCTCGGACCGGTAGGACCTACTGGACTGGCACCCTATCCAGGAAGGACTCACCCCTTAGAGGTGACCACTTATTGAGAGACTTACCCTAACCTTTCAAAGACTAGTCCTGGTGGTCTACCCTTATTGAGTACTAAACGTTGATTGTCCCACTTGGGAGAAAATTGATCACACATTGTTTTATTTGGAAATAGCAATTAAGGGTTTCTAAAATTCTTGTCCAAGTTGGGTTTTAGAAAGAATTTAGCATTTTGTATAAAACTGCTTGTTTGATTTTCAAATGATTTGGTTGACTGGAATAAAAAGGAAAAACAGTCCTTAATTGCCTTTACATAAGGAATGTCCATACACATCACATTTGGCTTGCCACAGTAAGTTTTGGTCTTCAAATAATTCCATGCAGGAACTTACCTGATCCTTTGCTTGCTCAAATTCAAAAGTCTTCCAAAGCTGACCTAACCCCGCCTGGGGTAAATACAAGACATAATGTTATACTCAAGCTATATTTACTTACACAAATATTCATAGTTCAACTTATTACAATCATGCCCCTAATGTCCTAAGCTTTAAGGCTAGATGATAAAGGATTTTATAAAATAAGTCTAGCTTGATAAGGTAAAATAACTAGGGGTTGTAAAAATAATTGCTGATAAGTTATAGGCTCAAATAATAAATCTTGAGTGTTATTATTAATAAATAAACTAAGGTTTGAATTTTGAATAATATTAATAAATGGTAATTTAAGAATAGCTTTATTGTAAATAAATAATAAATTACAAATAATTTTTAATTAATTTTTAATAGATAATAAATTATTAGTAATAAATAAAATTAATAATAAATGAATTATATTAATTTTTTTAATTAATAAATAACAAATAGATTTTAATATAAATAATATTTAGGAGTATAGGTACAAGTTTGAACTAAAGTCTACAAGGTCAATAATTAATTCTAATATTTGATTTATTATTATTTATATAAAAGATTTATTCATTATATATATATATTATTTTTAACAAAAAATTTATTTATTTGACAATTAAAATATTAATATTTTAATTAATAATCCAATCCAAATCTTCCTAGAGTTTCGAATTTTATAGAGAAAAATATAGTAGTAATTCTAATTAAAGTAATAAAATTTGTTAATAAAAATAACCTAGACTTAACAAGAAAATAATCTTTCACCATGATTTTCCTGCTGCTAGAAAAGATTCATAAACACATTCCCCAACATCAAATAATAAACCATTCACGAATATATGCTTGAATTATCACCTACTATCACAAGGCTAATTTCCCTCTAGGCATAATCATCATTAATGGCTTCAATGGAAAATAGAAACATAAGAGCCTAATCACCTTTGGTGTCATAATATCTAACATGCTTCAAACATCCACAAAATTCATTAAGCACGAAGAACATACATTGATTCAAAAGGAAAATACATACAACTTAGCCATATACATCAATCCTCATGTCTTAACTCCATCCCCTTCCTTCACATACATATCCCCAATCTCCTATTCATATCCATTCTTCCTATCAACATCTAAGAGACATGAATTCAGAATTTTAAAAGAAGGTTTTAAGAATAATTACTTGATTTTCGATTACTATGGTGAAGACTAAAGAAGGTCCACGCGCGATGGAGAGCCTTGAGCGGTCCAACGGAAAAATAGCCATGGTTGATGGTTGATCAACCATTTCGGTAGAGAGAGAGAGAGAGCATTAGAAAGGTATATTGAGAATCGAATGGAAGAGGATGAACAAGAAGATTGTTCTTGATTTACCTTGTTGATGTTCTTGAGACCTTCAAGAAAAAGTTGATTTTGATCCGATTGAAAATTCTTGTTTGCGTGTTTTTGTGTTATAAATATCAGAAATGAAGTCTAGGGGTTAAGTAGAAGTGATCTGGAGTATTTGAGAGTGATTGGAGGTGTTTAGAGTAGGTTTAGGTTTGAAGAAAGGTAGTGTGTGTTCTTGGTGTTCTTAGTGAAAATGGAGAGAATGAGAGAAAAGGCTCACAATTTTCTGGAGTGTTGTTGGCCGAATGGTTTGGGGTAGATAGGAGTTTCGGTTTTCAGCTAGTGGGAGAGAGAGTGATCAGATTTTTTTGAAATTCGAATGGAGGAAATTGTGGAGTTGTTTAAGGTAGGAGATTAGTTAATGGTGTTTGGTCAAGGAAGGTTTCTTTGCCCTTCAATGGTGCCGGCTGAACTAGCTACCTTTGCTGAAATGAATGAAGCTTGTTCAGGTTATAAGGCTGGCCAAAATGCAGTCTTTAATGGCAGAGAAAATTCTGGTTGATTAGCTTGATACAAGAGTGGTTTAATGGAGTAATATTCTGGAATTATTCTGAAGTTCAAAAAGAGTTTTGGATGGAGTAATCTTAGGAGGGTTTTGAGGTGTGGTTATGGAGTCCATGTACTCAAGGTAAGTGTGGAGGTCAATGGTGTTCAGTCCATGGCTGAACAAGGTTCAATTTCCAGAGATTTGAAGGGTGTTCTTCGGCCTTGGCTTTGAGAGACAAAGCTGGAAAATTTTCTGGTTTCAACTTGTTCAAAGTTTCAAAGGTTGGTGGCTTTTGGTACAGAATTTTCTGCATTTCTTCAGCCCGATTTGCAGCTGGTTTTCGAGGGGATTTGAAGGTCCTTCAAAGGTGATTTTCCAGCCTTCTTTCTGAAGAAAAACAGTGGAGTTTTGCTGGCTTGAAGGTGGATTAAAACAGCTTCTTTTTCTTGGTTGAAAGTGGCGAAACTGCCCAGAATTTTTTCCTGGTTTTGTGCAGTTTGTGTAGTCCAAAAATTGCACAGAATTTTCAGCCTTCAAGCCACATGAAATGACCATTTTTCTGGCAGCAAATGAGTAGGTTTACTGGCTGAATTTTTCGAAAAGCTGGTCTACAAAAATTCTAGAAAATTTCCAGATTTTCTTCACTAAAAATATGAACAACATGAAGGTAGGATTGAAGGTATAATCATGGTGATTTATTTCTTTTGGAAACTCATCCTAATTTCTCTCCTATTTTTGGCCAATCCCCTATCCTTCAAGACTGATTTTCGAAATTCAAGGTTGAGGAATTATCACCGAATTTTTTTTTGGAATTTAAAGGAAGAGATTTAATGGATTTTGGTTTATTTAAATTATGAAGATGTTAGGACCAAGCTAGAGGTAATAAAAAGGACAAGAATTCCTCTAGAATTCTTTTTAGGACACAATGATAAGATTAGAACATTCTCTTCATGTCGAGATTTGAACTCATGACCTTAGAGATTAATTCCAAAGCTCTAACCACTAAACCACAACAACTCTTGTTCTTATTTTCTCACCCACATATTTCTCTTATTTAATCCTCAAGCTAACTTCCTATTTTGACCTCAAGCAAAATTACCATTTTACCCTTCCTACTCAATAAGCATATCTAAGCCTTTTACCTTATAAACCATAATTCTAAAGTACATAAAATCATTCAAAAATGTATATATTCATGCAAAATAATATGATATGCATCCCGACCCCCCTTACTCTAGGGTTGGCTTTAGGTGGGGTTTCACACCTCGTATGAGGGGAGTACAGAGTAGTGAACCTTGTACTTCCGTAAATGGAATTGATCATGGTATTGAGGTAGATTGTGATGACATTCTATCACTTCAGCATAATATGGTTAAGTACTAATGGTGTAAACCCTAGTACAACAGGACCATGATAGCCCAAGGCGATGCCTTGTGAGCTTTTCATGTAGATTGTCTTTTTATAGAGAAAGGTACTCGCTTTCTTTGAAAATGGAAGTATCAGTGTTTACTGAACTATGTTTTCCTAACGCACATGAGATTTGAACATCCATTGACAAGTTTTTCACTACTTGGCTTAAAGAAATATTTTCAGTGGAGAAATGTGATAAATTCCTCTTGCCTATTATAGATGGAAAAACACTAGCACACATGGGACTCATGGAGTGTAAAATTCACACGTTCCTTTATTTATTTATTTTTTCTATTGCTTAGGACTCAAAATTGGACATATGAGATAGTGTTATCGGTATCACTCATTTGACTCCGTTTAACGGATGTTTTTTGTAGCTTTACCAGGTGCAGACTAGAGATGTGCTTATCTTATGTATTTTGGACTGAGACATATGTATTATTCTCTGTTAACCCTAAGGGCATTCTTCTGTGTTTTGACTTATGACAAATATTGATGAGGACTAACTTGTATGGTCTATGTGTGATAGGACATGTTTGACCTCAATTATTCCAATGCGTACAAATGAAATTGTCAAGCAACTCTTGAGTAATAGAATCCAAGAATAGGTGATCAAGTATAAGACAAACTTAAGAAATTGCATACTAAGAAGTCCTTTTGAAATAACTTTAGACTAGAAATCGTTTGTTAAGGTATTATGTGTAAATTCCTATGTCTCTTTACCTTATGATCAGTTTTGTTTTACCTTAAAGCACACAAATAAAATGATTTTAAAAGAGTAAGCTTTTAGATGTTTGGATTGAGTAGTTTGGATGGACTCTACATCCAAAATCTTCGTCCAAACCTCTAGAACAATGTCAAAATGTTTCTGCTTAAAAAAGTGTCATTTTGGACTTACCTTTTGGATACACCCTCGTCCGATCCTTGAGTCCAAAACTTTAGAAAATTTGACAGCGAGAAACTAGTCGTTGCTGTCTTACTTTTTACTTCGATAAAAGCTTTCAAAACTCGATTTTGAAGAATATTTTTGTGCTATCTCTCTCAAAAACATTCTTACATTTTAGAAAACAAAAATCTCTCTTTTCATTGTGCTTCAAAGTGAATCAAATTACTCTAAAAGTAAAAAGTGTTGGTGCTAATCTATTTTTCATTCTGCTTAAATCTGTGAGCTATCTCTGTAATCTTTCTTTAAATCTATCTTTTATCAAGGTTGATGAAGTAAAACTTAGTTAGGGTGAGCCTTGATTGTTGTGATTAAAGAGGTTGGGTGTAAAACCAAGTGTGGTGATCCTCTTCTGTAAGATTGGTGTCACCTACCACCATTAAGTTGGAAAAAGATTTATAGTGAGTGGTGTTAAAATCATTAAGTGAGAACTTAAGGTAGTGAATGTAGATCATTTGAGGATTGAACCACTATAAATTCTTGAGCATTTTCGTGATCTATTTTGTGAAAAATTCTTAACTACATTTTTCTTTATTTTCAGATCTTAAATACTGCATCTTTTCTCCTAAAATTAATAACTCATTTATGACTCTTACATTCTACTTGTCCTTAAACATCTCAACTACTCATCTTCATTTCATAACCTTTTCTTATTACTTTGTATTGATTTAATTGATACCTATCCGATCTCTTGAAATCATGAAGCTGCAAAGAATATCCACTACTTTGTTTGAATTTTTAAAGGGGACCAAAATTTTTAATTTGTACTTATTTGACAAAAGCCTTATTGCTCCCTAAGGTTTTTCAATGGGTATCAGAGCGTCAGTTTACTCTATTTTTAGTCTAACAATCATGTAGAAAATATCCTTATGGCAAACACATTTGCTTTTCCTTATATTGAAGAATCTTCAACAAATCGACCTCTTTTGTTCAATGGAAGAAACTACACATTCTGAAAAAATAGAATGAAGATTTATATTTGCTCAATCAATTTTGAGTTGTGGAATCTGATTGAGAATAGACCATTTGTTCTGTCAAAGTTCGTTGAAGGTAGAAAAGTGCCTAAACTAAGTGATGAATATTGTAACTAGGACATTTAAAAAATGTCCCTGAGCTTTCAGGTGATGAACATATTGTGTTATGCTCTTGATGTTAATGAATACAATCGGGTTAGTGGTTGTGATTCAACTCACGAAATGTGGAGACTACTTGAGGTCACCCATGAGGGAACCAATCAAGTAAAAGAATCGAAGTTAGGAATCCTTGTCCAAGACTATGAATTGTTCTCTATGAAGCCAAGTGAAAACATAACTGATATGTTTACTCAGTTCACAAATATTATGAATGGTTTAAAAGCATATGGGAAAATGTACTCCCTTGGAGAGCAAAATAAAAAATTCATTGATACTCTGCCAAAGAGTTGGCAGCCAAAAACCTTGGCTATAGAGAAATCTAAAGATCTGAACAACTTATCCACTAAAGAGTTAATTGGCTTTTTCTTGACCCATAAAATGAAACTTAAAAAGTTTCAAGATTATGATGATGATGAGAAAGGTAAATGAGGAACTGACTTAAAAGCAGTTGATGAAGAGACTAACAGTGATTAGTCTGAATATGATTATGGCACTGATTTAGACACAAAAGAATTGGCCATAGTAGCAAAAAAATTTAGGAATATGTTCAAAAAATGATATTTCAAAAAGGGTAAAAAGTTTGTGAAAAAGAAAGGACAGACTTTTTCTTTCAAACCTCAATGCTTTGAATTCAAAAGCACATAATATTTCATTGTTGATTGTCCAGTGGCGAAAGAGAAAAAGGCCAAGTAGTTTAGAAAGAAAAAGAAGGACACAAAGTTGAATAAAGGAAAAGGACTAATTGGAACTTAGGATCAAGCAGAGTCTGAAGAAAGTTGTGATTCAGAAAATGAAAAGGCCAACATATGCTTCATGGCTATGGAGGATATGGTAAATCCTACATCTTCAGACATAACTACTGATCTGCATGTTTCTGGTTATGAAAAGCATGATGATCCCAATAAATTACTTTTTGATATATTTTACGAATTAAAGAAATTGTCTAGAAGAAACAAAAAAATGAAGATGAAAATTAATTCCTTATAAATGAGAATGCAAAGTTGTTAAATAAAAAAGAAGTCTCACTTGAGTCATATATGCGCTCAAACATTGAACAAAACGTTATCATCACCACATTGCATTATATGTCCTTAGAAAATAAATGTTTATATGAAAAATTTGTTCTCATGAAACTATGGTTAGTAATTTTGAAAATATGAAAAGTAGAGTCAATAATCTTACCACATGTATTGAAAAGTTTACAAATAGAAAAAAAATATTTGAAAAAATTGCTTGGGGCACAACACACTGCTGGAAATCAAAATGGTCTAGGATATAGACATAATATCAAAACTAAAAGTCACAAATTTCATTTTGTAAGAGTTGCTTCATCACATATGACATATAGTTGTTGCACATATTGTGGAAAATTTGAACACAAAGCATCTAAGTATCATATTAGGAAAAAGGTGCAATTTGGCATGAAAATTATTTGGAAGGTGAAAAAAAACCATCACTAACCCCTATGGACCCAAAAAAATATGGATACCAAAAGCCACTCTTCCGTCTTGTGTATAGGAACATTTGTTGGACAAGAGGAGCTCCATAAAATAGTTTTTGGATAGTAGATGCTCACATCACATGACCGGAAATGCCAGACTGCTAAAAAATATTCAAGTTACAAATAATGGATTTGTTACTTTTGGAGACAAAAAAAACTGAAAAATTCTAGGGATAGGTAATATTGCCAAAGGATCTTCAACCATCATCAAGCAAGTGCTATTAATTGATAAATTAAAGTATAATCTTCTTAGTATCAGCCAACTATGTGATAATGGATGCAAAGTTGTTTTTGAAAAAAATTCTTACATTATCATAAATAGTTCCAGCAATGAAACTATTTTTGTTGCTAATCATGTTGAAAATGTTTATGTCCTCTATCTTGATGATCTTGTAGTCTATGACATTAGATGCCTCTTTGTAAATGATGATGATAACTATCTTTGGCATAGAAGGATAGGACATGTATCTATTGACTTGCTAAACAAATTATCTTCAAAAGAATTAGTCAGAGGATTGCCTAAAATGAAATTTGATAGAAATCGGGTGTGTGATGTTTGCTAGTTTAGAAAACAAACCAAAATCTCTTTTAAGTCCAAAAAAATGATTTCAACTTCAAAACCTCTTAAGCTCCTGCACATGGATTTATTTAGACTAATGAGGACCACCAGCCTTAGTGGTAAGAGGTATGCTTATGTAATTGTGGATGATTTCTCAAGATTTACTTGGACCTTATTTCTTACTAAAAAAGATGAAGCCTTTTCTGAATTCTCAAAAATGTTCAAACGTGTTCAAAACTCTCTTGGTTGCAAACTAATCTCTATTCGAAGTGACAATGGTAGAGAATTTTGCAACCATGACTTTACAAAATTCTGTGAGGAAAGTAGTGTCTCACACAATTTTTCAAGAGCAAAAACCCCCCTCAATAAAATGGTGTGGTTGAGAGGAAAAATAAAACCTTGCAAGAAATGGCAAGATCAATGCTTTGTGAAAACTCTCTTCTAAAATATTTTTGGGCTAAAGTAGTAAATACAGCTTACTACATTATCAATCATGTCATGCATAGACTATTTCTAAGAAAAACCCCTTTTGAACTAATATTTGACAAAGTCCCATCCATTTCATATTTTAAAATTTTTAGATGCAAATGTTTTGTGCTCATCACTCGTGACAATCTTAAGAAATTTGATAAAAAATCTGATGAGGCTAGATTTCTTGGATATTCTTCCAATAAAAAAGGCATATAGGGTATGCAATAAGATAACTCTATGTGTGAAAAAATCCGTACATATTGTGTTTAATGAATCAAACATATATTCTTCTAGAAATAATGATGATGATATAGGTGTTTCAAAGGAAAAAAGCAATGAGCAACACAAGGCTCCATCACTTGATATTCATGCTAAAGAAGAAGAACTAGAAGAATAATAAGCTGAAGAAAACAATCAAAGATCTAAAGAACTCACAAATCAAAATCTGCCAACAGATTTGAAGAACAAAACTGTCCATCCAAAAGAGTAGATAATTGGTAATCCTAGCTGTGGAGTCAAAACTAGATGGTACTTTATTGATAAATTTGCCCTACTCTCTAGTACTGGACCAAATTGTGTTGATGCATCTTTACATGACGAATTTTAAATTATAGTTATACAAGAAGAGCTGAATCAATTCGAATGGAATCAAGTTTGGAAGCTTGTCCCTAGATTACTTTACCATTCCGTAATTAGCACCAAGTTGGTATTTAGAAACGAACTTGATGAGCATGGTAGTGTTATTAGAAATAAAGCTAGATTAGTTGCCCAAGGATTTTCAAGAGGCTTAGTTGATACCACATTATTTATCAAGTCTGAAAAATCTTATCTTAATTGTACAACATATATATATATATATATATATATATATATATATATATTGATGATATTATCTTTTGGGCTACTAGTGATTCTTTATGTAAGAAATTTACCAAGATGATGCAGGAAGAATTTGAAATGAGCATGATGGGAGAGCACAATTTCTTTCTCAATCTTCAAATCAAGCAACCCAAAGTTGGAATCTTCTTAAATTAAGCTAAGTATGCCAAGGAACTGCTCAAAAGGTTTGGTATGAACAAAGCAAAAGAAATAAGCATACCTATGAGCACCTCGATGAAGCTTGATAAAGATGAAAAAGGTAAGAAAATAGATTAATCAAAATACAAAGTTATGATTGGAAGTCTCCTCTATCTTACCACTAGCAGGCCTGATATTATGTTCTCAGTATGTCTTTGTCAATTTTGTCCGAAGGAATCTCATCTATGTGCTTTAAAACGAATCCTTAGATACCTAATCGGAACTCATGATTATGGTATGTGATATCCTCGAACTAATTCTTTTGATCTTATAGGATATACTGATGCTAACTATACTGGTTGCAAAGTTGAAAGAAAAAGTATCAGTGGTCACTGTCAATTTCTTGGGCATTCATTTATCTTGTGTTATAGTAAAAAGCAAGCCTATGTCTCTCTTTCAACAACCAAAGCTAAGTACATAGCAGCTAGTAGTTGTTGCGTGCAAATTCTATGGATGAAAAACACCTTGCTTGATTTTGGTTTAAATTTTAAATTTGTGCCCATCTTGTGTGATAATACTAGTGCAATTAACTTAACCAAAAATCCTATTCAACATTCTAGAACTAAGCATATTGAGATTAAGCATCACATTATTAGAGATCATGTTCTTAAAGGAAATGTGTGTGTTGAATATATTTCAACCGATTAACAGCTCGCAGACATTTTTACAAAACCTCTGGCAGAAGAAAGATTTAATCATCTAAGAAGAGATTTGGGAATTACCAGAATCATATAATTGACAATTTGCCAAAGATTGGCTTGTTTATTATTATTATTATTATTTTTTTTTTGCAGAACTGTGAAGATACAACTTTTGGACAAAGCTTTTGGACGCAATATCTGGAAAATACGAATCCAAAATCCCTGTCTTTTGGACGAATGATTTTGGACTCAGTCAAAGTCCAAAATATCAGCAGCCCAAGGTTTATGAAAAAGCCTAATTTTTTTCTGGATGAAAAAGTGCATAAATCCATAATTCAACTTTTTTTTTTTTTGAATTTTCAAAAAAAAAAAACCGCGTTTTCTTTTGCCTTTGGTGCAAGTTTCTGATTGAAAGTACTTAATTGTACTTATTCTATCTAGAACCGAGGAATTCACAAAAAGACTATTTCTCTCTCTCTCTTCTAGAAATTTGAAACAGCCATTGTTCTCTTTGTTTCTCTCACCTCGAAGCTTCATCTTTCCTTAACAAAATAAAAAATCCTTGATCTTCCTCCTGCTTCTACCATGACGAAAATATCAAAATTAGAAATGGGAACTAGGTAAACTACGAAGAAGGGAAAGAAAAGAAAAGCAATAGCTAGAACAAAAGTTGTTGCTGCCACATAGCCGACCACCAAGCAAAAGGGAAAGAAGATTGTTGCTAAAGAGACTCTTTCGCAAACCGACTCATCAACAGAGCTTCCTGTACAGGAAAGTTCAGAAACTCAGGTACCTCGATTTCTCGATTAAAAATGTGAGTTTGAATATAATGAATGGGAATCTAGAAATAGGACAGTGGTCACTGGGTATAGGGTTAATGCTGAGACTTTTCTGAATTTTTTTAACATTCTAAGTATGTTTGAAAATCTTGGATGGGGGGCCTTGCTATCAGTTGATAAAAAATTATACACCCTTCTAGTTTTGGGAGTTTTATGCGAATCTAAAAAAGGGATGATTTGAGGAGATTAGGGGAGGTTTTATGGTGCAATGGTATAGCACTAGATTAGGATCTATCAATATGGAATTCCATCGGCTGTTAAATCGAATTTTTGGCGGAAGAGATGGAGGGATTCAGTTTTTCAAAGTGAACAAATTCCCTAAAGAGTCAGACCTTTATAATTTGGAAAAATTTGAGGAAAGATTTATTGGTGGAAAGAGCTTCAAGAACTCAAATGACAGAAATTCAAAATGGCTAAATGGTGCTGGAAGGGTTTTACACCATACAGTGTCGACTATGGTCGCCCCAAGTTTCGGGCATAAGACATCAGTGAGCATATTGCAGATGATTCTGATGTTGGCCTTATATGAGGGTAGATAAATTAGTTTTGGTTTTCTGGCAGTTAAGCTTTGTTCGGTCAATAAATACATCGCACAAGGCACTATCCTATGAAAATCTATTAACCAAGGTCATCAGGCATTTCGATGTGAACTTGAAAACTTGTGCTCTTGGACACAGTAAGTTGAATGTGTACAGCATGGAATCCTTTAAAATGATGGGATTTGTAAAAGTAAATAAGGAATGGGTCCTGCTTAGAGATGTGTTAGATGAAGAAAAAGGAAGATTGTCGAAGATCAAGGCTGAAGGAAAATGAACTGCACCTGCTGGGCAATCAGGAATGAAACGGAAGTTAGAGACAGGAGATTAGTCCTCCAACAAAAGGAAACAAAAGATGGGGGAGAGTAATCTGACTCAAAACATCCTAAATGCTTTGAACAACTTAGCTGAAAAGTTTGATGGCTTTCAAACTAAAGTCTCTACAGAATTGCAAAACTTATGAGCCAGATTGAGCAGAGTTAAGGAAAAGAACGTGAGACAGACCACTGAGGGAGTTCAGGTTGAACAAGCTCCATCTCCAGACCACACGACTGAAAAAAGAACTGCCTCTCTACATGATGAAGATGGGGATGGTAAACAGGCTGACCAGGAAGTGCAACCAGATCAAGAAAAGAAAACAGGGAAAGTAGAAGAAAGTAAAAAGGCCAAAGGAAAGGAGGAGAATGTCTTTGAGTCTGCTGCCCCTACTAAAGTACCTACTCCCAAGCTAACCATAGCTGGAAGTTCATCTGGTAAACGGCAGAAGCATGTGGTGGTAAAAAGAAAGTCCAGCCAAATTGTTAGACAACATTCAAGAAAGGGTGTAGGGACTAAGTCTGCAACGATCCACATTTCCTAACTGGCCAATCTTGCGTGCCACTTGCTAATCCCTTATGCTTGAACAACTTTTATTACTTCTCTATTGAAAAATAATTTTATTATTTCTACACCAATACTTGAATAATTTATTTTTGCACTTATCGCCTACTGCTCTTTTTGACTATATATATCTTCTCTATTGATCGTGGTTTGTCCTAGGCATTTTTTTTCTCTTCTATTTGATTTCTTTATTCTATCTTTCTTGCATTTTAATTGATGACAAAGGGGGAGAAATACACTATTGGGGATTGTGAATTGGGGGTTGCAAATTTGATGATTTAATTGTGAATTGAGGATTTGATGCGGTTATGAAGACTGTGTTATGAACTAAGAAGAGATTGTGATGTGAAGGCTGAAAAGAGAAGCTTATGATTCTATGAAATACAATTTTTTTAGATTTGGGTTGATCAAACATTGTGGTGTGCAAATCTCACTGGTTTTTGCCCTTATAAATATGTATTGTGAACTTGAAATGTGATATGTGATTTGTGACTTAGTAGTGACTATGATTGTGGCCTTGATGACTATTATGCCTTGAGTAACGTAGAAATTATTTTATGAATTGTTTTGCGAACAGCATAGCTGTTGTTTGAATCGTATTATAAGAAAATTATATAACTATCGTGATGGGCTTATGTTGATAGAGTATGATAGGACTGGTTTTTGGATGTCTTTTGTCTGTTGAATCTATAGAAATGTTTTGAGAATTTTGGATGTCTGCTTAAGTGCATTTGATATAATTTTTTTTTTCTCTTGACTATAATTGTGATTTGCACTTTATTAAATATTCAGATGATGAGGATATTTATACTGATGAAAATTTTCTCCTGTTGCACAGAAAAATCCTTGTGTTTGAAATACCTTGAGAAAACTAGGTTGGGTAAAAAACCTCTGATCCATCTTTGTGAAAAAAAAATTTACTCTGCACATACACAGGGGGAGTTTTGGACCCGTGTTTCTTCGATCCAAAATAGTAGTCCAAAAATAACCTTTTAAAGATTAAGCTTCTACCTCATTTCACCCATTTTGGATGCATATTTTGGAAGTCTAAACTTTTAGGATCCGTCTTAATTTTAAAATGCACCTCATAGCTCTATATCCTATCATTTATATATGCACATACTAAAGGGGAGCATTACATCTTATGATTTATCTTCTATACCTCCTCATGAACATATCTATACATTATTCTTGTGACTACTAGTTGTGGCTATTTCCTTGTGAAATAGTCATGTGATGGAAGGAAGGAGGATAAGGAGGTAGGTTGGGCCATAGGCTCATTGAGCCATGTTTGTGAGTATATGCTTAAATTTTCTTATCTTAATCTCATAAACACTCTTTGAGTCCTATAGTGAGAGAATTCTTTTCTGTTAAAAATATTCTTGTTTCTCTCAGTCTAACATGTCTGTATGGTACATATCATTGTTTTTATATTACAATCCCATCAAGTTTGTCATCACTCAAAAGAGGGAGATTGTTAACTCTAAGGGCATTCTCATGTGTTTTGATTTATGACAAATATTGATGAGGACTAACTTGTGTAATCTATATGTGATAGAATATGTTTGACCTCAATTCTTCCAATGCATACAAATGAGATTGCTAAGCAACTCTTGAGTAATGGAATCCAAGAATGGGTGATCAAGTATAAGACAAGCATAGGAGATTGCATACCAAGAAGTCCTTGTGAAAGAACTTTAGATTAGAAATCATTTGTCAAGGTATTATGTATAAATTCCTATATCTCTTTACCTTATAATTAGTTTTGTTTTACCTTGAAGTAGACAAATAAAATGATTTCAAAAGAGTCAGCTTTCAGATGTTTTGATTGAGTAGTTTGGATAGACTCTACATTCAAAATCTTCGTCCAAAACTCTGGAACAATGTCAAAATGTTTTTACCTAAAAAAATGCCACTTTGAACTCACCTTGTGGATGCACTCTCGTCCCATCCTTGAGTCCAAAACTCTAGAAAATCTAACAACGAGAAACTATCCATTACTAGTCGTTGTTATCTTACTTTTTACTTCTATAAAAGCTTTCAAAACTCGATTTTGAAGTAGATTTTCTTGCTATCTCTCTCAGAAACACTCTTACACTTTAGAAAACAAAAATCTCCCTTTTCATTGTACTTCAAAGTGAAATCAAATTACTTCAAAGGTAAAAAATATTGGTGCTCATCTATTTTGCATTCTGCTCAAATCTATGAGCTATCTCTATAATGTTTCTTTAAATCTAGCTTGTATCAAGGTTGAGGAAGTAAAACCCAGTTGGGGTGAGCCTTGATTGTTGTAATTAAAGAGGTTGGGTGTAAAACTAAATGTGATGATCTTCTTGTAAGATTGGTATCACCTACCACCATTGAGTTGGGAAAAAGTTTATAGTGAATGGTGTTAAAATTCTTAAGTGAGAACTTAAGGTAGTGGATGTAGATCATTTGAGGATTGAACCACTATAAGTTCTTGAGCATTTTCTTGATCTATGTTGCAAAAATTCTTAATTGCATTTTTCTCTGTTTTCGGATCTTAAATGCTGCTTCTTTTCTCCTGAAATCAATAACTCATTTATGACTCTTGCATTCTAACTTAAACCTGTCCTTAACATCTCAACTACCCATCTTCATTTCATAACCTTTTCTTATTACTTTGTTTTGATTTAATAGACACCTATCCGATCTCTTGAAATCGTGTAGCTGCGAATCATATCCACTACCTTGTTTGAATTTTTAAAGGGGAGCAAAATTTGTAATTTGCACTTGTTTGCCAAAAACCTTATTCAAAACCAGAGATAAAAAACATGCCTTTACAAGTGTCTATGCTTCTAACCACGAGGCGTACATCGAATCTACTTAAAACCAAAAAAATAATGGGAAAACTATTAGAATATATGATTCTATGCCTCAACCACGAGGCATACATGAACTCTAGAAACCAATGTATGAAGGATCATATGAAATCACAAAAGATTTATTTTTAAATAGTAAAGGAACCACCTTTTCCAGTTTTAACCTTAGCACAGGCTCCTAAATGAAAACTGTGGCTCTGATACCACTTGAAGGATCACGAAAAAACATCAAAAGAAAACACAGAGGAAAATTTATTTCTATTTATCCATTTTAAATTTTATTTCATTATAAAGATCCTTTATCTAGGAGTTTAGACGAGGCGAAGCCTCACAAAGACAAAACCCGCTATTACTAGAAAATGTGGGGTGTTATATAACTTGTATGAGTTTGGCTCTTCTTCTTCTAATTCTAGTTAAATTAATACTATAGGTGGAAAAGGTTTATCTAACAGTCAACCATCACAAAGATCCACCTCTTCTATTTCATTATCATCATCATCATCATATTTTTTTAATTCATATGGTATTATGAAGTGTTAAAGAAGATTTTTTTTTTTTTTTTATTGATAAGAGAAGCTACAATCGCTATCCAAAGGTGATTATAGAACTCATCTCCCAAGAGAGGTTTGAACCTAAAATATTAGTGTAGAATTCCCAATACTAACCATCTTAGCCAAATCAAGAGACAAGTATCAAAAAAGATTAACCGTTAATTAGCAATCTATGAGATACAACCTCTGGTAGAAGTTGAAAGTCAGTCTTTTGACATTTGTAGTTAGTGGAAGGAGCACATAAAGCAATATACAATTCTATCAAAAATGGCACATGATCTTTTACACACTTCTTATCTCCACAGTGCTATCAGAAAAGCATCTTTAGAGCAGTCGAACAATTGATGAAGGACAAGTTTGATTGGATCCTCGCATTTTGCATATATTAATTTATAGTGCAAGTTAGTTCAAAGTCGAGGATAGGATGGTCAATTTGTACATTGTTAATGAAGATTTAGATGAAGAATAGGGTGAATCGAGTATTTAATATTTCAAATATATTAGGGTAATAATCTTTAATTCTCTTATGTAATTGTTCAATTTTATTAATATTTCAAGATATTTGTCTCTTAGCCTACCAGACAAGAGAGGTTTGAGATTGTTAAACACTTTTAAAGCTTTCTAAAATATATAAAAATAATATTTAATTTAAGAGAGATAATATTTTTTTAGGATGAATTTGAATTATTATGAAAATATTATATTTTATTTTCAAAATAAAAATACAGAAAAATATTTGATTGTGTAAAATCAAATTATCTTCGTATTTATTTTTTATTTTACAAGTCTTCTTCAATTTTGAATGAATGAAATTATTAAGGAGATTAAAATTTTCAAAATTGTATCCTATTCTCATAACTTGTTATGGTTTATTACTATTGAAGTTTTATTTGACACATTTTATTTGCTGTTTGAAGTTATGTTTTAGAAATTTTTTATGTTATTATGAGTTTTTTTAGATCTTGAAATAATAAACTTTACACAGATTTACAAGGAGCAGATTGCTTGATAGAATCAACTCCAAGACTAATGCATAGACATCCATAATTTCACATCAATTATCCCACCTATCATTCTAATAAAAAAAATTAGAGTTAGCATACTGAACAATGCTTTATTTTGATAAGACAAATATCCTGCTATTACTTTCTCAATGCTAAAGAAAATTGCAACTTTAAGTAAGATTCCATATTAGCCAAAGAAACTCATCGCCCACGGATTGGTAAGGAAATGGGAACAATACACTAAATTTCTACCAATCTATGAATGAAATTTTCAAGACTTAGCAATTGAGTTCATAACATCATGAGACTTGAATAATTAAATTGTGTTGATCTTAGATTGTAGTCCATAGTTTCATTGTGACTTAAATATCTTTACAGTACTGAAATAAATGTTGACAAGAACAAACTAGCCTTGGCAGATACATTTCTCAATATAACAAAATTATTCCAAGTTCTACCAAAAACTTCACCTGAAACTTGGAAACACAGCCGACAATGAGCTCGACGGCAGCAGAAGTATTAGGTGGTAGCAGATGTGCTTAGCGGGGGCAATGGTGGTACTGTGAAGGGCCAAACCATGATGCTGGCAGTGGCAGGGGGCAGATAAATCTCCGACGGTAGCAGTGACTAGTGCCGCGATGGGGGGTGGGGGCTGTTGGGAGATATGCCCTCTTAGACTACGTTTCTGGTATAAATATCGAATGTTTTAATAAAAGAATTTATTTTCAGAAATTGTTTCTGAATTTACATTTTTATTTGTATACAATTACGTTTGGAAAAGACCCATTGTGTTTAAGTAAGTGGTCCATGTGAATGGAGGTCTTTCACAGTAAGGTATGGATCACGGGTTACTTAACACATAAACATTTGTTCTTAACCGATTGATGAGAATGAGAATCTCATAATGTCTAGGTTATTATGTTGTAAATTCTAAATGGGAATGGCTTACCTTTAGCCAGTGAGTAGTCTACTCACTTCATGACATAAGCGTATTTCGAATACGTAGAACAGGATCTGTAGTAGTGGTTTCTTAAATTACTACATGGTAGAAACCTAGACTACTACCGCTACAGTGTGGACTAATACTCTACGACTTGAGTATGAGTTGGTGGTCTGACGAAGCTGGAAGCATATACTTTAATATGCTATAGTTGAGGTTCTATCGTAGGGCTAATATACTTGCATGTTGGGTATGTGTGACTAGTTAGTTAAGACAGACTTGTACAAGATAGTTTCTACACTATATCACTCCTTGTGGTTGTCTGAATGATCTAAATATCCAGGGCCCTGGGAAATATAACTTGGATGTTTGCTTTAGGGTAGCTCTCTTGGAAAGCGGAAACACTCCAGGTAGTCGTAGATCATTGGACTAGAAGCCTAAGGATGGTAGATGTCTTTTAGAGGGGTATTAGTACATTTTTTTCTCTCTAAATGTACGTGTAGAGGGGTATTTTAGTCATTTTATCTGTAAGTCGAAGACTTTGCTAATGCAGCATTGTCCTTGGGGTCAATATTTCCTTATGGTAATATTAGAAAATATTTAAAATGCAAAATACATCTATTTATATAGTTGGGGTATTTTGGTCATTTTAGTAGCCAAGGCGATGTGTCTTTTTGGTCCTCGGAATAGCCCGTAAGTCCTAATTAATTTTTGGGTTGAGAAATTGATTTCAGTTGAGAATGTTATATTTTATTCAGGAAGTCTAATTTATTAATCTGGAATAAAATAAATTGCGAGAAAATTATTATCTGGTTTAATTGGTTAATTAATTATTCAGGGTCAAGGTCCAATTTGAATAATTACAAAATTAATCGGGACTTAAATTAGAGGAAAATAATTAATACTTAATTATTTATTGGGTTATTTATTCCAAGAAATAAATAATTAAAGTTTAATTATTTTTTTGGTTCATTTGGGCATATTAATTATTTAATCCCAAGAAAAATAATTAATGTTTATTATTTTGGGCTTTTCGGGTCCAAAAAAAATAATAAATATTATTTCAGTCCAATAGCCTGAACCATAGGATTTTTCCGGACACAATTCAGAAGAGTTTAGGGAGAAGCCAAAATTTATTCTGTTAATAATATTCGGGGGTTTGAATTATTAAATCCCAGGAATATTATTTTTATCAAAATAATTATTTTTGGTTTCATGACTCTTGGCTTTCTGTGTGGAAAAATAAAATGAAATAAAAAATTTCTCAGAGTCTTGGCTTTCTGTCTCTCGTGCCTTTTCTCTTACTACCTTTTGGTTTTTGTTTTCTTAACATAAGAAACCAAAAGGAAGCCTACCGTTAGAGGGTGGTGAAAAATCTGAGAGACTTTCTTCATCCCATTTCTGTGTTCACCAACTGAGATTAAGATGGGTCATATTCTGAGAGCTGAAAAGCCAGGCATTGATTGCACCGAAGGAGAAGAAGAGATTGGCAACCGGTACGGGAAGCTTGATCTCACGGGAGGAGGAAGGCTGTTCTTGTGAATCAATCAACCCTCCAATTTTCAAGGTTTAAGGCACCAAGAGGTATGGTTTTAATCCCTCCATGCTGCTGCCATGCTCTGTTATGTTTTTGTTCTGTCCATTTTTATCCACCGTGCATGTTCTCTGTTTGTTTTCAAATCCTTCAAGTGGCCTCCAAGAGGCCTATAAAAGTACAAGAGAATACAAGGGTTGGAAATATACAATATAGAGAGATGAATTAAAGAGCAGAAATTCTAATTCTCTCATTAAAGGAGAGTTCACCTAAATCAATGAGAGTTGTTCAAGAGAGTCTTTAAGGAGGAAGAAAGAGGCTTGTCTATGAGTACTTTTTTTTACCTTTGTTTTTTTTTTCTTTAAATAATCATGTATTCAATATGTCCATTGTAATTTGACATTGTTCGTGTGGTTCATGATTTATTGATTAATTTAGTCTTTTGATCAATTGGTTATTGTTCTCGATATTTGATTACTTATTTTCCTTACAGAGTTGGTTGAATGGGTTTTGTTATTAACTTGCTTGAAAAAGAGGTTGGTAATGACTTCAATTAATTAGTTTCATATTTGTTATTTCTTAACTTGCTTGAAAAAGGAGTTAAGTGTTTAGAACATTGGTAATCAAATGTTAGTTGATTATTACTAGAATATGGATTCATTGTCTAATTTCATACTTTAAATCACCTAGAATATAAGGGTTTATATGAGGATTGATTTTAATGTATCTTTTGAATAAGTTATTTGAGACATAATATGTTCACTAATGTAACTAAAAGGTAGTGATTCCATGCATTGCAAACGAAGTGAGTCGATATTAAATCATTCATGAGATCAAGATAATAATTGTTTGTGATAATTGCTAAGTGATTCATAGTTATGATTTCAAGAATATTTGTCTAATTACATACTTTTCCATCCTTGAGTTGTATGTATTTATTTGTTTTTCTTTTTATTCTTTTCTCACTTTATTTAGGTCGGTTAAACAATGAAAGAAACGTAATTAGTGTGTACTTGTTTATTTGAGGATCGATACTCGTAAATTCCCTATACTATGCTTGCGATGAGTTTCCTTACTCACATATGTATTTTGTTGTTAATGTTTTAATTAAAACTTGATTAAGGAATGAATTTAAAATTGATGATTTTATATACCCAAAATTTATGCATCAGGCATCTTTAGTTCTCTATAGTTTTATACATCCTTTTGTATTTCAAACATTAGAAATCCAACTTTCCTTTCTACCTACCACTTCTAGACATGGCTAAGAGCATTTAGTTAGTTTAGAACACTACATACACATCAATTAATTGCCTGCAACTTGAGAAACAAAAACTGCTCAACATGGTTTCATTAACACTTAGCAACATGGTTAGCTTTAGTTTCCATTTTCTCCCTCAACTAAACATGAAACACTTCAAAACTTTTTCTTAAGTTTTCTTCATAGAAAAACTTACCAAATGAAGGCCAAAAGCAACCAAAATCAACCCTGAATAACTAGTTCAACAAATAATAACAAACAGCTTGTAACCAAAAAATTCCTTCATGAACTTCAGTTCTGATGCGAATTCTTTTTTAAATTATATTTTAAAGTTTTCAATTCAAAGATGGCATGTGCGTCTTAGACTTGTCATTCAAAATTCTTTTATGCTTGAAGTTCCATCTCTACTTGATACTGGAGCTGGCCTCAACTGTATTTAAGAAGGTCTCATTCCTACAAAAATTTTTGAACAAATAAAGGAAAGCCTTCGTTCAGCCAATGGCACAAAGCTAGAAATTAGCTTCAAACTTTTAGATGTTGAGGTAAAGCATTCTTCTTTATCTATTTTTACTTCATTCTTTCTTGTCAAAGATATCACTAATCCTGTTATCTTAGACCTTCTATTTATTCAACCGATCATACCCTTCATGGTCCTCAAAACAAGTATTCAGGTAGAATATCTGAATCAAAAAATTCTTATCCCTTTTGATAGGCCTCCTCTTGAAAAGGATCTTCATCTTATCAAGACAAAGCAGTTTCAAATTAATTTTCTTAAAGAAGATGTTGCCTTCCAATGACTTCAACACCAACTTATCGAGCCTCACATCAAAGCCAGGATCAAATCTCTAGAAATCCATATCCGGACCCAACTCTATTCTGACCTTCCTACAGCATTCTGGAACAGAAAATAACACATTGTCCGACTCCCTTAAGAGCTTGACTTTGATGAAAAATCAATTCTAACTAAGACATGTCCTATTTAAATGAACCGTGAGCTTACAACCCATTGCCAAAATGAGATCAATGATCTCTTACAAAGAAAATCATTTCTCCGAGTACTTCACCCTGGAGTTGTGCGACATTCTATGTTAACAAAAATGCTGAAGTTTGTATCCTTTCATATCCATATGGAATTCATTACAAAATATTAATAACAAGAATCATCTATCTTACTTCCCCATCTGGCTCTGATACCAAGGGGAGGGAAACTAGTCCTGGAAAAGGAAAGAAGATACGGGGAATTAACAGAGGGAGTAAGGTTACATACGGAAACCACACAAAGTATAAAGTAGAAAATAAGTAAGTAAATAAATAAAGGCGGCTCAGCTGACTATAAATAGAGATACAAAAAGGATATAATATATGTATTATAGTAAAATATTACAACATAAACTGAAATACATATGAATTGGGAGTTAGACGGGAATTCTGACCAGAGAAGAATTGGGGATTTAACCTTAGAACTTGTGTAACTAAGCTTGGGGTTGAATGGGAATGTGATGGCTATTTATAGACAAAATAACTGTGTTGCTACAGTATTCCACTACAATGTACAGTGTAAAACAGTAACACATGAAAAGCTGCTACTGTATACAGTTGAAAATAGTAACACGTGACAAGTACTACATTACTGCTATAGTGACCTGTGTACAGTAATTTTTGTTGATGTCATGGGTGATGTTATATTTTTACTGATGTCATCCATGATGTCATGGTCTATTACTATTTGAAATAGTAATCTTCATCTTCTTCATCATCAACGGGTTCTCCTGGGGATATTTCTGTGGACTGTCCCTGGGTGGCAGGTGATTCTACTTTCAATTGGTGTAGTAATTTTTTCATTGCTACAAGGAATTCTTCTTTTGAGCCTAATGCTGCTAGGGTTGCAAAAGCTATGGATTTCTGCTGTAAAAATCCTATTTGTTGACTATCGGAGGGAGACACGTATTTTGGATTGTTCTTAAACCACTTTTCGATAGAGGGAATATATATATTCTTTGCATTCCAGTCCTTCCACCATTTGTAGTGACTTGGGAGGGCGAGATATAGGAGACCTTGCTGATCTGGATCTTTTGCACATGCAAACCTTTAGGAATAAATCCAGGCAAGCTTGAATATACTAAAGAATTGGAGCAGTGAGGGAATTGCTAGTTGTTGGTTATAAAACCTACTTTTAAAAATATTCAAATCATACTTTGACAGGGTCAGGAAGTATGTTTTTAGTCAGGCCATAACAGGGCCCCAGTGGTTGACACACCAATTATGAAAGACTAATTGGGAAGGTTTCTTCTTGTTGAAATAAAGAAACCAAGAGTGATTTTGAAATTGGTTTTGGTAGGTCAAGGCATTCATCTAGGCATGTTGATAATCCCAATAATTTAGACTATTTGGTCAAATGGCTGGGAGAATTTTTTGAAAGTATTTGGCGGGGCTTTCCATACAGAAGGAGTATGGACTGAGTGTATTTATACTGAGGTGTTGGTAATGTATGTCTCATTCTTTTTGTCTTTGTGACGGTGAAAGGATATACTCTCTGTATTTACAAGTATGAACTTATAGTATTTTTGGGTAAATTTTGGAGACTTTTAGAGAAAGTTGACATCCGGACCAAAGAGGTGTCGGGTTTCCTTTTGTGGGTTGGGATCCCAAAATTTAGGTTCTATTTGGAGTAGTTTATATACTTTGAGAGTTTTGATATATGCAAGTTCTTGGGTTGAAGAGAACCTAGAAGAAATAGGTTTAGGCTCCGAAGAAAGAGCCTATTTGCATACTATTGCATCGTGCCTGTGTTTGTGTTTTTGGAACTCTAGGTTCCAGTGGTTGTAGGGTTAGTGGCCACCACATTTTTTGAAAGAGGAGTGGGGTGTTTAACTACCACATTTTGGGAGTCAGAAGGAATTACCTGACTAGGAGAGTATCCCATTAGTTTGCACTAATTTTCAAAATCGGATGGACTGAAGGATTGGGTTTGGGCATGCTATAGATCTTCTGATTCTACAAGGTTGGCCTAACTAGGTTGTGGCAACTTTGTTAAGGAGAGAGGCTTACGTATTTTGGTATGCTGGGTCACAACTGGTTAAAATATGCTCATGGCATAATCTTTTCGTGAGGTAAATTTTGGTTTACCAGAGGAGGATGAGGATTCACTAGAATCCCTTTTTGGGGTCTGTTGAACTACATGAGGTGCTGGAAGGGCTGGAGCTCATTAAGCTTCAGTTGTTGTTTTCTTAGAAGGCATGGCTATCTTCCCTGCAGAAATTCCCGAGTTAAACAATCAGGAATAGAGTTTGAAGATCCTTTGATATATTCTATATCAAAATAAAAAATAGATAAAATAGCTTGTCACCTAGCAAATATCTTTTTAGAGGCAAGATTTTTTACATCTTTTTGTAAAATATATTTTGCAGCTTTGCAATCAATGCGAAGTAAAAATTTCTGATTTAATAAATCAGCTTGAAATTTGGAAATGCATAGAACAATTATCAAAATTTCTGTTTTAATAGTAGGATAATTCTGTTGAGAACTATTCTAATATTTTGATACAAAGGTCACAATATGCTCACAATCTGATTTTGAATGTCTTTTAGACGAAGCATATCATCTTCTTTGTCCTTTTGTTTAAAAGGAGAAGCATCAATTTGCTCAGACCCATAAGGAATTTTAAACTTTTGACCAAGAGAAAATTCAGAAGAAATATTTGTTCCTTGAGCAGTTTGCCAAAGTTTTGAAACATTGATAGTTGAAGTAAAATGGTAATCTATTCTATAAACATCAGTATAATCTTCAAACCATAAAAAGAAATCAATTTGGTTTTGGATTGCATTAAAAATTCATAATAAGAATCTTGGATCTATTGTCATGCAGATCCTTGAAAATGTTCAAAGAACCAAATTCTTTTTGAAAGATTTGAAGGAGATATAATTCTTCTGTAAGTTTTGTTTTATCAATTACAAAATGATTTTCAAAATCAGCGTATAAAGTATTGAGTTTTCCAACCATAGTAGAATGGCTAGGTGATACAAGACTTTCAGATTCAATATCATCTGAATCAGGTTGTACTGCATATCTAGCTTGTGGAATTTTGGGTTCTAGATTGATACATTGTAGATGGGTAGCTACAGAAGATACCGAATGTCTAGAAGGTTGAACACCTGATGAAGACGCATGAGATTGAGGATATGAAAACTTTTGATTGAAAGATCTTTGGAAAGCTATTTTTACAGATCCACAAGAACATTGTTTGATGTCTGACATAGTGCTATTTTCTAGTTTTATAGAAGGAGCTACACCAATCAAGAACCAGTTAGAAGGAAGACTAACCTAATTCCATGAGATAGGTTTTGGGATCAAAAGATGAGATCTTTGCAAGTCTATTTGGAAGATAACTGTTTCACCCTTGTGAGACATTCTCATTGCACCAGTATTGAAGGCAAAAGTCATAGCCTTATATTGAATATGGTATATGATGGCTACAGGGAGAGAACCTATTTTGATTTTGTAATTTGTAGTCTTGACATTAAGAGTAAAGCATCAAGAAGATTTTGATCTTTGAGAGAGACTGTAAAATTTGGAAAAATAGTCAAAATGAACTGGTTCACTGCAAAGGCTAGTTTCTACCATTCCTAAAAGTGAACCATTGAAGTATAAAAAACTGGTATCTTTTAGACATCAAAGGAAAGAAGTATCAAGACCTTCTCTGGAAAGAAGTTTTGCTGTAATTTGGACAACACAAAAATATAAATTATTGTATTTTTTTTGAAATCTTTTAATGGCACTGGAAGAAAGAAGTTTAATTTCTTTACTGTCAAAGTCTAATTGAACTGTTTCTTCAATAGTTCAAATGACATAGTCACTATTAAGTGATCATTTGGAAGATTTGTAAATCTCATTGGGGGAAAA
This sequence comes from Voacanga thouarsii, assembly GCA_026120185.1. NCBI lineage: Eukaryota > Viridiplantae > Streptophyta > Magnoliopsida > Gentianales > Apocynaceae > Voacanga > Voacanga thouarsii. Next base: position 1,318,307 of record JANUWF010001937.1, read on the forward strand.
CTTGGGAATTTTCCAATTGTCAAACTATTGGAGGTCGGAAAAGTTAAACTCTTCCTTGAGTTTTGAAAAAATTTTAGATGAGGAGGACATAGGAGAAGAAGAGGAGGAAGAAGAGGATCTAGAAAAGGGCGGAGGAAGAGGACATAATGCAGAATGTATGCAAATTACTTAAAAAGAAATTAAATAAACATAGCAAATCTAAATATGAGCTTTATACTTCTTATAACTTGGCAATATCACCTTTAGGTTCCATAAGAATGATATATTCAAGTTATTAATAGCTTATGATATAAAACATGGAGATCTGTTTGTGAACTTAGTAGATATGAGCATTAATCAGTAAATAAAGAATAGATCTACAAAGTCCTAATAAATCTAAGAGGGATCAGGCCATTGAGAATAAATTCTTGTCATTTACAGGCTATTGAGTTAACAATGGCCATTACTCAACTCATCAGCTAACAACAACTCAGTTAGACTACATGCAAAGTAGATATGAAACTAGATTTCTTTCCTCATCACCTCAGATGTGATATAGAACTTATAGATTTATTTAAAATATACTGAATAATTCACAGATCTATCAACCTCAGAAACATGCATCATATGTGGGCTTCTGATGGCAAGCCATCATCTTGAACACTACTAGGTGAACTAAGATACCCAATATACTTAGCATCATCAAATCCACATGGAATTGATCACAAAATATTAATAACAAGAATCATCTACCTTACTTCCCCATTTGGCTCTGATACCAACGGGAGGGAAGCTGGTCCCGGAAAAGGAAAGAAGATACGGAGAATTAACAGAGAGAGTAAGGTCACATATGGAATGCATCAATCTTCTCTTTTCTTTTTCTTGCTTTTCCCCTCAAAATGCTTATATAAAGAAATCACATAAGGAGAGGTGTTACAAGTTATACATATCGAATATAACTTTAACTGTTTTTTCTTTAATTCTTTTTATTTTAAGTTGCTTAACTACTTATAAATTTTCATTAAAATCTAATTTTTTGTAAGAAAATTCAATAATAATATGAAATCCAGGAGTTTTCATTCGATGATCTAAAGATAAAGTCATATAATACAAAATAAGAAGATCTTCATAATATTTCTTATATTTTAAAAACATATTTTGCATAAAAGAACCATATTCAACATGCCTATAATGCTTTCTAAAAATATATACTACTTTAGCATATGTATGAAGGATATAATGAGTATTATAATAGTAAGACCCTGACAAAAAATTATCTCTTTAAAAACAATTAAAAATGATGACATCACAATAGAATTTTCAAAATGAGTATCGGTGAGCTCAAATTAAAATTGTTACTATTACAAAATTTAATAAGTTAACTTTGGAAAGGTAAAATTGAATTCTATCTAATTTTAACATCTAATCTAAATTTTTTGAAAAAAGAAAAACCTTGTTCTCAATATAAAACTTTAAAATTTGAGTTCTAATTATAGAAATTTTAATAAATGAAATAACATTTTTAGTTGTACTAATAAGAGGATCTAAACATAAAATCATATAATACAAAATAAGAAGATCTTCATGATATTTCTTATATTTAAAAACATGTTTTTCATTAAAGCACCATATTCAGCATACCTATAATACTTTCTAAAAATATTTACTACTTTAGCAAGTGTATGAAGGATATGATGATTAGTATAATAGTAAGACCCCAACAAAAATTTAATTATCTCTTTAAAAATAATTAAAAATGATGAAATCACAATAGAATTTTTAAAATGAGTATTAGTGAGTTCAAATTAAAATTGTTACTATTACAAAATGAAATAAGTTAACTTTGGAAAGGTAAAATTGAATTCTGTCTAATTTTAACATCTAATATAAATTTTTTGAAAAAAAGACCTTGTTCTCAATATAATACTTTAAAATTTGAGTTCTAATTACAAAAATTTTAATAAATAAAATAACATTTTTAGTTGTACTAATAAGATCATGAATATATTTATATCATTCCTGATTATACAAATTAAGTATATGACAAGTATACCTAGTATGAAATAAAATATAATCTAATATAAAAATTATAGTATTCTTCAAAATTGTCATGAAATAAAATACCATCTAACATAAGATTTATAGTATTCTTCAAAATTGTCATAGCATAATCATTATTCGTATCGTTATCTAAAGAAATATAAATAATTTTATTCAATATCTTACAACCATAACTTGTTTGAGTAATCATTCTAGTAATATTGCTACTTGAATACTGAAATTTAAATAATCTAAAACAAATAGTTCTTTTTTTGTATAAGCCAATTATGATCAATCTAACGACAAATAATACACAAATAAGCTTATTGAGTGATAGCAATCCAACTATCGCATGTAAGAGCAAATTTCTAATTATAAAAATCAAACATGACAATGAGATATTCTCTCGTCACTTTGTATAACTTTATTATATTACTTTTTAATATTATTCTAGGAATCCTTTTATGTATTGGTTGTACAGATACATGTATAAACTTTTCATAATGTGAATTTTCACCAAAACTAAAGGGTAATCTACTTTTAACAATAAATCTAGACATTTCATTTCTAGTTCTTCTATGGTCGTATTAAAAATTACTTACAATTTAACCTTCCATAGTTTGAATTTATTGTTATTTAAGTAAGTTTTCATACCAATCTTTATGTATCCTCTTCATATGTTTATCCAATGTTCTCGTCCCTCCTCCTTTTTATGTGTATATACTCTCTTACAAATTTTGCATATCGCCTTATCATTAGTATCATCCTTATAAAAAAATTCTCCAATCTATAGATGCTTTAGCCCTTCCTGTAGCTTTCGAAGATTCAATAGGCATACCTATACTAGATTTAGGATTATTAGGATTAGAAATACCTATATTTTGTTGTGCACTAGAACCTTTACCATAATAACCTATTTTATTATTTAAATTTGAATTTGAATTTATATAATCTACACTCCAAAATCAAAGTCAAAATGTATAGATAATTGCGAAGAATGATGATGATGTGGTTCTATTTTCAAATATTTATGTAAACTAGAAAAAATAATCAATAAAATTTAAATACAAGTTCAAATAAAATGAAATAAAAGATTAACTAGGAATATACTAATAATGAAATATAGAAGAATGGAAATAACTTGTAAACAAATTTAAAATTAAACAAATAACTAAAATAAATAAACAATTAATAAAGTTAAAAAAAGAATATAGGATTAAGAAACACGAGCTAGTTGATAGCCCAGAAATAAGAATACTTTGAGCTTTACTTTTTTAAGACTTGAACCATTCACTATTCCACCACTTAATAATCTTCCAAAATTTGAAGAAGTTGTTTGAAAAATTAAAAAAAAATACTCCAACAAATTTTGTTTTAACACTTTTTATAGAGAAAATGAAATAATCGAAGATTATGAGAGTAAAAAGAGTGAAAATAGAGAGTTAGAGAGTACTTGGTGAATGTTGTGAGTGAATTGGGAGTATTTATATATTTTTGGGGGGTTGAAACTATCACTTCTGGGCGTTGGTGGCTGATAAATAGCCAAAAAATGGTGGGAGAGTAGTTGGGCAAGGCCTCACCAGGAAGGCTGGCCCACCGATCCATAGACTGTCTGCAAGGCTAAGCAGGCCAGAGATTCCCCCCACCCCCCTAACCTACCATGGACCGACATGCTAGGTCGGACTGCAAGTCGGCTTGCTAAACAATGGTCAAGCAAGTTGTTAATACTGGACCGACATGAATTGACCTATTAGACCAACAAGCTGGCCCGACTTAATTACCAGTGCTAATCTCTAGAAAGCAAGAGAAGAGAGGAAAAAAAGTGAGGAAGTAAATGCTTGATAAAGTGTCTTTAGAAAACTAATTGTTGGGTTGTAGTTCTTGACAGATATGAGCCACTATCACTAAGGATTTCAAAGACACTAGTGGTATTGGGGATTTCATCTTTGAATACTCAACCCTATCCTACAATGGAAATAATAACAATATTTTACTAAAAAATACCCACTAGCAATTGTGATTTTTATACTTTAGAAAAGTATAAAAATATAATGTTTTTATAATTTTTTAAAATCTACAATATATTAATTTTAAAAAACCCTTGTATTTACATTATAGTGAGAAGTAGAATTTCCAGAGATGAAAATTCCAGTGCCACTAACAAATTTGATAAATTACTGGAAATAAAATTTTAATCAGTAATTTCCAATTGAATTATTAATTGTAATTTTGATTTGTAATTAAACAACTAAAATTGTGAAATTTAATTTCTTATCCAATAACTAATTACTAATCGATTTTTTTTTTTTAATCTACCATCTAAATTTTGATTGGTAGTTACCAACCTCCTTGAAAAAAATCATCATTTGATAACAATTACCCTTTAGAATTTTATCAGGCGACTAAAATCGATTAATAATCAGGTGCTAAATCAAAATTACCTATTGATTTTAGTTGATTATCAATTAATTTGGTTAGTTAATAATCAATTTAATAGTATATTACAAGTTAACTGAAACTTAAACTTACAAGTTACAATACATATCATATTAAATTTTTGTAAATTAAAAAATTACACCCCTTGTTAATGTAATGCCCTAGAGGCAATCACTTGTATATTGTATATGGTACATTTATTAATAAAAGACATTCTTTATCTTTCAGTTTGATTAATCATTTAGCATATATGTGTGCAAAACTATTAGATAAAGTCTCAAGCAAATAGTATAGTGTTAAAAAAATTATGATAGAGATCATAATGTGAGATTCCTACTATACCATGTAGTACTTGTACTTAAAGCATCCTTAGTCATATTATTAATGAGATAGGACATCATTAATGTGCCAAGGCTAGCACATGTTATACTTCTTGATTTGATCAAGCGGTAGTTTTCACATTCATGAGTAGTATAATACTCAGAGTTAACACGTAGATGCTTGTTACTTAAACAACTTTATGGATGACCTAACTATGAGATAATCACATGGATAGTTATTTAGTACCAGTAATAGAATCACATTATAGCAAATGTGCAAGTATCCTTAGACTTGAGATCTCCAAGGTACTTTACTTACTAAGCGTTGTACTTTGATTCCAATCTCTGCAGTCCCTACAAGACCGCCTATGGGATGGGTATTGGATACAACATAAAGTAAATAAAAGTAGTTGAGAGGGTCAAAAAATAATTTATTACTCCTAATAGTAGGGGCATATATCTCATGGCCACTTGTATGGAATCATTACTTGAGAAGTCCTTGGCCAAGGCGACTATGTGTTGGAAATAGTTTCGATTGATACACATGTTGAGTAATGGATTCTGGAACAAGTACTAATATATTTGGGTTAGAATTAATTATATTCTAGTAGGAGTTGGCACTAATTCCATACTCTAAACTGAATGAGATATGATATGATGAAAGAAGTTTATTACACTGATATTTTGCTACTAAAAGGTTCATGTCAAGCGACTTGACTTTCTGAACTTTTGGATAATCATAATGTATTACTAGATGCAGCTCATGATCTGCTAGATATGAATTTATTAATTGAAGAATTAATAAATTAATCATAATTAGAATTAATAAGTTAATTCTAATTATTAAAGATTATTAATTCTATAGTAATTAGAATTAATTGACTAGAAAACCTAATAGGTCATATACAATGGAGGAATTGGTACTCAAGATATTATTTGATAATATTATGGGGTTGATTTGTAAGAATAAATAATAATTATGAGTTAATTATAAATTATTATAATTAGTTGGGTAAAATTATAATTATTTAAAATGTGGTTGAATTATAAATTTGTTATAATTCAAGGGACCTAATTATAATTAAATAACCTTGCGCCCATAATTTGGAAAAGCTATATTTTGTTTCCAGAAAGGTTCTAGAAAAGGAGAAAAGTTTGTGAATTAGTTTCTAATTGGTTTTAGGAAACAAAAGTCACGAAAGCTATGTATGTGGTTTTGGAAAGGGCGGTGGAAGATTTTCCTATAAAGACTACGACAGAATTTGTTCTTTGTAGGTTTTTGCTCTCTGAAAATTTTTGCCGCACTAAAGAAACAAATCACACAGTTTTCCTTTATTCCTTCTTCGGTCCAAATTAAATCCCTAGCCGCCATATTATTTTTCTAGCAGAAAATTTTGGCGATTCTTGAATACATCCTCGTATGGATCAATATTATAGAAATTCCTATCCTTAAAATTTGGTGGTTTGTGCTTGAACTATTTTTCAGAAGGATTCCACGCATGCAAAGAAAAATTTAAAAGTTGTGTTTTTGAAGTAACTAATTTTCCCTTCCCTTTCCTAACTTATTTAATTACATATGAGTGATCCTTTGAGTGAATTTCTTTTTTTATTTTATTTTTCTACTATGTATAAACTGGTTTGTATGATCGAAATCTAACAGTACTATCAGAGCCATTTCGTATGTGTTTTACGGGTTTATTATTATTATTTTGAAATTGTTTCAAAATAAATTTGACATTATGAAATAATTTCATAAATATTCTAAATTTTGAAATTGTTTCAAAATTATGTTTGGTTCCATGAAAATTTTTTTCACAAATATTTTGATTTTGAAAAATTCGTTTTAATTGATATGATTGCAATCACAGCAAATTTTTAATAGAGATTAACATGTTTTTCAAAAACCAAGTTTAATAAGAAAATTATTTCTATAATTGGATTGGAATAAAGGAAAAAAAATTAAAGGATCGAAAAAAAATTATTAAAGCTTGCCCAGTGGTCAGGCGGCCTAGGAAAACTTTCCTAGGCTACCCAAGGAGGTTCTAGGCAGCTCGAGGGTACTTTTATATATATCTTTTTTTTTTTTTTTACTTTTAACCCGCAAGAAGTTTTCTTATTTCAAAATAGATGCAATAGCTTTCCAAGATTTTGACTTTGGAACTAATTATTTTACTTTTCCAAAATAATGATTTTGAAAATTTTTATTTGATATATACTTTTGCTTAATTTATTTTAAGCATGATTTTGGCATGTTGGCTTGGTTATGGACTTAGACCAATTAATTTTGATTAATTAATATTGTGTCCTGCATTTTTTATTGCTTTGTTTTGAATAAATAAGGTCTACGTGTCCTGCCTTCTCTATTATTTTTATGTAATTTCTCTTCTCATCGAACTCCCCTCAAATGTAACTCGAGGTTTCTTTATTAGAAAATTTTATGTAATTAGATTACATAGGATTAGAAATTATTTTTCAAGCTTATGGAGATAGTGATCAAGATGAAACAAGAAAATCGTAAGACTTTCTTTTCAAAACATGCATGAACACATATGTTTGACCAAAATTAATTTCCTACTTGGTTCAAGAAAATTAATTTAGAAAATTTCACAACCAAGCCATGTAATTGAGTCTATTACAATTGTGTCAAAGTGTTGATATTTATGCATGCCAAATGTATGAGACCACTAATATAACAAATCTCTCAATTAATATTAAATCTAATGACTTCCATTAATACAGTAAGAACGAGAGCTAATGCGTAAATTTTGGATGCATAAAATCATCAATTTTAAATCCATCCATTAGTCAAGTTTTAATTAAAATATTATTCCCAAAATACACATGTGAGTAAGTATACTCATCGCAAGTATAGTATAGGAAATTAACGAGTATCGATCCTCAAAAGAACAAGTACACACTAATCACTTTTCATTCATTATTTAACTAACCAAATAAAATGATAAAGAAATTAAAATAAAAATAAAAATAAAAATAATATATTTATATATATAACTCATAGAGAGAAAAACATGTAATTAAATAATTATTCTCAAAAGCATGACATGAATTATTTAACACTTATCACAACCAATTATTTTCTTAGCATCATGAAGGAATATAAAGTAAACTTCAATTATTTCACAAATGATGAATCTACTTAAATAAATCTCACTTTGTTTCCCAATCCATGGAATCCTATATTTTGATTAAATTAACAGATTTGCCAATCAAGCTAACATAACCAAAACATGCATTAAGCTCAATTCCTTATAAATATGAAATTAACTAATAACCCTTTACTCGAGGTGAAATAAACTAATATTTGATCACTTAGTCCTATAACTTTAACTTCGTTGTTCAAGTCCATTAAGATTAGGCAAATACGAAATCAATGCAATGAAACTCCTAACATCGTCGTCTCAAGTTAATTAGAAGAACTCGCATCAATAACCAATGAAATCAAGTAATCAAACACCAAAGAAAATAATTAATTAATCAAAGAACTAAATTAACTCAATATCATAAATATAAGAATAATATCCAAATACAATTAAAGAATTAAAATCATCATTGTTCAAGAAAAAGAAAACAAAGGAAAGAAATAAATACTCATAGACAAGCCTTTCAATTTCCAATGAAAACTCCTCCAAGAATCAATGCTCCTTGAATTATTTTTCTAGAGAGAATATTGGTGATGCACTCTACAAAATATATATCTAAATCTCTATATTGTGCACCAACATTTTTCAAAGGTATTTGGCCTTTATTTATAGGCTTACAAAGTTCCTAAAAGAATCCGAAGTAAAGAATAAGTAATTTCCTAAAAATCCAAAACAAAAAAGGATTAGTAAAATTCTAATGAAATTCTAAATAAAATAACGGAGGTCCACCGCCTTCAATTGTGAAATTGAGAATTGGAAATCAACTTGGACTTTTGATTTTGTCTTCTTGTCGTATGCATTGAAGACATTCTTTTCTTGAAATTGAAATCGGCTGAAATTGGCTTCAATTGACTTTAAAGCCATCCGAGCCACTGAACTGCCAAAATTTCCTTTTGGACTTGCGTCGGCTCAATTGAGCCGCCAACCGAGCCGACGAGCTGCACACCAAGCCATGAACTATTTGCTTGAGTCGTTGACAACCAAGCCACTGAACTGCTACTTCCTTTTTCTTTGCTATTGCTTTTGTCCTTTTACTTTTCCTTGGCCCACTAAAATTGCTTCTTCTCGTTTCCTTTGTTTCTTTTATCCTTTTCCTTTTTGCTTTTAGTTGATCGTGAGTCGCGCGTGATTCTCCATTGAGCTACCATTTTTCTCCTTTTCCTCTCCAATTTCAATTGCTCTGTTCCATCAATTTCTTTTGATTCTCTCTATTCTTCTAGTATAGGACTGGCACCAGGTCCATCTTCTTAGCCTGGTGCTGGGTCTATACTAAAAAAATACATAATTAGCTCCAAATTTTACTTATTTTTGCATAAAATTTAAAAAAAATATTTTTATAAATGAAATATCAAATAGAAAGGAATATGACTAGTTATTGTATTAAAAGTATCTCAAATTAATCTCAAATAACTAGAAAAATAACGATGATTTTAACCCCTATCAAGAGCTCTTTTTCAAGACCAGGGCAGACCTAAGTCTACTTGACATCGAATATGTTTGAGTTATGGAATTTAATTCTTGATTAATCGGTTGTGTTTAACTAATTTCTTTATCCCAATTGGGCTAACTCAAGCATAAAAAAAATTAGAGGCAATTTGTGCTAGCTTAAAGGCTTTAAGATTGAAAGATATTAATTACTCAATGATCGATAATTACATTTAATGTAATTGGTATTGGATAGATACCATTGAACTTAAAAATGGTCTGTTGAGATAACCCAAGGTCATTCTTAAGAAATTTGGATATTGGTCCACTAGGAAAACTTTAAACAAGCTTTCTCCAATCAATAGTATGGGCTACTGATTTGAGTAAAATAGTGAAAATAATTATGCGCTTAATTAAAACCCTAATGATTTGCATGTCATGTGCATATACATTTTCTTAATTTCTCTATCTTTACATCTAGGTTATTTGTATCATGTCATCAACTTGAATTTATGTAGTATCTTGGAAACTAATAAGCTTAGCGAGTCAAATTTTTTGGACTGGTATAGAAATTTGAGAATCATTCTCAAGTTGTAAAAGTTGTTCTATGTGCTAGATGCTCCTATTCTGCCACTACTAGCCTAAGATACTCCTACTAATGAGCATATTGTCCATAAGAGGTACTAAGAGGATAGTGACACAACATCTTGTATCATACTGGCGTCAATGAACTCTGAGCTGCAAAAATAGCATGAGCATATGGATGCTTACTCTATTATCTTCTATCTTAGGGAGCTGTTTTGATCAACAAGTTAGAACAGAGAAATACGAGATCTCTAAGTAGCTGTTCCAATCAAAGATGATTGAGGGTGCTTCTATAACCACTCATGGGCTGAAAATATTGGGCTTGATTGAGAAGTTTAGATCTCTTGGTTTTGTGATAGATTATGAATTAAGCGTTGACTTAATTCTACAATCTTTGTCAAGTAGTTTTTCACATTTTGTGATTAACTACCAAATGAACACGATTGATACCACATTCCCCGAGTTGATCAACCTTCTCAAGACTACAGAAACTTCCTTGAAGAAGGAAGCCAATACAGTTGTGCTGGTAGATTCTTCCTCTTCTAAGAAGAAAGTTTCCAAGAAAAAGAAGAAGGTACACATTAAGCCTAAAGATAGCATAAAGAAAAAAGAGGTAGCCGTCAAAGGCCTATGTCATCATTGTGGCAAGATGTGCCAATAGAATTTCAACTGCAAGGCTTGCCTAAAGACTGTTAAAGAGATGAAGGAAAAGGAGAAGCTTGCAGGTATTTCCACTTCTACTTCTGGTATGTTTATGATTGCGATTAATACTACCTTTAAAAATGAGATATGGATATTGGATACCGGATGCAGATCTTATTTGTGCAATAATTTGCAGGGACTAAATGAGAGTAGAAGGCTTAAAAATAGTAATGTGGACCTATGTGCTGTAAATGGAGCAAATGTTCCTACACTTGCTGTAGGGACTTATCATCTACATTTGCCTTCTGGTTTAATTCTATAACTTACAAACTGTTATTATGTATCTGTTTTACTTAAGAACATTATTTCAATTGCTTGTTTGGACATGAATGGTTTTCATTTAATTTTCAAAAATAAAGGTTGTTCTTTTTCATTAAATAATGTCCAATATGGTACTGCAACTTTGATAAATGGTTTATATGTTGTAGACATGAATGATCTTATTCTCAATATAAACAACAAGAAATAAAGAAAAGATAACTCAATCTCATCTTACTTATGGCATTATCGTTTAGGCCACATAAATGAGAAACACATTTCTAAGTTATATAAATTTGGTGACTTAAGGTTATTTGATTACGAATCATATAACACATGTTATTCTTGTTTACTTGAAAAAATGACCAAAATACCCTTTTTTAGAAAAGGGGAAAGAGCCAAAAATTTATTAGAACTCACACATACCAATGTATGTACCTCAATGTCAATACAAGCAAGATGAAGTTACAATATTTTATTACCTTTATTGATGATTTTTCATGATATGGTATTTGTATTTAATGAAATACAAATCAGAAGCCTTTGAAAAGTTCAAGGACTTCAGGAATGAAGTAGAGAAATAACTTGGTAAAAGTCTTAAAACTCTCAGATTAAGGAAGTGAATACTTAAGTCAAGATTTTTAAAGTTATCTAAGAGAAAATAGGATATTATTTTAATGGACTCCATCATATACATCTCAACATAATAGTGTATCTGAGAGGAGAAATCAAACCCTTCTAGATATAATATATCCCATGATAGTTATTGTAGGCTTACTAAAATCGTTTTGGGGACATATACTAGAGACTACTGTTTATATAATAAATAGAGTTTTGTCAAAAATGGTTAATACTGCCCCATTTGAGTTATTTTTTGGTAAGAAACCAAAGTTATCTTACACGGGAATATAGGGTTGCCCTGCTTTTGTTAAAAGGACACAGTCAGACAAACTTGAAAATAATTCTGACAAATATTTATTTGTTAGATATCCGAAAGAATAATTCGGATATAACTTCTATCTCCTTTCTAAAAAAAATAGTGTTTTTTTTCGAAACATACTGTCTTCTTAAAGAAGGAGTACATACTTAAAGGGGAAAATGGGAATAAAATTAAACTTAATGAAGTTCAAGAAGAACAAATAAACGCGGATCAATCATCTGAACCCACATCTATTGAGGGAATTAAATGAACCTTCATTTACATAAGAACCTCGTAGGTTGAGTAGGGTACATATGGCACTTAAGAGATATAGATTTCTCATAAGTGACCATAATGATGTATTGCTCATAGATGAAGATGGGCTTACTACTTACAAGGATATTCTTAATAGTTCAGAATTTGACAAATAGCGTAAGGCCATGAAGTCAGAAATGGATTCTATGTATGACAACTAAGTATGGACATTGGTTGATTTACCTGAAGGAATTAAACATATTGGGTGCAAATGGATTTTCAAAAAGAAAACCAACATGGATGGTAATGTAGTTACTTATAAAGCACGACTAGTTGCTAAAGGTTATCGTCAGTAATATGGTATTGACTATGACGAAAGTTTCTCGCCAATTGCCACACTAAAATCTATAAGGATACTCCTAATACTTATCGCCCATTATGATTTTGAGGTATGACAAATAAATGTGTAAATAACTTTCCTAAATATAAATCTAACTGAGGGACTGTATATGACACAACCTGAGGGTTTCACACCCAAAGATAGCAAAAAAGTGTGCAAGTTACAAAGGTCCATTTATGAACTTAAGCAAACTTTTAGAAGTTGGAACATCCATTTTAATGAAATAATTAAAGAATTTAGGTTCATTCAAAATAATGAATGAACCTTATGTATACAAGAAGGTTGGTGGGAGTGCAGTCGTTTTCCTATTACTTTATGTAGATGATATATTGTTAATAGGAAATGATGTCCCAATTCTTCAATATGTGAAGAATTGGTTGTCCAAGAAGTTCTTTATGAAAGACCATGGAGAAGTAACTTATATTTTGAGAATAAGAATCTATAAAAATAGATTAAAAAGGTTCCTCAGTTTTTCATAGTCAACATACATAGACATAGTGCTGAAGAGGTTCAGTATGGATAAATCCAAAAAAAGATTCTTACCCATGTCTCATGGATTAAGCCTTTCAAAGTCAATGTCTCCAAAAACACAAGTTGAAAGGGATCACATGAGTAGAATTCCATATGCTTTGGCAATTGGATCTATCATGTATGTTATAATATGTATTAAACCCGATATATCTTGTGCTCTCAGCTTTATGAACATATATCAATTTGACCCTAGAGCAGGTAATTGGGTGTCTATAAAAAATATCCTTAAGTACTTGCAAAGGACTAAAGACTTATTCTTAGTATATAGAGAAGGTGATTTGAAAATAAAAGGGTATACTGATGTCAGTTTTTAGTCCGATAAGGATGACTTCAAATCATAATCAGGCTACATATTCATGTTAGGCAGAGGGACAGTAAGTTGGAAAAGTCCTAAACAAGATACTATTGTCGACTCGACGACTGAAGCTGAGTATATAGCCACTTCTGAAGTAGCTAAGGAAGCAGTTTAGATTAAGAAGTTCGTGATAAAACTAGAAGTAGTCCCTAGCATTGTTGATCCAATCTTTTGTATTGTGACAACAATGGAGCCATTACACAAGTAAAGGAACCACGAGCTCACTAGCGATCCAAACACGTACTAAGATGCTATCACCTGATCCGAGAGATCATAGATAGAAAGGAAGTAAAGATAGAAAGAGTTTCCATGGATGAGAACATAGTGTACCCGCTCACTAAGGTGCTGCCCCAGAAGAAACATGATAGACATGTTGAGTCATTCAATATTTAATGCATGAATGATTGGCTCTGGTGCAAATGAGAGTTTGTTAATGTAATGCCCTAGAAGTAATCATTTATATATTGTATATGGTACATTTATAAATAAAAGATATTCTTGATCTTTCAGTTTAATTAATCATTCCGCATATATGTGTATTAAACTATTAGATAAAGTCTCAAGCACATAGTATAGTGCTAAGAAAATTATGATAGAAATCATAATGTGAAATTCCTACTACACTTTGTAGTACTTGTATTTAAAGCATCCTTAGCCATAATATTAATGAGATAGGACATCATTAATGCACCAAGGCTAACACATGTTATACTTCTTAATTTGATCGAGTGGTGGTTTTCACATTCGTGAGTATTGTGATACTCAAAATTAACACGTAGATGCTTATTGCTTGAAAAACATTATTAGATGATCTAACTATGAGATAATCACATGAATAACTATTTAGTACTAGTAATAGAATCACATTATAGCTAATGTGCAAGATCATTAGACTTAAGATCTCTAAGATACTTTGTTTACTGAGCATTGTACTTTGATTCCAATATCTAGAGTCCCTACAAGACCGTCTATGAGATGGATATTAGGTACAACATAAAGTAAATAAAAGTAGTTGAGAGGGTCAAAAAATGATTTATCATTCCTAATAGTAGGGGTGTATATCTCATAGCCACTTTTAAGGAATTATTACTCGAGAAGTCATTAGCCAAGGCGACTATGTGTTGGAAATAGTTTCAATTGATACACATGTTGAGTAATGGATTCTGAAACAAGTACTAAAAGATTCGAGTTAGAATTAATTATATTCTAGTAGGAGTTGGTACTAATTTCATATTCTAAATCGAATAAGCTATACTATTTTGCTATTGAAAGTTTCATGTTAAACCACTTGACTTTCTGGACTTTTAGGTGGTTATTGATAGGGGTTAAATTAGTCATATTTTTCTTAGTTATTTGAGGTTCATTTGTAATACATTTTATTCAATTACTAGTCATATACCTTCATATCTGAGATTTTACCCTTGAAAATGTATTTTGTTCTTTATTTTAGATTTTTAGGGTAAAATGAAACAAAAACGTCGCAAAATAGAGGAGAGGCGGCGCCGGCTAGGGCCCAGAACCGGCGCCGGCCATGTACTATTGAAATGAACTTTGAAGCGACGGAAAAATTGTTGAAACAGAGCAGAACAGAACCAAGGCGGCACCGGCTATGAAGCTGGAATCGGCGCCGGCTGCATTCTGAACACAATGTGCAAAATTCGGAGAAAAATCGACGAACAAGTGGAGAAGCAGAACACTCCGAGAGCCAAAGCGGCGCCGGCTCCGAGAGCCAAAGCGGCGCCGGCTCAGAGCAGCGGCGCAGCTCGAGAGCAGCGGCGCAGCTCCGAGAGCAGCAGCGCCGGCTCAGAGCAGCGGCGCCGGCTGTGCCATGAAGCTAAGACAGTGCTATGATTTTTCTACGCGATTTTTGGTAATTTATGGAGTTTTAGTATCTTCCAACTTCTACTCGGCCAATAACACTGTACCTACGAGTTTAGGCACTTCCTAAGCCCATAAATAGATGAAAAACAAAAGGAAAAGGGGGAGAATTCATTGATCATCATAGAAAATTACTCAATCAAAGGAGAAATTCTTCAAGTTCAAGGAGGATTGTGCAAGAAGGTCTTCAAAGGAAGAAGAATGAGGCTTGTCTATGAGTGCTTTCTTTTACTTTATTTTCTTTTTCTTAACAATGATATGTTAATTGTTTTATTGTAATTCAACGTTGTTTAGATATTCATAATTTCTAGAGTTGTTTGATCTTTTGATTAATTGGTTATTATTATTGGTATTCAATTACTTGTGCTTATTACGAGATTAGTTGGTTGGTTCTATCCATTGACCTGCTGAATCAAAGGGGGTTGATGGTAGTTTCAATTTATTAATTTCATATTCTGTTGGCTATTGACTTGCGGGACCAAAGGGGGTTGATTGCTTAGAACTAGTAATTGAAGGTTAATGGATGTCTTTTGAGACCAAAGGTTCATTGATTAATTTCATGCTTTGAATTTTTCAAGACCAAGGGAATTTGATTAATGATTGTGTTTAATGCGTCTTTTGGATAAATTAGTTGAGACGGACCAAGTGATTCTAATTTATCTAGAAGATAGTGATTTCATAGATTGACCATCGAAGTGAGTCTACTTTAATCCTTCATGATGCCAAGGGAATAATTTGTTATGATAATGATTGGGTTCTTTAAGATCATGTTTGTCTAAACAATGGCTTGAGTTACATAAGTCTCCATCCTTGACATGTATATATTTTCATATTTACTTTATTTTCCTTTTTATTTGTTTTCCGCTTTATTGAGTCGGTTAAACAATGAAAGAAAGGTAATTAATGTCTACTTGTTCTTTGAGGATCGACATTCGTTTGAACCCTATGCTCGGTTAATGATGAGTACGCTTGCTCATATATGTGATTTGGGTTGAACGTTTTAATTTAAACTTGATTGAGAATGTGCTTAGTTTTTGTATGATTTTTATACCCAAGTCTGAACACATTAAGTTTTTGGCGTCGTTGCCAGGGAACAATAGCATGAAAGCTTGGATTTTGTTGATTTAACTATGTAAATATGCAAATATGTAGATATGTAAGATATGTATAATTGTTCTTTCCGCAAAAATGTGCTATCTTTTGTATTTCATGTATTCTTGTACACTCTTGTAACCTAACCTAACCTACTAACTTTGACTATGTTCTTTTTATTAACTTTGTAACCTTGTAGCTTTGTTTTTAATCATTAATTATGTATCTAACTTGCTTCTTGTTTTCTTAGGTGTTACCCTTGGTACATGACCCTTGGAAAAGTTGATTGGCCAATTAGTAAATACCACGGAAACTAAGTTTTAAGGAGTCGATGCAATGACAAGGAACTTAGAAGCTTCCATGCATAATTTGGAGAACCAAATTGGTCAACTAGCCAAACTCTTGGGAGATCATCAAGTGGGGACATTACCAAGGAATACAGAGGAAAATCCACGGGATCACAACCGTGGGAAACATTGAAGCAATCTTACTTTTCTTTACTTTCAATTTTTGTGATTGAGACAATTTTGTTATTTATGTCATTTTGATTGATTAATTAGAGTGCATTATTCAGCATTATTGTATGTTTCGCATTTTTACTTTAAAAAAAATGAAGAACCGAGACAGAACCGAGCCGACACCGGCTCTAACAGCTCGGACCGGCACCAGTTTCTGTCGGGTGAAGCATAATTTAAGGGCCATTTTGGCCACTTTTCATTCAAAATCTCCATTCTCCCTCTCAAATTCTCTCAAGCTCGTGTCGGCTTCACATCCCTCACTTCCCAAAAATTTAATGTTGCAACTCCTAAACACTTCTATAACATCTATTTACTTCTCTTTTGTTGATCCTACGGATCAAACACCTCAAAAGCTTCGATTTTTCACGACAAAATCACATTCAATCCACAAGTAAAAAACTTATATTTCTACAAAAAACTTATATCTTTTGCTTACCCATGCATATAAGAGCATAAAGGTATGATTTTTATTTCATTCCTACAGTTAAAATGATGGAGATTATTTTTTCTAATTTTAGGGACACTTTTGGCCGAAATTTGGGATTGTGTATGCTATGATTGAATTGTGCATTACTCCTTGAGCTTCATGAGTTGGACTAGATTAGGAGTAAATGGTTTTTTGATACTTAACTTATGTACATGATCATTCGAGACTTCATATAGCTAAGACTAGAATTATGGCTATTAGTGATACTTGAATATATGGAACGTGCATTATTGATCACATGATACCATGATACTGCCTTCATTCACATGATCATGTTTACTAGCATGCTTTGAGGATATCAACACATTTATGCTTTACAGTGAACTTTACATGTATTATGTAGGTTGTGTTGTATTGATTGAAGGTGATTGATTGAATTGGTTGTTGGAGTGGATATATATTGAAGGAGTTTGGGTTTTGTGGATTGTGAAATTGGTTGAGGGTTGTGTGAGATTTGAGGAATATCTGTGCAGGGGTAGCAATCTTGTTTTCAGTCTTTGAGCTTACTTGTTCTCTCTTCTTATTCCCCTATTCCTTACTTGATATCATGTTTAGAGCGAGGGGTCAGTCTTCTAAAAGGGCGAGAACTTCCTCTTCCTCAACCCATTCATCTGTTAATCCTTTGTCCCTAAGACCTACTGAGTTTATAGATGCATCTTTTGATGAATGGTATAGTAAGAGAGCCTCTGATAAGATTATTGTCGAGCGTACTTTCTCACCCACCTTAGACCGTGCACTCAAATTAGGAATGATGTTTAGACGGCTAGGATGGGGGTCAATAGTACAATTGAAAGGGAAGTATTGTCCCGTGCTTATTAAGGAATTCTATGCTAATATGATGGATAAGGGTAATAAACATCTTCCACATATTGAAACAAGAGTAAAAGGAGTTCCTATTGTCATCACTCAAAACTAATTAGCTAACCTCTTCCGGGTTTTTGACGATGATACTTGGCAAGGGATTGATATGAATAATCAAAAAATTCTTTCTGACCCGAATTGGGATGTTATAGGGACTAGAGCTACCCTAGGCTTATATAAGCATAATGCCTTCCAAGCTAATAGCTTCTATTCCAATAATGATTTGGCAGCCAACTTTCGAGCTCTAGTCTACATGTTTGGGTTCAATGTTGTACCCCGTGCTAGTAGTTTCAATGAGACTAGGCTGATTGACACTTATATTTTGCATCAGATGATGAATACATTACATATCCCTCTTGCACCCTTAATCATCCAATCTATTAGGGAGATTGTTCATCACTGTATCTCCACAAAAGCCTTTGTTTTTCCCATGGTTATAATGAAAATTCTAAAAGACTTTGGTGTTAGTCCTGAAGGAGAACTCATGGAGGCTACCACTGAGCATGATATGATCACTGAGCAAACTCTTATGAGTTGCGGATACAAGTACAACCAAGAGTTGAAAAAATGGCTAACTCCCTTCGAGGTCAGACATCCCGGGTAAGTAAGGCCACCCACAGTGGAGGAGAAGCATCCACCACCACCGGTACGTGCATGGGATAGCAGTTCTCAGTCCCACTCCCGGACTGACTTTGAGACTACCGTGCTAGGGTAACTCAATCAGCAAATGGCAGCACTCCTACGCTTGCAAGGTACTATAGAGGACATGGCAAGACGGCAAGCTACTATGGAGTAGTTAGCTGAGTTGAGGCAGCATTCTTCTGGGCCACATGGTGGTGCGAGTACCTCTACACCAGCTGAGGATGATGAGGAGGACTGATGATTTTTCTCGAGCACTCTTCTTTTTCCTTTCTCTTTTAATGTTTTTTTTTTTTAGTTAGTTTTTGGTTTTTTTTTTTTTTTTGGTGTACTCTTTTCTTTCTTTTATTTTTGCTTTATTTTCTTTTCTAGTTTTTATGCTTTGGTGTTTTTTTTTTTTTTTGTAGTTTTCTTTTTTTTTAGATACTTTGCCAATGCCTCATTCTTCCAGCATTCAGATTTTGTACGACATAATGCCAACTGAATGGAAGTTTGTTTCTCTTATCTCTTCTCCTTTATATTTTTGGTCCCATGGTATTGTTTGTTCTTGTTATATTTATTTAGCCATTGAGGATAATGTCTAGTTTAAGTGTGGGGGAGTGATTTGACTGACAAGTCTTCTATACATATTCTTTAGCCTTCTTGGAAACAAATTTTTCAAATTTTTCTAATTTTCTAGAGCTTTCAAGCTATATATTTTTAATGCATGTCTTTATGATGGATTATAGAGCATATGTTCTAGATCATTTATGACTTATGCATGACTTTTTGCACTCACTTGGACGAAGTAGTTCTTGATCTAATGCTTTGCATTGTTCTTAAACGTATTTTTCTGCTAAAATTCATAGAGCATTCTAGAACTTGCTTGAATACCTCTCAAGGAGAAATAAGAAAGACAGTCATGATTTAACTTAGGGATGACGGTAATAGGTCTTCTTTGGATAGTTTGAGCTTTTCAAACCTACCTATTTTCATATTATCCCTAGTGCCTACTTTGAGCCTAAATTGTTGATTTCTTTCATTATAACCCGTCACAAGATTTTGTCCATTGCTTGTTTATAAGAGTTTGAATAATTTTTCAAATATTTATGCTCTTAGTGGATGAAAATGTATGTAAGAAAATGTTGAGGAAGAATGTTGGGGAAAAAGATCATGACTTATTACTTTCAGTCATGGATCAATAACAAGTTGAGTTGGAAAGGAAAAGGGAAGAAAACAAACAGCTGTGAGAAAAGAGAGATTGAAAACAAGAAAAGAAAAGAAGAGCAGCAGTAAGAGTGAGGGGAAAAAAAGGAGTTGAAAAAGAGAAAAAGAAAGAAAGAGAAGAGAAAAGACTTATTGGATGGAATGAAGAAAGAAAAGATCACAAAAGGAATGTGATTAAGCTAAGAAAAAAAAAAGTTGAAGTTCATATAAAGTACTTGACACCATTGTTGGAAAATTTGAGTGATCTTGTGAAAGGAATAAAGAAGAGTTGAGAAAGAAAAAGAGAAAAAATGCAGGATTTACTTAAGTGGAGTTGTAATTGCTACATAAGGTTATGGTTTGATTGATTTTTTGAATAGGAGAGTAAGAAGAGTTGGAAATTATTGATTCAATTTGTTTATTCTTTTCTTGCTAACTCTTAGTTTTTCTTTGACTTTTGATTCTCCTATATCCTTCGTTTGATAAGCTACATTACAAGCCTTTAGCCTTACATTACAAGCTTAAAAGTCCTACTTGATCTAAGTAGAATCATGATATGTTTCGGATTAGTGGAGAGAGTGTATAAAAAGTAAGCATATGGAATGCATATTCTTTTTGAACTAAATTCTTTCCAAATGTTTGAGAATAGTTTAAAGTATTGGGATGGTTCTACTAAGTCATTTATCACTAACACAAGTCTTGCGTTTATTGTGAAAGATGTAATAGCATGTGTTTTATGTTCTTGAATGAAGAAAGCATTGAAGATGTGGTTTGGAAATTGATTGAGTGATTAATTTAACCTTGTATTTTCCTACTTGTTCTTGATACTTTGCTTGAGGACAAGCAAAGAACTAAGTGTGGGGGAATTGATAAGGGCTAAATTAGTCATATTTTTCTTAGTTATTTGAGGTTCATTTGTAATACATTTTGTTCAATAACTAGTCATATTCCTTCATATTTGAGATTTTACCATTGGAAAGGTATTTGTTCTTTATTTCAGATTTTTAGGGTAAAACGAAACAAAAGCGTTGCAAAATAGAGGAGAGGTGGTGCTGGCTAGGGTCCTGAACCGGCGCCGGCCATGCACTATTGAAACGAACTTCGAAGCGACGGAAAAATTGTTGAAACAGAGCAGAGCAGAACTAAGGCGGCACCGGCTGTGAAGCTAGAGCTGGCACCGGCTGCATTTTGAACACATTGTGCAAAATTAAAAAAAAAAATCAGCGAACAAGTGGAGAAGCAGAACACAACCGGTGCCGGCTCCAAGAGCCAAGGCGCCGCTGGCTGTGCCCTAAAGATAAGGCGGTGTTGTGATTTTTCTACGCGATTTTTGGTAATCCGTGGAGTTTTAGTATCTTTCAACTTCTACTCGGCCAAGAACACTGTACCTACGAGTTTAGACACTTCCTAAGCCCATAAATAGATGAAAAACACAAGGAAAAGGGGGA
Source organism: Voacanga thouarsii (assembly GCA_026120185.1). Lineage (NCBI taxonomy): Eukaryota > Viridiplantae > Streptophyta > Magnoliopsida > Gentianales > Apocynaceae > Voacanga > Voacanga thouarsii. Next base: position 1,339,781 of record JANUWF010001937.1, read on the forward strand.
GAATTCATTGATCATCATAGAAAATTACTCAATCAAATGAGGAATTCTTCAAGTTCAAGGAGGATTGTGCAAGAAGGTCTTCAAAGGAAGAAGAATGAAGCTTGTCTATGAGTGCTTTCTTTTACTTTATTTTCTTTTTCTTAACAATGATATATTAATTGTTTTATTATAATTCAACGTTGTTTAGATATTCATGATTTCTAGAGTTGATTGATCTTTTGATTAATTGGTTATTATTCTTGGTATTCAATTACTTGTGCTTATTACGAGATTAGTTGGTTGGTTCTATCCATTGACCTGCTGGACCAAAGGGGGTCGATGGTAGTTTCAATTTATTAATTTCATATTCTGTTGGTTATTGACTTACTGGACCAAAGGGGGTTGATTGCTTAGAACTAGTAATTGAAGGTTAATTGATGTCTTTTGAGACCAAGGGTTCATTGATTAATTTCTTGCTTTGAATTTTCCGAGATCAAGGGAATTTGATTAAGGATTGTGTTTAATACGTCTTTTGGATAAATTAGTTGAGATGGACCAAGTGATTCTAATTTATCTAGAAGATAGTGATTTCATAAATTGACCATCGAAGTAAGTCTACTTTAATCTTTCATGATGCCAAGGGAATAATTTGTTATGATAATGATTGGGTTCTGTAAGATCATGTTTGTCTAAACAATGTCTTGAGTTACATAAGTCTCCATCCTTGACATGTATATATTTTCATATTTACTTTATTTTCCTTTTTATTTGTTTTTCATTTATTGAGTCGATTACACAATGAAAGAAATGTAATTAATGTCTACTTATTCTTTAAGGATCGACACTCGTTTGAACCCTATGCTCGGTTAATGATGAGTACGCTTGCTCATATGTGTGATTTGGATTGAACGTTTTAATTTAAACTTGATTGGGAATGTACTTAGTTTTTGTAAGATTTTTATTCCCAAGTCCGAACACATCAGTCATGATGTATTACTAGATGCTGCTCATGATCTGCTAGATATGAATTTATTAATTGGAGAATTAGTAAATTAATTCTAAATAGAATTAATACATTAATTGTAATTATTAATGATTATTAATTCTATAGTTATTAGAATTAATTCATATGAGCTATCAATTTAGTAGAAAACCTAATAGGTCACAGACAATGGAGGAATTGGTACTCAAGATATTATTTGATAATATTATGGAGTTAATTTGCAAGAAGAAATAATAATTATGAGTTAATATAAATTGTTATAATTACTTGGATAAAATTATAATTATTTAAAAATTCATGGTTGAATTATAAATTTGTTATAATTAAAGGGGTCTAATTGCAATTAAAAAACCTTGAGCCCATAATTTGGAAAAGCTATATTTTGCTTCCAGAAAGGTTTTGGAAAAGGAGAAAGGTTTGTGAATTAGTTCCTAATTGGTTTTAGGAAACAGAAGTCACGAAAGCTATGTATGTGGTTTTGGAGAGGGCGGTGGAAGATTTTCTTATAAAGACTAAGAGAGAATTTGTTCTCTGTAGGTGTTTGCTCTCTGAAAAATTCTGCCGTGCTAAAGAAACAAATCACACAATTTTCCTTTATTCCTTATTCGGTCCAAATTAAATTCTTAGCCGCCGTATTACTTTTCTAACAGAAAATTTTGGTGATTCTTGAATTCATCCTCGTATGGATCATTATTAGAGAAATTCCTATTCTTGAAATTTGGTGGTTCATGCTTGAACTATTTTTCAGAAGGATTCTAAGCACAAGGAAAAATTTAAAAGTTGTATTTTCAAGGTAACTAGTTTTTCATTCCTTTCCTAACCCATTTAATTATATACGAGTAATCTTTTGAGTAGATTTTGTTTTTTTTAATTTGTTCGCTGTGTGTAAATTGATTTGCATGACCGAAATCCAACACCCTTATGAGATATTTCTACACATCGTTTTTGGATGTTGAAAGAAGTAACTTTGTAGACTGCCATATGGATTGTTGAAACTCCTCTTCAAACTATTTAATTGAAATTTGAAATCTTATTTTTTTTTCCCTCCTACTTTTTGGGTGCGTGAGTTTTTTTTTTCCAAAATTTTTTATCTCAATTGCTAACTTCGCAGTCCGATAGTTTTAACTATATATCAACCATGTGCAATATTTTTAGAGTTTGTAGTTGTACTTTTTCAAACTTCAAGGGGACACAAGAGATGAGTGAAAGTTAGTTTTGGAGGGCAGAAAATAAAGTAGCATATTTGCCACCACCCTCCCACACCCCAAAATATTACACATAGTTTGCATATGATTAAAATCATAGGACTCAACCATGTAGCATATAATAATATTAGTATGTCTTAAATAATTAACTCATAATAAAAATTTATTATCAAATACACTAAAAGTAAATGAGTATTATCAGACACACTTGATCAAAATTAATTAATTTTAAGTATCAAGTAGACTCAAAGGGTCTATTTGATAATCTAATTAAGTACTTAAAATTAATTGATTAATTATTTATTTAATTAATTAAATATATTTAATAACATGTAATATTAAATGCTTACTTAAATGCATTTGATAATAAATTCTTATTATCACTTAATTGATTAATACATATTGCAATCCTATTATCAATTTACTTCACCTTTTACAATTCAACTTTTAAATTTCATTTTTTAGAATTCAATATTTAAATATTCATACTTCAGTTTTTAAACTTCAATTTTATCAAATAGACCTTAGCTCTCTTCTATTATAGTTAAGGGAAAATGACATCAGTTTGTCTTGAACTATAAAAAATTATAGGTTTTACTCTCCAACTAAAAAATTCACTATTTTTCCCCTTGTACTAATATCAAAGTAGTAAAATGTGCCCTTCCATCCAAATTAGATATTAATTAGTAATAAAATAATGTCACGTGACAAGCGCATGGTTCAATTTGGAGGTTTTTTTTTTTTTTTTTTCAATATAATCTTTCTTTTTTTTGTTTACTTTTTAAAAAAAAAATCTTTACTTTTTTTCTTCTTTTCCCCTTTTTCTTATCTTTTTCCCTATGTCATCACACATCCAAGTGCCACTACTTCTGAAAGGATATAACGCCGTCCTTCGACATCTGCTATTATCGATCCTATATTGGTAGGAGAGGTAAATAACAGTCCAATCCTTAGCAATTTGAAAGAGAGGAGACTTGAACACCTGATCTCAGATAAGGGTCCAACTTTACAACCCCTCAAACCACTGAAGTAACTTGTGAGTATAGTGCCACCACTTCTAATCATTAGTCTTTTCCAAAAAGATTCAAACCTATGACTGACAGAACATGAAGAATCAATAGGATAATTAAAAACATTAAAAAAAGGTTCAACATCTGATTTGTACTTCATGCATTTGTCTATGAAATTGAGAATTCAATTCCTTTTCCCAACTATTCATCTTCCATATTTTGAGCTATCAATGCTTCTTGAACAATTTAAACCAATGAAAAGTGAGAAAGGAAAAGTGTGTAATCAACCATTTTATCAAGGACCAATAGTGGGGGTAGAGAGGGAAGAGGTAAGAAGGGTTGGAAAGAGACCATTCTATCGAGTGGGGAGGAGTAGCTGATCTTATTTAGAGGAAATGTTGGAGTTGGCTAAAAAGGAAAAAGAGGAGTGGAGGAGTTGATAGGGTGGGATGGAGAAAAGAAAGAGAGAAGAGGAGGCAGCCACAATCTCCATCATTTGGATAAGGACACAATAGAGTTAGTGGCTACTAGTACACTTTACCACAATTCGATTTTTTTCATTGTTCAACTATAAAGCTAATCCGTCATCAATTGTCTATAAATTGTTGACCATAGTTCTTGGTTTAAATCGCAAACTATGACTATTGTTAGCGATTTAGTTAAAGTTAAGGTTTTTTTTTCTCAACTGCCATCTGACAGTTCAACCGTAATTTTTTTATTGCAACGCATCAGCTTTGAAATTGAAAAAAATATATATATGGCTTAGGAGTTGACACTTGCCAGCCCTAATGTGGGCTCTTTCAAATGGGCCATTTGAATTTATAGTTGTTACACGCAACGTCTTTTATTTTATTATTATTATTATTATTTTGTGCTGTTGCAACAAGTAGATTCGCAACTTTTCATTTGATTTTTTTTTTTATTTCTTTCTCCTTCCTTCTATAAATACCCCTTAGATTCCTTCCCACTTTTACACTTCTCTCAATTCTTACTTAGTTTCTTATTCTTTCAATTATTTCCAACCTAACCTCTCTTAATTATCTCAATATTATACAAAATTATAATTAGTAGTTATGTTTATTCCCTTCCCATTTCGTCTTAATTTTAGTTTAAAATATCATTCTTACTATGTTTATTTTCTTAATTTCTTTAGAAAATAGTATCATCCAATTAGTTCCAAAGGTAAAGGAAAAATGAGTGCTAATTATAAGTTAAATTTCTAATTGGATATATTTAGTACTATATCTAGTTGTCATTTGACTTCCAATTTTATCCAATTTTTTTTTTCTCGATAATATTTTCAACTCCAATAACAAGCCAACCAATAGAAGTTAGTGACGGTGAGTTCGAAGCTTAACAATATCTTATATTAATACTGGAAGTTGGGAATCAACAATAGCCAATTTCTTGACTGTAGTCCGATCTAGCTATTAGAGATAAATAAAGATGATAGAGGTATTTGGGGGAAATAAACATTAATTGAATTTAAAGCATATCACATAATCGAGTTAATATCTTGTGATTGATCTATTAAACATAGTTTAAATGTGATTATTGTAAAAGTTGTGCACTTTTGACGGGGGTCAAAGTTATGCATCTTTTAAAGATTTTAGATTCAGATTTTAAATTTCATAATTCAATCTTCAAACTTTAATTTTTAGAATTTAGTACTTAAATATTCATATTTCATTATTTAAAATTCAGCTTTATCAAACGAGACCCTAATTAAACACTTAAAAATAATTAATTAAGTACTTATTTAATTAAATATGTTTGAGAATAGATAATTTTAAGTACTTAAATACTTAAGTACATTTGATAACAAATTCTTACTATCACTTAATTGATTAAGATATACTGAAATCATGTTATAATTAATCCAATCTTCAAATTTAGACTTTAATTTTCAAAATTTAACCCAAACAGACCCTAACTTTCTTTCATTATATTTAAGGGAAAATTACATTAGTTGCTCTTGAACTATAAAATATTTTAAGTTTTGCTCTTCAACCAAAAAATTCATTAATTTTTTCCTCATACTAATATCAAAGTAGTAACATGAACCCTTCCATCCAAGTTAGATGTTAATCACTAGCAGAATGATGTCACATGACAAGCACATGACTTAATTTGGAGTATTTTTGCCAATATAATCTTGCTTTTTTTTCTTTTACCTTTTTTTAAAAATTCCTTTACTTTCATTTTTTTTTTCTTTTTCCTTTTTTCTTGTCTTCTTCCTTGTTTCATCACACATCTAATTGCCACCACTTCGAATCATCAATCTTTTCCAAAAAGATTCAAACTTATGATTGACAGAACATGGAGAATCAATAGAGTAATTGAGAATATTAAAAAATGTTCAACATCTATTCTATACTTCATGAGTTTGTCTTTGAACTTGAGAATTGAATTCATTCTCCCAACTATTCATCTTTCTTATTATGACTTATCAGCGTTTCTTAAACAACTTGAACTAGTGGAAATTAAGGAAGCAAAAGTGTGTATCGAGGACTAATGTTTGGGGTAGAGAGGGAAGAGATAATAAGGGTTGGAAAGGAGACAATGGCAATCTAGGGGAGAGGGGCAATCAATCTGATTTAGAGAAAATGTTGGAGTTGGTTAAATGGGAAAGTGAGGAGAGAAGGAGTTGATAGGGTGGGATGAAGAGAAGAAAAAGAGAAGAGGAAGTAGCCACAATCTCCATAATTTGGATGAAGACAATAGAAGCAGTGGCAACTAGTAAACTTGACCACAATTTAGTTTTTTCACTGTTCAACTATAAAGCTGAACCGCGATCAATGGTCTATCAATTGTTGACCATGGTCCTTGGTCAAAATCATGAATTATGACCATTGTTAGTGGTTTGGTTAAAGTTAAGGGTTTTCCTCAACTGCTAACTAATAGTTCAATAGCATATTTTTATTTTTAATTTTTTTTATTGCAACATGTCAACTTTGAAATTGAAAAAAAAAAAAAAAACAGTGTAGGATTTAACACTTGCTAGTCCTTATGTGGGTTATTTTAAATGGCCTATTTGAATTTGTGGTCGTTACTTGCAACAATTATTATTATTATTATTATTATTATTATTATTATTATTATTATTATTATTATTATTATTATTATTATTATTATTATTATTATTATTATTATTATTATTATTTGACTATTGCAATTTGGTCATTTAATGCAAAAGGTAGATTTGCAACTACCCATTTGAAATTTCCCTCCCTATTTTTATTTATTTCTTCTTCTATAAATACCCCTCAAATTTCTTCTCATTTTTAAACTTCTTTCAATTATTTCCAACCTAAACTCTCTTAATTATTTCAATATTATACAAAATTCCAACTAATAATTCCTCCCCTCATCCTATAAAGATAGGCCAGTTTTCCATTTTAGTTTGTCCTATATTATAGGCCTATTGATGCTCTTAATTAACTCTTGGTTGACATTGCTACATCTCATTGGAAAACAATCAACTTTCACTACAATTTATGTTTCTTCTAAAAAAAAGTGGTGTAAATTTTGAAACTAAAAAGTCCAGAGACTGACGTTCAGTCTTATTCTCCACAAAAGTAGTGCACAATTTGGAAGGAAAAAAAAAAAAAAACCTATGGTATGGTCTTCACTACTTAATTGTATATAGATTTTAGAAATGCCATGAGATCTATAGTCAGTTTTTTAAGTGAAAAAACTCGAAAGCATTGAATCAAGTGAAATTTAGAGTTTTTTTTTTTTGTAAAAAAATGTCTCAAGAGAATAAAGATCATCCATATGTCCTTAATATCTCTGAAGATATGCCCATAACAGTCACAATGAATCATGACGGAAGGAAAAAGTTAAGGGTGTTGCTCAATTTAGATGCTCCACCAAAAGAAGATAGTTATATTTCTACAGCAAGGACAGCAACTTGTGATTTCTCAGATGTTGGAAATTTTTCTACCCAAAGTAACTTGCATCAACTTGCATTCTCAAGGGGAAGAAGTTAGAATTCTACATGAAAAAAATCCAAAACAAGAAAGAAAGAGTGTTAACGGTGCTGGTTAAATTCATTTTTTTTTTTTTTTGCAGCCTTATTAATAGTTTTAAAAATTTATGCTTCTTTTGAAATTTTTGGCATTTATGCTTCTTTTGAATTTTTTGACTTGCATATCTAATATGGAAAATAAATTGGGAAATTTGTTATTATAGAAACTGGAAATTTGCATTCCAGAATTAGCTTAAAAAAGAAAAGTTCTTACTCCGACAAGGAATTATGTGATGGGAAAAAAGGAAAAACATTCAAATTCACTATATTGTCATTCAATCATCCAAGTAATATCACAAAAGTAATTTAGAAAACTAATCACATTCATTATCATTACATGTCTCATTGCATCTCTCAAGATTTGCCTTTGCTTCATTCAAAGTTTGAGAACCACACTCAATACAATCTGGTAATTTTCTATCTCTAATCAACTTTTTCTTATTCATATGTTGAATATTATAATTGTTCCCTCCATAAAATTTCATCAACTCAACAATTCATGATTGCAATGTTAAGAAAACATTGTTTAATTCTTTAGTTGGCAATATTTCAAAAGCATGCTCCATAGCTGAAACAAATTCATCAATTTTGATTGGAGCCTCTTGATATTGAAGTGAGTCGATAGTTCTAAAAAAAACCAAGATCCAAAATATTCATATCAGGGCTATTCAAGAAACTTAGCATCATTGACATTTAAATGGGGCTTTGCATTATCTTGTTGGATAAAGATTGTCCTAGAATCCGAACATGGCCATTTTTCTCTGATTGAAGATAGTAATTTTCTAATTACACAAGAACGAATAACATCTTTAGTATCCGACAAAATTGGCTTCGTCTCCAAAGTCCCAGCTGCACAATTTTTACGATTCCTCTCGGTAGCTTCCTTGACCACAAATGGCCATATTCCAATTTTTCCATTGAATTCTCTATTAGAAGCTAAATCAAATCATGGATAGGCCATAGCAACCAAAAACATAATCTTTGTAATAAATCTTTTACTTTTGCATGTGTGATATGGCTCAATTTCATCAAGAAGAAGATAATAATACCTTTGTGATGTCTTAGACAGGTGAAACCATTTTTTGTTAATATGAATTTGATTGTGCATCTTTATAAAAAGAGGTCTAGATTCGATTGAATTTTGTTCAACCATTGACAAGCAAAACTCCAGCCTCTGCTTTCAGTTGTCATCTGACAAATATGGCTTCATTGCACTTGAGTGCGAACGAATATGTCCTTCTTTGATTTTTCTATGTATGGTTGATTTCGACACCTCCAATGCCTTTGATAAGGATCTTATGTTTTTCGACGACGAAAAGGTATATTTCTCATTCGTTCTAAATCTATTTTAACCCTTTTACGACCAACTCGATTAACAAGATTTGAAGACAAATCTGGTAAACTATCATTTGAGATGGAATTTTTAACATCATGCCAAATTCAAGAAACTAATCTTTTAGATATAGCAAAAAAAATTGGAAATGTTGAAAATGACTCTTTTTTGTAGTATCCCATCTTGGTTCTCTTTGAGTAGCATTTCAAGAATAATTCTTTTTCTATTAAATGTCAAAATTTTCTTCTTGTTTCCCTGATGAATATATTCTGGCATAGTATTACTCATATGAGTAATTACCAAAAGAGTCATCATCATTCGGGAAACAATCCAAATCAATAGGTATATTTGCTGGAGAAGGAACAAGTATATGATTTTCGGAAGGTGAGGGAACATTTTTTGGTAGAAGATTCAAATCAATACAAGAAATTTTTGAATGATATTTTTTGGCAAAATATTCAACTCAATACAACAAGTTTGTGAAGGGTTTTTCATCTTCTTGTGTGACTAAATCTAATTGTAGAAATCTCTATTTATAAGATCAAACTTAAAAATTTAAAGTAAGTTTGGCGTACTTTCTAAAAATTTAGGCTCTTCCTCTTCGCTTCAAAAGTTTTCATGGTTTGATAAAATATTTACTCCCTCAGATGCTATAATAATTGTATAGCAATAAGAACTAGAGAATTTAATGGCAAACACCCCTACGACAAAAACAAAAGGATAATAAAAACTGGAGACATGTGAAGAAATGAGGTATTAATTCTTTAGCTAACTCCCAAAGTAATCAAACTTTTGCTTAGTTCTAGCCATGCAGTTAATTTTTGGAATAGTTCAAAAAATGACATAAAACCTCTTGCAATAATTCAACAAGTTAATTGAAGGGTATATAAGTAAAACTATGGGTAAAATTGATTGGATGAACTATATTAACCAACTTTTTTTAATCTTGATGAAAAAAGAAATGAGCCAATCTTTATAGACGGAGGGAGTATATTTCTTCCCTCCTAATTTCTTCTTAATTTTAGTTTTCAAATATCATTCTTTTTATTTTTTTTTTTCCTAATTTTTTTTTAAAAAAAAAGTATCATCCAACTAGTCCCAAAGGTAAATGAAAAATGAGCGTTAGTTATAATCTAAAATTTTGATTCGAGATATTTAGTATTCGATTTGACTATCAACTTACTTCCAACTTTAATCCAAAATTTTTTCAAGTGATATTTTCAACTCCGTCAACTAGCCAACCAATAGAAGTTAGTGACAACGAGATCAAAATTTAACAACCATCTTATATTGATATTGGCAATTAGGAATCCAAGATCGCCAATTTCCTAACCACAGTCCGATCTAGCTATTAGAGATAGGAATGGCAACGGGGCTAGGCTAGGACAAGAATTAGAAATCTCAACCCACCCCTGCATTCCCTTGTTCACTCTTGTCCCCCACCTGTCCCTAACATGGGAAAGGTAGGGATCCTTGCCTCTAGCACGTAGGAGACAAAATAATATCTGGTTCCAACCCAGTAGGAAAGCGGGAAAGTGGGCCTAAAATTCTTCAATTAAGCCTAAAGTTAAAAAAAAAAATTGTAAAAAATGAGAATAATACATTCACCATTAAAATTTTATATAAAAGTGTATGTAATATATATGAATATTTTGCATTTTTTACTTATATATACACACTTACTTACTAATTATAATATATATAATTAATGTTTTTAATATATATTATATATAATTAATGTTTTTAATATATATATATATATATATATATACTCACATAGTTTTAATAATAAAATGCATAGTTTTAATAATAAATTAATTAATGTTTTTTTAAATCAAATGTCACCCTACATTGTGTTTACTAATTGCTTTCACAAGTAAGGAAAATGAGGAAGAATTAAACTTTCAATATGTAATAAATATATGAATTTCAATTTTTATACAAGTAATTTTTTCAAACAATTTAATTTGTTCGTAGTTTTGTGTACTTAGATTAGTTTGATATTTACTCAAAGGATATGATTCTGTTTAAAAGTAAAAAAATAAAAAATAAAATAAAAATAAGATTCTAAGATTGAAAGAGGAGAATAATACTTTTGTCTAATTAATAGATATTAATAGATAGAAGTGTGGATTTATGTTGGAAGAGTGTATATAAGGAATTAAAAAAAAAATAATGGTTTAAAGTTAGAAAAGTCAAGAGTAAAAATGATCATACATGGTAATTATAGTTTAAATACATGGATATAAGTTCTAAAAGTGTAAATTTAACCCTTCCCTAATTAATAATCTATGTGTATAACTTTCATGTTTCATGCATTTTAGTCCACACTCCACACCTTTAAATGTGTGGCTTCCAATCTCTTGCAAAACAAGATGGCAGCAACATAGCAAATCTGGAACTACTTTAATTCTTTTTAATGATTTCCCTTTTATTCACTGGCACCTTCCTTTTATTCAAAAAAAAAAAAAAAAAGACAAGGATTTGCCTTTTCGTTTTCTAAATTATCTCCTTTTCTATGTACCAGTTGTCTCAACATTATTAGATTGCCAAGCGAGCCTGCCTTTTATTGTTGTCTTTTTGAAAAAGCGAGACCCGACATTGACCTAAATATATATATATAAAAAAGGCACTGAAAAATGTCACGTGAATGACATGTGATTGAGTTTTGGTAAGCTCCAATTATGCTTTTAGACGGAAGGACAATTTCTAATTATTTTAATAATTGAAAGGCAAAATTTGTATTAAAAGTAACTTAAATGAAAAAATAGTTGAAGGATAAGAATTCGATAAATAAGAAATGAGGATTTTTTTTTTTATTTTAGTGATTAAAGTTCAAAACTTGCATAAAAAGAAGTTGAAGCATAAAAGACAGACGGATGATTATTACAACCTAATCGAAATACTAAAAAATTAAATAATTATTTATAAAAATATTTATTTCATGTTATAAAATTAGGGTAGTGTTAGAATAAAATCTACACACTACACACTAAGAAAATTTTAACTATTCTTTGCACAAGAATTTCTCTTCAAACTTCTCTCTTTCTTTCTCTCACAATTCTTTCTCTAATCTTTCTTTCACTAATCTTTCTTTCACAAATGATGGTGTATTATAAGCTTAGAGAATAGCTTTATTTATAGAGCTCTAATTAGTTAAATACATCATGGCATACATCATCTTCAATTAATGGTGTCTCCACTAAATGGTGGACATCCATAAAAATCTTCTAATAATTCACATAAATCCATAATTAGTGGAGCCTCCACTAATTAATGGAGATTCCAATAATTCATAACATTTCACAAATTATTATTAAGAACAGCTAAAATTGCATTGGCAAATGGTTGAAATTATACCTCATGTCTTATCATGGAATTTCACAAACTATACCTTATGTCTTATCATGAAACTGCAAACTGAAAATTGTCGGCAACGGCCCATCAAAAAGGCTACACCAATCATCTTTATGTAGGCTTAAGAAAAATCCGGGTTATTGAGGTCTACCGGTTGAATTGCATCAAGAACTCCGGTGTCCACTGCCAATCAAAGTCAATAAAATCCAGCAAAGCATAGGGGTATAGTTGGGCACAGCTGCATGATGGTCCAAGCCACCTAATGGCCTACAAAAAATCATGCTGCCCAAGATCTCATGCTCTATCTCTATCTCTATCTCATCTATGAGTCCATGTTACATTGCTTCATTGTTCGGGCCTCCAATCTTGACCTTCTAGAAACTTTATCCTATTTAAGCTCTCCGATGGCAATTACATCTCATTAGTTAATAGTAGTGATAATATTGAACAACTATATATTAATAATACGAAATGAAAATAATATAATTATAACAGACTAGTATTAGAATTTTACAGACTCATGTCGAAACGAATCGATTCGCTGAACGTTAAAACGTTCAGATTATAAACAGGTTTAACCTATTTTTACTTACGAACCCATTTAACTTTTTTTTAATACTTATATTTAATATTTTGTAATACCCTATAAAGTTCACTATAGAAAATTAGAAAATTTATTTTTTACATGAATTAATTGAATTAAACTTTATTATATGAATTAATTGAATTGTTTGTGTGTCTATTTTGTTTAATTATACGAGACTTTTGAAGAAAAATAACTGATGTTAATGTAACTATTTGCTTGATATGTAATAAATGAATCATTTTTAATTAGTTATTATTTAGTATTTATGATAATAATATTATTAAAACGACTTTTAGTTAGAGAAAATAATTTCTTAAACAATTCTATTTTATTGTAAAGTTACATTTGTTTAGATTTTTAAGATTAAGTCTTATGAATTTACTGAAATCTTTAAATATTTAGTTGAATGATTTGTTGTTTTATTAGTTATTTAAAAATTTATGGACTGTTTTATTAGTTTTTTTAATTTTACATGGTTTGATTTAATTTTTTAAAATTTTTTGTGTAATAGGTGGATAAATTAGCAGATTTAGTATGTATTCGAATTGGTGGATATAATAATTATTTAATTAATTTTTGTGTCTAATCGTATCATATCGTGTCATGTCAATTCATTTTATAATACGAATACGATATGAAAATAAATAAATTGACACGATACGACACGTTTATTAATCGTGTCGTGTTTGGATTGATCTATCATGTGTAATTATTCCAAATTGACACAGTCCGCTAACTTGAACACGACTCAATTACCACCCCTAACTATTACTAAATTTTTTTCTCTTACTCAAGGAGCTTGACTAGATTATAGATTTAATGCCGATGGATAAAAAATCTTAGAATGAAGAAATTCCATAGTGGACGATCTTTGGTTTTTGCAATTTGTCTTAGGAAAGAAACAAGGTGATTATTTGATTTGGTGAATTGTTGGACCAAATCTAGCGTATGATGGATGATATTTGAGTGTTGTTGACACTATCTTATCTTGAGAATGTTGTTTTCATTTTTATTCATTTTTTTATTATGGGAACAAAATTACATAATAAAACGGAAAGACTTTCATTTTACACTTGTGTCTCTTTCTCACACCATTCCCATAATTAAACAATATCCATTGTATGCGTTATATTTATGAAAGAGAACTTGACTACAGAATATTTTTTTTAACCTAAACTTTCAATTGAGATGCGACAATTACGTATAAAATTGTAACTCGATGATTTAAAAACATTCTTATCAAACAAAAAATTTTTAATTAAATTTTTATCTTTTTTTAAATATATAATTAAAAATTATACAAATTCTTTCTTTTCTTATGTAGGTTAATTATTACGTATCGATCAAGAATAATTATACATGAATTAGGGAAAAAGAATAGTTATACCTATTTTCTAAGATGTAGGTAGGAAATGGAAAACATATAGATGAATGGACTAGTAGAACAAAAAAGTTGTGACGTGAAGAGTTTTGCAATAGGCTTTTTGGAAAATCGGTCACAATTAGCAGGAATTTGTTTGGAATTTGCCAAATACCACTTTAGTAACTAATCCAGACCGAAATCCCGGCCAGAATTCTTGATGGTAAAAGGTAGATAGCGAAGTTTCTTTTGTTTTCAAATCAAGAGTAGAATAGTTTACTCATCGTGATTGAAAATGAATAGACTTAAAATGTATTAGTCAGTGATTTTTCTTTATTACGTATTATGTTATCGTTAAAGTCAAAACTTTATCACTGTGGAAGCAATAATAATACATATATTATCTCACAAACTGTAGTTGAATTCTCTTCGTGACTAAGCACTGCAATTCTATCGAAGATTTGTTTCTAAAGTCACAATCTTGTGAATGCGAGGTTTTGAAAATGTTTTTTTTTTTAATTATAGTTATTCTAAAAGATTTCTCTCTTATTTATTTATCGCGGGCTTCTTCTTTACTTGAATCGTTTATTTATGTCTCTGCTCATTTCTCTGCTTTTCCTCTTCATATTTTTACGAAGAATAGGAAAAATGATAGTTATATCTAGTTTTTCCTGTAAAGTAGAAAGGATTCTTTATTTTTCCTCTCTAGAATTATTCAATACATATATCACAAGGAAAAATTATTGTACTTCTCGTTTTGTACAAAAAGTTTCAAGAAAAGCAAAATTCTTAGTGATGATTTTGAGCTGAAAAATGACAGTTAAAAGTAACTAACATTATTTGGAGATTAAACCCGGCTATTTCGATTGGGGATCTTACAATCAAGAAAGATGCCACCACACAACTCATTTTAAAAGGTCATGTAAACCTACACATACCAAAGCATACCAGGGTTGTGAGGAAAAAAAAAAAAAATACTAGATGGTAATGTAATGTAATATTCTCTCTATTACTTTCGTTTATCCTGCTAAGATTGGGTGAGCTTTAACCAGCAGCAAGCAAATCAAATGTTTGGGAGAAGAAATCTTTCGCTTCTTTTTTTGATAACCCATCTCAATTAGCCTTCGTTCTGATCAACATATTAGAATCATTTAAGGAGCGTTGGCTCTATTCCTTTCCAAAGATGAAGTTGCACCCCTTGCTACTCCCTTCCAATTAGCAGTAGTACGTTAGTTTTTCCATGGAAAACTATCGATGATGGCCCTTCACAAGGAGGTCAAAACAATAAGTTTAATAGGGATGGTTAGATAACAAGCACATCTAATTCGACCATCAAATAAAGAAGCTATGTTAGGCTATGGTTTAAAAGGCAATGGAATCTACTAGGCTTTTTAATGTAAATCCTTAATGAATATTTTAAATTGTCAGCGATATTTTTTATAATATCTTTTATAATATTTCTATTATAAAACTTTATTTATCTTTTTAATATTTAATTATTAAAAACTTAGTTTTTAAATTTACTATGCTAACTTAAATTTTTTACTTTCCCATCCTTTCTTCGTCTCCTCCTTCCTCACGATTACTTTGTGTTTGTGGAAGACAGGGGGTTGTTCCAATAAGGAGGGATTCAATTAAAAGAAAAAAATAAGAAGTTTTATAAGCACCGATTCTCCTTATTGGAGAGAAAATTTAAAAATCTGAGTTCGGATGGCGGTTTTGATTTGATGGAAGTTAAAAGTTTGAGAAAATTGAAACATCCAAATATAGTGAACTTAAGGAGGTAATCCGTGAATACAACACTCTGTTCCTGATATTCAAATGTATAGAGGGGTCTCTCTGCGATTTGATGTGGAAAAGGCCAGGAACCTTTTTTTTTTTTTTTTCTGAAGATGAGGTAAGAGACTTCTGTTTCCAAATTTTCAGAGGACTTGCCTATGCGCGTAAGTGCGGATTCTTCCACCGTGACCTCAAGCCAGATAATTTATTGGTTTCCGGAGTTACTATTAAAATTGCTGATTTAGGCCCGTGAAATCAATTCGAAGTCTCCTTTCAGTGAGAAAGTTATGACAAGGTGGTTTCGAGCTCCTGAAGTTCTGCTCCTGTCCACTTAGCAATGAGAAGCCCTCCTGCCTTATTATAGCACCAGTGCTTATAGAATCGATCTTCCGCAAGCATAAAGCAATCATGAGGAAGGAGAAGATGAAGAGAGAACAAGAAAGTCAATTTAGTAATTAAGTTTTAGTAATTAAATATTAAAAAAATAGTAAAAAGATAAGAAAGGGTTCTATGAATATGATAGAAGATATTATAGAGAATGTCATAAAGAATTCGAAATGTTAAATGAATATGTAATTTCAAGTTTATAGAAGAATCATCAATTGTTTCAACATGAATTTCATTTTTAAATTTTCAAGTCTATGGTAGATGATGAGTGCTCATTATATATATATATTTTTATCATTTGTACTTTAATTGTGATGATTTCTTATTTAAATCACTACTTATCACACATTTTTTGCCTTTTTTATTTAGGAAATATAAAAGATCAAGTGAAGATGACCAAGAGTGAAAATGGATGAAAAATGGAGCAACAGAACAAAGATTTCTAGAACTTAGGCAGCCCATGGTAGTAGGCCTAGGTGGCCCAGGGTACCCTCTGGTACCATGGGTTGGTTGGTCCTTTTTTATGCAAAAAAAAAAACCCTTGTTGTGGCCCTTTTTTTTTAGCCCACGAAGTTTTAGCTATATAAATCCATTTACACACTTCAAAACTGGTTTTTCGACTTGGGGATTTCTCTAAGAATCCTAGGAAATAAGGGTTATATACAAGAAGAAGAGGAGTTTGGGATTCAAGGAGGAAGAAGAAGGATTACAAGAAGATTTCGAGGAGTTGGAAGAGAAAAGCTTGTTAATGAGTTTTCTTTTTCTTCTTTTTGTAATTCTAACTTGTTAATACTGTGTTAAGATTTAATTTTTAGTTGTAATGAAAAGTTGTACTCTACTTTATACTTTTGGATGATATATTTTCTTGGATCTATTAATTTTATTCTATGGTATTTGATTATTTGGATATATTATGTTAATTTGGTTGATGTGGGTTTTGATTGATTTTATTCAATCGTTTGTTCTCCTTAATGAATTCGAGAGATGGGTTTAAGTTTTGAACACCTACTTGGCTGATTTAATATTTGTCATCCTTGATTAATCCGAAAGAGAGGTTAGAGATTAGGACTAATAATCTAGGAGTTTATGAAATTGCTTAGAGATAGGGGCTTTACGGCTTTCGGATAATTTTGATGTGTAAGTTATGTTTAATATGTGTAAGTTATGTTTAATGCCTTATTGGGTTTGGTAAATTAGGCAGAGATACTAATTAATTAAACTATGGATTGGAATTTCATAATTCGAGAGAGAGTGAATGATGCATTCGATTTGGGTAAATAAAATCATTCATTTTTAAATCCTTTTCCAATTAAATTTTAATTAAAATACTAATCCCAAATCACACATATTACCAAGTGCATTCATCACAAAGTATAATAAAGGGAATTAACAAGTATCGATCCTCAACAAACAACTGCCATTACATACTTTTCATCTTTTGACCTACTAATTAGAGTGACTAAAAAGGAAAAAAAAAAAGTAAAAATAAAAGTGACAACAAAATCTCAGAGAAAAGACGTGTAAGTAAATAGAAATTACTGAAGATATGACAATGATTGACTAGTAATTACTATAACTAATTATTATTTTGGCATCATGAAGGAATAAAAGTATAGACTCCACTTTTTTTGCAATCCATGGACTCACTACGTTTTAGCCAAATTAGCGGATATATTCTATCTCATCAACTAACCAAAAGATGCATTAGAATTAATCCTTAAAAAATTATCCATATATTCTAGGTAATATAAAATATAAAATTAGTCAATGACCCTATATTCTAAGTTAAATCAATTAACATTTGATTACTCAAGTTTTCACTCTTAACATTCTTTTGCATGTCAATTAAGAAACAACAAATATGAAATTAACTAGATTGAAACCACTTCTAATCTCATTTTTCAAGTTAATTAGAGGGAACAAATAACTAATTAATGCATTAAATCAACACAAGAAATTAAATACCAGAAATAATAATCAATTGATCAAATAACTAGAACAATACAAAATCATAAATCCAAAAACACACTCTAATATACAATTAAAGCATTGATTTCACCATTGCTCAAGAAAAAAAACTAAAAAAAAAAAAAAAAAGAACTCATACACAAGCTCTCTTCTCCTCCTATGAAAACTTCCTCCTATAGCAATGCTCCTTAATTGATGAATTCCTTCTTGAATGATTGATTCTTGATTTTAATCCCTTGAATTCACCTTCTTTTGTTTGTGTTTTTCTTGTTTTTATAACCCTCCAAGTTGCCAAAAACTTTCTCTAGAAGTTCTGAGTCATGCACAAGTTGAATACCAAAAGAACTCTTCAGAAATTTTTAATTTTGATCACATTATATTTGCAAAATTGCCTCGAGATCAATGAAGAGTCGACGCTAGCCTGGATTTTTAGAGCCAGAATCGGTTCTACTAAGTCTTGATCTCTCTGTTTTTCTCCCTTGTTTTGTCCTGTTTTTCCATAACTGAGCCAGGGTTGGTCTATACACTCAATTTGGTGTTGATTCAAGACTGGAACTCTACAATTCAGCTCCAAAATCCACAATTTCTACACAAAATCTAACAAAAAAAAAAAAAAAACCTTTCTACAACCAATTATCTTGAAAATACTAAAAAGTAAGGGAATTGACTAGCTATTACATTAAAAAAAAAAAATCACAAAATTACCTTAAATAGTTAGGAAAATATAAGTACATTTAGGCCCTATCACATTCCTCTATGCTTAAGCCTTTGCTTGTTCCCAAGCAAACACTTAAGATAAGGCAAAACAAAACAATTCTTTAAGAAACTACTCAAAAGACATTCAACTTACTTATCTAATCAAAGCCAACATAGCAAAAACATTATCATCTCCTTCACTAAGAAAAACATTACACCACTTATTTAATTCAATCAATCCCTAAGATCAAACTTAAGTATTAGTTCAAACATACATAAAACCATCAAAGTAAAGTTACACAAGTTGATACTCATGAAATACCATCCACTCCTTCCTCAAGTTAAGAATGAATCTAACATGATTCATATAAACTAAGATATTCATAGCTAAAACAAGTTTTGAGTGTCTCTAAACTACTATAGTCCAAGTAGCAAACTTGGGCTTCCTCACAAAATCAGGATTACTAGCCTTAAGAGGATGGATTTCTCTTCACTTACCGTATTGGCTCCTTTCAAATATGCAAAATATTTCAAGTATTTTTTTCTAACAACAACTTTATTTTTTCAGCATTTTTTCCAACAAATTTTTTTTCTTCAAATATTCACTCATTATTTTTCGCAAAGGACATGCGCTTTGCTTTCCTGGGTCTTTTTCCCTCTCATTTTTCCAAAATGAGTACATAATCCCTTTTGACTCTCAAGTTTTCTTCTGTTTTTTTTTTACTCATAATTTTATCTCTCTAGCCCTATATATTTATTTAAACTCAGAACAATGCCTAGTTTAGAAATTACTATCAAAACAAGAATTAGCTATACACCCCAAATTATACTCCATCATATCAACCACTCAAGACCCAAAGAATAAAGCTTCAAATACTCTATTAAACATAAACAAGAATAACTCTAATTCTCAAGTTTTAGGCATATCACAATCTAATACAATAGTTAAACCAAGGATTAACTTAATCAAATAAGAGACCTAATATATTCTAAAGCAAAAGAAACCATAATATTTCTACTACATCAATTGATGAAACAACAATTGTCCCCATAAGAAAATTAGCTCCTAAAATTAAAAACATTAACAAAAAAAATTACAGGAAAACTATCATCTCATTGTTAGCATCATTAGCTTAAGAAAATGCATACTTGGAAAAATATTCAACTCTTAATCCCTTCCCCATACTAAAATTGGATATTGTCCTCAATGACCTAAAATATCCCACAATAAAACACACCTAAAGGACTAAGAAATATAAAAAGGAAAAGAATAAGAAAAAAAAAAAAAAAAACTCTCCAAGGTCTATAGATTCCACAAAATCAAGAAAGAAGATAATTTCATCTAGACAAAGAGCATGGTCCTTGACAATGTTGAGCATACCTAACAACAAAACAAAATACACTATAAAAGAGAAAAAGAAAAAAAAAATAAGTAAGAGTATAATTATTTACCAAGTATGACATCAACTAGCTCTAAGTCGCCAAAATCCTCCCAAAATAATGCTTTACTCGACTACCATTCACTTTGAAAGTGCCATCCTATGGATGAGAAGCCTCAAGAGTTCCAAATGGAAATACCTTGCTCACCAAATAAGGCCTAGAATATCATGACTTCAACTTACCAGGGAAGAGTTATAGCCACGAGTTAAACATGCCATACCTAATCACCTTTCTTGAACTCACAGTTATGCAAAAAGCATTTGTCATGCCAGTTCTTCATCATTTCTTTGTACAATTTTAAGTTTTCATAAGAATCATTACGCAATTCTTCCAACTTATCTAATTGGAGCAACCTTTCCTTCCTCATAGAATCAAGATCAAAATCGACAATTTTAATAGCCCAATAAGTCGTATACTCAATCTCTATGAGTAGATGACAAGATTTTCCATAAACTAGCCTATAGGAAGTCATACCAATGGGAGTTTTGTATGTTGTTCTATAGGTCGAAAGAGTATCAGCTAATTTTGGAATCTAATATTTCCTTGTATGAGTGATAACCTTTTCCAAAATCCTTTTAAATTCTCTAGTAACCATCTAATTTGGCCACTTGTTTGGGGATGATATAGGGTAGCAAACTTATGAGTAACACTTAAGTGTTGAAGAATTTTTACCAATTGATTATTGCCAAAGTGAGTTTCCCTATCACTAATGAGTACTGTAGGTATCCCAAATTGGGTAAATAGCTTTTTAAGAAATTTGACCACTACTTGTGCATTATTAGTTGGTAAGGGTTGCATCTCTACTCATTTAGACACATAGTCAACTGTAACCAATATGTATTTATTACCCACAAAATTAGACAAAGGCCCATGAAATCTATTCACCAACAATCAATAACCTTAAAAGCTTGAAAGAATTATAAAGACATCTAATTAGATTTATAAATATTACCCGTGCATTGACGCCAATCATGATTCTTAACAAACCTGTGAGAATCCTTAAAGGTGGATGGCCAATAAAATCCAGATTCAAGCTGTGAAACCCCATCTAAAACCAACCTTAGAGTAAGGGGATCGGGATGCATATCATATTTTATTACATGCATAAGTACATTTTTGAATGATTTTATATGCTTTAGGATTATAATTTATAGTCCAGAAATCTTAGTTGTGCTTATTGAGTAGGAAGCGTAAAATAGTAATTTTGCTTGAAGTGAAAACAGGGAGATAGCGTGAGGATTAAATAGGAAGAATATTTAGAGGAGAAAATAGGAGCAAGACTTGTTGTGGTTTAGTGGTTAGACCTTTGGAATTAATTTCTAAGGTCTTGAGTTCAAATTCCACCAATTAAGTTTTATCATGACTAAATTTTATTTTATGTAAGGTGGATATTTTCGGCCCTTGCAAGCTATAAGAAGAAGT
Source organism: Voacanga thouarsii (assembly GCA_026120185.1). NCBI lineage: Eukaryota > Viridiplantae > Streptophyta > Magnoliopsida > Gentianales > Apocynaceae > Voacanga > Voacanga thouarsii. The sequence continues at coordinate 1,361,336 of JANUWF010001937.1, forward strand.
AGGAGTGTTGTCCTAGGGGAGATATGAAGGAATGTCCTAGTCCTATTCTTGTGCCTTAAAAAAATTCTTAAATGATTCAAGTCCTTCTATTCCCTAGCTTACCTTAATTCTCTACCAATTAAGCTTGTTCAATTATCCAAATCCATGTTTTAATTCCAGAAAATTCAAACAGGTTATTGATCTTGGAATTTTGAAAATGGCCCTTAGAGGATAGAGTTTTGACTGAAAATGAGGAAGGAGTTAAGGAAGGTTCCTAAGAGAATTAATCTCCATGGTTGAACCTTCAAACTCTACTCCATAAGTGTTCATCTTCTTCATAGCAGCAATCTGGAAATTTTCCAGCTTCTTGGTCAGTTCAGCTTTTGAAAACTTCAGCCATTTTTCTCACTCAAATGCTGCCAGAAAAATAGCCAATTTGTTTAGCTTGAAGACTGAAATCCTTTGCCAAAATTCAGACTGCACAAAAGCTGTGCAAACCAGGAAAAATTCCTGGATAGTTTCGTAGCTTAGCAGGCCAAAAACCAAGCTGTTCTTTCTAGCATTCAAACCAGTAATTTACCTTAGTCTTTTCTCCATAAAGAAGGCTGGAAACCAGCCTTAAAGGATCCTCCAATTCCTCTTCAAAATCACTGCAATTCGGCTGGAACATTGCAGAAAAAACTGCACAAAAATTCTAGCAAACCACTCGAACGAATACCTAGAAATTCCAGCTTTGTTCCCTCTTTAACCTTATCCGAAAATCACTTTAACATTCTGTGAAAATAGCCTTAGTCAGCCATGAATTGAACTTCATCACCCTCCTCTATTGATCAGCACGACGAACATCATAGCCACTCCTTAAATCACTCCTTCAATCACTACAATCAAGCTTTCAATTGGGATTCAAAATTTTAGCAAATTGCTCCATGAAAACTTCCATGGATTAAGCTTCAAACAACCAGAAAATTTCCTCCACCATAAAACTCAGAATTTCGACCACCCTATGACCCCTTCAAACCTCATTCATCTCAACAAAACCTTAGCAAACCAGTCGGCCATTGAAGCTCCCAAGAACCTCCATCTACCAACCTACTCTTACCATATCTTCTACCTTAATTCACTCCATAAATTACTCCTTTTGAATTTCAAACAACCAGCTTTCCCTCTTTCCTTTAATCTGAAAATCCAATCAATAGAGTTCCTCTAACCATTCGGCCAACATCCTACAGCAAATTTCGTCTAGCTTTCTCTCCATTCTCTCCATTTCTCCAAGAATACCAAGAACACACACCACCATTTTTCAAGCCTAAGACCACTCTAAATACCTCCAATCCCTTCCAAAAAACTCCAGATCACATCTACCCACCCTCTAGAGTCCATTTCTAGATTTTGTAACATCAAACATTGAAAACAAATTCTACTATCGGATAAAAAACTAGAATTTTTCTTGAAGATTCAAGAACTCTCTCAAGGTAACCAAGAACGATTATGTTCATCTCTTTCCTCTTCAATCTTTAATATAATATACTAATTCTCTCTCTCCCTCCCTCCCCCCTCTCTCTTTCTCTCGGTCGAAATGGTTGTTTCAACCATGGCCATTTTTCTTCTTCTTCCTTGGACGATTCAAGCCTTCTAAGCATGTGGATTCTCTTGAATCTTCATCAAGGTAGTCATCAATCAAGTATGTCTCTTTAATCCCTTCCTTAATTCTAAAATCATGTCTCTTGGATGTTGTTAGAAAAGGATGGAATATGATTGGGGATTGAGTATGTGTTTGTATGAAGGAGTTGAGATTGGAGCATGAGGATGTTTTGTCATGGTTGAGTTTTATGATATTTTGTAGTTTGTTGCATGCTCTTCATATCGTAAGTTAGTATGAATGATTAAGCATGATAGATATTATGTCACCTTTGGTGAATATGGTTTTATGTTCTTGTATTATTGTTGAAGCCATGAATATGATTATGCTTAGTGAAGTTTGGATCATGTGATGGTAGATATGGATGTAAGCCTTTATTCATGAATTGAATGGTTTGTTGATTGGTGTTGGAGTTTATGTTCATGATTCTTGTTAGCCATAGGAAAATTATGATCATGACCTTGTTGATCCTAAACTATTTAAGTTTGCCAATTTTATTACATTGATAAAAATTAATACTATATTTTTCTCCAATAATTTTGAAAACCCTAGGAAGCTTTGGAATTGGATTATTAAATGAAATAGTGAGATTTTAGCCAAATAAATGATATCTTCTATTAAAAATAATATATATAAATAATATATATAGTAATAATAATCAATAAGGCCTTTTATATAAATAATTATAATAGGTAAAATATTAATCTTATAGGTCATATATTCATAAATACTATTAAAATTTATTTATTACCTTTTGATCAAAATATAATAAAATTTACTATTAATTTTATTTACTAATTATTTTCTATCTATTATTAATTAAGAGATTAGTAATAATTTAATATTTTTAAGACTTATGACCCTTCATCAAATAAACCCCAGTTTATTAATAACAAAGATATATATTTAAGCCTATAACTTATTATCCATAGTTATTTTATCATCAAGCTAGACTTATTTTGTAAAACCCTTTATCATTTAACCTTAAAGTTTAGGACATTACGGTCATGATTGTAATAAGTTGATCTAGGATTATTTATGGAAGAAACTATAGCTTGAGTATAACCATATAGCTTGTGTTTACCCCAGGTGAGGTTAGGTCAGCTTTGGAAGGTTTGTGAATTTTCAAGTAAAGGATCAGGTAAGCTCCTGCATAAAACTTTTTTGATGTCAAAAGGTTACTATGGCAAGCCAAACGCGAAGTGTATGAACACTCATTTTGGTAAAGGCAATTAAGGACTATTTCCTTTCTATTTCAGTTAAATCATTTGGAATCAACAAGCAGTTTTACTCAAACACTAAATTCTTTCTAAAACCAACTCTAACACGAATTTTAGAAACCCTTAATTGCTATTTCCAAATTAAACAATGTTTTATCAGTTTTCTTCCAAGTAGGACAAGCAACGTTGAGTACTCAATATGGGTAGGCTAGTAGTACTAGTTTTGAAGAGTAAGAACGAGTCTTCTGGCAGGAGGCCACCTTCAGAGGATGAACTCAACTTGGTGAAGCGACAGTACTACTTAGTCATGCCGGTCTGAGCTAGCAAGTTTCAGTCATGTGAACTGTGTGTTTCCGGAGTGGAAAACCGGTATGTTTTGGTGTAGAGAAGGAGGAGTATCTTACACCTACCTTTTGTTAGTCTGCCCAAAGTGTGGCTTTCTGACCGTTATATGGACATGGGGCCTAATGTGTGGTAACCATGGCCGCCCATTTGAGTGGTTGAATTTATTGTGCACTTGTATAGTTGGAAAGAAGGAAAACGCCACTCTTTATTTTAACCTTATTTATTGCTTGCCTGTATTTTTCTCTTATGAAATTTTACAACTCGCATACATGAACTGTTTTCCTGAACACTCAAAGCACACATGGACTTACTGAGATTTTTATCTCATCACCTTTTATGCCATATTTTCAGGTCGATCCTACTATGGAGATGAGTAGCTAGAATGTTGCCTTCTTGAAGTCTCTATGTTATTTATTTTATATGTTGCTTTGAGAGATGATGGTGAACAATTTATTTTTTTTGGATTTATTCTGGACTCTTTGGGTTGTAATAAGTTTTAATTCTAAAGTAATGTTTTATTTCCGTTTGGGTGACCTAGTTATAAAGACCCCTTGTCCTTTGGACAGGGTGACATCCCCGGCCCTGTTGGGCCTAGGTTATGGGGTGTTACAAGTGGTATCAGAGCCTAGATTATAGGCAAATATTGATAGTATATAGTCCGTTCTATTAAGTTCAAATCTTTTATCTAACCTGTCTTGTTTATGCTGTAGGATGGTTAGAATGTTTAGAACCACAAGAAAAGGGCAGCAATGGCATGCTCCTATCCCTATCTACCCAGAAGACCTACTAGTGCTCAACCTACACCTCAGCTTGCACCGTAGTCAATTATTCCATTGGAAGATTGCAGTGACGATGAGATCCTGATCAATGAGCCACCCCCAATACTTGTGATAGACTTGGTTTTTGACAATGAAGATGAGGAGATTGATATGGAATATGTTCCCCATCCTTCTAGTGCCATAGTTGACTTATAAGTTGATAGTGATGATCCGGGGGAGATAGATTACGAATCTCCACCTATACCTTTCTTCATACTTCCACCCAATCAGGTTGAGACCGGGGAGAGTTCTAGGCGACCCAGGAAGGAGCTAATGGAAGGGCTTGCAAATGGGGCTGGAATAGACTTCACTAAGAATTCTGGGGGATGGTTATATGAGGCCGACTTCGAAGATTCTGATGAGGACTAGAGGGGCTAAGAGCTGTTATGATTAGGATGTTTTATATGTTAAGGAATTTCATTTCTGTTTGCTTTTTTAATTTCAAATTTATGCAAATAAGAGTATCTGAGTACTCTAAGATTTGACAGAAATTTACATGCGATTCTTTAGACAAAACTTGCATATGATTTTCTTTTACTTAAACTTGAATACGAATGCATGCTCAATTGAAATGATTTAATCATTGAATGTATAAACTCATCATTCGGGTATAGTTTAGAATGGCACCTAAGTGCCGTGTAGCCACATTAGGCAGGAGAGTTTCGAAGGCAGAACCTGTGGCACCAGAGGTTGAAACGACCCAAATGCGGTCACCCAACCAAGGAAACGGTAGTGAGCCAGATTTGGAAATGGGGCCTGAAGCAGCTGTTGAAGTGACGATGGGGCAAGCGTTCAGCAAGATGGCAGAGAATCTAAAGACTTTGACTCAGCGAAGGAATCCCAAAGGAGAGGATGAAGCCTTGGAGCGGTTTTTAAAATTTCAATTACCCGTCTTCTTGGGAGAAACTGAGCAGGATCAGAAAATTGAGCAATGGATAGAGCAGATGGAAGACATATTCACTACGCTTCAGGACGTTGAGGAGTGAATGGTGAAGTTTGCTGCATTCCGTTTGAGGGACCTAGCTTGGGTATGGTGGCTGCGGGTTCAGGATGACTGAGAGATGATTGATCAGGACTGGACGTGGACCAATTTTGTTGAAGTATTCAGAGTTGAGTATATCCCTCAGTGGATAGTGGAGAAGCGGGAAGACGAGTTTCAGAATTTAAAGCAGGGGGGTATGACGGTAGCCCAGTACGTAGCACGGTTCACCCAGCTATCAAAATACTGCAAGAGGCTAGTGAACACCGAGCAGAATAGGACCAGACAATTTGTCAAGGGGCTCAGGCAGGAATTGAGAAGGGTGTTGGCACCTTTTCCACCAACGACCTACTCAGGGGCCGTAGAGGCAGCTACCCGGATAGAAAATGAAGACCGTAGTAGAATGGCATCGAGACCTTTCCAGCCGCCAAGGCAATCGCAAGGACCTTTCCAGAGGCAGCAATCCAACAAGCGCCTTGCCAACCAGCAGTGGCAGAATCGGGGAAAACAAGCTCGGACAGCACCGGCTGGTCCTGCACAAAACCTTCTGTTATGCCGACATTGTGGAAAAGAGGCCACATAGAGAAGAACTGTTGGTCTAAAGGAGGTGAGCGGAAATGTTACCACTGCGGGGACTCGAACCACCTGCGGAACTCCTACCCTAAACTTCACCGAGTTGGGCAAGGGAATCTAACTCAGAATTCAGGGCTAATAGAGCCAATACCATGGGAGCATCCGGGTGTGGAGCACCGAAGCCTCAAGTGAAAGCGAATGTATTCACTTTCAACCGAGAGGAGGTTGGAACTGATGCGGCAGTGGTGGAAGGTACGTTTACTATCTAAGGACATTCCGTTAATGCATTGATAGATCCTGGATCTATCCATTCCTATTTAAACAAGAACTGTGCATATCATTTGGGTCGGGATAGAGTAGAACTACCTTTTACCTTATTGGTGAGTACACCTTTGGGGAAGATGGTGCAAGCAGATCGGTATGTGTGAAATTGTAAAATTGAAGTGGGAAGAGAAAACCTGGAGGGGGATTTGATAGTACTGGATATTGATGATTACGATTTGATATTGGGGATGGATTGGCTAGCGAAGCATGGGGCTAGGGTAGACTGTAAGAATAAATCGATTCAGTTCATTAGATCAGGGTGTGATGTGTTGGAATTCAATGGCAAAAGAGTAAAGGAATTGAAGTATCTGATAGCTGGGGCTAAGGCCCGGAAATTGTTGAAGCAAGGATGTCAAGGATATTTGGCTTATGTGATAAACAAGTCGAAGGACCAGTGCACTCTGGAGGATACTGAGGTAGTAAAGGATTTTCCTGATGTGTTCCCCGTGGAACTCACTTCTCTACCTCCCAGCCGAGAAGTTGAATTTACCATTGATCTAGTACCAGGAGCGGAACCGATATCCCGAACTCCATATCGGATGGCATCGACAGAGCTGAAAGAACTGAAGGAGCAGTTAGAAGAGTTAGTGAAGCAAGGTTACATCAGACCAAGCACGTCGCCCTAGGGAGCACCTGTGCTGTTTGTGAAGAAGAAGGATGGGACTTTGAGGCTGTGCATCTACTTTCGGGGCTTGAACAACCTGACGATCAAAAATAAATATCCACTACCACTGATTGATGAGCTATTTGACCAGTTGCAAGGATCCAGTTGTTACTCCAAACTGGACCTGAGGCAAGGATACTATCAAGTGAGGATAAAAGAGGAGGATATCCCTAAGACGACCTTCAACACAAAATATGGTCACTATAAGTTCGTGGTAATACCATTCGAGGTAACCAATGCACCAGCAGTGTTCATGGATTTGACGCATCGAGTATTCTGACCCTATTTGGACAAGTTCGTGGTGATCTTTATTGACGACATACTCATTTATTCCAAGAGTCCGGAGGAGCATGCGGAGTATCTGAAGCTAGTATTGGAGAAACTAAGAGAGCACAAGCTTTTCGCCAAGTTTAGCAAGTGTGAGTTTTGGCTGGACAGTGTGGCATTTCTTAGCCACGTGGTGACCAATAATGGAATCAAGGTAGACCCAGTGAAGGTTGGAGTAGTTTTAGAATGGAAGCAACTGGAGAACATCACCGAGATTCGAAGTTTCTTGGGATTGGCTGGCTATTATAGGAGGTTCATCAAAGGATTTTCAACACTTGCATCGCCTATGGCCCGATTGCTAAGGAAAGACGTACCATGTGTTTGGAGTGAAAAATGTGAGAAGAGTTTCCAAGAGCTAAAGCGAAGATTGATGTTAGCTCCAGTGTTGAGTCTGCCAGAGGGAGATAAGCCTTACGTGCTGTATACCGATGCTTCGAAAGAAGGTTTGGGAGTAGTTTTGATGCAAGACCGAAAGGTGATCACTTATGCTTCTCGGAAGTTGAGACCTCATGAAGTTAATTACCCCACGCATGATTTAGAGCTGGCTGCTATTGTGTTCGCTTTAAAGAAATGGCGACACCACCTGTACGGAGCGGAATATGAAGTGTTCACTGACCACAAGAGCCTGAAGTACATTTTCACCCAGAAGGATTTGAATCTGAGATAACGTAGATGGATGAAATTTTTGGAAGAGTACCGTTGTCCAATCAACTATCATCCCGGGAAGGCTAACGTTGTTACTGATGCCCTGAGTAGAAAAATCAGTATGGCCAGACTAAGGGTGCAGGAGATTCAAGTGGTTCAGGATGTGTTGGATAGAAGAGCAGAAGTGCAAGGGGAGAAGATTGTTGTGAGCAACCTGAAGTTGATACCAGATCTAAGGTGGGAAATTATTGAAGCTCAACAAAATGATGCAGAATTTTAGTTTTTCAAGAACAAGGTGCTCAAACGGCAAGGCAGTGAATTTCGGCAGGACGAAGCAGGAGTTTTGTATTTCAGAGATCGGTTGTGTGTACCCGAAGAGCACCAATTGAAGGACAGGATTTTGGAAGAGGCACATAAGAGCAGGTATGCCATATATCCGGGGGAAGTCAAAATGTACCAAGATCTGAAAAGGGCCTATTGGTGGCTCAGAATGAAGCAGAACGTGGTTAAATATGTCTCGACATGTCTCACTTGTCAGAAGGTCAAAGCGGAGCACAAAAAGTCAATAAGATTGTTGCAACCACTACCAGTACCTGAATGGAAGTAGGAGGAAGTGACCATGGACTTTGTTACTGGACTCTCTATGTTAAGGACCCAAAAGGACGCCATATAGGTAGTGGTGGATCGACTGACCAAGTCAGCATATTTCATACTAGTGAACGTAAGGGATTCCATGGAGAAGTTGGCTTAGACCTGTGTGCGAGAAATAATCCGACTACATGAAGTGCCTTCAAGTATTGTATCTGACCGAGACTCGAGGTTTACATCTCGATTTTGGGGTAAGTTTTAAGAATCAATGGGGTCGGATCTGAAGTTCAGTACGACGGCGCATCTGCAAACCGATGGGTAGTCAGAAAAGGTTATACAGATATTAGACGATATGCTGAGAGCGTGTGTACTGGATTTTGGGGATGAATGAATTGAATGTAGGCCGTATGCAGAGTTTTCATACAATAACAGTTATCAAACTTTAATTGGAATGGCTCCGTATAAGGCATTGTATGGACGCAAGTGTTAGGTATCGCTATACTGGAGTTGGTCAAAAGATGGACATATAAGCAAAATTGGAGAAGTCTATATTCAGGAAATGTTGGACAAGGTTAAGTTAATCAGGGAAAGGTTGAAGGTAGCTTAGAGCCGACAAAAGAGCTATGCAGACAACAGGCGCAGAGAGTTAGAATTCCAGGCGGGAGATAGAGTGTTCCTGAGATTGACACCGAATAGAGGAATCTTGAAGCATTCGAAAGGTGGGAAGTTGAATCTGATGTATTTGGGGCCATTCTCGATAAATGAGAGAATTGGGCCAGTCATATATTGATTGGATTTGCCGAATGGACTGACAGGAATTCACGATGTGTTTCATGTGTCGCAACTGGAAAAGTACAATGTCGATCCAGATCATATTTTGACTGATAAGCCGTTGGTGTTGCAACCCGACCTGAGCTATGTGGAGAAACCTGTACGAATATTGGACAGAAGTATTAAGACTCTCCGGAACAAGCAGATACCGATGGTAAAGGTGCAGTGGGAGCATCATGGCACACGAGATGCCACATGGGAAATAGAAGAGTGGGTAAAGTGGAAGTATCCTGATCAGAGATAGAGGTATGCTTGAATTTCGGGACGAAATTCTCCTAAGGAGGGGAGGATGTGAACCCCATCTAAAACTAACCCTAGAGTAAGGGGGTCGGGATGCATATCATATTTTCTTGCAAGTATAAGTATATTTTTGAATGATTTTATGTGCTTTAGGATTATAATTTATAGTTTAGAAATCTTAGTTGTACTTATTGAGTAGGAAGGGTAAAATAGTAATTTTACTTGAAGTGAAAACGGGGAGATAGCATGAGGATTAAATAGGAAGAATATTTAGAGAAGAAAATAGGAGCAAGACTTGTTGTGGTTTAGTGGTTAGAGTTTTGGAATTAATCTCTAAGGTCTTGAGTTCAAATTTCACTGATTAAGATTTATCATGACTAAATTTTATTTTATGTAAGGTGGATATTTTCGGCCCTTGCAAGCCATAAGAAGAAGTAGGAGTGTTGTCCTAGGGGAGATATGAAGGAATGTCCTAGCCCTATTTTTGTGCCTTAAAAGAATTCTTAAAGGATTCAAATCCTTCTGCTCCCTAGCTTACCTTAATTCTCTACCAATTAAGCTTGTTCAATTATCCAAATCCATGTTTTAATTCCAGAAAATTCAGCAAGGTTATTGATCTTGGAATTTTGAAAATGGCCCTTAGAGGATAGAGTTTTGATTGAAAATGGGGAAAGAGTTAAGGAAGGTTCCCAAGAGAATTAATCTCCATGGTTGAACCTTCAAACTCCACTCCATAAGTGTTCATCTTCTTTATGGCAGTAATCTAGAAATTTTCCAGCTTCTTGGTTAGTTCAGCCTTCAAAAACTTCAGCCATTTTTCTCACTCAAATGCTGCCAGAAAAATAGCCAATTTGTTCAGCTTGAAGACTGAAATCCTTTGCCAAAATTTGGACCACACAAAAGCTGTGCAAACCAGGAAAAATTCCTGGACAATTCCGCAACTTAGCAGGCAAAAAACCAAGCAGTTTCGTCTAGCCTTCAAACCAGTAATTTACTTCTGTCTTTCCTCCATAAAGAAGGCTGGAAACCAGCCTTAAAGGACTCTCCAATACCTCTTCAAAATCACTGCATGTCGGCTGGAACATTGCAGAAAAAACTGCACAAAATTCCAACAAACCACTCGAATGAACAACCAGAAATTCCAGCCTTGTTCCCTCTTCAATCTTGTCCGAAAATCACTTCAACTTTTTGTAAAAATAACCTTAGTCAGCCATGAACTGAACTTTATCACCCTCCTCCATTGATCTGCACAAATGAACACCATAGCCACTCCTTAAATCACTTATTCAATCCCTACAATCAAGCTTTCAATTGGGATTCAAAATTTTAGCAAATTGCTCCATGAAAACTTCCATGGATTAAGCTTCAAACAACCGGAAAATTTCCTCCACCATAACAATTAGAATTTCGGCTACCCTATGACCCCTTCAAACCTCATTCATTTCAGCAAAACCTTAGTAAACCAGTCGGCTATTGAAGCTCCCAAGAACCTCCATCAACCAACCCACTCTTACCATATCTTCTACCTTAATTCACTCCATAAATTACTCCTTTTGAATTTCAAACAACCATCTTTCCCTCTTTCCCCTAATATGAAAATCCAATCACAAGAGCTCTTCTAACCATTCGGTCAACATCTTTCAGCAAATTTTGTCTAGTTTTCTCTCAATTCTCTCCATTTCTCCAAGAACACCAAGAACACACACCACCATTTTCCAAGCCTAAGACCACTCTAAATACCTCCAATCCCTTCCAAAAACTCCAGATCATGTATACTCACCCTCTAGAGTCCATTTTTGGATTTTATAACATCAAACATTGAAAACAAAATTTTGCTATTGGATCAAAACTTGAATTTTTCTTGAAGATTTAAGAACTCTCTCAAGGTAACCAAGAACGATTATGTTTATCTTCTTTCCTCTTCAATCTTTAATATAATATACTAATTCTCTCTCTCCTTCCCTCCCCCCTCTCTCTTTCTCTCGGTTGAAATGGTTGTTTCAACCATGGCCGTTTTTCTTCTTCTTCCTTGGATGATTCAAGCCTCCTAAGCATGTGGATTCTCTTAAATCTTCACCAAGGTAGTCGTCAATCAAGTATGTCTCTTTAATCCCCTCCTTAATTCTAAAATCATGTCTCTTGGATGTTGTTAGAAAAGGATGGAATATGATTGGGGATTGAGTATGTGTTTGTATGAAGGAGTTGAGATTGAAGCATGCGGATGTTTTGTCATGGTTGAGTTTTATGATATTTTGTAGTTTGTTGCATGCTCTTCATATCGTAAGTTAGTATGAATGATTAAGTATGATAGATATTATGTCACCTTTGGTGAATAGGGTTTTATGTTCTTGTATTATTGTTGAAGCCATGAATATAATTATGCTTAGTGAAGTTTGGATCATGTGAATGTAGATATGGATTTAAGCCTTTATTCATGAATTGAATGGTTTGTTGATTGGTGTTGGAGTTTATGTTCATGATTCTTGTTAGCCATAGAAAAATTATGATCATGACCTTGTTGATCCTAAACTATTTAAGTTAGCCAATGTTATTACATTGATAAAAATTAATACTATATTTTTCTCCAATAATTTTGAAAACCCTAGGAAGTTTGAAATTGGATTATTAAATGAAATAGTGAGATTTTAGCCAAATAAATGATATCTTCTATTAAAAATAATATATATAAATATTATATATAGTAATAATAATAAATAAGGCATTTTATATAAATAATCATAATAGGTAAAATATTAATCTTATAGGTCATATATTCATAAATACTATTAAAATTTATTTATTACCTTTTGATCAAAATATAATAAAATTTACTATTAATTTTATTTACTAATTATTTTCTATTTATTATTAATTAAGAGATTAGTAATACTTTAATATTTTTAAGACTTAGGACCCTTCATCAAATAAACCCTAGTTTATTAATAACAAAGATATATATTTAAGCCTATAACTTATTATCCCTAGTTATTTTATCATCAAGCTAGACTTATTTTGTAAAACCCCTTTATCATTTCACCTTAAAGTTTAGGACATTACGGTCATGATTGTAATAAGTTGATCTAGGATTATTTATGGAAGCAACTATAGCTTGAGTATAACCATATGGCTTATGTTTACCCCAAGCAGGGTTAGGTCAGCTTTGGAAGGTTTGTGAATTTTCAAGCAAAGGATCAGGTAAGCTCCTGCATAAAACTTTTTTGATGTTAAAAGGTTACTATGGCAAGCTAAACATGAAGTGTATGAACACTCATTTTGGTAAAGGTAATTAAGGACTATTTCCTTTCTGTTTCAGTCAAATCATTTGGAATCAACAAGCAGTTTTACTCAAACACTAAATTCTTTCTAAAACCAACTCTAACACGAATTTTAGAAACCCTTAATTGCTATTTCCAAATTAAACAATGTTTTATCAGTTTTCTCCTAAGTAGGACAAGCAACGTTGAGTACTCAATATGGGTAGGCTAGTAGTACTCGTTTTGAAGAGTAAGAACGAGTCTTCTGGCAGGAGGCCACCTTCAGAGGATGAACTCAACTTGGTGAAGCGACAGTACTACTTAGTCATGCCGGTCTGAGCTAGCAAGTTTCAGTCATGTGAACTGTGTGTTTCCGGAGTAGACAACCGGTATGTTTAGGTGTAGAGAAGGAGGAGTATCTTACACCTACCCTTTGTTAGTCTGCCTAAAGTGTGGCTTTCTGACCGTTATATGGACATGGGGCCTAATGTGTGGTAACCATGGCCGCTTATTTGAGTGGTTGAATTTATTGTGCACTTGTATAGTTGGAAAGGAGGAAAATGCCACTCTTTATTTTAACCTTATTTATTGCTTGGCTGTATTTTTCTCTTATGAAATTTTACAACTCGCATACATGAACTGTTTTCCTGAACACTCAAAGCACACATGGACTTACTGAGATTTTTATTTCATCACCTTTTATGCCATGTTTTCAGGTCGATCCTACTATGGAGATGAGTAGCTAGAATGTTGCCTTCTTGAAGTCTCTATGTTATTTATTTTATATGTTGCTTTGAGAGATGATAGTGAACAATTTATTTTTTTTAGATTTATTCTTGACTCTTTGGGTTGTAATAAGTTTTAATTCTAAAGTAATGTTTTATTTCTGTTTGGGTGACCTAGTTATAAAGTCCTCTTGTCCTTTGGATAGGGCGACATCCCCGGCTCTGTTGGGCCTTGGTTGTGGGGTGTTACACAAGCACCCTTCTTGCGGTGTTGCTGACTTGATAATGTCTTCTAGCAGGTTTTTCATGACAATGTTTTAGAATAATCTTATTTTCCATGGTATCCTCATACATTTGAATAACTTGATCTGCATAGCACCTAAATAAGTAAGGATCTTCCCAAAAATAATGCTTTACCTCGGAGAGGAATTTCTTCTTTTGTTACAACGTGAAATCCTTGGGAATTATTCCTGTAGCAAAGTAATTAACAAAATCTGCAAACCACGGAGTTTAAGGGTTATCACCTTCAACAAGCACAAGTTGTTCATTCAAAAAGGTATCATTGATCTCTTCTTCTATCAATGGTTCTAGATTGGGATTCTCCAATCTAGATAAGTGATCCCTAGCCAAATTTTTTGCATCCTTCTTGTCCCTCATCTCCCAGTCAAATTTCTGCAATAATAAAACCTGTCGAATTAACCTTTGGTATGGAATCATGTTTGGTTAGAAAGTACTTAATGGCGGAATGATTAGTGTACACAATAACTTTGGACAAAACAAGATAAGAACAAAATTTATCAAAAGCAAACATTATTGCAAGAAACTTTTTTTTCCGTTGTAGTTTAATTTTTTTGTGCCATCGTAAGAATTTTGCTTGCATAGTATATAGGCTGAAAATGCTTATTCCTCCTTTATCCAAGCACTACTCTTACTAAAAAATCACTTGTATTATATATTAGTTCAAATGGAAAAGACTAATCTGGTGCAATCAAAATAGGAGAATTTATCAAATTTTCTTTTAGCACATTAAAAGCAATGGGACATTTTTCATCAAAATTAAAAGTAGCTTCTTTTTCAAATAAAGAAGTGAGGAGTTTAGAAATTTTTAATAAATTCAAGATGAACCTTCTATAAAACCTTACATGTCCAAGAAAGCTCCAGATGGCTTTCATCAAAGTAGGAGGAGAAAGCTTCTCAATTACTTCAATTACCCTATCAACTTCAACACATTTCCTAAAAATTTTATGTCCTAACATAATACCTTCTTGGATTATAAGATGACATTTTTCCTAATTGAGCATATGGTTAGTCTTTTCACACATTTGTAGCATTTTTTTTCCAAATTTACTGAACATAAGTCAAAAGAATCACAAAAAATAGAGATGAAAATTTCCACGATATCTCCCTCAATCCCAGAAAAATAGCCATAATACATATTTGGAAATTTCTAGACCATTGCAAAGACCCAAAGGCATGCGATAATATGCAAAAGTACCAAAAAGGTATGTAAAAATTGTTTTCTCTTAATCTTCCAGTACCATAGGGATTTGAAAGTAATCGAAAAAGCCATATAAGAAACAATAAAACTCATGTCTAACTAACATATCTAATATTTGGTCAATAAAAAGAAGAGGGAAATGGTCCTTCTTGGTTGCCTCATTCAATTTTCTAATCGGTTACTAATCTCATAGGGATGAGTTCATTTTTATCATTAGGAGCTACTCTCATCCCTTCTTTCTTTGGCACCATTTGTGTTGGACTTATCCAAATACTATCTAAGATGGGGTGAATGATTTCTGAATCTAAAAGCTTAATAACCTTACCCTTCACCACATCTTTCATGTTATGGTTCATCTTACACTACTAGAAAAATGAAATATACCAATAACTATTACCAACTGACCACGTGCATCAGAAATTACCAACCGATTACCAATCGAAATGAAAATTGAGAAAATTTAAAACTTTTCCAAGCACTTACTAACAAATATAATTGGTTGGTAAACAGTTAGTTGGTAATCAATTGGTAATTGGTTGGTAATTTAGCGGGAATATATTTACCAACCGAATACCAACTGATAACACTTAGTTGATAAATTATCAGTTGGTAATTGGTTGGAAAAAATTTTACCAATTGGTTACCAACTGAAATATATCAGTTGAAAATATATTCAGTTGGTAATTTGGCGGGAAAATATTTACCTACTAATTACCGATCGATAACAATCGGTTGGTAATATATTCAATTGGTAATGGGTTAATATTTTAATTTAAAAATTTTACCGACCGATTACTAACTGAAATATATTGGCTGGTAATATATTCAGTTGGTAATCGGCTGGAATTTTAATTTTAAAAGTTTACCAATTGATTATTAACCAAAATGTATCAGTTGGTAATATATTCAGTTGGTAATCGGTTAGTATTTTGGTTGGTAATTTAATTTAAAAATTTTATCAATCGATTACTAATCGAAATGTATCAGTTGGTACTATATTTAGTTGGTAATCGATTAGTTTTTTAATTTAAAATTTACCGATCGACTACTAACCAAAATATTTCGGTTGCTAGCACCACAAGTCACCACCCGGCATCACATCACTGCACACGTGGTGCCGCGCTAGAAAATCCAGCCCTTTCCTGCGCGCAACCAACAATCGAACCTGCGTCTCCATTGTGGAGGCGCAGTGTTCCAACCATTGTGCTATGCCATTGTTTGTTCAAATTGGAACCACATATTATATTTATTTACTTCTTATAAAATATTACAATTATATGAAATACACTTCTAAAACTTGTAAATTTTGATTTAAATAAATAAATAAAGTAAAATTTTTTATCACTTTTATTTTTTTAAAAATTTTCATTTTTAATTTGCTTCTATTTATCAGAGTATATAATTATCTGTACATATATTCTTAAATGATATAAATTTTATTTTTGAATTAATAATAAAAGTAAGCAATTTTTTCATACCTTTAGTTATACAACAAATTTCTTAGTTATAAATTTTTTTTAACATAATAAAGACTTTTGAATTTAGAAGACTCAGTTCATAATTTTTTAATTATGTAAATATTCATAACTAAATAGACATTAAACAATTTATCAATTAGGTGTATTAAATTTAACAATAAAAAAGCTACATTATATCTGTATACATAATTTTATTAATAGATATAATTATTATTCTTTTTATCATAATGTAAAAGTTATTACTTTTATTTGTATGACAATATAAATATGTAGGCGTCATGTATATGTGTAGGATGTGTTTCCAACATATTTATATTTTTCTATGTACATGCACATATATAAATAGTAATTATTGTAAATCATACAAAATTAAATAAGAATTATCTTTTTTAATGCATATAAATAGTCAATATATTCGTAAATTTGATTCTTTTATTTTATATTCAAATTGATAAACTTTTAAATTTATATCATATACAACAAATATTATAAAAATAACAAGTTTTTAGTATAAAAAGTAGAAATACTTAGTAACTTAGTTCCTATTTTTATCCTATACTTTTAATTACTATATCACATTTTGTCTTTCTATATACATGCACATATATAAATTGTAATTATTATAGATAAAATTTATATATTTTCAAGTTATACGTAATTGTATATTGAGAATTAAGGTCATATATTAGTTAATTATTAATGCATTTAGTCATTACTTGAATCCCTATATTTTTTTAACTTAATTTATTTGGATAATTATATTTAAGTCCCTAAAGTTTCTAAAAGAAACCTTTACGACCATAAATTTTTTTAAGCACAACTTATTTTAAATATCTTTTGAAAAATAATGAGCCAAGTGTAGAAATAAATAAATCAACTTTTAAAATAATTATTTCAATCTTTATATTGTTTTAACTTGGTTCATTTAGATAATTATATCTAAGTCTCCAAAGTTTTCAAAAGAAACCCTTAGGACTACAAGTTTTCAAAAATATTATTTGATTCATTATATTTTATAACACTACTAGAAAAATTGGCTGTTGTGACATATTTATTATGACATTTTGTTTAACATGTCATTATAAATTAATTTTTGTGACCTTTTTATTTTAATGTCATAATATACCTAATCAAAACTACCCATGCTTGTCAATATAAAATTTAGTATATTTTTAGAATTGTATTGTGAAATTTTGAGAATTGTCAAGACATTATTTTTTCTTTTGGATATTCAATAACTTGTAGTGACATGATTAAAATGTTATAATAGATGTTTTATAGGGGGGAAAAAAAAGAACCCATTGCAAAAAAGGAGGGACACCCACCAAAAAAGTTCGGGAGATTGAAAAAATAAAGTCAGACGGATATTCTTAGGTGCATGCGGTGCATGTGCGCTGAATCTTCAGATAATTGTACCACATGCACATAAAGTTATACACTTCTGGAAGAGTACAACTTCCTAAAGATTTTGTACAACTACCTAAGATCTGGTTCACGTGTACCAGGTTCACTTAATCATTCCTTCTTGCCTCCAATACCAAATGACATTCCTCTCTTCTCACTCTCCCTTTGCTCAAACCTGTCCCTTTCATCAATCACCCTTCTCCCTCTCAACCTCTTTCCTCTAAGCCATTTGATCGCAGACTAAAATTCTCCCTCACATAACATCTCATCAATTGAACAAGAGTTGTGGAAATGACTTGAAAAAAGATCTGGACAATGCTGGTGTTGGAGACTTTCTTTGAAGCAATAATGTCCGTCTAGAAAGCGAGTAGAATCTCTTGCAAGCACTGCCCTCCTCTAACCAGAACTACTCCCTTTGTAAGTACATCTGTCCCCATTGTTCATCATCGCAAGGCTTCCTTTTAGATGCACATCAATGTCTGTTCCTATTCTTCGAGTTAAGCCCTCCCCTTTTTCTTGAAAATGTATGCGTAGAAGGTAAACGATTTGGGTTTTAATTTTTGAATGTCTTGAGCAATCCTTCATTTCTCTTCCTTTGGTAGTTTTTGGTCCGAAAATCCTTTCTTTTTCCATTTCTGGGTTTTACCTTGCTTAGGATTCAAGGGCTCTTTTCTACACGATTGTAATTGCAAATCTAGAAAGGGGAAAGTGGTAGCAGTGTGACTTCTATAATTCTGTTAAGGAGCATTTCTTATGCAATTGTTGTAAATGCATGGGAACTTAAGCGTGGTAATTGTTCACTTATAAACTACCGGTGTAACTGGAATTAATTCCAAACTATACCCATATGGCCAACGAATTTTATTGAGGGTTTAGCTATCTAGAAGGTTCACGCATCATTAGTCCCCCAATATCTGAGACAGGAAGAAAATAGGGTAAAAGATAGCTAAAGAGAGGAACTTGTGCTGATTGCAATTAAATTAAGCTGTGAAACAACATGAAGAGGAATTGTTCAATCATATTAATATTTTTTTTCTTTAATTGTTTACACTCAAAACTTTTGGATAGTTAGTTTTTTGAACAGATTCTTTCCCTTGTTTGGTTCCTTTTCTATTTATCTCCTTAGTTGGACAGCTCAGATTTTCCATCTGATAAAGTGCATCTTATCTAGCCTTTGTTTAGTGTAAGTATAAATCTGAGTTGTATCATCTTTCATTTCAATAGATGTTCTAAAGCTAAAATGAAAACTTGTTTCTTATAAATTGAAAAATGGTACTTGCAAAGAAATTGCATATCAGTTAATGAGAAGATGATGGATAGTATTGTGGCTTTATATGTTCATAGGTTGCATGATTTGATGTAACCTCATGTGACTTTGTTTTGTGAAGTGAAGCTAATGCAATGTTCTCCTTGAAACCAGTGCAAATCATGTGTTGTATTCGGATGTTAAGGGAATGACATATATGTATAGCTGAACTTCAGCTATCACCCCAGGACAAATTGATATTGGAATTCTCTCATATTTATAGCTGCAATTGAACATAAAGAGATGCATTTCATCTGGCCTTTGACTATATGATCCTTTAGAATTGATTTTGATATATTTTTGTGTTTATTAGTTACTTGGAATAATTCTTACCACCTTAGCTAGACGCATCACTTAAAAGATGCTGAAATTTATATTGTGAGTTCATATGGTATGGGTTGCATGTTGGGAAATAAAAAAATGTGAATAATATTAAAAGAAAAGGGTTCTAGGAGATATAAATTTGCATTTCATAGGTAGAATCGTTTTATGTAGAAATATTGGTTTAAACAATGATATTTCCACCAAACACTTCAGAAATTTTAGGTTATTTTGTTAGTGTCTAGCCGATGTATGTTATTCTTGGAAATGCTTATAGTTAGGATATATATATATATTTTTGGTTCCTTTCCTCTATATAATAGTTTTGGTTGTTATAGGAGCAACTAGCACATAAGAAGTTTTCATGAGTACTGTTCATGGTGTTCATGGGTTGTTGTGTTTGAATTGGATGATAAAGTCATGATTTTTTTTTTTTTTTTGGTGTTGCATTTGATACTCCATCTATCTGCATTATCTTCTGGTCATCGATTTGATGTCGCATTTGATACTCCAACTATCCACTATTCTTCGCGTTTCTTTGATCTTTTTGCTATCAACTGATAGGTGCTTCGTTCGAACCATTGAAGAATCATTTCTGGGCCGTGAGAGGATTTCTGTAGATCTGATTTTCAATTCGAACGAAAAGGTTTGTTCTCTCATTTGGGTTTCCATTTAGCTTTTGTTTGTTTCTTCCATGGTTATCTAGTTCCTCTTCTTTTGATTTCTTCGAGGGTTTAGCTAAGATTTACTGATTATTTCCTTGTGCATACCACTGTTTTAGACTAAAATATATGTTTCTACACTAGTTTGCTATAATTTTGTAGTTCTGTTCAGTAATTAGGCATTTGATTTGAGAATCAAGCCGTTTTGAAGATTTTTCATATTTCTGTAAATTTTTTCTATGCGTTACTATAAAAACCATTTGGCTAAAGTTTTGGTTATATAAATGTATTTGAGTACCCTTGTATATTTACCTAATAACTTTATAAAATTGAATAACCTTATCTATTATTGGAGTTTGCTAGATAATTCAAACAAAGTTTGCTTTCTCTTAATTAATGACTAATCTAGAAACTGGTTCTTCTAGTTATGTTATTGCTTGGATAATTTGTTGTTTATGTTGACTTGACTTGGTGGTAAAATGGCTGGACACAAATATTTTCACTTGTATTTGTGTGAACACAAATGACTTTGTTGTTTATTTTATTATATTATGGACTTATTTGTTTGGGTAAGTGGCTGATTGTAGTTGTACTTGACAATGCATACGTGTTCAATCTAGTAAAATAAATATTTTATTTCTTGATTTTATTGAATATATATTGTGTAAATAAGAAATCTATGATACATAACTGTAGGGAAAAATGAATATTTAAAGTCCAAGATCTATTGGGAACATTTTCAATATTTTTTATTTAGGATATCTATTTCATTGTTTGCATTTTTAGCTTGTCCGACATAAGTGCTCTCAATGAGGCCTAATCGAGTGTGGATGTACTATAGGCTCCTACCTGGTAAAAAGGGGATAACGAGAGAGTTTGTGAATGGTATTAATGGATTTGTCTAATTTGCAAGCACACAATTGGACTTTACTAATGGGGGGAAAATTAGATGTCCATGTTCAAAGTGTAGGAATCGAAAATTCTTAAGTGTTGATTATGTAAAGCTTCATCTATGTAAGAAAGGATTTCTTCCAAATTATTATCAATGGTATTCCCATGGGGAGCCATATATCTTCCCCACAGAGCAAAGTCCTACCAGTGAGGTTCCTAATGTTTGTGAAATGGCCTCTGAGGTAAGTAATCCATTTAGGGATATGCTTTTTGATGCAGTTGGATAGGATAGAATATTGGATGAACATATGCAAATAGATGAGTTGCCTAATGTAGGTGCACAAAAGTTTTATGATTTACTAGAAGAAGCAAATGAACCATTGTGGCCTGGCTGTGATAATCAATCCCAATTGTCCACGGTTGCTCGATTTTTAATGATCAAGTCAGATTACAACTTGCCTGAAGCTTGTTTTGATGCTATAGCACAACTCATCAAAGACGTTACACCTAAAGAAGATAAAATGCCAAAAAAGATTTATGAGACAAAAAAACTTGTCTCAGGGTTGGGGCTTCCATATGAACAAATTGAATGTTGTATTAATGGGTGTATACTTTTTCGGAAAGGGATGAGCAGTTTACAGAATGCAAGTTTACAGAATGCAAGTTTTGTAATTATCCCAAATGGAAACAAAAAAAGGGAGTTTGGGTGTGGAGAAAAATGTGACATATGCAAGAATGCATTATCTGCCATTAACACCAAGATTATAGCGATTGTATGCATCAAAAGCTACTGCCCAGCATATGAGACGGCATGCAAAGCATAAACCTCTTCCTAGGACTATTAGTCATCCTTCTGAAGCAGAGGCTTAGAAGTCTTTCAATCATGCACATCCTTCATTCTCTGCCGAGTCTCGCAATGTAAGACTTAGACTTTGCACTGATGGCTTCACTCCATTTGGCCAATTTGGTAAACAGTATTCTTGTTGGCCTGTGATAGTAACTCCCTACTATTTGCCACCTGAGATGTGTATGAAATCACCGTACATATTTCTGAGTGTCATAATTCTTGGTCCTAAAAATCCTAAGAAATAGTTAGATGTGTATTTGCAACCTCTAGTGGATGAGTTAATACAATTATGGGAAGTAGAAGTTCCAACTTATGATATTTCACTGAAGCAAAATTTTCAA
Organism: Voacanga thouarsii; assembly: GCA_026120185.1. Taxonomy (NCBI): domain Eukaryota; kingdom Viridiplantae; phylum Streptophyta; class Magnoliopsida; order Gentianales; family Apocynaceae; genus Voacanga; species Voacanga thouarsii. The sequence continues at coordinate 1,383,235 of JANUWF010001937.1, forward strand.
ATGAAGGCTGCTTTGATGTGGACAATAAGTGACTTTCCAGCTTATGGCATGTTGTCTGGATGGAGCACAGCTGGTAGATTATCTTGTCCATATTATATGAAGAAGTCAAAGGCATTTAGGCTTCAACATTCTTGAAAGAATTATTTTTTTTATTGTCATCAACAGTTTTTGCCTCTTGATCATCCTTTTCGAAAGAATAAAAACTCATTTAGGAAGAATCGAACCGAGGACTCACCACCTCCATGGAGACTAAGTGGGGATGAAATATGGGCTCGAGTCAAAGATTTGCCTATTGTGCTTGCAAATGGTGGAAATGGTGTACTGGAAGGATATGGAGCGTCTCATAATTGGGGCAAGAAAAGTATATTTTGGAGTTTGCCATATTGGAGAACGAATCTCATTAGACATAATTTTGATGTTTTGCATATCATAAATTTTTTTTGACAATATATTTAATACTGTATTTGATGTTAAGGGAAAAACCAAGGATGGTGAAAATGCAAGGAGAGATTTAAGTGAGATTTGTCAACAAAAGGATTTGGAGTTATTTGAAGGAGGTACAAAGAAGCCAAAGGCATGCTATTGTTTGGAAAAAAATGCTCGAAAAATCTTATGTGAGTGGATCAAATCGTTAAAATTTCCTGATGGTTATGTTTCCAATTTGTTAAGATGTGTGGATATGAAGGAATGCAAATTGTTTGGCCTCAAATCTCATGACTATCATCTATTCATGCTTTGGCTGATTCCCATAGCATTTCGGCATTTGCTCCCAGAAGCTGTTAGCAATGCAGTAACAGAATTGAGCTTATTTTTCAAGGATTTGACTTCTAGAATGTTGCATGATGACCAAGTACTTAAATTGGAAAAAAACATTGCTGTGGTCATATGCAAGTTAGAGAGAATTTTTCCTCTAAATTTTTTTGATTCAATAGAGCATTTGCCAATTCACTTACCGTATGAAGTTCTAGTTGGGGGACCTGTGCAATATAGATGGATGTATGATATGTATGGATTTGGGTATCAAAATCACATAAAAACTAAACACATTCCTAATCAAGTTTACATTAAAACGTTAACTCCAAATTACACATATGAGCAAGCGTACTCATCATTAACATAGCATAGGGTTCAAACAAGTGTCGATCCTCAAGGAACAAGTATACACTAATCACCATTCTTTCATTATTTAACCGACTTGATAAAAAAAAAGAAATAAAGAGGAAAATAAAATAAAATAAAAACATATACACGTCAAGGATGTACAATTATGTAACTTAAACCATTGTTTTGACAAACATGATCCTAAAGTACTTAATCATTATCATAACTAATTATTCTCTTGGCATCATGAAGGATAATATAGATTCACTTTTTTATCCAATCCATGAATCCCTATCTTCTAGGTAACTTAGTATCACATATCCTGTCTCAACTAGTCTTACCCAGAAGATGCATTAACCATAGTCCTTGATTTAATTCCCATTCCTGGTAAATTACACATGAGATTAACCAATGAATCCATATCCTGCCAGACATTAATTAAGTTTTAACTACTTTGTCCCTACTCTTAACCCCTTTGTCCAAGCAAGTTAAAAGCTAACAAATATGAAATTAACGAATTGAAACCACCACTAACTCCTTTGTCCAAGCAAGTTAATGGAAAGACCCAACCAATCAATCTCGTAATAAGCACAAGTAATCAAATACTAAGAATAACAATCAATTAATCAAAAGATCAAACAACTTTAAAAATCATGAATATCTAAAACAATGTCAAATTACAATAAAACAATTAACATATTATTGTTCAAGAAAAAGAAAACAAAGTAAAAGAAAGCACTCATAGACAAGCCTCCTCCTTCTTCCTTTGAAGACCTTCTTGTACAACCCTCCTTGAATTGAAGAATTCCTCATTTGATTTGAGTGATTTTCTGTAATGATCAATGAATTCTTTCTCTTTTCCCTTGTGTTTTCTATCTATTTATAGGCTTAGAAAGTGCCTAAACTCGTTGGTGTAATATTCTTGGCTGAGTAGAAGTTGGAAGATACTAAAACTCCACAGATTACCAAAAATCGCGTAGAAAAATCAAAGCACCGCCTTAACTTTAGGGCACAGCCGGCACTGCCTCTAATTTGTTTCGTGACGTTTTTGCTTCGTTTTACCCTAAAAATCTGAAATAATGAATAAAATACTTTTTCAAGGGTAAAATCTCAAATATGAAAGAATATGACTAGTTATTGAACAAAATGTATCGCAAAAGAGCCTCAAATAACTAGAAAAAATATGACTAATTTAGCCCCTATCAATGTATCCTTTTGAGAGGTCAGTCAAATAATTCTTACCTTATTTGATGGCATTTATTTTTTGGCATGCCATTAATACTTTTTATCCTTAGGTTCTTCTACACTTTGAAAAAGAAGGTGAATAATAAGGTAAAGGTTGAGGCTTCAATATGTAATGCATACATAGTTGAAGAAGTGTCAAGTTTTTGCATGCATTACTTTGAACCCCGTGTCAAAACAAAGAGTAGAAGAGTTGATAGAAATGATGATGGTGGTAGTTCTGAGTTATTTGGTTCAAGAATTTCAACTTTTGGCTATCCTGGGTGGGCATCAGGTGCTTCAAAAACTAGATTTCTATCAGACAAAGAACATGATGCAGCTGCATTGTATATGTTGTTGAACATTGAAGAGGTCCAACCCTATGTAGAGTGAGTATTTATTTTTCTTAATGATTACAAATAATGGGGGATACATAACTTACACATTATTTTTTTATATAATATTTATATTGTTCAAGGCTGAAAAATGTCTTCATTCCTCAAGAATTTCTACCTCTGACATCGGATTAGCATTGAAAAGAGAGTTTCTTCATTGGTTTAATAGATATGTAAGCATAATTCAACTTCTTATGTACTCTTTTTTTTTTCTTTAATTGAAATAATTAATAAGTGTTCCATGTTTTATGTCATCTAGGAAAATGATCCAACTAACAATGTTTCAGGTGAGGAAATAAAACACATTGCTTGGGGCCCAAAGAGATCTGTTCGCACATACTCACAGTTTTTTGTGAATGGATACAACTTCCACACTATTGCCCATAGTAAAGGGAAATCCACAACCAATAGTGGTGTGTGCATAAAAGGTTCAAATAGCACTGATGAAGACAGAATGAATTATTATGGTGTGCTAAAGAAAGTTGTTGAATTGGAATACCTAGGGTTGCCAATTAAATGAGCTTACTTATTTCATTGTGATTGGTATGATCCAGTGTAAAATGTTGGCATGAGAATCCATCTAAAGTATAAAATGGTTGATATTAATCACAAGTGTTGTTTGAGAAAATATGATCTATTTGCACTTGCACATCAAGTAAGCCAAGTGTATTACATACCTTATCCAAGCCAAAGGAAAGACTCAGTAGATTGGGTTCATGTTTGTCATGTGGCCGCAAGAAGAAACTTAGAGATGGGGGCAATGGATAGTGCACTTCAAGAGGATGAAGTCCAAGCTGCAGATTTTGATATTTTGGATGATGAAATAGATTGTCTCAGAGATCCCAATGGAATTTTTGATGAAGTGGATACTATTGATAATGTTGATCTAGTAGAGAGTGAGGGAGAGTTCATAAGTAGTTCTGATGAAGAAGAGTTAGAGGAATCAACAGATAACTCTGAAAAAGAACTAAGCAGTGATTCCAATTACCTTAGCGACTAGCATGGTAGGGTTAGATTGTCTATAGTTATTTTATCTTATTCTTACATTATTTGTGGTTTGTTTATCTCCAATTAATATTTTCATTTATTTGTATTCTTTTAATTAAGTGTTTAATTAATATTTTTCATTACTTATTGTATTTTTCAGAAATGGTGCCAGGAAAGAAAAATCAAGCTGGTAGCGGTTCTGGTTCTTCATCTTTGACAAGGAAAGGACGAGTTACTCTTGGTGGCCCCTCAGTTGATCGATGATCATTAGCATTTGCTCGAAAGGATTTGACGCCTTTGCTGAAATCTACTACTTCAGTTACTGTACCTACTGAACAACAGTTTCCACCTGTTTTGGATAAGAATGAGGAAAACCATATTGCTGTTGATGAATGTGCTCAGAATACTCCTGCTGACGATGTAATCAGACTCCTCAAAGTGTTGATGCAACTGTTGATACAGCTGATCATACTTTTTTTGATGGCTACGCTGATGCTATACCATCTGTTTGTCAACCTGATGGTACACCTTCTGGTAATCATGCCCAAGCATATTTTACTCCTACTGTGGTGCAGCCATCTACCTCATCTTCTACAATTAATACTCCAACTCAGGGCAAGATCTGTTGTTTTATCGAGGGAGATGAGTAAGTGATTTCTCTTTTCTTTTACTGCATCTTTTTTGCTACTAGTGTATCCCTTTACTTCAGGGGTTTAAGCTTAATGGTTTAAAATGGACATTATCCTTAGTTTCTTTTGATATGAATTTTGTTGGAGAAACTTGCAAAAATAAAGCTGAAGTTCATAAGAAAATTTTTTGGTTGCTGGCTGTTTGTTGTTATTGTTGGAACCAATTGTTTGGAGTTTATTTAGGATGTTTTTAGCTCTCTTTTGGTATGTATTTCTGTGAAGTTTTCTATTTGTTAAGTTCAAAAGAAAATTTTTTGTTTTTTTTGCTAGCTGTGAAGTTTTCTGTGAAGTTCATAAGAAAATTCCTTTGAGGCATCAAAGTTTTCTATTTTTTAAGTTCAGTGGGAAAACCGATAGACTTGCTTAACATGCTAAATCCCTGATCCAAATACACATATTCACACTTGAGATAAGTGTTCTGTGCTTTTTGATTCTCACTACCTTTTTTATTTCCCCCCCCCCAAATTTAGTCAATTATTATTAGCCAAAGTGTGTTACCCATTCTGCCAAGCCCAACTGCGACCTACACCAAGGACAGTGTTTTATACTATTCTTTTTAGGTACAAGGAAATTTTTTTTATTATACTATTTATTAAATGAATAAATTCAACAAAGAGAATGAGGGGTAATCAAGAAAGTAAATTGAAAACTACATCAAAGTAGCCTTGCAATCTCATTGTAAATTTGTCCATGCTTTGTCTCCAAAAAACTACCAAATGCTGGCCTGGAGTAATTCACTAGGCATATACTGATCTTTAAAAATGTTGTTATTCCTTATATTCATATTTCTCAAAAAATTTGTTGTTATTTCTTTATATTCATGTTCATAAAGTTCTCTATTGCTTACTCTTTTTGAAACCACAGTGAACTAAAGCTATTAATGAAAAAAATTATGTTTTGCCGTGTTTCATTTTATGACTTGTTTTAGCATTTTTTCTGAAAGCTGGATTTAAAAGATGATTGAATCACACATATTTATTGGAGTTGTGATTGCTTGCCTAATTTGCTGGAGTTATGATTGCTTGAAGCATTTTTGTTGGAAAAACTAACAAAGCTGAAGTTCATAAGAAATTTTTTTGGTTGCTGGCTATTTGTTGTTGTTGTTGGAACCAATTGTTGGAGTTTATTTAGGATGTTTTTGGCTCTCTTTTAGTATGTATTTTTGTGAAGTTTTCTATTTTTTAAGTTCACAAGAAAATTTTCTATTTTTTTACTGGCTGTGAAGTTTTCTGTGAAGTTCATAAGAAAATTCCTTTGAGGTATCAAAGTTTTCTATTTTTTAAGTTCATTTTTTCCATCTTTTTGTTTTTCTTAAGTTCATATTTTTCTATCTTTTTGTTTTTCTAGGTCACTGTTTCCTATGTCATATAACTTTTATCACTTTTTAAAACCTATTAAATGCTGAGTTGAAGGGCCTTAACTTAAGTGGATAAGAAGCAGAAGTAAGTTTGGACTAAAAATCAGTCTCCTATTAATCAACAGCTATAATCAAGCTCCTATAAATCAGCAGCTATAATCAAGCTAATTGATTAGGCTAAGTATTTGCACGTTTACATATTCGACAGTAAGATTTGGTTTTTTTAAAGAGCTAATAGTGGGAAAACCGATAAACTTGGTTAACATGCTAAATCCCTGATCTAAATACACATATTCACATTTGAGATAAGTTTTTTGTGCTTTTGATTCTAACTACCTTTTTTGTTCTTTTCCAAATTTAGTCAATTATTATTAGCTAAAGTGTGTTACCCATTTTGCCAAGCCCAACTGTGACCTACACCGAGGACAGTGTTTTATAATATTCTTTTTAGGTACAAGGAATTTTTTATTATTATAGTATTAATTAAATGAATAAATTCAACAAAGAGAATGAGGAGTAATCAAGAAAGTAAATTGAAAAATACACCGAAGTAGCCTTGCAATCTCATTGTAAATTTGTCCATACTTTGTCTCTAAAAAACTACCAAATGTTGGCCTAGAGTAATTCACTCGGCATATACTAATCTTTAAAAATGTTGTTATTCCTTATATTCATATTTCTCAAAAAATTTGTTGTTATTCCTTTATATTCATGTTTATAAAGTTCTCCATTGCTTACTCTTTTTGAAACCATAGTGAACTAAAGCTATTCATGAAAAAAATGTTGTTTTGCCATGTTTCATTTTATGACTTGTTTTAGCATTTTTTCTGAAAGCTGGATTTAAAAGATGATTGAATCACACATATCTGAGTAGCGATTGAATCACACATATTTGCTAGAGTTGTGATTGCTTGAAGCATCTTTGTTGGAGAAACTTGCAAAAACAAAGCTGAAGTTCATAAGAAAAATTTCTGGTTGCTGGCTATTTGTTGTTGTTGTTGGAACCAATTGTTGGAGTTTATTCAGGATTTTTTGGCTCTCTTTTGGTATGTATTTCTGTGAAGTTTTCTATTTTTTAAGTTCATAAGAAAGTTTTCTGTTTTTTAACCATCTGTGAAGTTCATAAGAAAATTCCTTTGAGGCATCAAAGTTTTTTGTTTTTTAAGTTCATTTTTTTTTCGTCCTTTTATTTTTCTTAAGATTAAGTTCAATTTTTTCAATTTTTTTGTTTTTCTATGTCACTGTTTCCCATGTCATATAACTTTTATCACTTTTTAAAACCTATTAAATGCTGAGTTGAAGGGCCTTAACTCAAGTGGATAAGAAGCATAAGTAAGTCACTTTGTTGTTGTTGTTTGAACCAATTGTTTAGAGTTTATTTTGGATGTTTTTAGCTCTCTTTTGGTATGTATTTCTGTGAAGAAAATGCAAGAAAGAGGGCTGAAACATGTTGTGTTTAGGAGGTGTGAAAATAAGAACTTAAGCTGGTTATATGTTAATGAATGTGAAACCCTACCTAAAGCCAACCTTAGAGTAAGGGGGTTGGGATGCATATCATATCATTCTGCATGAAAATATACTTTTTGAATAATTTTATGTGCTTTAGAATTGTGGTTTATAGGTTAAATAGCTTATTTATGCTTATTGGGTAGGAAGGGTAAAAAGGTAATTTTGTTTGAGGTCAAAATAGGAAGATGGCTTGAGGTTTAGATAAGAAGAATATTTGAGTGAGAAAATAAGAACAAGAGTTAGTATGGTTAAGTGATTAGAGCTTTGTGAATTAATCTCTAAGGTCTTGAGTTCAAATCCCATCACTTAAGTTTTATTCATGATTATCTTAGCTATGTTTGAATTTTTGTTTTTCTTACATTCCTTAAAGATAGGAATGTTATCTTAGGGGAGACATGAGGAGAATGTCTTGATCATGTGATCATGTCCTAAAAAGAATTCTAGAGGAATTCTTGTCCCCGTTAATCTTTCTAGCCTCGTCCTAATATCTTCATAATTTAAATTATCCATAATCCATTAATCTCTTCTTTTAATTCCAAAAAAATTCTGTGATAATTCTTTACCTTGAAATTCAAAAATCAGTCTTGAGGGATAGGGGAATGGCAAAAAATAGGAGAGGAATTAGGATGGGTTCCCAAGAGAAATAAATCACCATGATTATACCTTCAATCCTACCTTCATGTTGTTCATGTTTTTAGTGAAGGAAAATTTGGAAATTTTCAAAAACTTTTGCAGATTGGCTTTCAAAAAATTCCGCCAACAATCCTACCCCATTTGCTGCTAGAAAAATGGTCACTTCATGTGAGAATAAAGGCTGAAATCCTGTACATTTTTAGGATTGCACAAATTGCTTAAAACCAGAAAATTCTCCTGCACAATTCGCAGCTTATGAAGCTGGAATTGAAGATGTCTTTTTGTCATCAATTCAGTTGGAACATCCTCTATTTTTATCCAGAAAGAGGGCTGGAAAACTACCCTTAAAAGACCTTCAAACTCCCTCAGAACCAGCTGCAAGTCGGGCCAAGGAAATGCAGAAAATTCTGCACCAAAAACCATAATCATTCGAAGCTCTTGAACATTTGAAAACCAAAAAAATTTCCAGCTGGTTGTCTCAATGCCTAGGCCAAAAACTTGCATTCAGGCCTATGAAAATTGAACCTTGTTCAGTCATGGACTGAACACCATTGACCTCCACACTTATCTTGAGTGCTTAGACTTCATGATCACACCTCAAAAAGCTCATAAGATTACTCTATCCAAAACTTATTTGAACTTCAAATAATCTCAGATTTTTCTTGCACCATTAAAGCACTCTTGTAGCAAGTAACTAATCAGAAATTTCTCTGCCATCATAAGCCATTTTTGGCCAGCAATAAAACCTGAACAACCTCCATTCTTTGCATTAAACCTGGCGTGCACATCCGACACCATTGAAGAGCAAATAAACCTTCCATGATCAATCACCATTAGCTAATCTTCTACCTCAAACAAATCCTCATTTTCTTCCATTTGAATTTAAAAAAAAAAAAAAACTGATCACTCTCTCTCATTCTAGCTGAAAACCGAAACCTGTAGTGTAGCCCGGGTAGGTCTTTAAGTTCTATCTCTGGTTGTTCCTCAATAGATAACTTTATTCTTCCCAAACTAGTCTTTTCAATCTCATCAAATCGTCCCAAATAAAGCTTTCCATCTATATCCCTCAAATATAAAAGTAAATCCCCCACGGATTCTTTTCCTATGTCCAAGATCAAATTCATAGAATCATTAGCTAAAAATTCTGCACCAAATCAAAGATATAATCACCAAGAATATCAATTATAAAAAAAGAATTATCATAAGACATTGGATGCTTCATGCTTTCATGAATTTGACTAGTAATCTCTTTATCCCCAACCTTAAGTGTCAACCTTCTCCCATAAACATTGATTAATACTTTTGCAGTTAGTAGAAATGGTCTTTCTAGGATTAAAGGGACTTTAGATTCTTCATCCATGTCAAGAATTACAAAATCCATGTGAAATATTAGCCTAGCGACCTTTACAAGTACATATTCCACTATTCTTTTTGGATATTTTATTGATCTATTAGCTAATTAAATGCCCATCCTAGTTAGTTTAAGTTTAGGTTCAACTAGGCCTAGCTTCACCTAACATATTTAAGCATGTGCATCAAGGCTTCAGTGAATGGGATGTTAATGTGCAATTGTTTGAATATCTCCAAAAATTTACCAAATTATTCCTCTATTTTTGTTTTGTGTATTATGTTAGGGTAAGGAACTAGGGGTTTAAAAGCTGGTAAACCTTTTTCCACATCCCTTGATGTCTAGAGGGGAATTGATGCCGATTTAGCACCTTGGACTAGCACTAGTTTAGTTATGTTTTTGTCGGTGTTTTCTTTAGGCAGCTATTGGCGCCGGTTGTTCTGGTTGAGCCAGCACTAGTTGACTTCTGATGTTTTAGCCAGCACTCTTCTGCTTCTTAAAGTAATGGCCACTGAATTCTCCTGAGTGTTTGAACTGGTGGTGACTAAAAGTTTCTTTCCTTGTGTTTTCATCACCAAATCCGTTAAAAACCATATTTGCCTCTCCATGTTATGAATCATAGCCTGAAACTACTTGAAAGTGTCATCAACATCTTGGAATCATGATGTTATGGTCTTTGTAAATTTTTCCATCACGGTTTCTAGAGTTCAATTTAGAAGGCTGTGACAATGGCATCATTCTTCCAATGGTGTCTAACCTTACTGTTGTCCATAGTATCAACCACTATGAGGTGTCTGTTAGGGATATGCCCTAAAACAATTTGTACTTATACTATTATTGTTATATATTTTGTAATAATATGAGGCATTTCTTTCCATAAATAGTGCGTTTAGTTTTATAGTCATTAAGTATGTGACTTAATAGTAAAACCCTATAACAAATAGAATGACTATTCTTAAATTATCCTTGATCGATTATTATTAGTGAAACAATAATAAATTAAGATTAGTATGTTTGTGACTTAATGACTATATTTTACTAGTCATGGATATAAGGGATATCAGGTCAAAACATAAATAAATGTTAGAGAATATTGTATTGGTCATGATCCACTGTGTGAGTACTTTATGGGACATGTTATAAGTACTTTCTAGCCATAATGATATTAGAAGTCATTCGACCGGAATTTATTATAGTTTTTTACTTGATAAATTATATATCTTGACATTGTCTAAAGTTGTTTTTAACCAGATAATAAAGTTAGACTACTGTTGGATATAGAATAAACTATAGAGAGGAATATGATTGATAGTGAAAGAATTTGTCCCTCTCATTCTTGGAAGAGATATCTATGGGCCCTTTGATAAGTTAGACTGTTAAAATGTATAGTTGTGCTCAAATATATCAATTTGAGATATTGATATCATTTATTTGAACAATCTACTATGAGATCATGAAATTGTTGATTAAGCTTAATAAGGATGACATGCTCTATGCTTTATACTTAATCTGGATATTGTGTGACAAAAGGACTAAATATAAAGTTATGGTTTGATTCAAAGAGATCACTGATCTTTATTTAACCTGGATAGTTATAATATTTTGTTAGAAACCGCTTATAACTTGTGGGTCATTTAAATGTGATTTGGACACATTACCAGTGTTAAATGAACTTATAGGGTCACACATTAAACGAACACGTTAGGTTATTTTTCTAGTGACCAGATTTGATGTATCTGGAAATGTGTCTAGGTTCATCGAACTTAGAAAATGACCAGATACAATGAATCTGAAAATATGTCTACATTCGATGTTTCTGGAGGATGTTCAGATTATAAGAATCTGACTCGGTAAATTAATTAGTTAAATTACCGAGATAATGACAGAATCTTATCATAATGACAATATCATGAAAACTTGAATTTTATTGACTTAGCTATATAAATATGTGTATATGTTCTTTATGTAAATAGGTGTCATATCTTATTGTCAATAAAATTCAAGTTTTCATGACATAAAAAAATATGAAATTAACTATATTGAAACCATTTCTAACCTCATTTTTCAAGTTAATTAGAAAGAAGAGACAACTAATTAATCCATCAAATAGACGTAAGTAATTAAACGCCAGAAATAATAATCACTTCATCAAATAACTAGAACAATACAAAATCATGAATCCAAAAACATCCTCTAAATATAATTAAAACATTGATCTTATATATCATTATTTAATAAAATAAAATAAAAGAAAAAGATAGAACTCATAGACAAGCTATCTTCTCCTCATATGAAAACTCCTCCGATACAAATGCTATTTAATTGATGAATTCCTCATTAAAAGATTGATTGTTAATTTTAATCCCTAGAATTCCCCTTCTTTTGTTTGTGTTTTCCTTGTTTTTATAGCCCTCCAAGTTGCAAAAAACGTTTCCTAGAAGTTCTGAGTCGTACATAAGTTGAATACCAAAAGAATTCTCTAAAAATTTTCAATTCTAATTGTATTAGGATTACAAAACTGCCTCAAGATTAGTGAAGAGCCAGTACCAGTTCTACTCTGGAAAGTCTTGATTTCTCTATTTTTCTCTCCTATTTTGCCCTGTTTTTCTAGAATTGAGCTAGGGTCGGTCTATACACCCAATTTGGTGTCGATTCAAGACTGGAACTCTACAATTCAGCTCCAAAATCCACAATTTCTGTACAAAATCCAACAAAAACCTTTCTAAAACTAGTTTTCTCAAAAATACCAGAAAGTAAGGGAATTGACTGACTATTAGATTCAAAACATCACAAAATCTCCTCAGATAGCTAGGAAAATATAAGTACATTTAGGTCCTATCAATAAGATTGATTGTTGAACTTATTCTGGTGCTAAGAGTTGCAATTAATGGATCTAAAAGGTACTATTCTTTTAGGAGTGTAGTAGAGGAATTCTTTTTATTACATGGCTTCTGTTTTTTTTTTTTTTTACTAATTTTTTGATGAACTTGTGACTCTTCCTTGTGTGTGAACTTGATAGGCTTCCTGGTGTAATTTGTTAGTCTTTTTTTTTCCATGTAATTAATTGTCTAAATTATAAGAAAAGTAGGAAATAGGGGTAATTTCCATCATTTCCTAAGGTTTTTCGATACTTGCCATTGTTCTCTATACTTACAATAGGTGTACTTGCATAAATATACGGGTTGTGTGAGTTAACTTGACATTTTAAATTGTAAAACTTGAGTAATTGTGGGTATTGTTGATATCAATTTCTATATATGTGCAAAAATGCGATGAAGTTTTTAGCATCGTTTCTAGGGAATCGTTTATATTAATATTCTAAAACTTTGATTCTTGTTGATTTAACCTTGTAAATATATTCATATTGGTGCATTGCACTAACTTGAATGTATTTGAGCAAGGCTATATTTGAGAATTCTTTGTGTGATTTTTATGTAAAGATGGCTCTTTTGAACTTTGAATGATTTTATTGATATATGGTTCATTTATACTTTATTCTTGGAACCATTGAAATTGGTTTATGTATTGAGAGATTTTGATTATATTTCACTATTGTGGGTGTTGGTTTTGTACATGGAAGTAATTGATATTTTGTGATTGTGGGGACTTTTATTTTGCTTGTAAATATGATGTTTGTATGTGGATAGTTGTTTATGTCCTTTGAGTATAGTGTTGTTCCATTGATTGGTATTTTGGAGTTTTATTGGGTATATGCTTGAACTTTTTTGGTTTGTACGATTTAAGAATTATTGCTCCTTTATTGATTTTGGTTGTTATTTGGGATTGCAAGGTTGATCAGATACTTTGCTACGGCTAATGATTTATGGGAAGGTATATAGTTATTGGAGGATCAAATTTGAGAAGGCCTTCATGATAACCGGATAATAACTTTTCAAGTACAAATTGATGACCACACTAGGAGGTGCAATAATTGGAATGTAAGTTCTTCATCACTTCAAGATTTGAGTAATGATGTCGGTGGAGCTCAGGAGATAAATTATATGAGTGCAATATAGAGTGTGTTGATCAACTAAGTTCATATGGAGGTCGTCAAGCATCCGTTTTACATGATTCATCACTATTTGAGCCTCTTCTTGAGCAATTTGTCATTTCAACCATTTCACATTTTGAAGAGATGGAGGCACTACTAAGGCATTAAGAAGTGTTAATTTGTGATCTAAGGAATGGAATTGGGCAACTAGCTTAGGAGTCTTGAAGAATATGCTTCCCAAGAATTTGTTAAGGCAATCATATTAAGAAGTAGAAAGAGTTGACTACACTCTCTAGGATATGCATGATTCATAATTTTTATTTTCATTTTCTTGTTCTTTTCTTTCTTTTATTTCTTTCATGTTATGTTTATTCCCCCCCCCCTCCCATTTTTTGTACTTTTATAGCATTTCATTTTTTTTTTTGGTAGGATAATCTCTCTATTCTTTTGACAATTTTTTCATCGACAACTCCTCTTTTTCATGCACGACGATTACTTCAGGAGTATTGCTAACCTTTTCCTTTTTTATTCATTTTAGTCCTAATTGGTTTGTTAATTGTGATATTTTTTGGTTAATGAGGATATTGTCCACTTGAAGTGTGGGGTAGGGATTGTTTGATATTCTCTTTAAGATTCTATCATATTTATAGAGATTTCCTATGATTTTTAATGATGTTTGTATATTCTTGGAAATTGGGCTAATTTTTTTTTTTTAATTTAGATATATTTGACTATTATGGTATTGTTATGGTGTTTCCTTTGGCATGAGAATTTGGTCTAAAACTTCTTTGGAGGAGTTTGTTTTTGGGTAACTTTGCATATTAGGTGTGACATGACTAAGTCTTGAGAATTTGTATGAACCTTGTTTATGTTCTAGTAAAAGTGGTGCTATGTTATTTCTTGGGAATTGAGGTGGCTTTTGTGATGAAATATAAGTGGAAAATTTTGTTTAATATTTGTTCAATGATTGCACTACTAGTCCTCTATTATATTTTATGCCATTTGCAAAAGTGAGATTAAGTGAGGAAGGAATGCATTTTCGTACATTTGAAATCAAAACACTCAATTTCAATTGCATTTTCTTTTAAAAAAATATAGGGTGGTAAAATGAGTGTCAAAGAAAGAGTGAGTAAGGGAGTGATAAGCCATGATGGTGTGGAGTGTTAACGTGACTACTTGAGGCTAAAAGAGGGCAATCCCTGTTTACCACTTGGATTGTTGTAGTTAGGACATAATAGAATTTAAATTAACCTATTATGCCTAACTTATACAAATTACCTTAGTCACATTCGAAACCTAAAGATATGGAATGGAACATATTGAATGAGTATGAACTTGTTTAATTCAACTTTAATGGTATTGGTCATATCTATCTTAATATATTAGTTTACACAAAAATTAGCTTGCTAATTAGGGGTTGGATAGAATTCTTAGATCAAAAGAAAGATGATACTTTTACCACATTAGCCAAACTTCTTCAAAAATCTTACTTTAGGAAAATTTTCTTTGTGGGGAAGCTGTTTGCTTAAGGACAAGCAAAAGCTTACATACGGGAGTGTGATGAGTGCTCATCATGTATATATTTTCTATGTCATTTGTGCTATAATTATTATGATTTCTTGTTTAAATCACCACTTACCACACATTTTTTCCTTGCTTTTTCTAGGGAATATAAAAGATCAAATTGAAGATGAACAAGGGTGCAAAAGGATGGAAAATGGAGCAAGAGAACAAAAGTTTCCAGAACCTAGGCAGCCCATAATAGGCCTCCTACTATGGGTCGTGTAACACCCCGCTACCTATGTACCCCAAAAAGGGTAGGGGGATCGCTCCATCTAAGAATAAGTGGTCTTTATAGTGAGGTAAATAAATAACTCATCCATAGTAATACTTCAAATAAACTTAAACATATTACATTTTAAGTAAAACTTATACAGAGTCTCAAAACAAAGGATGACAGAACATTGCCTCTAAGCAAAACAACCAAAATGTAAAGTACAAAATCTTGAACTCTAGCCCTGACCTTGTCAGTAGTGCTCATGACCTGAAAACATGCACAAATAGTGTGAGAAATAAATTTTCTAGTAAGTCCTCTGTATGTGAGAATATTCATTTGAAACAATTTCGTGATATACATTTTGAAAAACCAAAAGCGTAATTGTAATCATAGTCAATAGTTTTAAACACAAGAGTAGAGTTTTCAATTTGCATCCTCAATAAATAACTTTATTTCAAGGAAATCAGCTACTCATCAAGAAAGTGGATTATGAAACCTGGCATCATAGCCCTTAGTCATGATTCATGAAACCCTATATCATGACCCTATACTGTGAAACCTTGCATCACAGTACAGTAGGTGATTGACGTATAGGTGGGGATACTTCTCCTTCTCCAACACCCCTCTAACTTACCAGTTGTCCATTCTAGAGAAATACAATCCCACTTGGAACTAGTTGCTAGCTTGGACTGGCTTGATTCCCTACCACTGTCATCTAATCAGAAATGCGTTCACCTCCTGGAGGTGGCCACCTACTGGAAAGCCAGCGCGCTTCTTCTTAGGCTAGTGCTAAAAGCCTACATTTATTGAGTACTCAACATTTTTGCATCAAGGAAACTCATTAGCATCATGTAGTAATCAAAAAGAAAATATCTAGCATGACTTGGTAAACCTTAATTAAATCATTTAGTGAAAAAGTTAACTGAATTGTTTTGAAATTCCTTTTATTTAAGAAATCAGTATGTGAGTTACAATAGAGTAAAAAAATCTAGCCATGCTGAATATTTTAATATAAAACCTGTGTTTTCAATGGCATAATATAACACTTGACAATATTTCAATTGCTATATTTTACAAACAATTTTAATACAAGAACTTACTTTGGTATAGCAAATTAATTTCTTAAACTTAATAAGTGGATCCCTGTCCTTGACCTCATTCTAAGTCTAAAAGTCATAAAATAAATAAGTCACAATCTACTTCTAGTATTTTAAAAAATCATATTCCGTATATAATTAATTCCCTATTCACACACAACCAACAAGGCTTCAAATAAATCATTATCCAAACCTTTAATACAACCCTGAGTGTTAATACTTATACTAATTACACCTAAAGAAGGATACAAATTAACAACAGGGAGTTTCTTTAGAAATTCGTAAGCTGATCACAATTTCTAACAAGTTATCCCTTCTTTTCTAAGAGTATAATACATATAAAAACACCTCAGATTGACTTCAATTTTTACAGAGACATACCTAAACTCATATAGAATAGAGTATAAGTGGTCTTGCACAAAAATCAGACTTTATTTGCACTCAGAAAATTATTTTTTGCTATAGGAGTATTCTGTCAGGCACTTTATTTGCACTATTATTTGCACCCACATGAAAGAAAAATTCATAACTTTTAATTCCCACATCAGAAAATTTTGACATTTTACAGGTAGCTTCTACACAGATAAAGCTACATTTTATATATTGACCTTTCTCAAATTCAGATTTTATCACTCCAAAATAGTGGCATTAAATTGACCATATAGCAGAAACAGGGTACCCCGTCCCTTTAGTTTTTTCAAAAATTACTAGGCTTTGTCCCAGGGTTTTCTTACATGATTTCTAACATAAAACATACTCTAAACATGTCTAGATTACAATATCCAAAAGGCCCTACTATAATAAATCACTTTGCTATTTTATTTTTTCTTAAATCCTACAAGTATATCATCACAAAATTTCTGACTTTCATGGATAATGGGTAAAAGTGCTTTCTTTTATAAATATATTTTGAAAGGCGGTTTTTTTTTTTTTAAATGTCTAAGCATGTTTAGATGATAATCATAAATTTCAATCAAGGAATACATGTTACAATTTTTAAAACCCTAAAACCCTCATTTTTCCCTCTATAAAGGTGACAACAAGAAAATCAAGGAAAAGAAACGACTTTGGTCATTACCTCTTATTACGTCTAATTCAAACAACCTTAGAGGGATGAGTGAGTGTCTCCTAACTTCCGTTACCACCAAGAACATCAAGGAATCGATCCAAGATTGGTGCTCCAACATTGTGGTTTTGTGCAAAAATTTTCCGTAAGCAACAAAATAATTAGACTTTAGCAAAAGGGGATGGGATTTCGTATACTTGGGGGGAAAGAGAGCATAGGACAGCTACTAGGGATTTTTAGGGCTCAAAAATCTGATTTAGATAGGTTTTTATAGGTGAATTATATTATGGTTAGGAAATAGAAGAAAATGGAGAAGAATTAAGGAAAAATCCTATTTTCTCTAGGTTTTAGCTAATAAAAAGCTTCCTTTAATTAATTAATTATAATCCTAAGGCATTTAGAGGGTTAGGTTGTGGCACAATGAGGTTGGAATAGGAGAGAATATTCCTCAAGATTTTTCTAAACATTAAAGGATTGAAAATTAATAAATCTCTTCAAGATAATTTATCCCAATTGTACAAGAATTAGGTTTTTCTCCTTCTCCTCTTCCTATGTAGAGGCACCAAGGCTTCTGGAAGCCTAGGTGTCTCCTCAAAATATTTTCCTAGCTTGAACAAATAATTAGAGTAAGAAAATTCAAATTTTCTCTTAATGGGAAATATAACGAATAGGTGAGAGAATTTGCTAGTCCATAATTTAATTACTTCCTAAATTATTAACATATAAATAAGATAGTCAAGTAAATTTTAAAATATATAAAAGTTCAAATGTCCAAATATTTTGTTATAATATCACAATTATATTTCTATATATTTAAGTGAATTAATCAAATAATAATTAGTTATCAAAATTATTGATTACTTTAATTAATAGGCACTCAAATAATTAAATTCCTAAATATGCCTATATTTATACAATATATATATTTCTTTCAACTAATTATTGTCACATAGAATATTATATCCCTTATTATTTCAACAAATATGTGTAAGTGTAAGGATTCTCATGTTATATGTATAACATGTTTCCCCCACTTCTAGGTGCATTTCAAGTGGGGTGTCACATTCTTCCCATTTGAAGAGAATTTCGCCCCAAAATTCATACTAGGTCATACCTCAAAGTATCTTCGGATATTTCTGCCTTACCTATTCCTTAGTCTCTCTAGCAGCATCTTGTATGCCATGATGATCCCACAAAACATTCACCATTGAAATCTTCTTATTTCGAAGTATCTTAATACTTCTATCTAAAATCTTTTCCAACTTCTTGCCATAACTCTGATAAGGATGCTGAACCAATGGTTCTTTGTTAATCATATGATCCAGATTAAGATTCTACTTCTTCAACTGAGGTAGGTGGAACATGTCATGTATCTCAGTTAAACCATCCAGCAGAACAAAATACAATCCTAACTAAAGGATGCTAAAATCTAGAACACAAGCCCTGGCGGGGATAAGATACTATACCGATTCCAAAGTAGGAAGACAATGAACCAACAAATAATTATCTCCATTTCTTGTGATCAGTGCCTTGTGATAGTTGTTTTGCATTGTTTTCCTCAATAGTTTGCGTAACTGGTGACTTTGCAGTAATATCGATTATCTTGATGTGATAGCTTGCTATTATCTAAGCTTTATTCCTTTGATTCTTGCTCATCGACAAATAAGTAATAACATCATTCGTGATATATTCCTACTTCTAGTGGGTTATAGATAAGAGTTGTAGTATTCCAGTAAGTCTCATATGCTCAGGTTTCACTTTCCTATGAGTCAAGTCGACACATAGTGTGCAATTTTTCATTTTTCATTATTAGCTAACAAATCATCTTCTTCACGTATCCGTATATCTCTGTCTCTTCTAGAACCATAGTGCAAGGGCTTCTCGTGGCTTCCTTCAAAATATTTCTTCTTCAAATCTTCTTTATCATGCACGTACAATTGATCACGATAATATGTCACTTCACTATCATTTCCTTTGAAGTCTTGATTTCTTTCTTTCACTTCCTTCACGTTGAAGGCTTGAAATTCTTGATTATTCAACAAAACATTAATGATTCCTCATTTTAGCTCAACACAATACTCACATTCTTCTAACGAATCTATGTTACTTTAAATACAAATCTCGATAAGTAAAGTCATGTTTTAGGGTTTTATGATCTGCAGTATCTCGTATGTCTTCTTTATTTCAAAGTAAATACATTTGTTACCAGCTTCAAATGATACTTAGAATAATTGATGTCATGTGACTAAAGTTCTTCCATGAAACGTAAGCTATAGTCTCAATCTCCCGCACAAGCCATATTTTTAAAGGTGAATTTGTGAGTTTGAAGGGAATACTATGAGTTCATAGAGAATATAGGAATGAATAATAGGTCAAATTTAATGCCAAAAGAAGTTTAATAATTTAAGAGAACATAAATGAGTAGAATGATATGACTGAAATAGTTTACTATTAAAGAATTTTATGTGATTGATGAGAATTGAACACTTTTGATGATTGAAAAAGAGAAGTTCTTGGATATTAAAGTCTTAATATAAGAAATAAATTTAAAGAAGATATTGAGCATAAAAATGAGCACATGAAAGCAATATTACTTGTAGAAGAAAAAAGGAAAATTTTGTAAAATAATGAGAACTACAAGAAAATAACAAGTGAAATGATTGTAACATTTGATTGTTGATAAGGTGTTACAATTGAGATGAATCAAACACTTCTATTGAGTGATAAGGAAGAATTCTTTGAATGCTCAACCATTAATAGAAAATTTATAAGAAATAATAGGAGACATTGGGTAGAATGATAAACACATAAAATCAACATTGTTAGAAAAAGAAAAGGAAGTTTTGAGTTATAAAAAAGAACTATAGAAATGAAAGAGTGAAAAATTTGTGGAAATGATAACACTAGAATTTCAAAGATAAGAGAAGTTAACTAGAAAAGATACAAATAACATGTGCTAACTTAAAGGAATGAAATAAAATATGAAATGAATGGAGTAAATCTAGTGAAGCAAAAATAGAAAGTCACGATAGAGGCAACATAGAAAGCAATTAGAAGATGGTAGAAAAGTTTAATGTGTAGTAGTTGTAGTCATTAACTAGAATAGCCAAGGTCGCTTTAATCGACCAAGCCTTTAGAAAAAATTCTCAACAAATGGAAAAAGAAAAGAGTTGGCAAGAAATAACATGAAAGAGAAAGCACATGTCAAAGTACATAAATGAAAAGAATGAAGAAGAGTAAGAAATAGATAGAATAAGTCTAATGAGATAAGGAATAGATAGTCAACATATAAATGATGTAAAGAAATTGTGTATAATATAGATGCATTTGATGAGGAGCAATTTTCTAATAGCAGGTGAGGTAGCTAAAGTGGCCTTGTATAATCGAATCTTGGAAGAAAGCTATTAACATCAAGAATAAGTAAGAGGATATAGCTTGTATAAGAAAACTTAGTAGAAAGAGTAAGGAAGTTAGATTGAATTACCATTATAGGGGTTCACTGACTTGGCTTTCCCTTCTTAATTCGATGCATCCACATATAATACTTGAAGTTCGACAGGTGGAACTTTGATCTTCTTTTAAGCTCTTGGAAATTCTTCTTATTCTTTATTTTTTACAATTGCAAGGTACATCTCCATTTTGGCCAAATCAGAGGTGGCGTAAGGATTACAATTCCTCTAACGAAAGACAATAGTAACACTCCAATCCTAAGAGTCTTCTCATATTCGTGACCTTTTCGAGTCGCATTAACTCCCAAGTTTTCTTTGTTCCAAAGTGAGCACTTCAGTATTCATTTGTGGTATTAGGTTGTTATTTCCATAAACCCTAGTTGCGTTTTTTCAATTAGTTGGATGTGATAGTGGAGTAAGGTTTCCTTATTTAACTGAAGCAGTCTCGAGCAAATCTCTATTGGTTGTGTAAAATCTCCATGTTTGAAGCATCCCTAGTTCGGCTCTTTGAACTAACAATCTAGTTCCATGTGTTTTTGCCTCCTGCAGCAATGGCAAATTACTGAAATTAGAGCAGCTCTCATTGAAGTAATTGTTATATATTTCCTATTATTCTTCCATTATTACTCTTCTGGCCCTTTTGCATGGAAATTTTGTGTCTTCAGAATTGTTTTTCAAGTTGTCCTATCTAGGTCTTCCTCCTTTATTGGTGTGGTTGAGTCCACTATAGTAGTACAATTATAAACATATCTACTTTCCATAATAATCGCTTCTACAAATTCTACTCACACGTAATATCCAGATACCTCTTGAGGTAAAATTCCTCAAGCCAATTATTTTAGCCCAAAATTAAAGTGCAAATATACTACGTACTAAAAAAAAGTACATTTATATAGCATGCATAGTCAGATAAAAGACATATAAAGATATTGCATAGATATTTCACATAATATACAACCTACACAATCATAGGGCATTCCAAACAATGCCCCTTTATTCACACCTAATTACAGGCATAACAGAAAATCACAAATCTCCAAAGTACAGATATCAAAAGTCCTAAGTCCCAGCAACAATCCCCATTTCTAAGCTCCCATTATCATAATACAATCCTATCCGTCAAATCAGAGTTAGGATAGTCAAAATTGGAAGACTAGAATGAATATCAAAATCATATGTCTCTTCATCACATGTAGTCCTCTTATACTCAAAGAATTTCACTTGAGTATATTTATCACATTCCCTAACATATCTAATTGTTCTTGTCAACATAGATTTTTTCACAATTTTATCAAGGTTATCATCATTACGATACACAGGGATAAAATCTCCTCCTATAACAACTCATCAACACGTAGCAAGATTTTTTAAATTCAAATCACCATCAAAAGAGCTTAAACACAGATAACGATACCCATTCTTAAATTCTAAATCCTTAATTTTAAAGGTAATACTCAGCCCTATGCTCAACTTAACCTAGACTTAACTAACAATTCCAGATTCTACAATCTACAATCTATTCTATTAATCAAAAGATGCCCCTAACCATGTTCTTAACTTCAGTCTTACACTCCTTGAAATTCATCTCTCCAGGATAATCATCCTGGGTATAGGTTAACTTCCGGATTTTAATTTCTAAGTTACTACTACCAACAATATATAAATATCAACAAGTACCTGAGTTGTAAAAAGTGTGGGGGCTTCACAATGGGCATGGCTATGCGGTAGTTGTATACGTTCTAACACTCTTATTCACAAAAAAAAAAAAAAACACTTAGCTTAGTAAAAATCATAAAACCTAAAATTCTCAATCCATTAAGTCAAGGTAACTGCCTAAACCAGGGCTTTGATACCACTTGAAACACTCCGCTACCTACGTACCCCAAAAGGGGTAGGAATATCAACCCGTCTAAAGGATAAGTGGTGATATGCTCAGATTTGGGTTATAAAAATCATGCAATTTAAAGACCATTCCTAATTAAGTTTTAATTTAAATATCAATCCCCAAATCACATATATGAGTAAGTATACCCATCATTAAGCATAGTACAGGGAATTAACAAGTATCAATCCTCAAGGAACAAGTAAACATTAGTCACTCTTCATATGTTGTCTACCCTAGTAACAAAATTGATTACAAAGAAAATAAACTAAGTCGTTACAAGATATAGGAGAGGAGTCATGTATATAGACAGAAACGGTTAAAGATATAACATTTATTGACTAGCAAATATCTCAATTAATCATTATTATGGCATCACGAAAGAATAATTTAGAATCACTTCTTTTTCAATCTATGATTTCCTATCTTATAAGTAACTTAATGGATATATTCTATCTCTCCAATCTTACTTAAAAGACGCATTAAACTTAGTGTTTACAAATACCTCCATATTTTAGGTGATATAAGTATAAAATTAGCCAATAGCCCTATATTCGAGGTGAAATCAACCAATATTTGAATCACTTGAGTTCTTGTTCTTAACATTCTTTTACAATCCAGCTAAGACATAACAAATATAAAACTAATTAAATTGAACTCACTCCTAACTTCATTTTTCAAGTCCATTAGAAAGAAGAACATTCAATCAATTCATCAAGTAACCAAATACAAAAAATAATACCTAATGGATTAAAAAGCCAAAATCAATACAAAATCTTGAATTCAAGAACAACATCTACATACAATTAAAACATTAATCTCATCATCATTCAAGAAAAATAAAACAAAGGAAAAAGAAAGAACTCATAGACAAATCCCCTTCCTCTTCCATTGAAATCCCTTCTTAAACAATGCTCATATTCTTGGTGGATTCTTCTCTTCAGCGAGTGATTCTTCTTTTTGATCTTTGCATTCACCTCTCTTGTATATCTCTTCTTGAAATTTATGTGCATTTATAGCTTTTTAAGATGCCAAAAACGTTCCTCAAGACCTGTAGTTCGAGTATAAGGTAAATATAAAAAAAGATTCTTGATATCTTCCAATTCTGAACAAAATCGGACTAAAAACCACCTTAATTTGATCAGAATTGGAGCTCGGTCACTTTGAGTGGGTTAGCGCTAGTTCCGATCTAGAATTTCCCTATTCCTCTACTTTTTCCCCTCACTGTGCTTTGTTCTTCCAGATCTAAGCCAGGGCCGGTTCACATATTTTGGGCCAGCGTTGGGTCAACTCTAGAAGTGGACTATTTCACACAAAAATCTCTAGTTTCTACATAAAAACATAGAGAAACCCTTCTACAAGTAGAATATCAAAATGTAAGGGAATTGACTAGATATTATACTAAAAACATCACAAAAATACCTTAAATAGCTAGAAAAATATCAACACATTTTAGCCCTGTCGTATTCCCCCACACTTAAGCATTTGCTTGTCCCCAAGAAAACACTTAAGACAAGGAAAAAATAATTCAACAAACTCAACTTCTCAACAACTCATCCATAACAAAGCTATAATATTCTTCTAACCTTAAATATAATCTTGTCATTCATTTAACCCTTTCAAAAACCATGCAAACTCATGTATTAAACCAAATAATTCCATAGCCATCAAAGTTGTTGGGATGTATACCCTCTTAGACTAGGTTTTTGATGTAATCTTGATTTGTATTATTAAAATTTTTATTCTCAAAAATTATTTGTGACTCTTTCTATTACTTTTTGTGAATATTTTCGCTAAAAAGACCCATTGTGTTTAAGTAAATGGTTCATGTGAATGGAGGTCTTCCACAGTAAGGTATGAACCATGGGTTACTTAATATATAAACTATCGTTCTTAATCGAATAATGAGAGTGGGAATCTCATCATGGTGAGGTTATTTTGTTATTGATTCTAAATGTGGAATGACTTACCTTTAGCCAGTGAGTAGTCTTCTCATTTCATAACACAAACATATTTTGAATACGTTGAACTGGACCTGTAGTAATGGTTTCTTAAAGTACTATATAGAAAAAACTTAGACTACTAATGCTATAGGGTGGACATATACTCTATGGCCTGAGTATGGGTTGTTGGTCTAACGAAACTAGGAGCTTTTGCTTTAGTATACTATAATTGAGGTTCTATTGTAGGACCAATATGCTTGTATGTTGGGTATATGTGACTAGTTAGTTAAGATAGACTTGTGCAAGATAACTTCTCTACTATATCACCCTTTGTGACTACCCAAATAATCTAAATATCCAAGGCCCTGGAGAACATGACTTGGATATTTTCTTTAGGGTAGCTCCCTTGGAAAGCAAAAACATTCCAAGAAGCCGTGGATCATTGGACTAGAGGTCTAAGGATGATAGATGTCTTTTAGAGATGTGTTAATACACTTAATCATTTCTAAATAAATGACGATGTGTAGATAGATATTTTGGTTATTACACCTACAGGATGGAGACATTGCTAACGCAACATTGTCCTTGGGGTCAATATTTTCTTATGGTGATATTAGGAAATATTTAAAATACAAAATATAGCTATTTATATAGTAGGAGTATTTTGGTCATTTTAGTAGCCAAGGTGATGTGCGTTTTTTGTCCTTGGAATAGCCCATAAGTCCTAATTAATTTTGGCCCTACAAAATGGTCTTGGTTAAAGAGGATTTTATTTTATTCAGGAAGTCTAATTTATTATTGGATTAGAATAAAATAAAATATTGAGAGAAATTAAATTAAATTTATTATCTAGTTTAATTGGTTAATTAATTATTTAGGGCCTGAGCCCAGATTGATTAATTGGAAAAATTAACCTGGGCATAAACTCAGTAAAAGGTTGCAATAATTATCTTGGTCTATTTGGGTTCATTAATTATTTATTGGGTTATTTTTATAAGCCCAAAAAATAAATAATTAAGTTTTATTATTGATGGGCTCATTAAGTCTAAGAATAAATAATAATATTTTCTGGCCCAATAGCTTGGACTAGGGTTGTTTTTTTATTCACAAAACTGAAGCGTTTAAGGTAAGATAAACTTATTATGTGAAGCCTAATATTGATAATGTCCAGATGTTTTTGAAATACTAGAACCCCGGTGGTCTTTGTTATCAGTGAAGTTATGTATATCGTTAAAAAAAAACAATTGTGAAAAAGAACCAAGTCGTGTGTTTTCTTTCCTCTCGTTTTTCCTTCCTCCTTGATACTGCTAATTGATAGCAGAGTGTCAAGAGAAATAGAGACTGTTTTCTCGCCTAAATTTTGTTCACTAACAGTGTTTTGGCTGAGGAATATTCTGAGAATTGGAAAGCCCGTGTGTTCATGACAAGGAGAAGTAGACGGATAGCGGGCTTTGATCCAGAAGTTTCAACAAGTAGAGGAGAAGACGTTCCTATTGTTCTATTGTCTCCCTCAGCACCAAAAAGAATCATAAAGCATAGAGGTAAAATTAAAAAAAAATCTTTCGTTGTGTTTTTTACTGTGTTTTTAGGCTTCTGTGTTGTCCAGTATGCATGCTTCATATTTTTTTAAGCTTCAATTGGTATCAGAGCAATGAGGTTTTAAATGGCTTAGGAAGCATGCTAGTTTATTTTAAAAATGGCCAAATAATTGTTTGAAATTATACCTGCGATCATTCGTTTTAACTGGTATGGGATAGATTTTTGTAAGTCTCATGGTTAAGGTTTAGGATTCATTATAATCTATTGTTTTCCATAGCGATTTGTGTAAACCCAAAGTTTATGGGTATACGCGGATGTTAGTTTTGTTTTAATCCTTTTTGGTTTAAATCTATAATCAATATGCTGCCTGTGAGATCGTGGAAGAAAGATTGCCAAAAAAGTTTGCAATGAAAATCGTAGAAAAAAAACTGAAGAAGAAGACTGGGGAGCCGAGCTGCCAATGCAGGAGCTGAGCCACTAAGCCAAGATGTGGCTCGATTGGTCTTGAGACACGAAATGGCTCAGCCAAGCCGTAGTTTAGAAGCCACAGCAAGCACCATGCCGTCCCATGGCTGGGTGCTTTTAGCACCAATCCTGGGGAGGATGGCATGCATCTTCCCGCGGCTTTGGTCACAATTGTGTGTTAGGATTCGTGGACTCCTAAACGCGGAAAACATCCACGAATCCCTTCCGAGGATCCAAGTAAACGATTAAGAAGATTGTAGGTTTGCAAAATTACCTCTGTTAGGTGTAATCGATATCATTCGATTCTGATTGTGCTGCTGTATGTGCAACCTCAACAATCACCAGTCGCTGCAATATGCGAACGTCCTCTATCGGATACATACTGCGAATTCACTCGTCAAACGGGGAGTGCTAGCGCCTAAGGTTTTAGAGGCTTATTTTTCTGGTAGATGGAAGCTCGAATATTCTTAACAGAATAGCTCTCTAGAGAAGACGGCTAGGGTTTTCTTAAAACCCCCTCCGAATCTTTTGGAGTCCAACCCTAATAATATCTTATCGTATTTTAATTTTAATTTAAATTTAATTAAAATTGATATGATAAGATTCTGCCATTATCTCGGTAATTTAACTAATTAATTTACCTAGTCAGATTCTTATAATCTGGACATTATCCAGATACATCGAATGTGGACATATTTCCAAATTCATTATATCTGGTGAATTTTTTAAGTTCGATTAACTTAGACATATTTCCAAATTCATCGAATCTGGTTACCAGAAAAATAACTTAACAAGTTCGCTTATTTTGTGACCCTATAAGTTCATTTAACACTGGCAGTGTGCCCAAATCATATTTAAATGGCGTACAAGTTATAAGCGGTTTCTAGCAAAACATTATAACTATCCAAGTTAAATGAAGATCGGTGATCTCTTTGAACTAAACCATAATTTTATATTTAGTCCTTTTGTCACACGATATCTAGATTAAGCATAAGGTACGGAGCAGGTCATCTTTATTAAACTTAATCAATTATTTCTTGATTTCATAGTAGACTGTTCAAACAAATGATATCAATATCTTAGATTGATATATTTGAGCACGGCCATACATTTTAATAGTCTAACTTATCAAGGGGCCCATGGATATCTCTCCCATAATTAAGAGGGACAAATCCCTTCACTATCAATCATATTCCTCTCATTGATTTATTCTATATCCAATAGTAGTCTAATTTATTATTTGATTAAAGACAACTTTAGACAACGTCAAAATATAGAATTTATCAAGTAGGAAACTATGATGAATTTAGGTCGAAGGACTTTTAATATTATTATGGCTAGAAAGTACTTATGACATATTCCATGAAGTACTCTCACAGTGGGTCATGTCCAATACAATATTCTTTAACATTTATTTATGTTTTGACTCGATATCACAAATATCCATGACCAGTAAAACATAGCCATCAAGTCACAAACATACTAATTTTAATTTATTATTGTTCCAATAATAATAACCGATCAGGGACAGTTTTAGAATAGTCATTGTATTCATTGTTGAGTTTTACTATCAAGTCACGTACTTGATGACCACAAAACAAAATGCACTACTCATGGAAAGGAAAACCTCATATTATTATATAAAACATAACGATAATAGTATAAGTACAAATTGACTCTAGGGCATATCCCTAACATTGTGACCAAGAACTCATAGCTTCAATAGCGACATTAGCTGCAATAACTACATTATCTACAAGATCGGTACTGTCCTTATTTTATTTCCTTTGGGCGGGCATGTAGGCGTGCCGGTGCGAGCTGTATGGCGGGTGGTCCATGGGTCATGATTTGGTGTGGTGGGTGTGCAAGACCATGGGATTTTTATTTATTTATTTTCTTTTTTCCCTTGTAATTTTTGAGCAATTTCTTTTTTGGTTTTAGTCCCATACCAGACGAAGTTATTATTTTTGCAATAGTTAATATTCATGAAATATTTTTGCATGAAAAATAATAGTAAGGAATTTAGAATTAAACAAGACTATTAATTAATTTAATTAATATATTTAATTATATTCTTTGGACACTTAGATTTAAAAAATAGAGAAGCATGAAAAAGTTTACAGTTATCTAGCATGTTATTTATTGTAATACCTATGTGCACGTTTTCTCAAAGACTAAAGTCTTTGAGAATTTTTGACAAGAAAAAATATTTTTCTTTAATTAAATAGTTAATTTTAACTTAAACAAAAATTAATCATTGGTTATTTTCTTAGAGGATTTTATCCTTGATATAGAAAATATTTTAGATTTAGAAATTTTTGTAAGTTAAAATGAAAAACTATTTTAATTTATTTTCGCAAGGATAAATTATTTTTGTCAAATAAAAACTTGAGACCAAAGTCTCTAGAAAGTTTTAATGGAAAATTTTTAAAATCATTAAGTTTTAACTTAAATAAAATTAATCCATGAAAATTTCTCAAAGGGTATAAACTTTGACATAGAAATTTTTATGGGTTTATATATTTTATTTTCAAGTTAAAAGAAAAAGTAATGGAAAATTTTAAAGGATATTTTTCTAAAAAACCCTTGTTTTAAAAAACTAAGTGGGAGAGGGGTTCCAATGGACCCACGAGAATCTAGAACTAATGGAGATGATGTAATTAATAACTCTGGAGGTTATAATACGAGGTATGTTTATAAGAAATGAAAAGAAATGGCCATCCTTTCGATAGAATTATCTTCTAGATCATTACCTAGAAGGGAAATTAATTTGTGGTGGTTAACACACTTAGATTAGGAAACTGTTAATCTTCCCAAGAAGCTATGTCAGATTTCCTAAGAGCCAAATTAAACATGTTAAAGATAATATTGATAGGTTTAATTATTATCAGTTTAATATGAGGATAAAGTACACAAAAATAATTTATTTTTTCACAAAACTGAGAATTTCTTTTATTTTTTATTTTCAGAAATGGTTGGTGGAGGTTCTTTCAATCATTTAGCCGTTATTCTCCGGGAGAGTAAACTAACAGGTCCTAACTATATGGACTGGAAAAGGAACTTAGACATAATACTCATAGTTGAAGAGTAAAAGTATGTCCTCTGCGAAACCTGCTCGGTTATTGGGGAGGGTTCCACCGATAAGGAGCGAGAGGCTGAGAAGGCGTGGAAGAAGGCTGATGAAATGACATTCTAGTATATGTTAGTCTCCATGTCTAATATGCTTTAGTCCAAACATGAGCACATGGCGATTGCTTACGACATAAGCACATCTTTAGCCATGATGTTCACTGACAATAGCTGGCCCACAAGGCGGGAGGCTCTTCAAACGATTATCAATACTAAGATGGTTGAGAGAGTATTAGTCAGGGAGCATATACTCAAATGATTGCTGCATTCGCAGAAGCAGAAGTCTTGGGGGCTATAATTGACCCCGAGAGCCAAGTGGACATAGTTCTGGAATCTCTACCAGGCTCTTTTACTCAGTTCAAGTTGAACTACAATATGAACAAGTTAAAATATGATTTTAACTGAGTTAGTGAAAGAGTTCCAAGTGGCAGAGAAGGTCATGAAGCCACAATCAAAGGTTATGATTGCTTTTTCTTCAAGAACTGGGCCCAAGCTTAGAAACTTTTAAAAGAAGAAAGGTAACGTAGCACCCCAGCCCAAGTCCCAGCTCAAAGATAAACCCAAGGACACATGCTTCAAGTGTGAAAAGAAGGGACACTGAAAAAAAGAGTGTCTATCTTCAAGCTAAGAAAATCCCCACAGGTAATGTTTTCTATCTAGTGACTATATCAATAGTTGGATCAACTTCCACTTGGATTGTTAATTCAGGGGCCACTGATCACATCTATAACTCTTTATAGGGGTTTAGAAAGATAAGAAGACTCCAGAAGGGCAAATATGGACTACGTATGGGAAATAGAGCACAAGTATGGGCCTTTGCAGTGGGAGAACTAGAACTAGTTTTTTTATTGTAATAGAATAGTTGTTTTGGAGGATATTTTATTTGTACCTGATTTTAGACAAAATTTGATTTCGGTTGCAAAACTAATAAATCAAGGATATTCTATTTCTTTCCATTATGGTATATCTATTAGTAAAAATGGAGAACTTTTATGCACTGGACATATGTATTGAAACCTATTCTTCATTAATCCTATTAATAATCAATTAAACAATGCTCAATCTAAACCTTTAAATAGGAAGAGAAAGACCAATGTCACTAACTCATATCTTTGGCATCTAAGGTTGGGTCATATTAACTTAACCAGAATTTAGAGGTTAATCCATGATGGGTGTTTAGGCTCATTAAGATTGGAAAGTTTGTCTCAGTGTGAATCCTCTCTTATGAGAAAAATGACCAAAATGCCATTTACCCAAAAGGAACATAGGGCTAAAGTGATATTGAGTCTTGTTCATACTGATGCATGTGGTCTTTTGTCTACACTAGCAAGAGTGGGGTTTGAATACTTCATCACTTTCACGGATGATTGTACTAGGTATGGTTATGTTTACTTGATAGGATGCAAGTTTGACTCTTTTAATAAGTTCAAAGAGTTTAACGCTGAAGTGGAGCATCGGACAGTTAAACTGATCAAGACCTTACGATCAAATCATAGTGGAGAGTACCTCCTTGGTGAATTTAAGGATTACATGGTACATCATGGGATAGTATCCCAACTCTCTGCATCGAGAACACCCTAGTAGAACAGAGTAGCTGAGAGAAGGAACATGATATTGATGGAAATGGTCCGAAGTATGATGTCTCATGCTACTTTTCTGGTGTCCTTTTGGGGATATATCCTGGAAACAACGACATATATTCTGAACTTTGTGCCTTCCAATTCAGTATCTAAGACAGCCTATGAGATGTGGACTGGGCATACCCTAAGTCTAAATCATCTAAAGATATAAGGTTGTCCAGCTTATGTACTGATTAAGGGAGATAAGTTAGAACTAAGATCAGAATTATGCTATTTTATTGGATATCCAAAACGTACAAAGAGTGGTTACTTTTATCATCCTAAGGAGCAAAAAGTACTTGCAAGTACTAATGCTAGATATTTGGAAGATGATCAAACCACATCCACTAAAGATTTAACATGGTTGGAACTTAAGGAGAAGTTATCTTCTAAATCGATTTCTTTTAACCTGATTATGGAACAAGAAGAGGCACAACCTTTAGAACTTATACTAATAGAGCTTCGTCATAGTGGGAGGGTATCTAGGGTTTCAAAAAGATGGATTGGAGAGGTTTTTAACCTAGTCTCTGACTATCAGGAACAAGATCCCACTGGCTACAAGGAGGAAATTACTAATGCCGATGCAAACCTATGGCATGAAGCAATGAAAGCTGAGATTGAATCTATGTACTTCAATCAGGTTTGGGATCTTGTAGCTTCACCTGAATGAATAAAACTCATTGGGTGTAAGTGGGTATACAAGCAGAAGAGGGGATCAGATAGGAAGGTGAAAACCTTCAAAGTTAGGCTTGTGGCAAAAGGATACACTCAGAAAGATGGCATTGACTATGAGGAAACCTTTTCCCCAGTAGCCATGCTTAAATCCATCCGTATCCTCCTTACCATCGCATGTCATTATGACTACGAGATGTGGCAAATAGATGTTAAGACGACATTTCTCAATGGCTATCTTAGCAAATATATCTATATATCCCAATCGGAAGGTTTTGTTACTAAGGGCCAGGAACCTATGGTTTATAAGTTTAAAAAATCTATTGATGGACTTAAGCAGACATCCAGAACATAGAACATTCGTTTTGATGAAATTGTAAAATATTACGATTTCGTTCAAAACGATGATAAACTATGTGTGTATAGGAAATTGGAAGGCATAAACGTGGTTTTTCTTGTACTATATGTGGATGATATTCTACTTATTGGGAATGAAGTAGGGACATTGTCATCTACTAAGGTTTGGTTATCAAGTCAATTTAGTATGAAGCACTTGGGAGAAGCCAGTTACATTCTCAAGATTAAGTTTCTTTGAAATAGAAAGTAGAGAATGTTAGGATTATCCCAAGCTACATACATTGACAAGATGCTGGCCAAGTTCAGCATGGACTCATGCAAGGGAGCGTTAATCCCTTGTAGACATGGGTTACGTTTTTCTTCAAAGGACTGTCCAAAGTCTCAAGAAGAAAAAAACAGAATGAGTAGGATTCTCTATGCTTCAGCTGTGGAAAGTCTCATGTATGCCATGCTGTGCATTAAGCTAAATATCTGCTTTATCGTAGGCTTAGTTAACAGATATCAGTCAAAACCTAAGGTTTATTGGCAAGTTATAAAGTATATTCTTAAGTACGTTAAGGGAACAGGGGATTATATGCTGGTTTACAGGGTTGATGACTTAGTTCATACAGAA
The DNA here is from genome assembly GCA_026120185.1 of Voacanga thouarsii. NCBI lineage: Eukaryota > Viridiplantae > Streptophyta > Magnoliopsida > Gentianales > Apocynaceae > Voacanga > Voacanga thouarsii. Next base: position 1,416,074 of record JANUWF010001937.1, read on the forward strand.
TACACAGACTTAGACTTCCAAACAGATACGAATGAGAGAAAATTTACTAATAGATATGTCTTCACCTTATTTGGAGGGGCTATTTCATGAAAGAATATTGAGCAATCTTATATTACTGGCTCAACTATTGAAGCTGAGTATGTGACAGCTTCAGAGACATCCATGAAAGCAGTTTAGCTCTGGATGTTCCTTTTAGAACTTAGAGTCGTGCCATAGATGGACAGGCCGATTGTGATGTATTGTGACAATACTGGTTTCGTCTCATAATCCAAAGAACCTAGGAACCACAAAAAGGGAAAGCGCATTGAGATGAAGTACCACCTCATCCGGGATTTCATCCGAAGACGGGAAGTTATGGTGGAACAAATTACCTCGAAGAAAAATCTAGTAGATCCTTTCACCAAGCCTTTGGATGAAAGAGTATTTAGAAGACACTTAGACGCCATAAGGGTGGGCACTTATAGACTTACTTAGTCTTTGATAGGGGCTAAATTAGTCATATTTTTCCTAGTTATTTAAGGTTCTTTTGCAATATATTTTGTTCAATAACTAGTCATATTCCTTCATATTTGAGATTTTACCCTTGGAAAGGTATTTTTTTCTTTATTTTAGATTTTTAGGGTAAAACGAAACAAAAACGTCGTAAAACAGAGGAGAGGCGGTGCCGGCTAGGGCCCTAGAACCAGCGTTGGCCATGCACTGTTGAAACAAACTTCGAAGCGATGGAAAAATTATTGAAACAGAGCAGAATAGAACCAAGGTGGCGCCGGCTGTGAAGCTGGAACCGGCGGCAGCTGCATTCTGAACACATTGTGTAAAATTCGGAGAAAAATCGACGAACAAGTGGAGAAGCAGAACACAACCAACGTCGGCCCCGAGAGCCAAGGCAGCGCCGGTTGTGCCCTGAAGCCAAGGTGGTGCTGTGATTTTTCTACGCAATTTTTGGTAATCTGAGGAGTTTTATTATCTTCCAATTTCTACTCGGCCAAGAAATTTGTACCTACAAGTTTAAGCACTTCCTAAGCTTATAAATAGATTAAAAACACAAGGAAAAAGCGGGGAGAATTTATTGATCATCACAGAAAACCACTCAATCGAAGGAGGAATTCTTCAAGTTCAAGGAGGGTTATATAAGAAGGTTTTCAAAGGAAGAAGAAGGAGGCTTGTCTATGAGTGCTTTCTTTTACTTTGTTTTCTTTTTCTTGAACAATGATGTGTTAATTGTTTTATTGTAGTTTGACATTGTTTTAGATATTCGTGATATTTATAGTACTTGATTTTTTGATTAATTGATTATTTTTCTTGGTATTTAATTACTTGGGCTTATTACGAGGTTAGTTAGTTGGTTCTTTCTATTAGCTCATCGAGACCAAGGGGGTTGATGGTAGTTTCGATTGATTAATTTCATATTTGTTGTCAATTAACTCGTCGAGACCAAGGGGGTTAGTTGATGAGGACTGGGTAATTAAATGTTAATTGATGTTTGCTGAGACCAAGGATTCATTGGTTAATTTCATGTTATAAATTCGCCGAGACCAAGGGAATTTAATCAAGGATTGTGTTTAATACATCTCTTAGGTGAATTAGTTGAGACGAGACCAAGTAATTCTAATTTATCTAGAAGATAGTGATTTCATGGATTGAAAATGAAGTGAGTCTATCTTAATCCTTCATGATGCCAAGAGAATGATTAGTTATGATAACGATTAAGTCCTTTAAGATCATGTTTGTCTAAACAATGGTTTGAATTACATACTTCTTCATCCTTAACATGTATATATTTTTATTTTAATTTTCTTTTTCTTTGTTTTTTACTTTATCGAGTCAGTTAAACAATAAAAGAAAGGTAATTAATGTCTACTTGTTCCTGGAGGATCGACATTCGTTTGAACCTTATGCTCGGTTAATGATGAATACACTTGCTCATATGTGTGATTTGGTTGAACGTTTTAATTTAAACTTGATTGAGAATGTGCTTAGTTTTTGTATAATTTTTATATCTAAGTCCGAATGCATCAAGTTTTTGGCGCCGTTGCCGGGGAACAATAGCATGAAAGCTTGGATTTTGTTGATTTAACCATGTAAATTTGTAAATATATATAAATATGTAGATATGTAAGATATGTATAATTGTTCTTTTCGTAAAAAGGTGCTATCTTTTGTATTTCATGTATTCTTGTATACCCTTGTAACCTAACCTACCCTACTGACTTTGACTATGTTTTTTTTACTAACTTTGTAACCTTGTAGTTTTGTTTTTAATGATTAATTATGTATCTAACTTGCTTCTTGTTTTCTTAGGTGTTACCCTTGGTACATGACTCGAAAATTCGAAGGTGAGATAGTCGATTTTGACCCTGAAATCGAGAGGACGTTATCCAAAATTCACCAGACAATTCAAAAGAACCTGATCGTCGAGATGGATGGTGCTCGACAGAACAATGCTGGGAATGGCAGAGGGTTATGGATGACTTTGTGAAACCCGCAATCTCGGGCACAGCTCAAGTATCACTAGACCTAGGATAGATGCAAATAATTTTGAAATAAAGCCCAACATTATCCAAATGGTACAAAATATGGTTCAATTTGACAGGCTACCTGAAGAGGATCCCAATGCTCACTTAGCTAATTTTCTTGAGATTTGTGATACTTTCAAGATAAATGGTATTTCTGAAGATGCCATTAAGTTAAGACTTTTTCCTTTTTCCTTGAGAGATAGAGCTAAATCTTGGTTAAAGTCCTTACCTACAAGTTCTATCACAACTTGGAGTGCCCTAGCTGAAAAACTTTTTAGCCAAATATTTTCCTCCAGCTAGGATAGCAAAACTTTGGAATGAAATCTTCGCATTCCAACAATTAGATTCTGAGCCCTTATATGAAAGTTGGGAGAGATTTAAGGAGATGTTAAAAAAATGCCCATACCACGGATTTGAGCTGGGAATGTAAATACTTATCTTCTTGAATGGCCTCACGTACGTAACACGGCAAGTGGTGGACTCTTCTACAGGGGATTCCATCAATCATAAGACCCTGGAACAGGTATTTGAGCTTATTGAAAATTTGGCTTCTAATAATTATTCTTGGGGAAGTGCAAGGTCAAAAGCTTGTATGCAAGGAGTGCACAAAGTGGATGTTGTGGCAGCATTAGAGGCTAAGGTGGACGCCTTAACTTAAAAGATGGAATAGATGGTGATGCCTCAAGGCCAAGTGTTAAATGTCAATTGTCATTTCTGTGGAGAAGGACACCCCAATCATGAATGCCAAAATATGGGATCACTCCAAGAAACGTCGGAACAAGTGGCCTTTGCAGGTAATGTCCGGCCAGGTAACAACCCTTATAGCTCTACCTATGATCCTGGTTAGCGAAATCATTCTAATTTCTCTTGGAGCAATGGGAATCAACCTAGCCAGGGTTCTTTCAATTTTGGCAGAAATCAAAGGAACCAAAACCCTATAACCAACACTGCAGCACCTCTAAAACCACCATTAGAAGATTTGATTGGCTAATTGGTAAATACCACGGAAACTAAGTTCCAAGGAGTCGATACAACGACAAGGAACTTAGAGGCTTCCATACACAATTTGGAGAACCAAATTGGTCAACTAGCTAAACTCTTGGGAGATTGTCAAGCGGAGACATTACCAGGGAATACTGAGGAAAATCCACAGGATCATAGCCGTGGGAAACATTGAAGCAGTCTTACTTTTTTTTACTTTCAGTTTTTGTGATTAAGACAATTTTGTTATTTCTATCATTTTGATTAATTAATTAGAGTTCATTATTCAGCATTATTGTATGTTTTGCATTTTTACTTGAAAAAAAAAATGGAGAACTTGACAGAACCGAGTTGGCGTTGGCTCTAAGAGCTCGGACCGTCGCCGGTTCCTGTCGGGTGAAGCATAATTTAAGGGCCATTTTGGCCACTTTTCCTTCAAAATCTCCATTCTGCCTCTCAAATTCTCTCAAGCCCGCACTGGCTTTACATCCCTTACTTCCCAAAATTTTGATTTTGCAACTCCTAAACACTTCTATAACGTCTATTGACTTCTCTTTGGATGATCCTACGGATCAAAACTCTCAAAATCTTCGATTTTTCATAATACCATCACATTCAATCCACAAGAAAGAAGCTTAGATTTCTACAAAAAGCTTGCATATTTTGCTTGTCCATGCATATAAGAGCATAAATGTATGATTTTTATTTCATTCCTATTGTTAAAATGATGGAGATGATTTTTTCTAATTTTAGGGACACTTTTGGCCGAAATTTGGGATTGTGTATGCTATGATTGAATTGTGCATTACTCCTTGAGCTTCATGAGTTAGACGAGATTAGGAGTAAATGGTTCTTTGATACTTAACTCATGTACATGATCATTCGAGACTTCATGCATATAGCTACGGCTAGAATTGTGGCTATTGGTGATACTTGAATATATGTAACGTGCATTATTGATCACATGATACCATGATACTGTCTTCATTCACAAGATCATGTTTACTAGCATGCTTTGAGGATATCAACACATTTATGCTTTACAGTGAACTTTACATGTATTATGCAGGTTGTGTTGTATTGATTGAATTGGTTGTTGGAGTGGATATATATTGAAGGAGTTTGGGTTTTGTGGATTGTGAGATTGGTTGAGGGTTGTGTGAGATTTGAGGAATATTTGTGCAGGGGGTAGCTATCCTATTTTTAGTCTTTGAGCTTACTTATTTTCTCTTCCTATTCCCCTATTCCTTACTTGATATCATGTCTAGAGTGAGGGGTCAGTCTTCTAAAAGGGCAAGAACTTCCTCTTCCTTAGCCCCTTCATCTATTGATCCTTTGTCCCTAAGACTTACTAAATTTATAGATGCATCTTGTGAGGAATGGTACAGTAAGAGAGGCTCTAATAAGATTATTGTCGAGCGTACTTTCTCACCCACCTTAGACCGTGCACTTAAATTGGGAATGACGTTTAGACGGCTGGATGGGGGTCGATAGTACAATTGAAATGGAAGTATTGTCCCGTGCTTATTAAGGAATTCTATGCTAACATGACGGATAAGGATTATAAACATATTCCACATATTGAAACAAGAGTGAAAGGAGTTCCTATTGTCATCACTCAAAACCAATTAGCTAATCTCCTCCAGGTTTTTTACGATGATACTTAGCAAGGGATTGATATGAATAATCAAAAGATTCTTTCTGACCCGAATTGAGATGTTAGAGGGACTAGAGCTACCTTAGGCTTATATAAGCATAATACTTTCCAAGCTAATAGTTTTTATTCCAACAATGATTTGACAGCTAACTTTCGAGCTCTAGTCTACATGTTTGGGTTCAATGTTGTACCCCGTGCTAGTGGTTTCAATGAGACTAGACTGATTGACATTTATATTTTGCATTAGATGATGAACACATTACCTATCCCTCTTGCACCCTTGATCATCCAATCTATTAGGGTGGTTGTTCATTACCGTCTCTCCATAAAAGCCTTTATTTTTCCCTTGGTTATAATGAAAATTCTAAAAGACTTTGGTGTGAGTCTTGAGGAAGAACTCATGGAGGCTACCTCTGAGCACGATATGGTCATCGAGCAAACTCTTATGAGTTGCCGGCACAAGTACAACCAAGAGTTGAAAAAGTGGCTAACTCATTTTGAGGTCAGACATCCCGGGTAGGTAAGGCCACCCACAGTGGAGGAGGAGCACCCACCACCACCGGCACGTGCACGGGCTAGCAGTTCTCAGTCCCACTCTCGGACTGACTTTGAGACTACCGTGTTGGGGCGACTCAATCAGCAAATGGCAGTACTCCTACGCTTGCAAGGTACTATGGAGGACATAGCAAGACGGCAAGCTACTATGGAGCAGCAGTTAGCCGAGTTGAGGTAGTATTCTTTTGGGCCACATGGTGGAGCGAGTACCTCTACACCAGTTGAGGATGATGAGGACGATGATGATGAGGAGGACTGATGATTTTTCTCGAGCACTCTTGTTTTTCCTTTCTCTTTTAATGTTTTTTTTAGTTAGTTTTTTGTTTTCTTTTTTGTGCACCCATTTCTTTCTTTTGTTTTTGCTTTATTTTCTTTTCTAGGTTTTATTCTTTGGTGTGTTTTCTTTTGTAGTTTTCTTTTTTAGGTACTTTACCAATGCCTCATTCTTCAAGCATTCATATCTTGTACGACACAATGCCAATTGAATGGAAGTTTGTTTCTCTTATCTCTTCTCCTTTCTATTTTTGGTCCCATGGTATTATTGTTCTTGTTACATTTATTTGGCCATTGAGGACAATATTCAGTTTAAGTGTGGGGGAGTGATTTGATTGACAAGTCTTCTATACATATTATTTAGCCTTCTTGGGAGCAAATTTTTGTACGAAAATTTTTAAATTTTTCTGATTTTTTGGAGATTTCAAGCTGTATTTTTTTATGCATGTCTTTAGGATGGATTGTAGAGCATGTGTTCTAGATCATTTATGGCTTATGCATGATTTTTTATACTCACTTGGACAAAGTAGTTCTTGATCAAATGCTGTACATTATTCTTAAACCTATTTTTTTACTAAAATTCATAGAGCATTCTAGAATTTACTTGAATACTTTTTGAGGCGAAATAAGAAAGACAGTCATGATTTAACTTTGGGATGACGGTAATGGGCCTTTTTTGGATAGTTTGAGCTTTTCAAACCTACCTATTTCAATATTATCCCTAGTGCCTATTTTGAGCCTAAATTATTGATTTCTTTCATTAAAACCTGTCACAAGATTTTGTCCATTGGTTGTTTATGAGAGTTTGAATAATTTTCTAAATCTTTATGCTCTTGGTGGATGAAAGTGTATGTAAGAAAATGTTGAGGAAGAATGTTGGGGAAAAAGATCATAACTTGTTACTTTTAGTCATGGATCAATAACAAGTTGAGGTGGAAAGGAAAAGGGAAGAAAATAAATAGCTGCGAGAAAAGAGAGATTGAAAACAAGAAAAGAAAAGAAGAGCAACAGTAAGAGTGAGAAAACAAGGAGTTGAAAAAGAAAAATAAAGAAAAAGTAGAGAAAAGACTTATTGAATGGAATGAAGAAAGAAAAGATCACAAAAGGAATGGTGATTGAGCTGAGAAAAAAAGTTAAGTTCATAATTTTTGACACCATTACTGGAAAATTTGAGTGATCTTGTGAAAGAAATAGAAAAGAGTTGATGAAAAGAAGAGTTGAAAGAAAAAGAAAAAATGCAGGATTTGCTTGAGTTAAGTTGTAATTGTTGTATAAGGTTATGGTTTGATTGATTTTTGGAATAGGAGAGCAAGAAGAGTTAGAAATTATTGATTCAATTTGTTTATCCTTTTCTTGTTAACTCTCAGTTTTTCTTTGACTTTTGATTCTCCTATATCATTCATTTGATAAGCTACATTACAAGCCTTTAGCCTTACATTACAAGTTTAAAAGTCCTACTTGATCTAAGTAGAATCATGAGATGTCTTGGATTAGTGAAGAGAGTGTATGAAAAGTAAGTATATGGAATGCATATTTTTTTGAACTAAATTCTTTCCAAAGGTTTGAGAATAGTGTAAAGTATTGGGATGGTTTTACTAAGTCATTTATCACTAACACACGTCTTGCATTCGTTGTGAAAGATGTAGTAGCATGTGTTTTATGTTCTTGAATGAAGAAAGCATTGAAGATATGGTTTGGAAATTGATTGAGTGATGGATTTAACCTTGTGTTTTTCTACTTGTTCTTGATACTTTGCTTGAGGACAAGCAAAGAGCTAAGTGCGGGGGAATTGATAGGGGCTAAATTAGTTATATATTTCCTAGTTATTTAAGGTTATTTTGCAATATATTTTGTTTAATAACTAGTCATATTCCTTGATATTTGAGATTTTACCATTGGAAAGGTATTTTGTTCTTTATTTCAGATTTTTAGGGTAAAACGAAACAAAAACGTAGCAAAACAGAGGAGAGGCGGCGCCGGCTAGGGCCCTGAACCAGCGCCGCTGTGCACTGTTGAAACAAACTTCGAAGTGACGAAAAAATTGTTGAAACAGAGTAGAACAGAACCAAGGCAGCACCGGCTGTGAAGCTGGAACTGGCGCTGGCTGCATTCTGAACACATTGTGCAAAATTCAAAGGAAAATCGGTGAACAAGTGGAGAAGCAGAACACAACCAACGTCGGCTCCGAGAGCCAAGGCAGCGCTGGCTGTGCCCTGAAGCCAAGGTGGTGCTGTGATTTTTCTATGCGATTTTTGGTAATCTGAGGAGTTTTATTATCTTCCAATTTCTACTCGGCCAAGAACTTTGTACCTACGAGTTTAGGCACTTCCTAAGCTTATAAATAGATAAAAAACACAAGGCAAAAGGGGGGAGAATTCATTGATCATCATAAAAAATCACTCAATCGAAGAAGGAATTCTTCAAGTTCAAGGAGGGTTGTACAAGAAGGTCTTCAAAGGAAGAAGAAGGAGGCTTGTTTATGAGTGCTTTCTTTTACTTTGTTTTCTTTTTCTTGAACAATGATGTGTTAATTGTTTTATTGTAGTTTGACATTGTTTTAGATATTCATGATATTTAGAGTACTTGATCTTTTAATTAATTGATTAGTTTTCTTGGTATTTAATTACTTGTACTTATTACAAGGTTAGTTGGTTGGTAGTTTCGATTGATTAATTTCATATTTGTTGTTAATTAACTCGTTGAGATAAAGGGGGTTAGTTGATGAGGTCTGGGTAATTAAAGGTTAATTGATGTTTGCCGAGACCAAGGATTCATTGGTTAATTTCGTGTTATAAATTCACTGAGACCAAGAGAATTTAATTAAGGATTGTGTTTAATGCATCTCTTAGGTGAATTAGTTGAGACGAGACCAAGTGATTTTAATTTATCTAAACGATAGTGCTTTCATGGATTGAAAATGAAGTGAGTCTATCTTAATCCTTCATGATGCCAAGAGAATGATTAGTTATGATAACGATTAAGTTCTTTAAGATCATGTTTGTCTAAACAATGGTTTGAATTACATACTTCTCCATCCTTGACATGTATATATTTTTATTTTTATTTTTTTAATTTTAATTTTCTTTATTTTTCACTTTATCGGGTCGGTTAAACAATGAAAGAAAGGTAATTAATGTCTACTTGTTCCTGGAGGATTGACACTCGTTTGAACCCTATGCTCGGTTAATGATAAGTACGCTTGCTCATATGTGTGGTTTGAGTTGAACGTTTTAATTTAAACTTGATTAGGAATGTGCTTAGTTTTTGTATGATTTTTTTACCCAAGTCCGAATGCATCAGTCTTAGAGTGCAAGTGAGAGATTATTGGGATATATGCTCTTTTAGACTAGGTTTCTGATGTAATCTTAATTTTTATTAATAAAAATTTTATTTTCAGAAATTGTTTGTGAAATTTTCCATTACATTTGGTGCATATTTTTGCTAGAAAAGACCCATTATGTTTAAGTAAATGGTTTCATGTGAATGGAGGTCTCTTACATAAGGTATGGAACATGGGTTACTTAACACATAAGCTATCATTCTTAACTGAGTGATGAGAATTGGAATCTCATCATGGTAAGGTTATTGTGTTATAAATTTTAAATATGGAATGGCTTACCTTTAGCCAATGAGTAGTCTTCTCATTTCATAACATAAGTGTATTTCAAATATGTAGAACTGGACTTGTAGTAATAGTTTCTTAAAGTACTATACAGAAGAAACTTAGACTATTACTATAGCGTGGACTTATACTCTGTGGCTTGTGTATGAGTTGGTGGTCTAACGAAGCTAGGAGCATATGCTTTGATATACTACAGTTCATGTTCTATTGGAGGACCAATATGCTTGTATGTTAGGTATATATGACTAGTTAGTTAAGACAGACTTGTACAAGATAGCTTCTATGCTATATCGCCCGTTGTGAGTGTCTGAATGTTTAAATATCCAGGGCCCTCGGGAACATGGCTTGGATGTTTGCTTTAGAGTAGTTCCATTGGAAAGCGGAAACATTTCAAAAAGTCATGGATTATTGGACTAGAAGTCTAAGGATAGTAGATGTCTTTTAGAGAGGTGTTAGTACACTTCATCCTCTCTAAATGAACGGCGATGTATAGAGGGGTATTTTAATCATTACACCTGCAGGACAGAGACATTGCTAATGCAACATTGTCCTTGGGGTGAATATTTTCTTATGGTAATATTAGAAAATATTTAAAATGTAAAATATAGCTATTTATATAGTAGGGGTATTTTAGTTCTTTTAGTAACAAAGGCGATGTGTCTTTTTGGTCTTCGGAATAGCCTATAAGTCCTAATTAATTTTAGGTTGAGGAAATGGTCTCGGTCAAAGAGGATTTTATTTTATTCAAGAAGTCTAATTTATTATTAGACTGGAATAAATAAAATATCGAGAGGAATTAAATTAAATTTATTATCTGGTTTAATTGGTTAATTAATTATTCAGAGCTTGAGCCTAGATTGAATAATTGGAAAAATTAACCTAGGCTTAAACTAGGTTAAAGGTTTGAATAATTATTTTGGTCTATTTAGCTGATTAATTATTTATTGAGTTATTTTTATAAGCCCAGAAAATAAATAATTAAGGTTTATTATTTATGGACTCATTGAGTCTAAGAATAAATAATAATATTTTCTGGCCAAATAGCTTAGACCAGGGTTGTTTTTTTATTCACAGAATTGAAGAGTTTAGGGTAAGCTAAACGTTTTTTGTGGAGGTCAATCTTGATAACGTTCGGGTGTTTTGAAAAACTAGAACCCTAGTGGTCTTTGTTATCAGTGAAGTTATATGATCTTTGACAGCACATTGATATGATTATGGAAAGCACCAAAATTGTAGCTTGAACTCAAAACAGAAACCCTACCAAACTCACATATAAGAATATCAAAATGTGATAGGGCCTAAATTAGTCATATATTTCCTAGTTATTTGAGGCTATTTTGTGATATATTTTGTTCAATAACTGGTTATATTCCTTCATATTTAACATTTTACCATTGGAAAGGTATTTTGTACATTATTTCAGATTTTAGGGGTAAAATAAGGCAAAAACGTTGCTAAACAAAATAGAGGTGGTGCTGGCTAGGACAGGAGAACCGGTGCCGGACACGTGCTATTGGCACGCACTTCGAGATGATAAAAATTGACAAAAACAGAGCTAAACAGAACACAGCCAGTGCCGGTTGGGAGCTTAGAGGTGGCATCGGCTGCCCCCTAGAAGAATTAGCACAAAAATAAAGAAAAATCAGCGAACGGATGGAGAAATAGACCACAACCGGCACCGGCCCTAGGCAGGTTAGGCGGCACCGATTGTGCACTGGTATAGAGGCGATGCCTCGATTTTTGTTTGTATTTTTTGATAATTTATAGAGTTTTAGTATTTTCCTACTTCTATTCGGCCAGAAACCCTAGAGGGACGAATTTAGGCACTTCTAAAGCTTATAAATAAAGGAAAAACACAAGGAAGAAAGAGGGAATTCATAGATCAAAACACAAATCACTCAAAATTAAGGAAGACTGTACAAGAGAGTCTACGAAGGAAGAAGAAGGAAACTTGTCTATGAGTGCTTTCTTTTTAACTTTGTTTTCTTTTCTTGAACAATGATGTATTAATTATTTTATTGTAATTTGACATTGTTTTCGGTATTCATGATTTTTAGAGTTACTTTGATCTTTTGATTAATGGATTGTTATTCTTGGTATTTAATTACTTATACTGATTACGAGATTAATTTATTATTTCTTTATATTAACTTACTTGGAAAATGGATTGATGGTGGTCTCAATTCATTAATTTCATATTTGTTGTCTATTAACTTGCTTGGAAAATGGGTTAATTGCTAAGAACTGGGTAATTGAAGGTTAATTGATGTTTACCAAGATATGGATTCATTGGTTAATTTCATATTTTAAGTTTGCCAGGATATGGAAATTTAATCAATGATTGTGTTTAATGCATCTTTTTGGTGAATTAGTTGAGACAGGATATATGATGCTAATTTGTCTAGAAGATAGTGATTTCATGGATTGGAAAAGAAGTGAATCTATCTAAATCCTTCATGATGCCAAGAGAATGATTAATTATGATAATGATTGGGTACTTTAAGATCGTGTTTGTCAAAATAATGGTTTGAGTTACATAATTCTCCATCATTGACATGTATATGTTCTTTTATTTTTATTTTTTTCACTTTATTGAGTCGGTTAAACAATGAAAGAAAAGTGATTAAGGCATACTTGTTCTTTGAGGACCGACACTCGTTTTAAACCCTATGCTATGCTTAATGATGAGTACGCTTGCTCATATGTGTAATTTGGAATTAACGTTTTAATTTAAACTTGATTGGGAATATGCTTATTTTTATATGATTTTTATACCCAAATTCAAATACATCAAAATGCAAAGAAATTAACACTCTTGTGTTAAAGTGAATCTAGCCTACTATAAAAACACCTTAACACCCTAATTTATCAAAGATTAGAACACCAATGATAGGAATTTGAAATCGCCTAACTCAATCCCATCAAACACACTAGGCAACATAACAAATAGAATAGAGATGGAGTTTAGATTATCCCTTAAGATTTAGAGACAAGATCAAAGGTGGGACTAAATTCTTTGATTTAGTCGTGATGTTTAATGGATATCACCTAAGAAGGTCATCCTCAAGAACTCTCCCTCTAGAGAAAAAATTTGTATTTCCTTCCCAAAAATACCAAAGTTGTGTTACAAGAGTTATAACAACATATATATATATATATATATAGATGTCTTGTCCTAACTACTTTGTAAATATTATAAAATGACCCCAAAATAGTTGTAAAATGTCAGGGGTTTAGAATCCAGAATAGGGGTGGCGTCGGGTAGGCCTCCTGGGGGTGGCGCTGGGTCTAACATGGAGAAACAATACTTGTACACAAAAGTTAGAACAAGCTTTGGGACTTTACCAGTCCTCAACCAGCGCCGGGTAGGGCTAGTGGTGCTAGCACTGGGTCCGTTATGGTGGAATAGTACCTGTGTCAAAACTTGAAGAATTGTTGCAGATCACAGACGACGCCTGGTTGGTCGATCTGGGACAGTGTCGGGTCAGCTCTGGGCAGGCTCTCCGATTTTGTTGCACTCCAAATCCCTGCTCATTGACCTTTATCCTGTTTCCATGTGTTCTCTTGATGTTGTTGGTCATTTTGAGCTCTTCTTATTACTCATTTGGACATCAATCCTTGTTTCAATGTTGGCTTGATTCTTCACTTGGATTGTTGTTTCTGTTGTGTTCCATTTACAACTCCCTTCATTATCCATTTCTTGACAATCTTTTTAGCTCTTGGCTTGTATGCTTGGATGGCCTGAAAATCCTCCTGAAACCTCTTGAAAATGGATCTCACCCAAGGTGCCATGAGCTGTGGTTTGGATTTCTCTTTATCTTCCTTTGTGTGGCCTTTGTTTTTGGGGTAATTCCTATCATTTTGCCCTTCTTGAAAAGGATTCATCCTCGAATCAAAACCTGTACAAGAATTCAAAAAAGAAAGTTTTTGTGAAAGTAAAATGGCATGGCCTTGTACCTCATTATTCTTTATACTTTCTCTTTTCACTACACACATTTTTCTTCTCATTTTACCTCCTCTCTCTTTTCTTTTTTTGTCTTCTTTTTTATCTCTCTTTTCTTCTTCTCTCCAACTTGAGATGGTTACTATCCTCTCTACCCCGTCTTTCTTCCTTTCGTTAATTTTTATCTTTCTCTCTTCTCTCACCTCAACCTCTTGTTCCCCCTTCTTTTGTTCTCCCCCATTCTCTAATTTTTTCTCCTCGTTTTCTTTCTCACTCATCTTCTTTTTCCTCTCCTTTCCCTCTCTCCTTTCCTTTTCTTTTTCTCTCAAGATATTTTAATCTCTCAAAAGCTCACTAGGGGATAAGGGAAGTAGAGTAATTTTCTTTCCATCTTTTCTCAAAGAATAAGTGTTCCTTTCCTCTTCATGGACCACATTTCTAGCAAACATCCAAGGTCTATGCATGCATGCATGGAAAATACATCACAAACCACTTCATTCTTATATTTCCCCATATCAATGACAATCTTGGCTTGTTTGTTCACCTTCACCTTTCCACAATTGTTCAACCATTGTAACTTGTAAGGTCTAGGGTGTTTCAAGGTTTCTCTTCCTAACTCCTCTACCAATGTAGTCGTAATTACATTTTTACAACTCCCTCCATCAATGAGGATATTACATGGTTTTTGCTTGATTAGACAACTTGATGCTTCACTCATTTTCATTTGCTTTTACACAACGTCTAGCCACCTATTCTTTTTCTCCTCTTGTAGATGTGAGTTTTCTCCCACTTCATAAGTACTTGAAGCACTTTGAAAACCTTCATCCATAGCACGCATTAGCTCATTCTTTACCTCAAATTTTGAATTGTTTAGCTCTTCAACAAATTTCATACTTTTTTGCCCAACTTCTCCTTACTCATTCTCTGCTAACACTTCTAATGGGTTTGACTTATCTTCTAGAAAGAATAGAATGTTGTAATATTCCTTAGTCACCCCATTTGTTGAATTCAATGGTTCCACATCTTCTTCATCATCATCACTAAGCTCCTCATCAAGCTCATCAATACTTTTCTCAACTTCTTCATGCACTACTTCATCATTTTGATCAAGCATTCCTTGGCCTTTGGCTTCCTTTTCTAGTTTCTCCTCCTTCTCAAATCTATGTAATTTATTTTGCTCAACCCTCTTAATTTTTTCTTCATTTCTTGCTATTCTTGGCTCTTCAACATCTACAACATTTTTCTTGGCTACTTTGGTCTCAAGTCTCGCTTTTTGCTTCTCAATTTATCTCTCTCCTTTGCAATTGTGCACCCCATAAAATCGTTCATATTCCATTTTATTTGGACAATCAACCTTTGTATACCTTCTACTACAACAAATCTCATAAGTCAAACCTCCACTACTCCTTTGTTGCACCATGCTTATAGGGGCTTGAGATTCTCCCATTTTTCCTTGCAACACTTCCTTCTTCTTTAGTTGTCATAGCAAACTTAGGCACCTGTAGTAATAATGGCCACCACTCCTAATATTGTCACAATTATAGCTTTTCCCTTCATGCACCTCTTATTCCGGTGTCTTATGCACGTCATTTCTCCCTTTTTGTTTAACTCTTTTTGGACAATCATAGGAAGTGTGCTCAAAACTCCCACACATTTTGTATTCACGCTCCCTCAAGTTCTTTTGTACCCTATGCTTAGTTGTTTTTTATGCTTCTCCCACATAAACTTTCTCATTCCAATATTCCTCACTCTCATGTCCTTCTTCTTCATAGCTATCATACTCCCTTCCACTCGTACTTGGCCCTTCATCATGTTCATCCAAATGTCCCATGTTCTCATAGTTATCCTCCTCATATTCGTGCTCATATTCATTATATTCCTCATAACTACTCTCACTATAGCAAGACTCTTCATCATAGTCATACCCTTCATTTTCACTCCAACTAGCTATTGTGAATTTTCCTTTCAAGAGAAGTACCCACAAAATTTAAGTAGAACACAGCAAAAATTCCTTACTTCACTCCCTCACGTGTTTACACTCAATTTGCAGTGGTCACTCTTCACTCGTGTTTGTACTCTTCTTAGATTTTATCACAATATACTCTCCCTCGCATTTTTCAAACTTTTAATTCCTCACTCAAGTTCTTTCCAACTCTTTCCCACTTCAAAGGATTTAGATCTACCAATCAAGTCAACTAAATTCCAAGGAATAAGAAAGAAAGGTGTCTTAAAGGAAATTTATCAAACATTTGGTGTGTAATCTCGTAGCTTAATTGTGTATAGAAAATTTTAGCTTGGTTTTGGCCTCAATTTAACCAAATTTTACATCAAATGACTCCTCAAACATCAACATACCACATGGGGTCAAATTCACAACATTTTCATGGCACAATTTCAAGTTTTTTATATCCAAAAATAATAATAGAAAAAGTAACGAAAATGTAAAAATCAATAGATCTTGAAGAAGATTGTACCTTAGCCCAAAGAAAGTTGATTAATTAGAATCAACATAATGCAAGCTCTGATACCACTTAATATGATCTCTGATACCACTTTGATATGATCTTGGAAAGCACCAAAATTGTAGCTTAAACTCAAAACAAGAACCCTACAAAACTCATACCTAAGAACATCAACATGAAAAGAAATTAACAATCTTATGTTAAAGTGAATCTAGCATACTTCAAAAACACATTAACACCCAAATCTGTCAAAGATTAGAACACCAAGGATAGGAATTTGAAGGCACATAACTCAATCCTATCAAACACACTAGGCAATCTAGTACATAGAATAGAGATATAGTTTAGATTATCCCCTAAGATTTAGAGACAAGATTAAAGGTGGGACTAAATCCTTTGATTTAGTCTTAATATTTAATAGACATCACCTAAGACGATCACCCTCAAGAACTGTCTCTCTAGAGAGAAAATCTGAATTTTCTTCTTAAAAATACAAAAGTTGTGTTACAAGAGTTATAACTACATATATATAGATGCCTTGCCCTAACTATTTGTAAATATTACGTAGGGGTTCGGAATCCAAAATAGGGGTGGCGCTGGTAGGCCTTCTGGGGTGGCGCTGAGTCTAATATGGAGAAACAGTACTCGTACACAAAAGTTGGAACAAGCTTTAGGACTTTTCCAGTCCTCAAACAGCGCAGGGTAGGGCTAGTAGGGCTAGCACTAGGTCCATTCTGGTGGAATAGTACATGTGTAAAAAATTGAACAATTATTACAGATCACAGCCAGTGTTTGGTCAGTCGATCTGGGACGGTCAGCTTTGGGCAGGCTCTCTTGTTTTGTTGCACTCTAATTCCCTACTGGTTGACCTCCATCTCTTCTCCATGTTTTCCCTCGATTTTCCAAATGAAATGTTGGTCGTTTTGAGCTCTTCTTGTTACTCATTTGGACATCAATCCTTGTTTCAATATTGGCTTGATTCTCTACTTGGATTATTTTTCCTTTTGTGTTCCATTTACAGCTCTCGTCACTACCCATCTCTTAACAATCTTTTTAGCTCTTGGCTTATGTGCTTGGATAAACTTCTTGAAAATGGATCTCACCCAAGGTGCCATAAGCTGTGGTTTGGATTTCTCTTTATCTTCTTTTGAGTGGCATTCGTGCTTAGGGCGATTCCTATCATGAAGCCGTGTATATCGTTTAAAAAAAAAAACAACTGTGAAAATGAACCAAGTCGTGTGTTTTCTTTCTTCTCGTTTTTCCTTCCTCCTTGATACTGCTAATTGATAGCAGAGTTTCAAGAGAAATAAAGACTTTTTTCTTGCCTAAATTGTTTTCACCAATAGCATTTAGGCCGAGGAATATTTTGAGAATTAGAAAGCTCATGCGTTCATGCTAAGGAGAAGTAGACAGATAGTTGACTTTGATCCAAAAGTTTCAACAAGTAGAGGAGAAGACATTCCTATTGTTCTGTTGTCTTCCTCAGAACCCAAGAGAATCATAAAGTGTAGAGGTAAAATAAAAAATAAAAAAAATCTTCTGCTTTGTTTTTTACTGTGTTTTTGGGCCTCTGTGATGTCCAGTATGCATGCTTCACATTTTTTTAAGCTTCAAGTTAAGTTAAACAAGCTCATACTTAGTACAAGAAAAGTACTCCACCCCTTTAGCAAAAACATAGACAGCACAAATTGTGAAACCCCAGTCGAAACCAACTTTAGAGTAAGGGGGTTGTGATGCATATCATATTTATTTGCATGTTTAAATATATTTTTATATAATTTTATGTGCTTTGGATTTGTGTTTTATAGTCTCGAGGGCTCAATTATGTTTATTGAGTAAGAAGGGCAAAATGGTAATTTTTGCTTGAGGTGAAAATAGGGAGATAGCTTGAGGATTAAATAGGAAAAATATTTTGGAGAGAAAATAAGAACAAGAGTTGTTGTGGTTTAGTGGTTAGAGCTTTAGAATTAATTCTTGAGGTCTTGGGTTCAAATTCCATCACTGGAGCTTTAGCACGATAAAATTTTATTTTTGTTTGGGAAGGTTGTATTTTCGGCCTTGTGTGCTTTAGAGAAGGATGGAGGTGTTGTCCTAGGGGAGATATGATCGGAGTATCCTACTCCTACTCTTGTGCCCTACAAAAATTCCCAAGGGAATTCATACCCTTCTTGATCCTTAGTTAGGTTGGTCAATTTGTTCATTAGGTTAGTCAATTTGTTCTAGCCAATTTCATTCCAAAAAATTTCAGTAAAGTGCTGTGGCTTTGAAGGTTAAAAAATGTCTAAGTGTAAGACATCTTATGGACTGAAAATGGGTAGGAGTTGGGGAAGGTTCCCAAGAGATTAAACTCCATAGTTGAACCTTTAAAACCCCACTCTAGCTATGTTCATTTTCTTCATGAAGTAATCTGGAATTTTTCCAACTTCTTGTGCATTCAAGGTGTCGAAATTTTCAGCCATCATTCCCTCCCAAATGCTGCCAGAAAATAGCTCTCTTGACCAGCTTGGAATCTGAAATTTTATGGCCAAATTCTGACTGCACAAATGCTGTCCAAAACCAGAAAATTTTTTGGGCAAATTCGCATCTTAGGTGAGCTTAAACCAAGCTATTTTCTTCCAGTTTTCTCCTAGCACCTTAGCCACGTTTTTCCTCCATAAACAAGGCTGGAAACCAGCCTTGAAAGACCTCTGAAATCCCCTTCAAACCCTCTACAAACTGACTGGAAAATGGCAACAAAAGCTACCCAGAAAATTCCAGCAACTTGCGAGATCCTGTACAAAATTTTTTCCAACTTTGTTTCCCTCTTCAGCCCTAACCGAAACTCCCTCATCTTTTTGTTCAAACTTCTCTTGAACAGCCATAAACTGAACTCCATTGTCTTCCCTAACCTTTTGCTCGAAAAACCGGTCATGGCTGCCCCTAAAATATCTGCAACAATTACTCCAATCAAGTCTTGATTGAAGACCAAAATTTCAGTAATCCTAATTTAGTAAACTTCCATAAAACATACCTTAAACAACCAGACCTTCCTTCACCATTGTACTCCCTCTTTTCAGCCACCATTAAGCTGCTTCAAATAGCTTTCATTCTAGCAGAATCCCTAGCCAACAGTCGGCCATTACAGCTTCCAAAACCTCTCCATTGATCAAAGATTTTCTGCCATATTTTGTTTCCAAATTTGATCTCCTAAAATATTCTTTTAGGATTTCAAACAACCAGCCTTTCCTTTTCCTATCAAACCAGAAATTCAGTTGCTAAAATCCCTCAAACAATTCGGTCACTTCTTTCCCACAGAATTTCGGCAGCTTCAATCAAATTCTCTCCATTCTCTTCAACCTTCAAGAACACCTACTCACCTTTTCTCGCCTACGGCCACCAAAACCATTTCAATCTTCTTCAAAAAAATTCCAGATTTCACCTACTCATTGCTGTGAATCCATTCACACCACTTTTAACATCAAACTCCAAAATCCAACTCTCTCATTTGGATCGAAACCAATATTTTTGGTGAAGGCTCAAGAACATCTTCAAGGTAAGCTTGTTCAATCAACATCATCTTCACTAAACTTCAACCTCTAATGAACATATTTGTGCATAATTATACTAATGGACTCTCTTCTTCTCTTTTCTCTCTCTTTCTCTCCCTCTCTCTTGGCCGAATGGTGACTTCAACGATGGCCATGTTTTCTTCATCTCTCTTAGACAGATCTAGTCTCCTAGGAGTTGAGATCCATTCGAAACTCCTCTAAGGTACTCATCAACCAAGTAAGCCCCTTCAACTCTCTTTTTAAATTCTAGATTCATGTCTCTAGGGTGATATTGAAAGGAGATGGATTATGTTTGAGGTTTGAGCATGTATTGTTGTGATGAGTTGAGATTGAAGCATGAATAAATGTGTGTATATGATGGAGATGGGATTGATGCATGAGTTGATTGTATGATGTTTTTAGGGTTTAGTGCATGTCTCCATGTCATGAGTGGTATTTGTGTTCAAGCATGTTAGAGATTATGTCACCTTTGGTGAATAGGATTTATATTCAAGTATGATTGTTAAAGCCATGAGTATGTTTATGCTAGTAGAGGTTGGATCATGTCTTGG
This sequence comes from Voacanga thouarsii, assembly GCA_026120185.1. Taxonomy (NCBI): domain Eukaryota; kingdom Viridiplantae; phylum Streptophyta; class Magnoliopsida; order Gentianales; family Apocynaceae; genus Voacanga; species Voacanga thouarsii. The sequence continues at coordinate 1,436,182 of JANUWF010001937.1, forward strand.
TAAATTTAGATCTATGCCTTTATTCATGATTTGGATGATTTGATGAATTGAGGTGGAGTGTATGTTCATGATTGTGATTAGCAAGTGGAAATATGATCATGATCTAGTTGTCCCTAAACTAATTTTATTTCATCAATAAAATGATTAATATTATAATTTTTGCTAGTAGATCTCGAAAACCCTAGAACATGTGGATTTGGTCTTTTACATAAAATAGTGACATTTTAGTCAAATAAATGATAGCTTTTATTACATAAATAAAATATATAGATATTATATATAATAATAATATCAAATAAAGCCTTTTATATAAATAATCATAATAAGTAAAATATTAATTTTGTGAGTCTTATATTCGTAAATACCATTAAAATTTATTATCTTTCAATTATTATTTTTTAATCAAAACCTATTAAAATTTACTTGCAATTAATTTTAGTTATCAATTATTTTTTAATAATTAATTATTAATAAATCATTATTTTACCTAATACCATCTAGGACTCTTCATCAAATAAACTCTAATTTATTTTTAACCTTCAACTTAATAGTACTTATTTCCCAAAACACTAATTATTTTAACTATCAAATTAGACTTAGCTTATAAACTCCATTATTTATTATCTAGCCTTAATGCTTGGGACACTAGGATCATGGTTGTAGTAAGTTGAGCTAGTTTTATTTGTGAAAGTGGATTTTGGCTTGGGTTTGATTATGGTTTATATTTACCCCAGGCAGGGTTAGGTCAGCTGTTGAAGACCTTTATCTTATCTCAAGCTAAGGATCAAGTAAGCTCCTGCATAAAACCTGATTGATGCAAAATGGTTCCATGGCAAGCCAATTGTGGAGTGCATGGTCACTCATTTCTGTAAAGGTAATTGAGGATTATTTCCTTTCTTATTTCAAGCAAACAAATTATTTGAAAATCAATAAATAGTTATACCCAAACTCAAAAATCTTTCTAAAACCAACTTTGTCTCAAACTTTGGAAATCCTTAATTGCCATTCTAAAGTGGAGCTATGTTTATTTCATTTTTCCCCAAGTGGGATAAGTTACGTTGAGTACTCAAGAATGGTGGACTGCTAAGACCAGTCTTTGAAGGGTTAGGGTAAGTCTCTCAGTAGGTGGCCACCTCTGAGGGGTGAGTCCTTCCTAGATGAGATGCCAGTCCAATAGGTCGTGCCGGTCCGAGCTAGCAGTTTTCAGTCAAGTGACTGTGTGTTACCGGAATGGACAACCGGTTTTGTTTGGGTATAGAGAAGGAGGAGTATCTTGCCCGGTAGGCCGATTACCTATTTTTTGTCAGTCTGCACAAAGTGTGGCATTCTCATTGGTTATGGGGCCCAACATGTGGTAACCCATGATCACCTTTTTGAGTGGTTGATTTTATTGAACATGTATGGTTGGAAAAGCCAAAATACCACTCTTGATTTTGACTATTGTTTATTGCTTGTCAGTATTTCTCTTACGAAGGTTTCACACTTTACATTCACGAACTGTTTTCACTGAACACTCAAAGCACACACAAACTTACTGAGATTTTTATCTCATCACCCTTTTTACCATAATTTCAGGTCGATCTTGCTGTGGGGATGAGTAGCTAGTTGTAGCCTGCCTTGGAAGATTTTTCTGATATTTATTTTGTGTAATTCTTTGGGAGTTGAAAGTGGATAATTTTATTTATAAATTTATTTCGAATTCTTGGTTTGTAATAAATTTTAAGTTTAAAGTATTATTTTTATTCTATTATTTTGATTGTGTGACCTAGTTATAAAGACCCCTTGTCTTTTGGACGGGGCGACATCCCCGGCCCTGTTGGGCCTAGGTAGTGGGGTGTTACACAAATCATATAGGTCAATCTATTTAACCATTTCAAGTATTATGAACTCAAATTCGCACAACTTTAAGTAGTAAAATAGGAAAACACTCCACTTTTTTTTTTTTTCAATGACTTATGAAATTGATAGACTCAAGTGAATAGATTTCTCTTCATGCACCGTATTTGCCCCTTATAATCATCATTTTTTCTAGCTTTTCTTTTACTCTCTTTTCTCTCTTTTTCCTGCCTTCTTCTGCCTTCGGGATAGTCTCAAGAGAGTGTACCGAACAATACTTGCTACTTCTCTCCATATTAACCTAAAAAGGTACCAAGAAAATAAGAGAATTCTCTTCTTCATTCAGTTTTTGTTAACTCAATTATTTTATTTTTTCAACTCAGCTCAACTCATATTCCTTATTCACAACTCAAAGTTAAACAAATTATAAATCCACAACACAATTTTACCCATATTTAATCACATCATCCATATTCAAACTTAAAGAATAAAACAAAACTCAAATACCGAAATACAACTAAGGTTAACTTAAATTCTCAAGACTTAGCAAAATCCAACTTAATACACAAGTTTACTTTAAACAAAAATTAAAATTTAACAAAAAATGAATGGCAAATTTATATTAAAAGGTAAAAAGAACATCATAACTTCATTATATTCATAAAAAATTTCACTGCCCCAAAAATCATATTCATCTCAAATTCAGATTAAAAATTCACTTCGTAAAGCATTGAAATCCTCCCCGCCCCCCTCCCCCCATACACACATACACTTAAATTGGACATTGTCCTTAATGGCCCATAATATAACAATAAAGCCTAGCCATGGGGAAAAAAAAGAAATAGAGGGAAGAAGAAAAGAATTAGAAAATACTTTCCCTAAATCCATTGATTCTAGCTAAATATGTCTAAGAGATTTGAATTCCAGCATGAAGCATTATCCGTGACAATGATAAGTCATTCCTAATAAAAAACAACAAAAGAAAAACAAAACATAAAACTAGAAAAGGAAATAATGAAACATAAAAAGAAAACAAGAAATAACATCTAAAACCTAAGAAAATGTAAAACCAATAATAATAAGGAAAAGGAAACAAATTACTCTCCATGTAACAAAGTGTTCTCCATGATAATGCTTAACTCGATTGCCATTAACCTTAAAAGTCCCAGCTGTTGGATGTGAAACCTCAAAAACTCTCGTGGGAAATACTTTACTTACCTTATAAGGCCCAGATAATCTCGTCTTCAGTTTACCTGTAAAGAGGCGTAATCGGGAGTTGTATAGCAATACTCTATCACCCTCTTTGAACTCCCAATTTTGTACAATCCATTTGTCATGCCATATTTTAACCTTTTCCTTGTAGATCATGGAGTTATGATAGGCTTCATCTGACAATTCTTCTAATTCATGTAATTGAAGCAACCATCTTGTTCCAGCATTTCCAAGGTCAAACTTAACCAATCTAATGGCCCAATATGCCTTATGTTCAATTTCTATGGGCAAATGACAGGATTTTCCATAAACTAACCTATATGGAGTTGTGCCTATAGGAGTTTTGTAGGCCGTCCTATAGGCCCAAAGGATGTTATTCAATTTTAAACTCCAATCTTTTCTAGTATGAGTGACCACTTTTTCCAACATTCTTTTCATTCCTCTATTAACCACCTCAACTTGCCCAATTGTTTGGGGATGATATGGGGTAGCAAGTTTATAAGTCATACCTAAATGATTGAGAACCTTTGCTAATTGTTGATTACAATATTGATTACCCCTATCACTAATAAGTACCTTAGGTATATCAAATCGGGTAAAAAGTTTTTTAAGAAATTTAACCACAACTCGTGCATCATTAGTAGGCAAAGCTTGTGCCTCCATTTACTCAGAAACATAATCAGCGACAACCAAGATGTACTTATTATCCAAAGAGTTAGGAAAAGGCCCCCAACAATCAAAAACCTCACAAGCTTGAAAGATTTGCAATGGCATCTCACTAGATTTAGAGATATTATATGTACGTTGATACCTATCGCAATTTTTAACAAACCTATAAGAGTCCTTAAAAAGGGTTGGCTAATAGAACTCGGAATCAAGCACCTTGCGTGCAGTATTGTCATCAACTTAAATAAAAACAAGTAGTAAATCTCACACATGAATTCATACACAATACAGCAAATTATGGCACCTATTTACATAAGTAGCATATATACATATTTTTACATATGTAAACATGGGAAACTCAATATAATCCAAGTTTTCATGATATTGTTACCTGACAACAATGCAAAAAACTTGATGTGCTTAGATTTGGGTTATAAAAATCATGAAATTTAAAGTCCAGTCCCAATCAAGTATTATTTTAAACATCAATCCCCAAATTACACATATGAACAAATATACCCATCATTAACCATACTACATGGAATTAACGAGTATCGATCCTCAAAAAACAAGTACATGTTAGTCACTTTTCATATGTTATCTACCCTAGTAACAAAATTGATTACAAAGTAAATAAACTAAGTTGTTACAAGATATAGGAGAGGAGTCATATATATAGACAAAAAATTTAAAGACATAACATTGATTAACTAGCAAATATCTCAATTAATCATTGTTCTGGCATCATGAAAGAATAATTTAGAATCACTTATTTTTCAATCCATGATTCCCTATCTTATAAGTAACTTAATAGATATATTCTATCTTACCAGTCTTACTTAAAAGATGTATTAAACTTAGTTTTCACAAATACATGCATATTCTAGGTAATACAAACATGAAATTAGCCAATAGCCCTATATTCTAGGTGAAATCAACCAATCTTTGAATTACTTGAGTTCTTGTTCTTAACATTTTTTTTGCAATCCAGCTAATACATAACAAACACAAAACCAATTAAATTGAACTCACTCGTAACTTCATGTTCCATGTCCATTAAAAAGGAAGAACATTCAATCAATTCACTATTTAAATCAAGTAACCAAATACCATAAATAATAATCAATTGATTAAAAAGCTTAAATCAATACAAAACCATGAATTCAAGAACAACATCTAAATACAGTTAAAATATTAATCTCATAATCATTCAAGAAAAGAAAACAAAGGAAAAAAAAGAACTCACAGATAAGCCATCTTCCTCTTCAATTGAAACCCCTTCTTGCACAATGCTCCTATTCTTGGTGGATTCTCCTCTTTAGCGAGTTATTCTTCTTTTTTATCTTTGCTTCCACCTCTCTTGTATATCCCTCAAAATTTATGTCCCTCCTTGAAATTTATGTGTATTTATAACTTGTTAAGATGACAAAAATATTCCTCAAGACTTTTGGTCCAAGTATAAGGTAAATACCAAAAAAGATTCTTGATATCTTCCATTTTTGCATAAAATCGAACTTAAAACTGCCTTAACCCGATTAGAGCCGGCACTGGGTCACTTTGGCTAGGCTGGTGCAGGTTCCAATTTGGAATTTCCTGATTCCTCTTCTTTTCCCCCCTACTTTGCTCTATTCTTCCAGATCTGAGTCAGGGCTAGTTCACATATGTTGGGCCTGCACCAAGTCAACTTTGGAAGTGGACTTTTTCGCACCAAAAACTCTAGTTTCTGCACAAAAACATAGAGAAATCCTTCTATTGGCAAAATATTAATGTGTAAGGGAATTGTCTAGCTATTATACTAAAAATATCACAAAATTACCTCAAATAACTAGAAAAATATCAACAGACTTTAGCCTTATCAAGGGGTATTTATAATGAGGTAAATAAATAACTCATCCAAAAGTAGTACCTCACATAAAACTTAAACGTATTACTATTCAAGTAAAACTTATACAGAGTTTCAAAACAAAAATGACATAACATTGTCTCTAAGCAAAACAACCAATATGTAAAGTACAAAATCTTGAACTCTAACCCCGACTTTTTTAGTAGTGTTCACGACCTGAAAACATGTACAAAATAGTGTGAGAAATAAATTTTCTAGTAAGTCCTTTGTGTGTGAGAGTGTTCATTGAAACAATTTCGTGATATACATTTTGAAATACCAAACGTGCAATGGCAATTATAGTCAATAGTCTTAAATACAAAAGTGGCATTTTCAATTTGCATTCTTAATAAATAAGTTTATTTCAAGAAATCAACCACTCAACAATAAAGTAGACTATGAAACCCTGCATTATAGTCCTGAGTCATGAAACCCTGCATCAAGACCCTGTACTGTGAAACCTTGCATCACGGTATAGTTAGTGATCGGCCCACGAGTGGGGATACTCTTCCTTCTCCCAAACCCCTCCAACTTACCGGTTATCTATTCCGAAGAAATGTAGTCCTACTTAGAACTGGTTGCTAGCTCGGACTGGTCTAACTCCCTACCATTATTGCCTAAATAGAAACGAGTTCACCTTCTGGAGGTGGCCATCTACTGAAAAGTTAGCTCGCTCCTTCTTAAGCTAGTGTTGGAAGCCTACTCTTATTGAGTACTCAATGTTTTTGCATCAAGGAAACTCATTAGCATCAAGTAGTAATCAAAAAGAAAATATCCAGTATAACTTGGTAAATCTTGACAAAATCATTTAGTGCAAAAGTCAAGTGAATTGTTTTGAAACCCCCTTTGTTTAAGAAATCAGTGCGTGAGTTGCAACAAAGTAAGAAAATTAGCTATTCTGAACATTTAATACAAAACCAGTGTTTCCAATGGCAAATCGTAACACTTGACAATATTGTAATTGCTATATTTTACAAATAATTTTAATGCAAGAACTTACCTTGGTATAATAAATTAATTTCTTAAATCCAATGAGTGGATTCTTGCCCTTGACCTCCTTCTAAGTCTAAAAGTCATAAAATAAATAAGTCACAGCCTATTCCCAGTATTTTAGAAAATCACACTCCTTATATAATTAATTCCCTATTCACGCACAACCAACAAGACTTCAAATTATCCAAAACTTTACTACATCCCTAACTGTCAATACTTATAATTATTACACCTAAAATAGGTTACAAATTAATAATAGGGAGTTTCCTTAGAAATTCTTAAGTTGATCACAATTTTTAGCAAGTTATTCATTCCTTCCTAAGAGTATAATACATATAAAAATACCTCTGATTGACTTTAATTTTCACAAAGACATATCTAAACTCATATTGAATAGAATATAAGTAAAACTAAACTTTATTTGTACTTAGAAAATTATTTTTCGCTATAGGAGTATTTTGCCCAGTACAGACTAGCATGAAATCAAAATTCGTAATTTTTAATTCCCATATTAGAAAATTTTGAAATTTTAAAAGTAGCATCTACACAAATAAAAATACATTTTTTCTGTTTTGATATTTCTCAAATTGACTCTATCATACTGAAATAGTGGTATCAAATTGACTATACAGTAGAAATAGAGTACTCTGTCCCTTCTGTTTTTTTGAAAATTGCTGAGTTTTGTCCTAGGGTTTTTTTTTTTTTTGCATGATTTCTAACATAAAACATACTCTAAATATGTCTAGATTACAATATCTAAAAGGCCCTACCATAATAAACCACTTTGTTTTTTTATTTTGCCTTAAATCCTACAGCTAGCATTTCATCACAAAATTTCCAGCTTTCATGAAGAAAGGGTAAAAGTGCTTTCTTTTATAAAAATCTTTTGAAAAGTGGTTTCTTTTTAATGTCTAAGCATGTTTAGATGATAATCATAAATTTCAAACAAGGAATACATGTTACAATTTTTAAAACCCTAAAACACTAACTTTTCCCTCTATGAAGGTGGCAACAAGAAAATCAAGGAAAAGAATGACTTTGGTCATTGTCACTTGTTACGTCTAATTCAAACAAACTTAGAAGAATGAGAGGGTATCTTCTAACTTTTGTTATCACCTAGAACGTTGAGGAATCCATCAAAAATAGCGCTCCAATGTTGTGATTTTGTGCAAAAATTCCCCGTAAGCAACAAAATAATTAAATTTTGGCAAAAAGTGAGAGGATTTTGTGTACTAGGGAGAGAGAGAGAGAATGTGTGGGACGGTTTATAGGGATTTTTAGGGCTAGAAATTCTAATTTGGATAGGTTTTTATAAGTGAATTATATTAGGTTTAGGAAATAGAAGAAAAAAGAAAAGAATTAAAGAAAAATCCTATTTTCTCTAGGTTTTAGCTAATAAAAAAGCTTCATTTAATTAATTAATCATAATCCTAGGGGTTTAGAGGGTTAGGTGGCAACACAATGGGGTAGGAATAGGAGAGACTATTCCCAAAGATTTTCCTAAACATTAAAGGATTGGAAACTAATAAATCCCTTCAAGATAATTTATCCCAATTATACAAGAATTAGGTTTTTCTCCTTTTCCTCTTCCTATGTGGTGGCACCAAGGCTTCTAGAAGCCTAGGTGTCTTCTCAAAATATTTTTCTAGCTTGAACTAATAATTAAAGTAATAAAATTCATATTTTCTCTTAATAGGAAATAAAATGAATAGGTGAGAGAACTTGCTAATCCTTAATTTAATTACTTCCTAACTTATTAACACATAAATAAGATAGTCAAATAAATTTTAAAATACATAAAAGGTCAAATGTCTAAATATTTCATTATAATATCATAATTATATTTCTGTATATTTAAGCGAATTAATCAAATAAAAATTAGTTATCAAAATTATTTATTACTTTAATTAATAGGCACTCAAATAATTAAATACCCAAATATACCTATATTTATACAAAATATATATTTCTTCCAGCTAATTATTTTCACAGAGAATGTTATATCCTGTATTATTTCAATTGGTGTTTTCTTAATCATTACTCAACCACTACAATTCCTTCTCTATCATGCTCAATTAACTTTATTCATGCAATAACAAATTTGTGTACATGCAAGGATGCTCATATTATACGTACATATTTTCCCCACTTCTAGGTGCACTTCAGATAGGGTGTCACAGGTCGCCTGGTGTAGACGAAAACTAAAGGGAGTTTTGGGATAGAATCTAGGTAGCCCATGGTAGGATGCTTACTGTGGGCCGCCTAGGTTGGCACAGAACCACTATTTCGGCCATTTTTCTTAACCCACAAGTTTTTGGTTATATAAACCTATTTAAACACTTCAAAATTGGTATTGTGCTAAGATTTTATTTGTAGCTACAATGAAGTGTTATACCATACTTTATGCTTTTGGATGATGTATTTTCTTGGATACTTTTAGTTTGTGAGTCGTGTTTAATTCATTCTTTGGTTTAATTGATTAGTTAGAAACACAAATTAATTAAACTATAAATTAAGAATCTCATAACTCGAGAGAGAGTAAAATTGATTATTGAACTCACATTGGTATAAGAGTTGAGATTAATGGATCAAGGGGCACTCTTCTTTTAGGTGTTTAGTGAGGAAATTCCTTTTATTACATAGCTTCTCTCTTTTTCTTTCAATTCTTTGATGAACTTGTGACTTTTTCTTGTGTGTGAACTTGATAGGCTTCGTGGTATAATTAGTTCGTCTTGTTGCACATAATCAATTAGATAAACAATGGGAAAGAGGAAAGTAGGGGTAATTGCCATTGTTCCCTAAAGTTCTTCGACAGTTGCTAATGTTCTCTATACTACCCGATATGTGCACTTGCCTAAATGTGTGTGTTTTGTGAGTTAACTTGGCATATTTAATTGTAAAACTTGAGTAATTGTGGGAATTGTTGATATCAATTTCTATATACGTGTAAACACACATTAGTAGTTATGCCATTCGAGTAAATCAAATGTATTTACAACATTTGTATTTTGAATTAATAAAGCAAATATTATATATATATATATATATATATATATATATATATATACATATAATATAAGTATTATTAGTCTGCGAATTATTTAGATATTATGAATCAAATGTCCGTTTGTTAACACAAAAGACTTGATTTATAATTTAATTCAAAATAAACTATCTATGATATTAAATAAATTTAGACAATTTATTTTGATAAGACATTGATTTTATTGAAGTTTGTCTATGACATTGGCAATAAAATTAATTATATATTGGTTTGAATCCTCATTGTTTAATTTGTGGAAGGGACCATACAAATTAAATATTATAAAATTATCGTACATGATACCTTAATCCTGAGCAAATAATAATCTATGTTTACTAATCTGAAGTTTTTTGAATTATTAAAGAGTGAAATTAATTTAATAATCAATATTTTTATATCTTGAGAATTAAAGTGAAACAAATATGAAACATTTATTTTGCAAAATGAAATCCTTCACCTTTAATAGGCAAGATCACATTCTCTTGAGTTCTTCTAAGTCAATGTGTGCATTCGGCTTTTGGTTCGAAGCTCAGTTTTAAAATTTGATTTTAATTCGGATCTTTAGATTTTTTGTTAAAATTGAACTGAACTAAATTTTTTATGAAACCATCTATAACGAAACCAAAATGATTTTAGTTTGGTAAAATTCGGTAAGATTTTGAACCAAAATTTGATAGATCTTAATTTGTTTGAATGATAAATTTAGCTTATTAGCTAACTAGCCCAATATAAATTTAAACCCATACAAAATAATAGAAAGTCCAATACAAACTAAAGTATAAATATAATATAAAATATAATACAAATTAAATTCTAAATTCAATATAAAGTCTTATACAAATTAAAGTCCAAATCAAAATCTTTTAGGGTATAGAGCTCAGGTCGGTAGAAACAAATGCAAAAATAGACATGGCTGTATAGAGGTCACAATAAAGACCACAAAACAAAGTCTTTTAAGGTTTTTAAATTTAAATTTTATATTTTGTCAAATTATTGTAAAAATAAATGATATATTTTATTTGATTCAGTTTTTCAGTTCAGTTTTATTTAGTCAAATTAAACAAAAAATTGAAGCAAAATTATAAGAAAAAACTGAAACAAAACCAAAATAATTAAAAACCAAATGGAATTTTTCTATTCAGTTTGAATTGGTTCGGTTCAAAAATTCGAGTTAACTTGAAAAGTGCACTACCTTACTTTTAAAGGAGTAATGTAATAATGACTATTGAATTTAATTTGTATGTATGACATGGTCACATGATAATGCCAAATTGAAGATGAGAATTGAGGATCTGAATAAGGGGTACTTTGGTCATTTTGCTTCATTCAAAATATTATGTTGATTGATGGGGGTACTATGTAAGATTGATCAATCTTAGAATGTAATTATTGACTCTAATAATTTTAATTAGTTTGAAAGTGCAATTATATTCTTTTACAAGAGTGAAACGTAATTAATAAAATATTTTAGATTGACAAAATAATTTATTGAAGTTTAAACTAACTACATCTAGTTGGGTCCCTTCAGTAACTCCTAATTATGAGATAAAAATAAATTATAAATATTTATAATTTGTTATGATAAGTTTTAGGAAATCAAAAGTCATATTTAAAATGGAATAAGATAAGTAGAGACAATTGTACCTAATTATATTTATTTGGTTTTGATACTCTATCAATGTTGGTATTTGAGAAAGAGTAAAATATGTAGGAGATAGTTGGATTTGAGTTTGTTGGTTTAATACTCTATGTCAATGTATGTTAGAAATAACATACATACTCTAATGTTTTCGCAGAGTTTGTGTAAGTCTACCATCAATAAGGACAGCAAAATACAATAAGCAACATTCTAGTCTCGAGAGATTACACTGAAGAAGACTTACAGGTTTGGAGAATTACTAGAAAGCCAAAAGCTTCCCGTGTCGTAGTATTGAAGATGGTATCTACAAATGTATAGTTTGTTTTTATGCATTTGTAGATTTTAGTATGATTAATACATAAATATATTGATTTTATTTCTAATAATTAGTATAATGACTACTGGTTTGTTATATTTTTATGTATTAAGATTAAGTCTTTTATGCATATATTAGTTTAGCAAAGTAGGAACATTGTATTTATATTCATGGTGAATTGTTTGATTAATTATTATTATGATTTTACTCATGAGTGTGTTATTATTATTTTAAATTAATGGTTTGCATATTTTAAAACCTACCAATAGTTCATTATATTATGCTGAATTTAATAAACGCATTAAGTTGTCTCCAACTAATGCGACTCTCTTATGGCATCTAAGACTTGATCATATTTATCTTAATAGGATGTAAACACTTCTAAAAGAAGGTCCTTTAAGTGACTTAAAGGTAAAACTCTTTCAAGTTTGTGAATCTTATTTGGAAGGTAAAATGACGAAAAGATCATTTTTTGCTAAAGGAAATATAGCCAAGAAGGTCTTAGAATTAGCGCACTTTGACATTATGGACCAATAAATGTCCAAGTTAGAAGTGAGTATGAGTATTTCGTTACCTTTATGGATGATCATTTGGATATATTTATCTAATGGCTCATAAGTTTGATGCTTTAGATAAATTCAAAGAATTTAAGGTTGTGGTAGAGAGGCAAAGAGGTAGTTAGGTAAGAACAATAAGATACTTTGATTAGATCGAGGTGGACAAAATGTATCTACAACTTTAGATTATACTTGTTAGAAAATGAGATTTTATCCTAACTAAGTGCACCCAACACTCCTCAACAACATGGAGTTGTAGAAAGCAGAAATAGGACATTGTTAGACATGGTTAGATCAATACTAAACTTCTCTACACTCAGCACACTTTCGGGATATGCTATATAAATTGTGGTGTATATATTAATTAATATGGTTCTATCCAAATTTGTTCGTAAGACTCTCTTGAAATTGTGGAATGGGCATAAGCCTAATTTAACACATATAACTTGGGATTGTCCTGCATATGTGTTAAATGGAAAGATGAATAAAATGAAATCAAGATCAAAAGTGTGTTTGTTTATAGGTATCCAAAAGGAACTAGGGGATACTACTTCTATAATCCTCAATATAAGAAGACATTTGTAAGTATCAATGTATTTTTGTTAGAGAATAAGTATATAGAAGAACACAGATCCAAGAGTAGGATTATTTTAGAAGAAACTAAGAAAGATATTTCCAAGCAAATGGTTACAATTTCATTGTGGATTTGTATCCTTGCCACTTAGCGTACCAAATTCTAGTAAAAGAAAATTAGATGATATGCATTCTATACCAACTGGCTCTTTAGCTTATATAGTAGAAAACTTTCCCATTCCTATTTAACAATAAATTCTTAATATTGTTGCTGAAAATAAAGGACATGATGGTGAGGAATTAAGAAAAAAAATTTTAATCGTTAAGGAATAAGTAGAATAGGTTCCAGTTAAAGAGAAGAAAGAAATTCTAATCTCCAAAAACCTTCACAGCTTAGATGAAGTAGGAGAGTCATTCGATGTCCCTTTAGATACTTACTTTACGGAGAGTTTTTTCTAGCAATCTCTATTGAAGAAGAAGAAGAGAATCCCACTACTGCAGAGGATGTAAACGCTGATTGTTGGAGGAACGCTATGGATTCAAAAATGAAATCCATGTACACTAACTCTATTTGGAAACTTGTAGACTTACTTACTAGGGTAAAACCTATTGGGTGAAAGTGAGACTATAATAGAAAGAGAGAAGTAGATGGGAAAGTGGAAACTTTCAAAGTTAGATTAGTTACTGAGGGTTATATCTAATGAGAAGGTATTGACTATGAGGAAATCTTCTCACCTGTGGCCATCTATAGTCAACAAGAATCTTATTATTTATTGTAGCTCATTTCGACTATGAAGTATGACAAATGGACATTAAAACAGTATTCTTTGATGAAAATCTTGATGGATGTGTCTATATGGTACAACTAACGATTTTATCTAAGAAGGTCAAGAACATAAAATCTAGAAGCTGAATAGGTCCACTTATGGGCTTAAGTAAGGGCCTAGTTCTCGGAGTATCAAGTTTGATCAAGCTATTAAATCCTATAGTTTTAGTCAGAATCTTGACGAGCCTTGTGTCTATGGGAGAATTATAGATGGTAAGGTAGTTTTTTTTTTTTTTTTCATATTGTATGTTGATACATTCTTCTTTTTGGAAATGACATAGAGACATTAACATCAATAAAATACTGGTTGGCAGAACAATTTGATATGAAGGGCTTGGGAGAAGTAAGTTATGTTCTAGGTATTTATCTCAAGTTTCATACATTAACAAAATACTAACAAGATTTTCAATACAGGATTCCAACAAAAGTCTATTGCCTATTGATATGTTAGATTTGAGTAAATAAAATCATTTATTTTTAGATCCATTCCCAATCAAGTTTTAATTAAAATATTAATCATAAATCACATATATAAGCAAGTATATCCATCATTAAGCATAATATAGAAAATTAACGAGTATTGATCCTTAAGGAAAAAGTACACACTGATTATTTTTCATAACTTGTTTAATCTAACAAATTGATCAAGAAGAAATAAAAGAAAAAAAAATAAGTATATACAAAACATAGGAGAGAAAATAGGTACATAGATAGAAATTCCTAAAAACATAACAGCGATTGACTAGCAAATCTCTCAATTAATCATTATCCTGGCATAAAGAAGAAATAAATTAGAATACTTCATTTGTAATATAAGGATTCACTATCATTTAATTAAATTAGTAGATATATTCTATCTCACTGATTCACTCAACAAATGCATCAAACTCAATCCTGAACAACTACCCCTATATTCTAGATGATATGAACATGAAATTAGCTATTAACCATATATTCTAGGTGAAATCAATCAAATTTTGCTTACTCAAGTTCTTGTTCTTAACCTTCTTTCATAATCTAGTTAAGAAATAATAAATATGAAATCAATTAAATTAAATCTACCCTAACTTCATTTTTCAAGTCGATTAGGAATAAGGAACATTCAATTAATTTGTTAAATAAAGCAAGTAATCATATACCAGAAATAACAACCAATTGATTAAAAAGCTAAAATCATTACAAAATGAATCCAAAAATATCTTCTAAATACAGTTAAAACATTAATCTCACCATTGTTCAAGAAAAACAAAATAAAGGAAAAAGAAAAAACTCATAGATAATCCTTCTTCTTCTCTTATTGAAAACTCTCTTAACATAATGTCATTTTGATCAATTCTCTTCTTCCATTCTTGAATCTGCAATTAATCCCCTAAATTCACTATGTTTTCCTTATATTTTCTTTATATTTATAGCTTTCAAGGTTGCAAAAGTTGTTATCTAAAAGTTCTGGACCATGCACAAGTCAGATACCAAAAGACTTCTTCAAAATTTTCAAATTTGCTAAAAAAAATAGGAGTTCACACTGACATTGGCTGATCCAAGTCAATGCTAGCATGGTCCTTCTAAGCTAGTGTCGGCTTTGCTCTGCCAGTGCTGGATTGCTCTTCTTTTTCCCTTGTTTTGTCCTGTTGATCCAGTAATGAGCCAGGACTGGTTCGGACGTCATGGGTCGGTGCCGATTCATTGCTCGAATGCCAAAATTAAGTTCAAAAGCTTACCAATTCTACACAAAATTCAACGAAAACCTCTCTACTGCCAATTCTCTCAATTTCATCGAAAAATAAAGGAATTGGCTAGCTATAACATAAAAAATATCACAAAATCAACTCAAATAGCTATGATAATATAGGTACTTTTAGGCCCTATTAATTCCCCCACACTTAAGTCTTTGCTTGTTCCCAAGCAAATACTTAAGACAAGACAAAACACATTTTTAAGCAACCTAGTCACATGACAATTACAAATTCATGTATCACATCATAGCCAACATAGCAAAACATTATCATCCTTTCACTAAGAAAAGTATTATATTCCTTATCCAACTCAATCAATCTCAAGGTAAACTCACGTATTAGATCAAATATATACAAAACCATTTCAGTAAAGTTACACAAGTCCATGTTCATGAAACACCATCTACTTCTTCTCTTAAGCTAAGAATGAAGTAAACATGACTTATATAAATCTAGATAATCATAACTACAACAAGTTTTAGTTAGCTCCAAACTACTACAATCTAAGTAGCAAACTAGGGACATTCTTACAAAATTAGGAATTCATAACCTCAAGTGAATGGATTTCTCTTCACTCACCGTATTAGGCCTCTTTAATTGTTCACTCATTTTTTTTTCACTCACACTCTTTTTTTCCTCACATTTCACTTTTTTCATCATTTTTTCAACTATTCTTTCCTCTTTTTTCTTCAATCATTCACTTTTCAACTTTGTTTTTCTTTCTTCTTTTCACTCGTTGTTTTTCACCAAAAGGACATTCACTTTACATTCTTAGACCTTTTTTCTCCTCACTGGTATATACATCCCTTCTGACTCTTTTTTTTTTTTTTTTTTTTCAAATCTCATTGTCACCTCTTGCCCTATTTGCTTCAACTCGAACAAGATGTTTAGATACCAGCAAAATAAACATTAGCTATATATCTCAACTTATACTTCATTATATCAATCACATCAATACTCTAAGAATAAAGCTTCAATATCTCAAAAAAAAAAAAAAAACACACAAGAGTAACTCAAATTCCAAGTCTAAAGCATATCATAATCTTATACAAAAGTTAAATCACGGATTAATTCAATCAAATAAGGAATATAATATATTGTGTAGCAAAGGAAATCATAATATTTTAACTATATCAACTCAGTAAACCACACTTTCCACTATCAATATCATAAAATTCGAAAAAAATTAGCCCTAAAATTGAAAAATAAATCATCTCATCATTAGCTCAAGAACATGAATACCTGGAAAAATATCTAACTTTTATTCCCTTCCTCTACACTTAAACTAGATATTGTCGCCAATGGCAAAAAATATCTCAAGAAAACTTAACGAAGGGACTTAAAAATAAAGAGGGAAAAGAATAAGAGGAAGAAATACTCTCCCAAGGTTCAATAAACCACGCAAGCAAGCTAGAAGGTAGAATTCCATCACGAAGAGCATAGTCCTTGATAATGTTGATCTTTCCTAAAACATACAAAACAAAATAAAACACACCATAAAAGAGAAAAAGAAAATAAACGAAAAATACAAAAAAAGTATCCCAAATACAAAGGAAAAAAAGAACTCTCAAAGCAAAGTAAATAGGAACATCAATCCTCTATCCTATCATCAGTGTTATCCTCATCATCATCATTTGCAGGGGCAATAGGGGCAGTTGCAACATGTCCTTGCTGTGCTTGCATCCATTGGGTCCATTACTACTGCTGAGTATCTTGCTTCCTATGTAAGGCATCTACAGAATCCCTCAACTACAGAACTATAACTGTCTGTGTCTCTATACCCAGCCGCTGTTAGTGTTATGCCCTAGAGGCAATCACTTGTATATTGTATATGACACATTTTATTTTAATAAATTGTATTATTTATCTTACAGTTTCTTTTGTTTACTTTAAGTAATATAACTATTTGATAAATTTCCTAGTACAACACTGTGTTAAGGAAATCATGATAGAGATCATGATATGATATTCCTACTGCACTAGATGGTGTTAGTACTTAAATAATCCCTAGTTATAGTATTAATGAGACAGGACATCATTAATGCATTAAGACTAGCATGTGTTAGACTTCTTGATTTGATCAAGCAGTGGTTCTCATATCTATGAGTATTGAGATACTCAAAGTTAACACATAAATGCTTGTTAATGGAATTACTACTCAAGAACTCACGTGGAGGTTGACCGTCTGACCACTATAATCACAATGTGTAATTATCTCTAACAGTAATCCACACAGAGGATACACTCAAGCACCAAAATTTCCTATGCAGACAGAAAAAGATGGCGGCTAGGGTTCTTTGATCAAGATCAAACCAGGTGATTGATGAAAACCTTGTGTTTTCCTACTTGTTCTTGATACTTTGCTTGAGGACAAGCAAAGAGCTAAGTGTGGGGGAATATGATAGGGGCTAAATTAGTCATGTTTTCCTAGTTATTTGAGGTTCTTTTGTGATACATTTTGTTCAATAACTAGTTATATTCCTTCATATTTGAGATTTTACCCTTGAAAATGTATTTTGTTCATTATTTCAGATTTTTTTAAGGTAAAACGGAACAAAAACGTCGCAAAATTGAGGAGAGGCGGCATTGGCTAGGACCCTAGAACTGGTGCGGGCCATGCATTATTGAAACGAACTTCAAAGTAACGGAAAAATTGTCGAAACAGAGCAGAACAGAACTAAGGCAGCGTCGGCTGCATTTTAGGACACAGTGTGCAAAATTCAAAGAAAAATCGGCGAACAAGTGGAGGAACAGAACACAACCGGCGCCGGCTGTGCCCTGATGTTAAGGCGGTAGTTGATTTTTTTTACGCGGTTTTTGGTAAGTTGAGGAGTTTTAGTATCTTCCAACTTCTACTCGACCAAGAACTTGGTACCTACGAGTTTAGACACTTCCTAAGCCTTTAAATATATGAAAAATACAAGGGAAATAGGGAGAATCCATTGATTATCACATAAAATTTCTCAATCAAATGAGGAATTCTTCAAGTTCAAGGAGGGTTGTGCAAGAAGGTCTTCAAAGGAAGAAGAAGGAGGCTTGTCTATGAGTGCTTTCTTTTACTTTGTTTTCTTTTTCTTGAACAATGATGTATTAATTGTTTTATTGTAATTTGACATTGTTTTAGATATTCACGATATTTAGAGTTATTTGATCTTTTGATTAATTGAGTGTTATTCTTGGTATTGATTACTTGTGCTTATTATGAGATTGATTGGTTGGATCTTTTCATTAACTTACTTGGACAAAGGGGTTGATGGTGGTCTCAATTCATTAGTTTCATATTTGTTAGCTTTTAACTTGATTGGACAAAGGGGTTAAGAGTAGGGGCAAAGTAATTCAAGGTTAATTGATGTCTGCTAGGATATGAATTCATTAGTTAATTTCATGCATAATTTACTAGGAATGAGAATTAAATCAAGGACTATGGTTAATACATCTTTTGGGTAAGACTGGTTGAGACAGAATATGTGATACTAAGTTACCTAGAAGATAGAGATTCATGGATTGGACAAAGAAGTGAATCTATATTATCCTTTATGATGCCAAGAGAATAATTAGTTATTATAAAGGTTGGGTACTTTAAGATCATGGTTATCTAAACAATAGTTTGAATTACATAAATCTACATCCTTGACATGTATATATTTTTTATTTTATTTTATTTTATTTGTTTTTCAATTTATTGAGTTGGTTAAAAAATGAAAGAAAAGTGATTAATATCTATTTGTTCCTGGAGGAATGACACTCGTTTGAACCCTATGCTCAGTTAATGATGAGTACGCTTACTCATATGTGTGATTTGGGTTAAACGTTTTAATTTAAACGTTATTGGAAATGTACTTAGTTGTTGTATGATTTTTATACCCTAGTCCAAACACATCAAGTTTTTAACGCTGTTGCCGAGGAACAATAGCATGAAAGCTTGGATTTTGTTGATTTAACCATGTAAATATATAAATATGTAGATATGTAAGATATGTATAATTGTTCGCAAAAAGGTGCTATCTTTTGTATTTCATATATTTTTGTACACCCTTGTAACCTAACCTAACCTATTAACTTTGACTATGTTCTTTTTACTAACATTGTAATCCTGTAATTTTGTTTTCATCACTAATTTCATATCTAACTCGCTTTTATATGTAGGAGAAATGGCGAACTGGAATCTGAGGAAGTCTAATGAGGGGCAGTACCTCCATTGCACTCCTAAGATGACACTCACGGCACCATGATCAGCAGAGCTTGAAACCTTAATTGCAAAATTTATTGTTCATGTCACGAGGTGTTTCGAAGAAATTAATTCCACATTTGAGAAATTCGAAGTAATGATCCGCAACATGGAATGACAAATTTGGTTTTTGACGGACATGGTGATAAAATCCCACGACCTAAACCCAATAGCCAGTTAGAAAAGAGTTGCTGTCACATTGCACAGTGGAAAAGAATTACTAGACAGTCCAGATGACAATCGGCACCGGATATCTGGTTACCCCGAGACTCAGCCACCTAGAACTGAACCGGCCCCTGCCGAAGCACTGGAACTGGCGCCGGCTATCCCCTTTCCACCTCTTGAAAAACCTACTTTTCAGCCTAACATACCATACCCTACTCGTCTACATAAGGCCCGAAATGATGCTCAATTCAACAAATTCCTTGAGGTATTTAAACAATTGTACATAAACATTCTCCTTAGTGAATCCTTCATCCACATGCCCAAATATGCCAAATTCCTCAAAAGCATGCTCGTCAGCAAAAAGCGATTAGAAGAGTTGTCTACAGTAGTCCTCAATGAAGAATGCTCAGCTATCCTACAAGACAACTCGAAATTTCCACATAAAGAAAATGAGGATTGGAAGAGTTTCTCTATCCCATGTCTAATTGGCACTCTTCATGTCTGTAATGCATTAGCTGATCTAGGTGCTAGCATTAATTTATTGCCATATAAAACACTCAAAAGGCTAGGCCTAGGAGAACCACAGTCCACTAGGATGAGTATTCAACTCGCGGATAGATCTATCAAATATCTTTGGGGCATAATAGAAGATATGTTGGTAAAAGTTGAAAATTTCATATTTCCTGTGGATTTTGTTATTCTTGACATGGATGAAGATTCCAAAGTCCCTTTAATCTTAGGTAGACCGTTCCTAGCCACAGAAAAAGCATTAATTGATATTCATGAAGGGAGGTTGACACTTAGGGTTGGAGATGAGGAAGTAGTCATTCAAATCCATAAGAGTATGCAACACCCTATGTCGTCTGATGATTCTTGTCTAAGAATTGATATGCTTAACGAACCAATTTTTGAGTTGATACAGGAATCCATTGAGGAGGAATTGATGGAAATATTAATGGCGTATTTGGAGGAATTTCACAATAAGGATGGGATGCAGAATTTGGGGAAAAGCAGTTTAAGGAGAATGAAATCATCTATAGAAGATCCTCCTGAATTGGACTTAAAAGACCTCCTTGAGCATTTGGAATATATGTTCTTGGCTACAGAACGTAAGTTGCCTGTCATCATTGCCAAAGATCTCGATCCAGAATAAAAGACCAAGCTGGTAAGTATGTTGGAAAAATATAAGGGAGTGATAGCTTGGAAGATCACTGATATTAAAGGTATTAGTCCATCCTCTTGCATGCATAAGATCTTGATGGAAGAAGGTGCAAAACCCATAGTGCAACCCCAACGTAGGTTGAGCCCACATATGAGTGAAGTGGTAAAATGTGAGATGGTTAAGCTCTTATATTTAGGCATCATTTATCCTATTTTTGATAGTGTTTGGGTCAGTCCTACTCAAGTGGTACCAAAGAAGGGAGGAATGACGGTGAGCCCCAATGATAAAAAATGAGTTAGTCCTATGAGATTGGTCACGGGTTGGAGGTTTTGCATAGATTATAGGATGCTAAATAAAGCCACTAGAAAAGATCATTTCCCTTTCCCTTTCATTGATCAAATGTTGGAAAGGTTAGCCAGATATGAGTATTATTGTTTCTTAGATGGATTTTCTGGCTACCTACAAATTCCTATAGGTCCGGAAGATCAAGAAAAAACCACTTTTACGTGTCCATATGGTACTTTTGCATATCGTAGGATGCCATTTAGTCTTTATAATGGTCCTGAAACATTCCAAAGGTGCATGACAGCTGTATTTGAAGGACTCGTGGGAGACATCATGGAGGTATTTATGGATGATTTTTCAATTTTTGGTGATTCATTTGATTTTTGTTTATCTAATCTTGAAAAGGTGCTGGCAAGATGTGAAGAGACTAACCTCATGCTTAATTAGGAAAAATGCCACTTTATGGTGTAAGAAGGTATTGTGTTGGGGCATAAAATTTCAAAGAAGGGTATAGAGGTCGATAGGGCCAAAATTGAAGTAATTGAGATGCCTCCTCCTACTTCGGTAAAAGCTATAAGGAGCTTTCTTGGTCATGTAGGTTTCTACAGGAGGTTCATCTTAGACTTCTCAAAATACAAGTAAAAGCACAAGACAAATAATAATAAAATAAAACATACCTAAATAAAAAAAAATAAACTAAAGAAAAAGAATAAAATAAAAAATAAAAATACAACAAAAACTCTTGACACTTATCATGTTTCCTCATCAATCCTTTTGGAAAAGAGATTAAGGCTCCAAGTAGGCATAATGAATGTAGAAAGAATGGAGGATTGTGAAAAATGGAAGGTTCATGAAAACAATTTGTCTCAGCAAAGTAAAACACATAAACCTCATTCTCTAGCATTCCTTTAAACACATAAATATCTTTTTCAACATATGAGTGCACAGGGTATTTAACGGATGTATCAACTTTGAAATCACCAATTAACCCTTCAAAAGAAGTTTTTTACAAGTAAAATTCCCCTTTAAACTCAGTATTTGAGTTCTTAAAGATGGGATTGGGAAATTCTTACTTTTCAATGCTTCTACAAATACTAAGTTACCTCCCTAAAATTGGGTGAAGGGTAGAATTCGTCAACATCCTCGAAGGTTTTCTTAGAATGAATGATAAATCTAACTTCTTAAGGCATGTTAAACTCCATATATCGTCATTCGGACCATTGTTCTCCAAGAAGTGAGGGGAACCTAAGAATCATGTGACAAAGAAATATTAGAATTATGAGTACATAGAGTAGAATCAAATACCTCTCTTGCCACATCATGCAATTATCCCTCATGGCCTCTCTTTTTTTTTCCCATGGTCAATTGTACGGGCTAGCCTGAACTCATGAGTCTCCTCAACAAACTTAACGAATTGTTTCTGTTGATCGCACAATCATTGGGAAGCTTCTTCATGCCACTTAACAGATCAATTTGTATTGGCAACAAAAGATTTCACTAATACTTCTAATGACATCTCACTAAAAACATCACTGTGAGCTTGTAATTTTACCTATACACTAATGCTCTTTTTTTTTTTTTTAACAACTAAGAACTATCCTAATTGAATGCACGACCATGAATTCATAAATTAAATATTAAACTAAGATTAAAAATTGTAAATAAAGAAACAAATAAATTCAGTCCGTAAAAAATATTGTGTTAGCCAAAAATCCAAACCTGAAAATGCGAAGAGTTAGTATTGACTCAAAATTATAGACGTAAAAATCATCCAATTCAAAATACAAAGATTACACATATTCCACATTAACATTAGGTTAGTAAAATTAAATAACTAAATATACAGTATATACAAACTGACAAAGACAAGTTAGTTATTACGAACACATATCTACCTATTTACATATTTACAACATATAGTGAAATTAAAAATATAATTATACAAACAACAAAATATGGCACCTTTTCATACAAGGAACGTATATACATATTTACATATAGACATATAAATATATAAACATGGTTAAATCAATGAAATCTAAACTTTCATGATATTGTTCCCCGGCAACGGCACCAAAAACTTGATGCGTATTTATTTGGGTATAAAAATCATGTTAAAATAAGAACATTCCCAATCAAGTTTAAATTAAAACATTAACCCCAAATTACACATATGAGCAAACGCACTCATCATTAACATAGCATACGGTTCAAACGAGTGTCGATCCTCCAAGAACAAGTATGCATTAATTACTTTTCTTTCATTGTTTAACCAACTCAATAAAGTTAAAAGGAAATAAAAAATAAAATAAAATAAAATAAAACAATATAGACATGTCAAGGATGGAGAATTATGTAACTTAAACCATTATTCTGACAAACATGACCTTAAAGTACCTAATCATTATCATAATTAATTTTTCTCTTGGCATCAAGGATTAAAGTAGATTCACTTCTTTGGTCAATCCATGAAATCACTATCTTCTAGATAAGTTAGCATCACTTGGTCTCGTCTTAACTAATTCACCCAAAAGACGCATTGAACACAATCATTGATTAAATTTCCTTGGTCTCGGTAAACTTAAAACTTGAAATTAATCAATGAATCCTTGGTATCGGCAGACATCAATTAACCTTTAATTACCCAGTCCTCATCAATTAACCCCCTTGGTCCAATAAGTTAATCGATGATGAATATGAAATTAATGAATTGAAACCACCATCAACCCCCTTAGTCTCAGCGAGTTAATAGAAAGAACCAATTAATTAATCTTGTAATAAACGCAAGTAATTAAATACCAAGAATAACAATCAATTAATTAAAAGATCAAATAACTCTAAAAATTATGAATACTTAAAATAATGTCAAATTGCACTAAAATAAGTAATACATCATTGTTCAAGAAAAAGAAAACAAAATAAAAGAAAGAATTCATAGACAAGCCTCCTTCTTATTCCTTTGAAGACCTTCTTGCACAATCTTCCTTGATTTGGTAGAATTCCTCCTTGATTTAAGTGATTTTCTGTTTAGATCTATGAATTCTCCCATTTTTCTTTGTGTTTTCCATCTATTTATAGGCTTAGGAAGTGCCTAAACTCGTTGGTATAGGGTTTTTAGCCGATTAGAAGTAGGAAGATACTAAAATTCTGCAGATTACTAAAAACCGCATGCAAAAATCAAGGCACCGCCTCAACATCAGGTCACAACCGGTGCTGCCTTGGCTGCCTAGAGTCGGTGCCAGTTATGTTCTGTTTCCTCAGTTATTCGCCAATTTTTTTTCTTGATTTCTTCACAATGTTTTTCAGAGTGCAGCCAGCGCCGGTTCCAGCTTCCTAGCCGGTGCCGGTT
Source organism: Voacanga thouarsii (assembly GCA_026120185.1). Lineage (NCBI taxonomy): Eukaryota > Viridiplantae > Streptophyta > Magnoliopsida > Gentianales > Apocynaceae > Voacanga > Voacanga thouarsii. The sequence continues at coordinate 1,460,647 of JANUWF010001937.1, forward strand.
TGGTTCTGTTCCGGTTCGTCTCATTGATTTTTTCGTCGTCTCGAAATGAATACTAACAGCACTTGGCCGACGTCGGTTCCTCTGCCATAACCGGCACCACCTTTATTCTGTTTTACGATGTTTTTGTCTTATTTTACCCCTAAAATCTAAATTAATGCACAAAATTCCTTTCCAATGGTGAAATCTCAAATATGAAGGAATATGATTAGTTATTGAATAAAATATATCACAAAATAGCCTCAAATAACTAAGAAAAATATGCCTAATTTAGACCCTATCGGTTAGTTAAGATATATTTGTACAAGATAGTTTCTATACTATATCGCTGTTTGTGGTTGTCTAAATGATCTAAATATCCAGGGCCCTGGGAAACATAACTTGGATGTTTGCTTTAGGGTAGCTCCCTTAGAAAGCGAAAACAATCTAGGAAGTTGTGGATCATTGGACTAGAAGCCTAAGGATAGTATATGTCATTTAGAGAGGTGTTAGTACACTTCTTCCTCTCTAAATGTACGACGATGTATAGAGGGGTATTTTAGTATTACACCTGTAGCTCGGAGACTTTGCTAACGCAGCACTGTCCTTGATGTCAATGTTTCCTTATGGTGATATTAGGAAATATTTAAAATGAAAAATACAGCTATTTATATGGCAAGGGTATTTTGGTCATTTTAGTAACCAAGGCGATGTGTCTTTTGGTCCCCAGTATAGACTATAAGTCCTAATTAAATACAAGCTAAGGAATTGGTCTTAAATTAAATTAAATGAAATTTATTTTATTTAAGTAGCGTAATTTAATTATTGGGCTAGAATAAAATAAAGGTCCATGAAAGAGAGAATTAATTAAATTAGTTTGGTGGATTAATTAATTACTCAGGGATTTAGCCCAGTTTGAATAATTAAAGATTAACCTAGGACTAAACTAATATAGACTTGTTAATTGTACTAGTTTATTTAGGCTGGGAAATTAATTATTTGTTGGGCCATTTATTTGGTACTAATTAGAATAATTAATTTAGTCTAAAAGGCTAAACTAAGAGTCTAATGAGCTAGTCCAGTTGAACCTAGGGTTTTATTTAGGTTAAACAGGAGGATTGAATACAACAGGGTTTTCACTACATCTTCTCTATGAAAAAAGAGACGCCTCTCTCACTCTCTCTCCAAGAAAGTTCCTTAACCCTTTAAGTTGTTTACCAAACGGGATTAGGCAGGCCATATACTGGAAGATCGAGAGTTTGACATTCACCTACATGTAAAGATGGAGTAGGAGGCTTGAAGGAATCACACTAGAAGTTTCCATCAGCACACCTACCTCGATTCCACACATTACGGGCCAGCCAACTTTGAGAATAAGGAAAAAATGTTAGAAATTTTTTCCCTCGGAATCTGGACAGAGCGCAACCGGCGCCGGCTAGGGCTGCCAGAGTCGGCGCCGGCTCTGTTCTGGAGTTCCCCTGTTCTTCAGTTTTTCCAGTTTTTCAGTTTTCGCTTCCGTTGCGTGCTCTGTGTTTTCCCTTTCTAGGCCTTCACTTCGACCCATCTAACTCCAGGTACAATCAGTTCTTCCTCTGAATTTTTTCTTTGTTTTTGCAGAGCGAACAAAAGGGACTCGGTGCCTAGTCCACTTGCTAGACCTAGCGCCTCTGTTTTTTCCTAAAAGTTAGCTCAGTTTCCTCTGCTTGAGTAGAATGGACCCAGCGCCTGATCCCTTGGCTGGGCCTGGCGCTAGGTCTGTTCTGAAAATTTCACATTTTTGCTCGAAATCAACTCAAATCTACACAAATTTATCGAAAATACTTTTTACATGCACAATATCAAATAGGAAGGAATATGTCTAGTTATTACAACAAAAGTATCTCAAAATAACCTCAAATAACTAGGAAAATAATAGTAATTTTAGCTCCTATCAGTTTGGACATCATAGGCAGGCACTAGTTCACTGCTGGAATGCCAAAATTGAGTTCGAAAGTCGACCAATTATGCACAAAATTCAACAAAAATCTCTCTACAACCAATTATCTTAATTTTATAGCTATTACATAAAAATATCACAAAATCACCTTACATAGTTAGGAAATTTGTGATACTTTTAGGCCCTATCACCTATCAGATATGGAAATCAGTTATCATAGAAGCAGATATTATGCATCAATTGTAGGAAATGAATTTCTTATGCATAAAATGAAGTTGAATACATGAAATGAATTTCTTATGCATCAACTATAAGAATTCTCATATATATTATGCTTTGTACTTATCTCGATATTCGTTATACAGTTGAAATTATCAATAGATATTAGTGAAAACTATAACACCCCAAATATACCAGTTGTAATAGGCCCTGTCATCATGGAATGCTGCTGTGTTTGAACTCTTAGATAAGGGGTCTTTATAATGGATCAAAACTTAAAGTAATAAATAGAAATACACTACTTCATTAAATTAGCAAACTAATCATGATAGTGTTAGGACTGTGCCATAGAGGCAATCATTTGTACAATGTATTTTTCACATTAAATCAATAAAAGACATTTTTTTTTTTTATCTTTCAGTACCTTTGTTTCATATGTTTATATGTATAAAACTATTAGATAAAGTCCCAAGTACAACATTGTATTAAGGAAATCATGATAGAGATCGTGATGTGTAGTTCCTATTACACTGAATTGTGTTTGTGCTTAAATTATCCATAGTCATTGTATTAATGAGATAAGATATCATTAATGTGCTAAGACTAGCACATATTATACTTCTTGATTTGATCAAGCAGTGGTTCTCACATCCGTGAGTATTGTGATACTCAATATTAATACGTGGATACTTGTTATTTGAACAAGTATATTGGATGACCTAACTATGAGATAATCATATGGATAACTATTTAGTACCAGTGATAGAATCTCATTAGAGCAAATGTGCAAGTATTCTTAGATTTGAGAACTCCAAGGTACTTTGTTTGCTAAGCGTTGTACTTTAATTCTAATCTCTGGGGTCCTTACAAGACTGCCTATAGGATGGACATTGGGTATAACGTGAAGTAAACGAAAGTTGTTGAGAGTGTCAAGAAATGATTTGCTACTCCTAATAGTAGGAGCAAATATCTCAAGGCCACTTATAGGAATCATTATTCAAGAAGTCATTGGTCAAGGCGACTATGTGTTGGAAATAGTTCCAAATGATACACATGTTGAGTAATGGATTCCAGGAACAAGTACTAAAATATTCGGGCCAAAATTAATTAATATTCTAGAGGAAATTGTCACTAATTCTATACTCTAAATCAAATGGGTTATTGTATGGTGAAAAGAGTTTAGTGCATTGATGTTTTGCTATTGAAAGATTTATGTCAAGCCACTTGACTTTCTGGATTTTTGGATGGTCATGATATATTACTAGATACTGCTCATGATCTGTTAAATATGAATTTATTAATTAGAAAATTAATAAATTTAATTCTAATTAGAATTAATAAATTAATTCTAATTATTAAAAAGATTATTAATTCTATTATGATATAATTAATTCATTTTAGCTACCAAATGACTAGAAAACCTAATAGGTCATATACAATAGAGAAATTGGTACTCAAGATATTATGTGATAATATTATGAGGTTAGCTTGTAAGAAGAAATACTTATTATGGGCTAATTATAATGTGTTATAATTATTTGGGGTTGGATTGTAATTAATAAATCTTTTTGTGGTCGAATTATAAACTTGTTATAGTTCGAGGGCCTAATAGCAATTCTCCAAAAAATCAAGCCCGTAATTGAACAATTGAAAAAAAAAAAGGCTCTTCATGTGTTGTTTTGGTTTTGATTTGAGGCAGTTTACTTTATAAGTACAAGAAATCACCATCAATTTGGTTTGAGAAAACACTGAAGTTGTTTTCCCTTTTGTTTCTCCGAAAAAGCTGCCACAATAGAGGAAAAGAAACATAGAAAGCTTTTCATGATTTTCTTCTCCAAATTAAATCCCAAACCACCATGCTATTTTTCTGGTAGAAAATTTTTGTGATTCTTGCATACAACATTGTGTGGACTATATTAGAGAAATTTCTACACTTGAAATTTTGGTGACTCGATTGGATCGACTTTTTGAAGGGGATTAGCGTGGAAGGAAAATTTTAAAAGCTACAGAAACAAGGTAACTAATTTTTTTTCCTTCTCCTAATCCGTTTAATTACATATGAGTGATCCTTTGTGTGAATTTCGTTTTATTTTTTCCACTGCATGTAAACTGGTTTGTTTAATCGAAATCCAACTATGATATTAGAGCCATCTAGGGGTGGCAATGTTAAACACGACATGCCAACACAACACGAAAATGACACGGTTATAAAGGTTTACAGTTTGGGTTTCGTGGGTTCGAGTCAAAATGGGTTGACCCATTTAACTTTAAACGTGTTTGGATCATAAACGGGATCAACCTGCACCCATTTCCACCCGCGAACTCGTTTTACTTTTTTTTAATACTTATATTTAATACTTGTTATAATACTCTACAAATTCCACTTTATAAAATTAGATAAGTTAATTTTATCACGTAAATTAATTAAACATCAACAAGGAGACACTTACTGAGGAGGCTTCACATGCATTAAACATTAATGTCAACATTGTTTAAAGTGTGCTAGATCTTCAATGCATTAAGTAAATTTGACATTTGTTTAGATTTTTAAAATTAAGTTTTATGAATTTATTAATATCTCTAGATATTTAGTTGGATAGTTTGTTATTTTATTGGTTATTTAAGATTTTATGGGTTGTTTTAATTTTATATGATTTGATTTGATTTTTTAAAAAATTTTTTGTGTAATGATGGACAGGTTAGTCGGTTTAGTAGGTATTCGGATTGACGGATTTAGTAATTATCTATTTAATTTTCGTGTTTAATCGTGTCATGTCAACCTATTTATTAATCGTGTCATATTCGAGTTATAAAATTAAATACGTTTATTAATCGAGTCGTGTTTGTATTGACGTGTCGTGTGTAATTATCTCAAGTTGACACGACCCGCTAATACAAATATGACATGATTACCACCCCTAGAGTCATCTAGTATATGCTTTACACGTTTATTATTGTTGTGAAATTGTTTCAAAATTATCTTTGGGTATAAGAAAATTATTTCAAGAATATTTTGATTTTTGTAAAATTTTGTTATAGCGGGTTATTATTATTATTATTATTATTATTATTATTATTATTATTATTATTATTCTTATTCTTCTTCGTATATTAATTACTGAAAGTGTTTAGTAAAAGGATTTATGAAATTGTGAAGAAATTATTTCCATTAAAAAAAACAGTGAAATTGATTTCCAATTGTTTGCGCGAAATTGATTTCCAATTGTTTTCGAGCTGTTCCAATTGTTGAATAGGAAGTTGCCGAATAAAAATTATGTAATGCAAAAAAGGAAAAGAAAAAGAAATTCCGTTTTCTATGTGCAATTGCAATGTGTTGACCAGAATAAAAAATTGAATATTCACGTTCTAAGTTTTGGTTTCCAATTGCTTGCAATTCTTCAAATTATCTCCAATTGATTGAATTGGAAGCTGTCTCCAATTGTGAGACATTAACTCCTTTTCGCACGGGCTTTGGAAAATCGCCATGGCTCGGCTGGAATTGTTTCAGCCGAGACTACCCATGGTATGGATTTTTCGGACCATCTGGTCACCGGCTCTAGTAATCCGTGGCCAAGCTTCAATTAAAAAAAAAACAAAAAAATCTGTTTTTCTTTTAACCACAAAAACAATTTTCTAAATTTCAAAATAACCCCAAGTTTTTCCAAAATGTGATTTTGAGACTAGTTTTATTATTTATTTTTTCAAAATAATGATTTTGGAAATTTATATTTCATATTTATTTATTTTGCTTAATTATTTTAAGCATGATTTTGGTATGTTGGCCTGGTTATGGATTTAGACCAATTAATTTTGATTAATTAATATTGTGTTATGCATTTTTTACTATTTTGTTTTGAATAAGAAGGGTCTGCGTGCCCTGCCTTTCTCTATAATTCTCTTATAATTTCTCCTCTCTTCTAATTCCCCTTGAATGCAACTCGATTTTTTTTTTTTTTTAGGAATTTATGTAATTAGATTACACAGGTTAGATAGGATTAGAAATTATTTTTCGAATTTATAGAGATGGCAATTAAAGCAGAGCAAAAAGATGATAAGACTTTCTTCTCAAAACATGCATGAACACATGGGTTTTGACCAAAGTTAATTTCCCTCTTGGCTCAAGGAAATTAATCTAGCAAAGTCCATAACCAAGCCATGTAATTGAGTGTATTACAATTATGTCAAAGTGTTGATATTCTACATGCCAAACGATGAGATTGCTAATTAAATAATTAAATCCCTCCAACAATATTAAATCTAAAGCCTTCCGTTAATATAACAAGAACGAGAGTTCTTTTTCGAGATTAGGTTGTTAGGCATACCCAAGCTTATTCGACATTGAGCATGTTCAAGCTATGGAATATGATTCCGGAATAATGGATTTGATTTAACTAATACCTTTATCCCAATTGGGCATACCCAAGTATAAAGAATATTAGAGGCTAAGATGGGGTAACACTAAATGCTTTAAGATTAAAAGGTGTTAATCACCTAACAATCCGGTAGTTACATTTGATATAATTGGTATTGGATACTTACCATTGAATTTAAGGTTGGTTTGTTGGGCATATTCAATATCATTCTTAAAGAATTTGGATACTGGTGCACTAGAAAAGCTTCCAACGGGCTTTCCTGAGTCAATAGTGAGGGCTATTGATTTGAAGAAAATATTGGGTTAAATATGCGTTTAATTAAAGACCTGATTAAATGCATTTCATGTGCATATACATAGTCTAATATCTCTTATCTTTCATCTAGGTCATTTGCATCATGACAACGAATTTGAACTTACGTAGCATTTTGAAAACAAACAAGCTCACCGAATCAAATTTCTTGGACTGGTATAGAAATTTGAGAATCGTTCTCAAATTGGAAAGGTTGCTCTACGTGTTAGAAACTCTAATTCCACTAGCACCATCTGATAATGCTCTTGCTAAAGAGCATGAAGTCCATAAGAAGTATAAAAGGACAATGACACAACATCTTATATCATGCTGGCGTCAATGACCAGTGAGCTTAAAAAATAGCATGAGTATATGGATGCTTATACTATCATCTTCCATGTAAGAGAGCTTTTTGAAAAGCATGGAAGGACGGAGAGATATAAGATCTCTAAGTAGTTATTCCATTCTAAGATGGTAGAAGGCACTTCAGTAGCCACTTATGGATTTAAGATGCTAGGGTTAATTGAGAACCTTGGATCACTTGGGTTCACTATGGATCACGAGTTAAGTATATACTTAATTCTTCAATCTTTACCAGTTAGTTTTTCACAATTTGTGATGAACTCCCAAATGAATAAGATTGAGACCACTATACTTGAGTTAATCAACCTTTTTAAGACTGTGAAGTCTTCTATGAAGAAAGAAAATAACATAATCTTATTGGTTGATACTTCTTCTACGAAGAAAAATTTTTCTAAAAGAAAGAAGAAGAATCCAATTAAACCTAAAGGTGGCGTGAAGAAAAAGGAGATAGCTACAAAAGTCTCATGTCACCATTATGGTAAAATGGGCTATTAGAGGCGCAACTACAAAAGCTATTTGGAGATGTTAAAGAGAAGAAGGAGAAGGAGACACTTGCAAGCACTTCTACTTCTACTTCTGGTATGTTTATGATTGAGATCAATATTGCCTTTAATAATGAAATATGGGTATTGGATACTGGATATGGATCTCATTTTTACAATAATTTGCAGGGACTAAAGAGTAGTAAGAATCCGGAGAAAGGTGATGTGGACCTTCGTATAGCAAATGGAGCAAAAGTTGTTGCACTTGCTGTTGTAACACCTCTACTAAAAGTAACAGTGGAAGTATATCAAAACCGGGTGTCGCCCCGTCTAATTACCAAGACAAAGGGTCTTTATAACAAAGAACCAAAAGTAATAACCAAGGCCTAAACTGGTACAACTAACTCATACTGACGTAATCATAGACATATATATAATAGATAGTCACGTATATGCAAACTCCATACTACATCAGTAATAAAGTATATAATCAAAAGAGAAAGCGTATGGACCTAGACTACTATCATTATGGTATCGTTTCCCTATCCGTATGTCTGCTCAACCCCGGATCCTACAAAAGAGTAAGATAAAAGACATGTGTGAGTGAAAAATCACCCAGTGAATGCTAGTGTTTTACAAAAACAGATAAAGTAAAATAATGTTGCGTTTTTATCCTAAAAGGGCACTACAAAAATCTTTTCTTTTTTCCACTGAAATTAATTCTAAAACTTTCTGAAAAAGAGTTTATTCAGAATTCAATCATTTTTTGAAAACATTTCAAATCATTACCCCAATTTCCACATTACATGCACTTCTCCAACAGAAGGTTGGCTTGCATGCAAAGCTCACAAGGCATCGCCTTCAGCGTCACGTCTTATTGTGTTAAGACCGCAGCCTACAATATGCAACTATGCGTTGCCCAAGGGTAAGTACACCGCAACAAACTACCAAGAATGAATAAATATACCGCTATTTTACTTTCCACCTAAGCCAAGGGGTCCCAATCTTGACATCATTCACCATCGAGGCGGTAAGGAGTCAAACGCTACCAAGTGTCCCCGTCCAGCATTCAGCGAACGACTCAAAATAAGGTGCGCTTGTAAGCGCAACAAATGCCAGGAGCTGAATGATTAGCCAGGGCGACTCATCTCAATATCCTATCACCTCGTTCGGAGTAAGATAATCCCTAGAACTAGGCCATGTTAGTAGGGTTGTCTAACTCTAATGTAGGCTAGTACAAAGATCAAAATCATTACTAAGTACTTAACGTTACAAATACCAATCCTGACTGAATGATCGGGTCAACGAGTTATTTGTTCTTGTAGAATTTTCAAATCAAACATTTTTGGGCTAGAATATCATTTTTCAGAAATTGATCCCACTGACTCGCAAGTCAGATAATTATTCCTATAGGCTTCGCATGGCCAATCAGTTCATTCCATAGGCATATCAGGCAAATAAAGTAGTTTTCGTGATTAAAATGTCATTTTCCAAAAGTCAATTTCACACTCGCGTCCTAAATAAGCTTTTATCATTCACGTGCCGTTTGACTACCGTTTCCAACGTGTCGTTGGCCGTTTATTGTCATACCTACATGAAATATCATTTTTATGTTTAGTTGTGTTTGGTCAAAAAATAGCCAATGGTTAGCCAATGTCCAGCCGACGTGCCCGACGGTTAGCTAACGATCAATCGATGTGCTCGATGATTAGTCAACGTTCAACCGATGTCTAGCTAACGTTCAGCTGATGGTTAAGAAAAACGCACAACGATCGTTCATGCCGTTTTTTCATCATTTGTTCAATTCTTCTATTTTTATTTTTCCATATCATTCCTCTCTTCATGCATAATGAATTATATTCATGTTTCTCATTCATTTTATCCCAAAATCACACAATTAATCCTTCTTAAGTTCATTCATTTCCTAACCAAAATTCTGGAATGTCCTCATTGACACAATTTTGTTTTGCATATAATTTTCAATCTACAATTCCAATTGGGCTCCATGATATATTAAAACGATTGCAAGACTCTTAACTTTAATTTTGTATAATCTCTTTCTTGAATTCAGATTTTTGAGACATAATACAGAGGCAAAACAGTCACATTAGTTTTGCCCTAACTCAACCATTCATGTTATCCTTTGATATCCTTTAATCTTTTACACATTGAGAACATTAAATTCATTCAGTTTTTTCCTTCAAATCATCTTTGATCCTTCAATTTTTAGATTCCAACAACTCATAAAAGTCCTATTTATTCAACACAAATTCACTTCCTTCAATCAAGAGTTAACATAATTCATCCTTCTAACTAATTAACTTCCATTTTCATTCCACTTTGATCATCATCTCATCAACGAAGATCAACCCTTCGAACTACCATGAAAACCCATTCCTTCATCACACAAAACATTTTCCATAAATCCCCCAGGCAGCCGGCACATCTAACCACAAATAAAGTTCACACACAAAGTTATATACCCTAGTTTTTTTATCCAAAATCAAGACATGAAATCATGTTTTCATGTTAAAATTAACATCAAAACAATCACCATTCACCCAACAAAAACTTTAATTCTAGCAATGTTAGGTTTTACCTTGTATATAGGGCTCTTTGGTATGATTTGCTTCAAGAATCTCTCAAGAACACACACTATTCACCTTTTCTCTCTTTTGCTTATTTCTTTTGATTTCTTTTTCTCTTATTTTTCTGTCATGTGATTGCGAAAATTCTGGCTGTAAAACAACCTTCCCACTGCCACACTTCATCAGAATTTTGGCCAATTAATTTCAAATTCAATTAATTGTATGGTGGTTTTATATGTAGGTGTGTTCTAATCATATAATTACACACTATTTCCCTTGATTTCCTTCCTTAAAATTTTCTCTTCTCTTCACTCTTGTGGCTGCCGAATTTCTGGCTATTTTTCTAGCCATTCCACCGCCTCTACACGGAAAAATATTGGCCAATTAAATTTTTCAAGACATTAATTAAATGGCTCCACAAAATGATGTGTTCCAATTACAATTAAATACATCATTCCTTTATTTATTTTATAAGTCCTTAATTTCATATGTTTTGCATGAATTCTTCATGCAACCTCTTATAAGTTGATACATGTTCATGGCTATCAATCACAAAATGCCATACATACCATTTTTAACTGCGATTTCACTTTTTCTTCGAAATAATCAAAATTTGGGTCCAAAATAGAAAAATATTTTATTTCGCCATCCAACTTAAAAAATTCTACTGAATCCATTGGTATTACTTAAATTCTTCAATTCTTTCTTAGCCTGGTCAAATTCCTGGTCAAAATCACTGGCATAGTTAAAATGATGAAAATGCCCTTGATAACCCAAATAACTTAATTCAAACCAAAAGTACGTTTCATCGCACTGATCAATTTCCACTCTTATCGTACCTCAAATTATTAGTTTACTAATAGTAGTAGTCTTCTGAAGATTTAGGGTATGAGTAGAACAAATTCAATAATTACATTCAGGTCCCGACAAAATGTTATTATACCAAAATATGCATTTCGTTATATTGATCATCTTTTATTTTGGCCATTGATATAAATTCTCATCCTATTATAAGTAGTAGCCAATTGAAGATTAAAATATAATGTAATACTTCAAGAATACATAATCTCCTTCTACAAACTCCAAATCTCTCCTGCATCGATCCGCATAGCTTTTCTGTTTCCTCTTAGTTGCCTCCAACTTGGTTTTGATCATTTCCACAGCATGTCAAACTTTTTCAAGATCAAAAGCATCCTGTTCACCCATTCTCCATCCTAAACTTTCCCAATACAATGGGAACTGACATTTTCTTCCATATAAAACTTCAAACGGGGCCATTCCAATTGTTGATTGATAATTATTATAGTGTGCGAATTCTGCATGCGCCAAATTATCAATCCACTTAGTTTCAAAATCCAAAGCTTAAGCCCACAGCATGTCTTCCAAAACTCTATTTACTCGTTCAGTCTGTCCACCCGTCTGTGGGTGCGTTGTTGTGCTGAACTTTAATGTTGTCCCATACCTCTACTCCAATTTAGTCCAAAACTTCGAGGTAAATCTAGAATCTCAATCTGACACAATACTAGAGGTACTCCATGAAATCTAATTACTTTCTCCATGTAAATCTTACTTAACTTTTCTAAAGAATCCCACTAGTTGATGGGAATGAAATAAGCAGATTTAGACAATCGATCTACTATCACCCATATAGTATCTCGCTGTCCTACTGCCATGGGTAATCCTGTAACGAAATCCATGGTAATTTCATCCCATTTCCATGATAGAGAAGGTAATGTCTGTAATAACCCTCTAAGTCATTATTGATCGACTTTCACCTACTGAAAAATTAAACATTGAGCCACAAAGTTTGAAATATCCTTCTTCATACCAATCCATCAATAACACCGTTCCAAGTCCTAATATATTTTTACTATTTCTGGATGGATGGTATACTTACTTTGATGTGCCTCTGTTAAAATATCTTGTCTCATTGCAGATTATTTCGGAATACAATATCGATCTCTGTAACAAATAATCTCATTATTGTCCTTTCGGAATTCACCTCCTCCTTTACTCATCTCCTTTTGCACTAACTTTTGCAATTCTTCATATTTTTCTTGCTCTCCTTTCAACTGTTGTAGGAAAGCAGGTTGAATAGAGATATTACCCATTCTTATTTCTCCCTTTATTGCAAATGCTTCCAATTCTAGAATTCGTAGCATCTGAAGAGCTGATAAATTTGCCTTTTTACTGAGGGCAACTGCTACTGTATTTACTTTTTCAGGATGATATTTAATTGGACATTGGAATTCTTCTAAAAATTTCATCCACCTTGTTAGGGACATGCCCTAAAATAATTTGTATTTATACTACTGTCGTTATGTATTATGTAATAATATGGTATTTCTTTTCATGAATAGTCATTTAGTTTTGTGGTCATCAAGTACGTAACTTGATAGTAAAACCCTATAGCAAATACAATGACTATTCTTAAACTGTCCTTGATCGATTTTTATTATTAGTGGAACAATAATAAATTATTATATTTGTGACTTGATGGTCGTATTTTACTGGTCATGGATATATGTGATATCAAGTCAAAACATAAATAAAAGTTAGAGAACATTGTATTGGAAATGACCCACTATGAGAGTATTTCATGAGACATGTCATAAGTACTTTATAGCCATAATGATATTGAAGTCCTTCGACCTGAATTCATCATAGTTTCTTACTTGATAAATTCTATATCTTGACGCTATCTAAAGTTGTCTTTAACTAAATAATAAATTAGACTACTGTTGGATATAGAATAAATCAGGAACAGGAATATGATTGATAATGAAGGAATTTGTCCCTCTCAATTTTGGGAGAGATGTCCATGGGCCCTTGATAAGTTAGACTGTTAAAATGCAAGGTATTGCTCAAATATATCAATTCGGGATATTAATATTATTTGTATGAACAGTCTACTTTGAGATCAAAATATAGTTGATTAAGCTTAATAAGAATGATATGCTCCGTGCCTTATGCTTAATCTGGATATCTTGTGACAAAAGGACTAAATATGAAGTTATCATTTGGTTCAAAGAGATAATTGATTTTCCTTTAACCTGGATAGTTATATTATTTTGCTAGAAATCGCTTATAACTTGTGGGCTACTTTAAATGTGATTTGGACACACAACCAGTGTTAAATGAACCTATAGGGTCACACATTAAGTGAACACGTTAGGTAATTTTTCAAGTGACCAGGATCGATGTATCTAGAAATGTGTTTAGGTTCATTGAACCTAGAAAAGTGACCAATTACAATGAATCTAGAAATATATCCACATTGGATGTATTTGGAGGATGTTCAAATTATAAGAATCTGACTCGGTAAATTAATTAGTTAAATTACCGAGATAATGGAAGAATCTTATCATATCATTTTTAATTTAATTTGAACTTAAAATAATATATGATAAGATATTATAAGAGTGGAATTCCAAGAAGTTCGTGTGGTTTTAAAAAAGAAAAAAACCCTAGCCGTCTTCTTGTGGTAGCTATCTCATAAAATTTTCATATCTCCATAACTAAAAACTAAGCCTTTCAAAACTGTAGGCGCTAGCACTCCCAGGTAGTGAACTAAGTTCATCGTGTGTATCCAATAGAGGATGTTCGCGTATTGCAACATCTGGTGATCTTCCGAAGTGCATATACGCCTGAAAATCTGAAGGCAGAAGCCTTGCTTCCGGTAGAGGTAATTCTGTAAATTCTTAATCGTCTTAATAGTTTGGCCTAGGTCCTCAGAAGGGATTCATGGGGTGCTTTGTGTGTTTAGGACTCCAAAAATCCTAATAGCACCTACATTGCCTCATGTTTAAATCCTTTTGAGTAAAAACATATTTCAAACTCTTATGGCCGGTGAAGACTTCAAACTCTACTCCATAAAATAATGTCTCCATTTCTTAAGAGCAAGCACAATAGTTGCTAACTTTAAGTCATGCGTGGGGTATTTTTCCTTACGGGGTTTCAATTTATTGGAGGGATAAGTTATCACGTTTCTCTCCTGCATCAATACTGTTCTCAATCGTTCTTTTGACACATCCGTGTACACCTCATAAAGTTTGTCTATCATTGACAATGCCAAAACAAGAGCAGAACTTAACCTTTTCTTCAGTTCCTAGAAACTTCTCTCACACTTCTCCGTCTAAACATAAGGAACTTTCTTTTGAGTAAGTTAAGTCAAAGATGAAGCTATCTTAGAAAATCCCTCAATAAACCTCTGATAATATCCTGCTTAATGCTAGAAAAATTCGTATTTCAGTTGGAGTCTTGGGACGTTTCCAATAGGTTACCGCTTCTACTTTTACATGATCTACTATAATCCCGTCTTTGGATATTACATGTCCTAATAATGCTACTTCTTGTAGCCAATACTCACACTTACTAAATTTCACATATAATTTGGTCTCTTATAACTTTCCCAATACTTTCAGAAGGTGTTGTTCATGTTCTTGTGGATCCTTAGAATACACCAGGATATCATCTATGAATATAACAACAAAACTGTCTAAGTAAGGCTAAAACGGTCGGTACATCAGGTCCATGAAAATAGCAGGTGCTTTAGTAACACCAAATGGCATCACTACAAACTCAAAATGTCCATATCGTGTGTTAAAATGCAGTTTTCGGTACATATTCTCCCCAAATCCAAACTTGGTAATATCCCTGCCTTAAGTCTAACTTCAAAGAACATCCTGTAACTGGGCAAACAATTCATCAACCATGGGCAATGGATATTTATTCTTCACCATCACTGCATTCAACCCTCGATAATCTATACACATCTGTAGTGACCCATCTTTTTTCTTAAAAAACAATACAGGTACTCCCCAAGGTGAAGTACTAGGCCGAATGAATCCTTACTCCATTAATTCCTGTAATTGTTTCATAAGCTCCTATAGTTCTGTAGGTGACATTCAATAAGGAGTTCTTGAAACTGGTTATGCCGTTGGCACTAAATCAATAGAAAACTCTTATTCTCTCTCTGGTGGTAATTCATTTAATTCTACCGAAAAAACTTTTTAATGCTCATTTACCATAGGAACGTCTTTGGGTTTCTTAACCTTTCCTGGCTTATTAATTACATAAGCTAAATATCCAGTACACCCTTTTCTAATCATCTTCCAAGCCTTAAGTCCCGATATAAAAGTATTATTTTTTCTTCCAGCCTTGCCCACAAATTTCAATATAGGTTTCCCAAGCCGACGGAATTTTACTACCGTATGTCTACAGTCAACTTGAGCATGATGCTGAGATAGCCAATCCATGCCCAAGATAGCATCGTAGTCCTCTATGGGCAAACACATTAAATCTCCTTCCAATATTTCATTTGCTACCAAATCTTACATCTCTTATGTATTTTCTTACTATTCATTTGTTTTCCCAATGGGGTACTAACAATCATTTCATATGAAGGGTCTTCCCCTTTAACCTCCATAGTATCAAGAAATGAATTGGCAATAAAGGAATGCGTAGAGCCGGGATCTATCAATACTTTAACATCATGATAAAAAATAAGAAGCGTACCTTCCACTACTGTAGTATGATTATTTGTCTTTTCCAATGCAACCACCCGAGCATTCAGTTGGAGTTTGGTAGGTCTAGATCTAGAGGTAGAAATTTGTCATGGATTTTCTCTTCGTAGTCCTGGCTTCTGCCCCTGGTTGTTTCCCCCTGGTTGACTTCATCCTTCTATCCTTTGAGGGTGAGGGTAATTGAAAATCTTATGCCTTACCTTCTCACAATTGAAGCATCTAAAAGAGGGTTATCCTCCAGTCAGACCTGCCCTCCTCTGTATTATTCTTTTCTTCTGCCATCGAGGCCCTCTAGATCGTTTCTAATTTATTCCCCAAAATCCACTTCGATTTCTCTTACCCACTTGTTCAATGTCATCCATTTCTATCCTGGAAGCCATCTCTACTGCAGCATTATAACTAGTGGGAGCCATACTTATCAGTACTTTTTTCAACTTTGGCCATAGGCCTTTCACGAAACGTCTAATCCTGTTTGCCTCTGAATGTAGCAGAAGTGGATAATATTTCGATAGTCTAGTGAACTCAATGGCATATTGACCCACAATACGCCCTTTTTTTCGAAAAGCTTAAAATTTGTCCTCCTTCTTTTTCACTACCTAACCAGGAATAAACTCCTTCTTAAAACTGGCTTTGAAATCCGTCCATTCCCACTCCTGTTGATCCATTTCTCTTGTCCACCAATCTTGGGCAGGTCCTTTTAGCTAAAATGTGGTAAGTTGTACTTTTCTCTGCTCTGAGTAATTCAGAGCTACAAAAATCTTCTCCATTTGTTCAATCCAGTTTTCAGCCTCTTGTTCCAAATCATATCGCCCTTAAAATTGCAGATGGTGAAATTTCAAAAAGCGTTCAAGAGCTCGATCCTATTCGAATTCACTTCTTTAACTTCCCCCACTCATATTCTCATTCATTCTAGAATTCTCATTTTCTCTGATGGCAGTCTTAGTCAACTGTTGAATAGTGTCAGCCATTTTCTGGAAGGTTTAAAACATAGGATGATCTAAAGTTGCAAGGTGGGAGCTTCCCATTTGTGGTTCCTCCACCATTGGCTCAGGGTGATTTCGAGTAGTTCGTGATGATCGTCTAGTGGTTCGTTTAAGAGGCATCTATATATTTCA
Organism: Voacanga thouarsii; assembly: GCA_026120185.1. Taxonomy (NCBI): domain Eukaryota; kingdom Viridiplantae; phylum Streptophyta; class Magnoliopsida; order Gentianales; family Apocynaceae; genus Voacanga; species Voacanga thouarsii. The sequence continues at coordinate 1,477,515 of JANUWF010001937.1, forward strand.
TAATGTTTTGCTAGAAAAATAATGTAACAAAGCTCAAAAGCAAGCACAAAAGTGGACATAGTGCACATAGCAAGAAACATAACATATATTCATTCTCGTCAAAACGCAAAGTTAATACAAAATTTGTGTGTCAAGAACATTGTCAAATCTAACATACACTAGCCGAACTGTACATGTATTACTATATATATTTACATTTCATCCTCCTACTTGTCATCAGCGCTATCTAAAACAGGAGGTCCTGAGTCAGCAAAAATTATGTAGGACTCGGTAAGTAAGGTCCCCCATCTCAATCTATATCATGGTCAATACTGACACCTGGAGCCATAATATCCTCTGCGTCAAGCTCCATCAACCAAGCCTCCACCTCTAAGTCTATCTCTAGCTCCACCTCGGGCTTCTCGACCACAAGCATCTCTACTTTGATTACCTCTTGATCCTCTCCTGCCTCAGCAACCTCTAACCCTGGCATCTCATTCTCTAATACTCCCGAAATGTCCCTGCTAAATACCTCCTCATCATTCCCGTGCAATACTGCATCATCGGGTATACTGTCCTCTTTGTCATCATCCTAATAGTGTGACTCAACATAGCCATGAAGATTGTCAGAATCGCGCCAACTTCATCTGCTTGGCTAAGTGGCAACGATGTCCTCTCTGGAATGAGGTCTCGTACAAATGGCAGAACAACAGGTACTACCGGGTTAAACGCACTCCCAGCGAGACAGGGTGCACAACGGTGGCCAGGGTTGGGTCCTGCTAAAGTGAAATGTCCCGGTACACCCCTTCGGTAGACTATCCTGATCTTCTAAGGTTTCTTCGTGCTCGAGCTGTCACCCGTCTTTTTCTCCCCATCATTACTGCGATCATCCATTGGGCGATTGCCCTTATCGTTCTTATCTATCATACCTACAGGATAAAAGGGTTCTATTAATTGTTATGATAATGTCACAGTTCTATGATTACTACACTCTGATACCAATTATAATACCCCTACTAAAAATAATAGTGGAACCATATCAAAACTGGGTGTCACCTCGTCCAATTACCTAAACAAGGGATCTTTATTACAAAGAACCAAAAGTAATAACCAAGGCCCAAACTAGTACAACTAACTCATACTGATGTAGTCATATACATATATATAACAGATAGTCTCGTACATACAAACTCCATACTAAATTATTAATAAAGTACATAATCAAAAGAGTAAGCGTCCAAACCTAGACTATTGTCACTGTGGTATCGTCTCCCTATTCGTGTATCTGCTCAACTCTGGATCCTACAAAAGAGTAAGATAAAATACATGTGCGAGTGAAAAATCACCTAGAAAGTCCCATGTGTGCCAGTGCTTTAAAAAAAAAAAAAAAAAAAGACAAAGTGAAACAATGTTGCGTTTTTGTCCCAAAAGGGCACTACATAAAATTTTCCTTTTTTCCACTGAAATTAATTCTAAAACTCTCTGAAGAAGAGTTTATTCAGAACTCAATTATTTTTGAAAAATTATATTTTAATTTTAAATCATTGCCCCAATTTCTACATTACAAGCACTTCTTTAACAGAAGGTCGGCTTGTGTGCAAATCTCACAAGGCTTCGCCTTCGGCGACATATCTTATTATGCTAAGACCGCAATCTACAGCACTCAACTGTATATCGCCAGAGGGTAAGTACACCTCAGCATACTGCCAAGAATGAATAACTGTACCGCAATACACTAAATATTTTACTTGCTACTATAAGATAGGGGTCCCAATCCTGACGTCATTCACCATCGAGGCGGCAAGAAGTCAAACACTACCGAGTGTCCCCGCCCAACATTCAACGAACGACTCAAAATAAGGTGCGCTCGCAAGTGCAACAAACGCTAGGAGCTGAACGGCTAGCTAGGATGACTCATCTCAATATCTTGTCACCCCATTTGAAGTAAGACAATCTCTGGAACTAGGCCAGGTTACTAGGGTCATCTAACTCTAATGTAGACTAGTACAAAGATCAAAATCCTTGCTGAGTACTCAATATTATCAATACCAATCCCAACTGACTGATCAGGCTAGAGGGATTTTTATTCCCACAAGATTTCCAAATTAAACATTTTTGGGGCCAAAATATCATTTTTCAGAAATTGATCCCACTAACTCGCAAGTCAGATAATTATTTCCATAGGCTTCACAGGGCCAATCAGTTCATTCCATAGTCACATCAGGTAAATAAAGTAGTTTTCGGGATCAAAATCTCATTTTTCAAAAGTTAATCTCATACCGATAGATCATTTTCCAAAATCGTGGCGAAATAGAGTGAAAAGTTTTTTTTCCCACATTAACACAAGTTTCTAAGAGTATTCAGGTCATTTTGTCCATACCCAATCTCAAAAGTCATCTCCAAGGGTATTGGGGTCATTTTGCCTATACAGGATTCCAAAAAGGGTTCCCAAGGGAATTCGGGTCATTTTACCCTTACCTAATTTGAAAAGTGTTCACAAAAGTTCTAATAAGGATATTTCGGTCATTTACTGAATATCCGATTCTAAAAGTTTCCATAAAATATTCCAGAAAGGACATTTGGATCATTTTCCAAATACCCGATTTCAAAAGGAACTTATTTCAAGAAATTCAGAATTCTAATCGTAAAAGATGATTAAATTCAAAGTTTCCAATCATGTTTCCATAAAATGTTCCATTAAAGGCATTCTAGTCAATTTGTGAATACCTGATTCCAAAATTACCATATTCTGAAAATCCCAAGTGTTTAATCCAAAAAGGACTAAATTCACAAAATTCGTGCTTTAATCATCCGTTAAAGTTTCCATGCTAATTATGATGTTCATTGGAGCCCAAGATGGCATAAAAGAAATCTTGCTCAGAAAAACCCTAAATATATTTAGTGATTTTCAAAACAGTGTAAAACGTAACATTTAATGGAAAAATAAAGCATACTAGCTGTCAAAAGGTTTTAGAAGTCAAAGGAACTCAGCTCGTGTCCTAAATAAGCTTTTGTCGTTCACATGCCGTTCGACTACCATTTTCACAGTTTCCAATGTGTCATTGGCCGTTTACGACAAACCAACATCAAACATTGTGTTTATGTTTAGTTGTGTTTGGTCAAAAAATAGCCGATGTCCAGCCAACGTGCCCGACAGTTAGTCGACATCCAGCTGACATGCTCGACGGTTAGCCAACGTTCAACCGACGTACCCGACAGTTAGCCGATGTCTAGCCGACGGTTAAGAAAAACGCACAACGATCGTTCATGCCGTTTTTTTTTGTCATTTGTTCAATTCTTCTATTTTTCTTTTTCCATATCCTTCCTCTCTTCTTGAATAATGAATTATATTCATGTTTCTCATTCATTTCATCCCAAAATCACACAATTAATCCTTCTTAAGTTCATTCATTTCCTAACCAAAATTCTGGAATTTCATCCTTAACACATAATTTTGTTTTGCGTATAATTTTCAATCTACAACTCCAATTGGGCACCATGATATATCAAAACGACCGCAAGACCCTTAAGTTTAATTCTTTGTAAACCCTTTCCTATGTTCAGATTTTAGTGACACAATACAGAGGTAAAATAATCATAGTAGTTTTACCCTAACTCAACCATTTATGTTATCCTTTGATATCCTTTAATCTTTAACACCTTGAGAACATTAAATTCATTCAGCTTTTTCCTTGAAATCATCTTTGATCCTTCAAGTTCCAGATTCCAACAACTTATAAAAGTCATGTTTATTCAACACAAATTCACTACCTTCAATCAAGAGTTAACATAATTCATATTCTAACCAATTAACTTCCATTTTCATTCCACTTTGATCATCATCTTATCAACCAAGATCAACGCTCAAACTACCATGAAAACCCATTCCTTTATCACACAAAACATTATCCATAAATCCCCTAGGCATCTGGCACACATAATTCCAAACAAAGTTCACACACAGTTGATATACCCTAACTTTTGATCCAAAATCAAGACATAAAAATCATGTTTTCATATTAAAATTAACATCAAAATAATCACCATTCACACAACAACAACTTTAATTCTAGCAAAGTGAGGTTTTACCTCGTATATAGGGCTCTTTGGTGTGATTTCTCCAAGAATCTCTCAAGAACACACACACTACACCAAGAACACACACTATTCACCTTTTCCATCTATTTTGCTAATTTCTTTTGATTTCTTTTTCTCTTATTTTTCTCCCTTGTGATTGCCGAAATTCTAGCTGTAAACCAGCCTTCCCACCACCACACTTCATCAAAATTTTGGCCAATTAATTTCTAATTCAATTAATTGTATGGTGGTTTATATGTAGGTGTGTTCCAATCATATAATTACACACCATTTTCCTTGATTTCCTTAAATTTTCCTCTTCTCTTCACTCTTGTGGTTGCTGAGTTTCTGGCTATTTTTCCAGCCATTCCATAGCCTCTACAAGGAAAAATATTGGCCAATTAAATTGTGCAAGACATTAATTAAATGGCTCCACAAATGATGTGTTCCAATTACAATTAAACACATCATTCCTTTAATTATTTTATAATTCCCTAATTCCATATATCTTGCATGAAGTCTTCATGAAACATCTCATAAGTTGACACATGTTCATGGCTACCAATCACAAAATGCCACATGTACCATTTTTAACCATGATTTCGCTTTGTCTCCGAAAAAATCAAAATTTAAGTCTGAAATGGAAAAATATTTTATTTTAGCATTCAACTCCAAAAATTTCACTAAATCCATTGGTAATACGTAAATTCTTCAATTGTTTCTCAATTTGGTCAAATTCATAGTCAAAATCGCGAGCGCGGTCAAAACGACGAAAATACCCTCGATAACCCAAATAGCTTAATTCAAACAAAAACATGCATTTTGTAGCACTGATCAATTTCCATTCTCAACATACCCTTAAATTCTTATTTCACTAACAGTAGTAGCCTTCTAAATATTTAGGCACATGTAGAACAAATTCAATAATTACATTCAGGTCTTGACAAAATGTTATTATACCAAAATATTCATTTCATTATATTGATTATCTTCTATTCTGGCCATTGATACAAATTCTCATCCTATTATAAGTAGTAGCCAATCGAAGGTTAAAATGCAGGGTATTACAACTGTGGAGACTTATTATCTACATTTATTTTTCGGATTAATTCTAGAACTAGAAAATTATTATTATGTACCAGTTTTACTTAAAAACATTATCTCAATTGCTTATTTAGATTTACTTGGATTTCATTTAAATTTTAAGTATATAAGTTGTTCTTTTTCATTAAATGATATCCATTATGGTACTGCAACTTTGATGAATGGTTTCTATGTTTTAGAAATGGAAGGTTAAGTTCTTAATATAAACAATAAAAGTCCAAGAATTGTTAACAAAAATCCATCTTACTTTTGGCATTGTCATTTAGACCATATAAATGAGAATCGCATTTCTAAGTTACATATGTATGGTGACTTAGGCTTCGTTGACTTTGAATCATATGAGACATGTGAATCTTGCTTACTAATTAAAATGACTAAAACCTCTTTTTTAAAGAAAGGGGAAAGAGTTAAAAAGTTACTGGAAGTAATACATACTGATCTATGTGGGCCAGGAACACTGTAAGTAAGAGGGGGTTATTAATACGTTATAACCTTTATTGATGATTATTCTCAATTTGGATATTTGCATTTAATGAAATACAAATCTGAAGCCTTTAGCAAGTTCAAAGAATTTAGAAATGAAATAGAAAATACAGCTTGATAATGTTGCGATTTCATTATGTTTATCAAATAAGAACGCAGCGAAAATAATCATGAAATCAATACCCAAGGATCACGTGTTTACAATTAAAATGGGAATAGAGGAAGGTGTTGGATTGTAAGCCCTCTTAGACTAGGTTTCTGATGTAAAATCGAATATTTTAATAAAAGAATTTATTTTCAAAAAATGTTTGTGAATTTACTTTTTGTTTGTACACGATTTTCGTTCGGAACAGACCCATTGTGTTTAAATAAGTGATCCATGTGAATAGTGGTCTTTCACAGTAAGGTATGGATCATGGGTTATTTAACACATAAATTTTTGTTCTTAACCTATTGATGAGACTGGGAATCTCATCATGTTTAGGTTATTATGTTATGAATTCTAAATGGGGAATGGCTTACCTTTAGCCAGTGAGTAGTCCACTCACTTCATGACATAAGCGTATTTCGAATACGTAGGACAGGACCTGTAGTAGTGGTTTCTAAAAGTACTATATGATAGAAACCTAGACTACTACCGCTACAGCGTGGACTAGTACTCTACGACTTGAGTATGAGTTGGTGGTGCGCGAAGGCTGGAAGCATATACTTTGATTTGCTATAGTTGAGGTTCTATCGTATGGCCAATATACTTGCATGTTGGGTATGGGTGACTAGTTAGTTAAGACAGACTTGTACAAGATAGTTTCTGCACTATATCGCCCCTTGTGGTTGTCCGAATGGTCTAAAATGTCCAGGGCCGTGGGAAACATGACTTGGATGTTTGCTTTAAGGTAGCTCCCTTGGAAAGCAGAAACACTCCAGGAAGTCGTGGATCATTGGACTAGAAGCCTAAGGATGGTAGATGTCATTTAGAGGGTGTTAGTACATTTTTTCCTTTCTAAATGTACGGCGATGTGTAGAGGGGTATTTTAGTCATTTCACCTGTAGGTCGGAGACTTTGCTAATGCAGCATTGTCCTTGGGGTCAATATTTCCTTATGGTGATATTAGGAAATATTTAAAATGCAAAATACAGCTATTTATATAGCAGGGGTATTTTGGTCATTTTAGCGACCAAGGCGATGTGTCTTTTTGGTCCTCGGAATAGCCGTAAGTCCTAACTACTTTTGGGTTGAGGAATTGGTCTCGGTTGAAGAGGATTTTATTTTATTTTATTTTATTCGGGAAGTCTAATTTATTATTAGACTGGAATAAAATAAATAAATAAATAAAATAGGAGTTGAGAGAAAATTAATTATCTAGTTTATTTGGTTAATTAATTATTCAGGGCCTAGGTCAAGTATGAATAATTAGGAAATTAACCTAGGCTTAAACTAGGGGAAATAATTAATATTTAATTATTTATTGGGTTATTTATATAGGCCCAAGAAATAAATAATTAAAGATTAATTATTTTGGTTCATTTGGGCTCATTAATTATTTATTGGGTTATTTATGTAAGCCCAGAAAATAAATAATTAATGTTTATTATTTTGGGCCTTTTGGGTCCAAGGAAAATAATAAATATTTTTCTGGCCCAATAGCTTGGACCTTAGGGTTTTTCCAGATACGGTTAAGAGGAGTTTAGGGTTAGGCCAAAGCGATTCTCGGGATAACATCCGGGTGTTTTGAAATCCCGGGGATATGTTTATCAGATAATGAGAGACCAAATTTTGGCTAACTAATAAACAACTCTTTGGAAAAAGAAAAACCCTAGTTTTCCCTACCCAACAGAAGACTCACGTCTCTCTGGAGAGCCTCACGTAAGCTCCCTCTCTCACGCCTCCCTCTTCTTGGTTTCTCCTTGGAGCTTTGCTAACCAATAGCAAGTGAACTAAGGAGATTTGAGACCATTCTTCTTCTCTGTTGTGTTCACCGAGCTAGAGGTTAGGGTGAGGAATATCCCGAGAGGCTGGAAAGCTAGGCGTTCATGCAAACAAAGCGGAGTAGAAGGCTAGCGGGTGTTCAACCGGAAGCTTCTTCAAGTGGGCAAAGCGAGGCGATTCCAGTCGTTCAATCCGCTCTTACTCAACCTAGAAGGGTTAAGGAGCGCAAAGGTATGATCTTCACGCTTCCGTATAGCCTTTAAGGCTTGGTTTTATTTTTCTCTGTTTAATTTTTTACGCTACCAGTGCATGCTCTCTGTTTTCGTCTCCCTCAATGTGGTATCAGAGCCACTGGTTTTTGATCAATATAGGGAGCATGGTAGTTAATAAAATTGGAGAAGATGATTATACCTATGATCCTTCGCTGTTTTGGTATGGGATAGGATCTCTGTGAGCTTCATCGTTGAAGCATAGGCACACTGTAAATTTTTTTTTGGCTTTGAAGTTTAATCGTGTAAACCCAATTTAAATGGGTATAGGCGGTTGTGTTTTTGTTTTGGATGTTTTTTGTAAGTAAAAATGTCCAAAGAAGCCAAAGAAATGAGCAAAATGTGAAGCAGAAGAGTTTCTGCAAATTTCGCGCGAGAAAGGAGAAAAAACAAAGAAGACAACTATTCCTAAGCCAATTGAGCCGAGCCGAGCAGCTGTCGAAATTGTGAGAGGAGCTACTGACTATCGGTCGCGTAAGCCGAGCCGCATCAGCGAAATTGAAGCCGAATTCAATTGCAAATTTGCAATTGAATTGCAATTGGCTTTCGGGTTCTTGCGCGGGTCAGAGGAGATCCGATCGGGCAGCACGCGGGCTGAAGCGTGGGTCAGCCGCAGAGAGGAAATGGGCGCGGGTCGCGGGCGCGGGCGAAGTCCACGGGTCGCGCTTGAGGGAGATCTGGTGCGGCACGATGCACCGCGGCCGCGGTGCACCGCAGGCCACACGGGCGCGGATCCGGTGCGGCGGGTGCAATGGACCCCCAGCCATTTTTTTGCAATTTTTTTTCTTTTTCGTTTTGGGTCCCATACTAGGCGAAGTTAATATTTTTGCAATATTTATATTCTTGGAATATATTTGCATGAAAAATATTAGTAAGGGATTTTAGGATTAAACAAGATCATTAATTAATTAATTAATGTGTTTAATTCTATTATTTGGGCACTTAGGTTTAAAAAATAGAAAAGCATGAAAACGTTTACTGTTTTCGAGCATGCTATTTTTTTATGTACCTATGTGTGTTTTTTTCTCAAAGACCAAAGTCTTTGGGAACATTTTTGACAAGAAAAATATTTTTCTTCAAAAACTAAATGGTTATTTTAATTGGTACAAAAATTAATCCTTGAATATTTTCTCAAAGGATTTAATCCTTGACATAGAAAATATATTGGATTTAGATATTTTTGTAAATTAAAATGGAGAGCCATTTTGTTTTGTTTTGGACTAGAAAAATGATTTTGTCAAATAAACTTGAGACCAAAGTCTCTAGAAAGTTTTAATTGGAAAATTTTTGAAATCATTAAGTTTTAACTTAAATAAAATTAGTCCATGGAGAAAATCTCTCAAAGGATATAAGCCTTGACATAGAGATTTTATTGGACTTAGATATTTTATTTTTGAGTTAAGGAAGAACTTAATGGAAATTTCAAAAGGATATTTTTCCAGGAAAAACTTTTATTTTAAAAGACTAAGTGGGAGAGGGGTTCCAACGGCCCCACGGCTTCCATCACGGTCCTCATTAGAGATTGTGGATCCCCTCGTGTCACCCTGGGAGTGAACCCGTATAGGATGGGGATACCACAAGGATCTAGATCTAATGGAAGGATGTAATTAATAACCCGGGGCACGTACTATGATCGGCCAGGCCACGTTAGAGGTTATAGTGCGAGGTATGTCCATAGGAAATGAGAGAAAACGGCCATCCCACGATAGAGTTATTCTCTAGTCCATTACCTAGAAGGGAAATTAATTTGTGGTGGTTAATACACTTAACTTAGGAAACTGTTAATCTTCCCAAGAAACTATGTCAGTTTTGCTAAGAGCCAAATTATTTTCAGTGCACAAATTTTATTTTGTTTTCACAAACTAAATTCTATCTTTTATTTTCGATTTTTAGAAATGGTGGGAGGTTCTTTTAGTCCATTGGCCGTTATTCTCAGGGAGAATAAGTTAACGGGTCCAAACTATGTGGACTGGAAAAGGAACTTGGACATAATACTCACAGCTGAGGAGTATTAGTATGTCCTTTACGAAATCTGCCCTGTTATCGGGGAAGGTTCCACCGCTGAAGAGCGAGAGGCTGAAAAGGCGTGGAAGAAAGCTGACGAAACGACACGTTGCTATATGTTAGCTTCCATGTCTAATGTGCTCCAGTTAAAACACGAGCACATGGCTTCTGCATATGACATAAGTCAATCATTGGCAACTATGTTCGCAGACAAGAGCCGGCCCGCAAGGCAGGAGGCTCTTCGAACTATTGTAAACACTAATATGGCTGAGGGAGCATCAGTCCGAGAGTGTATGCTCAAGATGATTGCTGCTTTTGAGGAGGCGAAAATCTTACAGGCTGTCATTGACCCCGAGAGCCAAGTGGACATGGTTCTCGAATCTCTACTAGGCTCTTTCACTTAATTCAAGTTAAACTATAACATGAACAAGTTGAACATGAGTTTAACTGAACTAATGAAGGAGCTCCAGATGGCGGAAAAGGTCATGAAGCCGCAGTCAAAGGCCATGATTGCTAAGGCTTCTTCCTCAAGAACTGGGCCTAAACCCAGAAAGTTCAAGAGGAAGAAGGGGAATGCAGCAGCCCAGCCCAAGGATAAACCAAAGGGCAAGTGCTTCAAGTGTGGGAAGAAGGGACACTAAAAAAAGGAGTGTCCAGATCTTCGGGCCAAGAAAAACCCGGATAGGTAATGTTTACTATCTAGAGTCCATATCAATGGTAGGATCAACTTCCACTTGGATTGTTGATTTTGGAGCCACTGATCATATCTGTAACTCCTTGCAGGGGTTTAGGAAGATAAGAAGACTTAAGAAGGGCGAACATGGGCTTCGAGTGGGTAATAGAGCACAAGTCTGGGCCCTTGCAGTGGGAGAGCTGGATCTTCTTTTTTATTGTAATAAGATAGTGGTTTTAAAAGACATTTTATATGTACCTGGTTTTCGTCAGAATTTGATTTCAGTTGCAAAACTTATTAATCAAGGATATTCTGTATCTTTCCATTCTGGTATTTCTATCAGTAGAGATGGAGAAATTTTATGTACTGGGCACATGTATGGTAATCTGTTCTTTTTAAACCCTATTAACAACCAATCAAATAACGCTCAGTCTGAACCTTTAACTAAGAAGAGAAAGACCAATATCAATGATTCATACCTTTGGCATCTAAGGTTGGGTCATATTAACTCAACCAGGATTCAAAGGCTAATTCATGATGGGCCTTTGGGCTCATTGAGATTGGAAAGTTGGCCTCAGTGTGAATCCTGCCTGATGGGAAAAATGACCAAAAGGTCTTTTACACCAAAGGCAGATAGAGCCAAGGAGGTGTTGAGTCTTGTTCACACTGATGTGTGTGGTCCATTGTCTACACCAGCTAGGGGAGGTTTTGAGTACTTCATTACGTTCACGGATGATTGTACGAGGTATGGTTACATTTACTTGATGAGACACAAGTCTGACTCTTTTGACAAGTTCAAAGAGTTTAAGGCTGATGTGGAGCGTCGGACAGGTAAATTAATCAAAACCTTACGATCGGATCATGGTGGAGAGTACCTCCTAGGTGAATTCAAGGACTACATGGTACATCATGGAATAGTATCCCAACTCTCTGCGCCGGGAACACCCCAGCAGAATGGAGTAGCTGAGAGAAGGAACAGGACGTTGATGGAAATGGTCCGAAGTATGATGTCTCATGCTACTATTCCAGTGTCATTTTGGGGATATGCCCTGGAGACAACGGCATATATTTTGAACTTGGTGCCTTCCAAGTTAGTACCTAGGACTCCCTATGAGATGTGGACTGGGCGTAAGCCAAGTCTGAATCATCTCAGGATTTGGGGTTGTCCAGCTTATGTACTGATCAAGGGAGACAAGTTGGGACCAAGATCAGAATTATGCTATTTTGTTGGGTATCTAAAAGGGACAAAAGGAGGCTACTTTTATCATCCTAAGGAGCAGAAGGTACTAGTCAGTACTAATGCTAGATACTTGGAAGATGATCAAAGTACTTCCACTAAAGGTTCAACGAGGTTTGAACTTGAGGAGAAGTTATCTACAGAATCAACTTCTTCTGACTCGATTGTGGAACAAGAAGAGGCACAGCCTCAAGAGCCTATGCAAATGGAGCCTCGTCGTAATGGGAGAGTGTCTAGGGTTCCGGAGAGATGGACTGGAGAAGCTTTTGAGCTGCTCTCTGACTATCAGGAACAAGACCCCACTAGATACGAGGAGGCTATTGCTGATGCCGATGCAAATCTGTGGCATGAAGCAATGAAAGGCGAGATTGAGTCTATGTACCTCAATCAGGTTTGGGATCTTGTAGCTTCACCTGAAGGGATAAAACCCATTGGGTATAAGTGGGTATACAAGAGAAAGAGGGGAGCGGATGGGAAGGTGGAAACCTTCAAAGCTAGGCTTGTGGCGAAAGGGTATACTCAGAAAGAGGGAATCGACTATGAGGAAACCTTTTCCCCGGTAGCCATGCTTAAATCCATTCGCATCCTCCTTGCCATCGCATGTCACTATGACTACGAGATATGGCAAATGGATGTCAAGACGGAATTCTTGAATGGCCATCTTAGCGAAGATATCTATATGTTCCAACCGGAAGGCTTCATTGCTGAAGGCCAGGAACACATGGTTTGCAAGCTTAAGAAGTCCATTTATGGACTTAAGCAGGCATCGAGAGCATAGAACATTCGCTTTGATGAGACTGTAAAGTCTTATGGTTTTATTCAAGACGAAGATGAACCATGCGTGTATAGGAAACTTGAAGGCATTAATGTGGTTTTTCTTGTCCTGTATGTGGATGACATTCTACTCATTGGAAATGATGTAGGGACATTGTCATCTACAAAGGTTTGGCTGTCTAGTCAATTCAGTATGAAGGACCTGGGAGAAGCCAGCTATATTCTCGGGATTAGGCTTCTTAAAAATAGGAAGTAGAGAATGTTAGGATTATCCCAAGCGACATACATTGACAAGATGTTGGCCAAGTACAGCATGGACTCATGCAAGGGAGCCCTAATCCCTTGCAGACATGGGTTGTCATTTTCTTCGAAGGACTGTCCTAAGTCTCAAGAAGAAAAGGACAGAATGAGTAGGATTTCCTACGCTTCGGTTGTGGGAAGTCTCATGTACGCCATGCTGTGTACTAGGCCAGATATTTGTTTTGTCGTGGGCTTAGTTAGCAGATATCAGTCAAACCCAGGGGAGGTTCATTGGCAAGCTGTAAAGCATATTCTCAAGTACCTCAAGGGAACGAGAGATTATATGCTGGTTTACAGGGCTGATGATTTGGTTCCTACAGGATACACAGACTCAGACTTCCAGGCGGATTAGGATGAGAGAAAATCCACTACTGGATATATCTTCACCTTGTCTGGAGGAGCAATTTCATGGAGGAGTATCAAGCAGTCTTGTATTGCTGACTCAACCATGGAAGCTGAGTATGTGGCAGCTTCGGAGGCGTCCAAGGAAACAATTTGGCTCCGAAAGTTCCTTTCAGAACTTGGAGTCGTACCACATATGGACAGGCCGATTGTGATGTATTGCGACAACACTGGAGCAGTATCGCACTCTAAGGAACCTCGGAACCACAAGAATGGGAAACACATCGAGAGGAAGTACCACCTGATCCGGGATTTCTTCCAGAGACGGGAAGTCGTGGTGGAGCATATTGCCTCAAAAAATAATCTAGCAGATCAATTCACCATGCCTTTGGCTGAGAGAGTCTTCAAGAGACACTTAGACGCCATAGGGGTGGGCGCCTATGGACTTACCCAGTCTTAGAGTACAAGTGGGAGATTGTTGGATTGTATGCCCTCTTAGACTAGGTTTCTGATGTAAAATCGAATATTTTAATAAAAGAATTTATTTTCAAAAATTGTTTGTGAATTTACTTTTTGTTTATGCACGATTTTTGTTTGGAACAAACCCATTGTGTTTAAATAAGTGATCCATGTGAATGGTGGTCTTTCACAGTAAGGTATGGATCACGGGTTATTTAACACATAAACTTTTGTTCTTAACCTATTGATGAGACTGGGAATCTCATCATGTTTAGGTTATTATTTTATGAATTCCAAATGGGGAATGGTTTACCTTTAGCCAGTGGGTAGTCTACTCACTTCATGACATAAGCATATCTCGAATACGTAGGACAGGATCTGTAGTAGTGGTTTCTAAAAGTACTTACTATATGATAGAAACCTAGACTACTACCGCTACAGCGTGGACTAGTACTCTACGACTTGAGTATGAGTTGGTGGTCTGGCGAAGCTGGAAGCATATACTTTGATTTGCTGTAGTTGAGGTTCTATCGTAGGGCCAATATACTTGCATGTTGGGTATGTGTGACTAGTTAGTTAAGACAGACTTGTACAAGATAGTTTCTGCACTATATCGCCCCTTGTGGTTGTCCGAATGGTCTAAAATGTCTAGGGCCCTGGGAAACATGACTTAGATGTTTGCTTTAGGGTAGCTCCATTGGAAAGCGGAAATACTCCAAGAAGTCGCGGATCATTCGACTAGAAGCCTAAGGATGGTAGATGTCATTTAGAGGGGTGTTAGTACATTTCTTCCTCTCTAAATGTACGGCGATGTGTAGAGGGGTATTTTAGTCATTTCACCTGTAGGTCGGAGACTTTGCTAATGCAGCATTGTCCTTGGGGTCAATATTTCCTTATGGTGATATTAGGAAATATTTAAAATGCAAAATACAGCTATTTATATAGTAGGGGTATTTTGGTCATTTTAGCAGCCAAAGCGATGTGTCTTTTTGGTCCTCGGAATAGCCCGTAAGTCCTAACTACTTTTGGGTTGAGGAATTGGTCTCGATTGAAGAGGATTTTATTTTATTTTATTTTATTCGGGAAGTCTAATTTATTATTGGACTGGAATAAAATAAATAAATAAATAAAATAGGAGTTGAGAGAAAATTAATTATCTAGTTTATTTGGTTAATTAATTATTCAGGGCCTAGGTCCAGTATGAATAATTAGGAAATTAACCTGGGTTTAAACTAGGGGAAATAATTAATATTTAATTATTTATTGGGTTATTTATATAGGCCCAAGAAATAAATAATTAAAGATTAATTATTTTGGTTCATTTGGGCCCATTAATTATTTATTGGGTTATTTATGTAAGCCCAAGAAATAAATAATTATTGTTTATTATTTTGGGCCTTTTGGGTCCAAGAAAAATAATAAATATTTTTCTGGCCCAATAGCTTGGACCTTAGGGTTTTTCCAGATACGGTTAAGAGGAGTTTAGGGTTAGGCCAAACTGATTCTCAAGATAACATCCGGGTGTTTTGAAATCCCGGGGATATGTTTATAAGATAATGAGAGACCTAATTTTGGCTAACTAATAAACAACTCTTTGGAAAAAGAAAAACCCTAGTTTTCCCTACCCAATAGAAGACTCACGTCTTTCTGGAGAGCCTCACGTAAGCTCCCTCTCTCACGCCTCCCTCTTCTTGGTTTCTCCTTGGAGCTTTGCTAACTAATAGCAAGTTAACTAAGGAGATTTGAGACCATTCTTCTTCTCTGTTGTGTTCACCGACTAGAGGTTAGGCTGAGGAATATCCCGAGAGCTGGAAAGCTAGGCGT
Source organism: Voacanga thouarsii (assembly GCA_026120185.1). Taxonomy (NCBI): domain Eukaryota; kingdom Viridiplantae; phylum Streptophyta; class Magnoliopsida; order Gentianales; family Apocynaceae; genus Voacanga; species Voacanga thouarsii. The sequence continues at coordinate 1,492,967 of JANUWF010001937.1, forward strand.
TCATGCAAACAAGGCGGAGTAGAAGGCTAGCGGGTGTTCAATCGGAAGCTTCTTCGAGTGGGCAAAGCGAGGCGATTCCAGTCGTTCAATCCGCTCTTACTCAACCTAGAAGGGTTAAGGAGCGCAAAGGTATGATCTTCACGCTTCCGTATAGCCTTTAAGGCTTGGTTTTATTTTTCCCTGTTTAATTTTTTACGCTACCAGTGTATGCTCTCTGTTTTCGTCTCCTTCAGAAGGAAACGGAGATTACTTTCTATAGCAGAAAACAAAAATTTTCTTGCGCCAAACCAATGAACCAATTCCTCTACTTATGATCATCCACCCGGTGCCATTACAATCCAAGAATAGGTTTGTTCGTAGCAGTAATCCACACAATGTTGAATTGCTCACAATGCCCGCTCAAAAACTATGCTAGTAGAAGAGAAGCAGCTTGGTTTTAATTGGGGAAGAATAGGAAAGATGAAGAAAGTCCAAAAATCCCCTCTTGTTTTGATCGTTCAACTCCCTGTAGCATAAATGAACGATTCCCATATTTAAAGGTTTTAGAATTTGTGTTAATTGCAATTAAGTCCTTCAAGATCCAACATTTACAATTGGGTCCTTGAAGTTTATATAATTGCAACAAAGTCCCATGAATTATAACAAACTTCTAATTCACTTATAAACATATCTTCTTCTCTTAATTAACCCCACAATATTATCAAATAATATATATTGAGCATTCAAACCATTATTGTGTGTGACCCATTAGGTTTCCTGGCTTATTGGTAGTATAATTTAAATTAATTCTAACAGCTTTAGAATTAATAATCCTAAATAAAGTATATAATTAATTTATTAATTCTCTAATTAATAAATTCATATTTAACTGATCAAGAGCGATATCTAGCAATGACTCTTAATCACTCAAAAGTCCAAAAAGTCAAGTGGCTTGACGTGAACCTTTCAATAGAAAATAACTAGTGCAATAAACTTCTTTCACCATACTATATCGCATTCGGTCTAGAGCATGGAATTAGTGCCAACTCCATCCAGAATATTATTAATTCTGGCCCGAATATTTTAGTACTTATTCAAGAAATCTATTACTCGATATGTGTATCAAATTTGAAACTATTTCCAACACATAGTCACCTTGGCCAAGGACTTCATGAGTAATGATTTCTACAAGTGGCCCTGAGATATACTCTCCTACTATTAGGAGTAGTGAATCCTTTATTGACCCTCTCAGCTATTTTTTTTTACTTTATATTGTACCTAATATCCATCCCATAAGCGGTCCTTGTATGACTCCAAAGATTAGAATCAAAGTATAGCTCGATAAACAAAATACCTTAGAGATTTCAAGTCTAAGGATACTTGCACACTTGCTATAAGATTCTATCATTGACACTCAATATCTTATCCAAGTGATTATCTCATAGTTAGGTCATCCAATGAATTTGTTCATATAACAAGCATCCACAAATTAATCCTGAGTATCACAATACTCACGGTTATAAGAACCACCGCTTGATCCAATCAAGGGATATAACATGTGCTAGTCTTGGCGTATTAATCATGTCCCATCTCTTTAATACTATGACTAGGGATTATTCAAGCACAAATACTACATAGTATAGTAGGAATCTCACATCATGATTTCCGTAACAATGTGTTGTACTAGTATCAAACAGTTTATACCATATTCAGATATAACAATCAAACTGAAAGGTAAAGAATGCCTCTTTTATTAATTACTATGCAATATACATGGTACTAGTGATTGCTTCTAGGACACAACACTAACAATCTCCCACTTGCACTAGAGCTAATCATTCATTTATCGAATACCGAATGACTCAACATGTTTATCATGTTTCTTCTAGAAAAGTACTTTAGTGAGTGGATCAACTATGTTTTGATCCATGAAAATTCTCTCTATCTTTACATCTCGCCAATCTATGATCTCTCTAATTAGATAATAGCGTCTAAGTACATGCTTGGATCGTTGATAAGATTGTGGTTCCTTTGCTTGTGCAATGGTTCCATTGTTGTCATAATACAAAAGTATCGAATCTGCAATGCTAGGCAATAGTCCAAGTTCAGTGACGAACTTCTTGATCCATACTGCTTCTTTAGCTGCTTCAGAAGTCGCTATGTACTCTGCTTCAGTTATCGAATCGGCAATAGTCTCTTGTTTGGACCTTTCTAACTTACTTCTCCACCACCTAACGTGAACGCATAGCCAGATTGTGATTTGTAGTCGTCCTTATTGGACTGAAAGCTGGCATCAGTATACCCTTTTACTTGCAAATCACCATCTCCATATACAAAAAATATATCCTTGGTCCTTCGCACGTACTTGGGGATATTCTTTACAGCTTCCTAATGACTCTCTCCAGGGTCAGATTTGTATTTGCTCGTCAAGCTAAGAGCACATGATACACCAGGCCTAGTATATATCATAGCATACATGATGGACACAATTTCTGAAGCATACGGAATTCTACTTATATGATCCCTTTCAACTTGTCTCTTTGGAGACATCGACTTTAAAAGGCTTACTCCATATGTCATAGGTAAGAATCTTCTTTTGGATTGATCCATGCTAAACCTCTTTAGCACTTTATCTATGTATGTAGTCTACGAAAGACCTAGCAATCTCCTTTTATTAGATTGTGTTGAAGTCTTGTACAAATATTGATTGAGTTGTAATAAATTTTGATTTTTTCCTCTTACCTAGTCGTAAAGACCCCTAGTCCTAAAATGGGGTAATATCCCAGCCTTTTTTGGGGTATGTAGGTTTAATTTATTTTCAAGCTCAGAAAAACTTATAGGTAGTGATATGGAGATAAAACAAGATAGAAAAGAAACCCCAAACTGTAACAAATCATACCACAACACCATTTTACCAGAGCCAGTGCAAACAACATAAAGAAAAAAACAAAACCACCTTCTCCCTATTTGGCACCTCAACAAAAACATGCAGAACATGATCTAAAACATATAAACTTAGTCAAAGAAATAAAATCCTTGCAAAAAATTCGTATCTTCCTATTTGGAGTAGACATAAAATAAGAGAAACTTAATTTAAAACCAAATGTAGTAATTGATCTTGTAAAACCAAAGGCTCAAGGAACACAACCAAAGAAAGACTATGCATTGCAATTTTAAGGATAATAACCAAATGCATTACAATCCAATACACATAAGAATTGTTCGCAAAAACTTCCACCAACTTTTAATAATGTACAGAATTAATACTTTAGACAAGAATTTGATTACAAAAATGAAGTAATGATTATCAACATAAAAAAAATTAGATTGAGAAGAAGTATGGTTGATATTTCTATGTCCCCATAGGAGTAATGATAAATTGATAATGAACAAATAAGGAATGGAGAAGGGTGTGATGTATATGGCTTTTGGGATGAAAAAGCAAGAGTTGTAGCTGGATGGGTTGAAATTATAGGGGAGGGAGAAAGGGTAGGGATGGAGGTCTAAGTCATAATATGCTTTAAAAAAAAATGGAATTATGGTGATAGTGGCAGTGAAGAAGGGTAAGAAACCATTTAGAGATAATGAAATACTCTTTGTGTAGTGCTATAGGCTTTAAAAGAGGCTACAAGAATAGAGGAATTGAAAGGGAATATCTAACAAGGTTGTAGTAGTATAATAGAGGCTGATAGATGGGTGTTGAGAATATTAGGTCAAAAAAGGGGGCTTTTTAGATGGTTGGTGTTTGGTTTGAATTTAGAAAATAGTTAGAGTTTGTACAGCAAAGGCAAGTTTAATTGGTCAAATAATGAAAATCAAACAAATGAAATCAACACATATTTCCATTACTATATGCCCATATAGGATAAACATAGTAGACCTTTACTTTTCTTAGAAGCTGTATTTTCTAAGAAGTATTCATCATAGCAACAGGCTATCACAATTAGATGCTCATAAAATTTCATAATCTAAAGCTGTACTCTCTCTGTTAAGTAAAAATCCTCAAAACTAAACAGCCTATCAATGGAAGAAAGCAAAATTATGGCTTTATTTGCCAGCGAATGAGAATTCTTACCTTGTAACTAGACCAAGGTTCTTGTATTGGTGCTTTAGGTCAAAGATGAAGATGAAGGCAAAGATGAAGGAGAAGGAATGGAAGAGGAGGGTAGGAGGTAGAGAAACAATGGTTGTACTTGGAATGTGATGGAGAAAAATGGGAAGAAGAGGATGTTGGAGTGCTAGGGAAGAGCTATGCATGAAAAGCTTCTAAAATTTTGATGCCTACGGTCCCTATTATAACATAAATATGACCGTTTAGAATTTTCGTATATATTAAATACGATAGTTAAAAACTGGCAAATTTGATCTGTTAATCATCATATTTATTTCAATTCTTAAATATAATTTTAATTATATTTTTATTTGTTTATATATACACATATATAGAGGTCAATTGTATATATATTTTTAGAGTCATTTGTCGTGTGTTAGTGTTGATTTTATGTTCTAATGGCTACTAATTTACCTTTTTTTGTGCAAACTTGTTGGAATGATCAAAGTTAATGAAAGAAAGTGAAAAGTTGATCAAATCCATGCAAGAATAAGGTAAAAATAAGGTATAGGTAGTGCCGCCTAAGTGCTATTAAGCAGGGTCGCCTATATACTATTAAAATAAAGAAAAGCTAGAGGAAAAACAGAGTAACACCACTTAACCAAAAGCCATGTATCACGGCCTGGATGGGGTTAGGTGACACTGCCTTTGCTGGCACAAATTTTAGCTTCATGGCCGCTTGGTAGTTAGGTAGGGTCACGTGTTGTTTAGAGTTTGATGCAGAGAAGGGTTTTTTAGTGCTTTTGGAAGGTAAAAGCCTATATAAGCAAGGAAATGGAACCCTAAGAGGCATGTTTTGTAACACCCCACTTCCTAGGCCCAATAGGCCGGGGATGTCGCCCTGTCCAAAGGACAAGGGGTCTTTATAACTAGGTCACACAATCAAAATAATAGAATAAAAATAATACTTTAAACTTAAAACTTATTACAATCCAAGAATTCAAAAATAAATCCAAAATAAAATTATTCACTCTCAGCTCCCAAAGCACTACATAAAAATGAATAACCAAATCTCTTCCAAGGCAGACAACACTAGCTACTCATCCCCATAGCAGGATCGACCTGAAATCATGGTAAAAAGGGTGATGAGATAAAAATCTCAGTAAGTCCGTGTGTGCTTTGAGTGTTTAGTGAAAATAGTTTATGAATGCAAAGTACAAAATCTTCATAGGAGAAATATTGGCAAGCAATAAATAATGTTCAAAAGTAAGAGTGGCGTTTTGGCTTTTCCAACTATATAGGTACAATAAAATCAACCACTCAAAAGGGTGGCCATGGGTTACCATACGTTGGGCCCCATAACCATACAACGGTTAAAATGCCACACTTTGTGCAGACTGAGAAAAGAAATACTGGCAATTAATAAATGATGTTCAAAAGCAAGAGTGGCGTTTTGTCTTTTCCAACCATACAGGTACAATAAAATCAACCACTCAAAAAGGTGGTCATGTGTTACCACACGTTGGGCCCCATGTCTAGATAGTTAGTATGCCACACGTTGGGTATACTGCCGGTCAGACTGCCACACTTTGTGCAGACTGACAAAAGGTAGGTAATCGGCCTTCCAGGTAAGATTCTCCTCCTCTATACCCAAATAAAATCAGTTGTCCATTCTAGCAACACAGAGTCCACATGACTGAAACTGCTAACTCGGACTGGCATGACTAAGTAGTACTGACGTTTCTTTAAGTTGAGCTTATCTTCTGGAGGTGTCCTCCTGCCAGAAGACTCACTCTTACTCTTCAAAACTAATACTACTAGCCTACCCTTATTGAGTACTCAACGTAGATCATCCCACTTGGGAGAAAACTGATAAACCATAACTTTACTTGAAAATGGCAATCAAGGATTTCCAAAGTCTTTGTCAAAATCAGTTTTGGAAACAGTTAAGTGTTTGAGTAAAACTGCTTGTTGATTTTCAAATAATTTGTTTGACTGAAATAAGAAAGGAAACAGCCCTTAATTGCCTTTTCAAAATAAGTGATCACATATTTCGGGTTTAGCTTGCCACAACAACTTTTTACAACAAATAAGTTTTATGCATGAGCTTACCTGATCCTTGCTCAAAATAAAGGTCTCCAACAGCTGACCTAACCTCGCCTGGGGCAAACAAAGCCATAATTAAACTCAAGCCAAGATTCACCTTTACAAATAATTCTAGCTTAACTTACTGCAACCATGATCTTAGTGTCCCAAGCTTAAGGCCAGATAATAAATAAAAGAGTTTATAAGCTAAGTCTAGTTTGATATTAAAATAATTATGGTTTTGGGAAATAGGTACTAATAAGTTGAAAGTTTAAATCTTGCTAAAAATAAATTAGAGTTTATTTTATGAAGGGTCCTAGGTGGTATTAGGTAAAATAATAATCTATTAATAATTATTTGTTAGAAAATAATTGGTGACTAAAATTAGTTGTAAGTAAATTTCAATAGGTTTTGATTGAAAGATAATAAATAAATTTTAATAGTATTTATGAATATAAGACTTATAAAATTAATATTTTACCTATTATGAATATTCATATGAAAGGCTTTATTATTATTTTCTATATATTTTATTTTATATAAAATCTATATATTTTATTTCTTTAATAAAAGCTATTATTTATTTGACTAAAATATCACTATTTTATACGAAGGACCAAATCTACATTTTCCTAGGGTTTTTGAAATTTACTAGAAGAAATTATAGCATTAATTATTTTATTGAAGAAATAAAATTAGCTTAGGGACAATTAGGTCATGATCATATTTCTATTGCCAACTACAATCATGAACATATACTCCATTCCAATTCATCAAATCATCCAAAACATGAATAAAGGCATAGATCTAAATTTACCAAGACATGATCCAACATCTACCAACATAAACATATTTATGGCTTCAACAATCATACATGAACATAAACCCTATTCACCCAATGTGACATAATCTCTAACATACTTGATCACATAAACCACTCACGACATGGAAACATGCATTAAACCCTAAAAATGCTATACAATCAACCAAGACAATCCACTCATGCATCAATCACATCTCCATCATATACACACATTTATTCATGCTTCAATCTCAACTCATCACAACAATACATGCTCAAATCCTAATCATAATCCATTTCCTTCCAATATCATCCTAGAGACATGAATCTATAATTTAAAGAGAGGGTTGAAGAGGCTTACTTGATTGATGAGTACCTTGGAGAAGTTTCGAATGGATCTCAACTCCTAGGAGACTAGATCCGTCCAAGAGAGATGAAGAAAACATGACCATTGTTGAAGGAATCATTCGGTCAAGAGAGAGAGAGAGAGAGAGAGAGAGAGAGAGAAAAGAGAAGAAGAGAGTCCATTAATATGATTTTACACATATATATTCATTAAAGGTTGAAGTTGATTAAACAAGCTTACTTTGAATGTGTTCTTGAGCCTTTAAGAAAATTCTGGTTTTTGATCCAAAAGAGAGAGTTGGATTTTGAAGTTTGATGTTAAAAGAGGTAGGAATGGCTTCATGAAAGTGAGTAGGTACAATCTGGAATTTTTTTTGAAGAAGATTGAAGTGGTTTTGGTGGCCTTAGGCGAGAGAAGGTGAGTAGGTGTTCTTGGTTTGGAGAGAATGGAGAGAGTTTTGTTTAAAGCTGGCCGAAATTCTAAGGGAAGGAGTGGCCAAATTGTTTAAGGGAGTTTTGGCAATTGAATTTTCTGGTTTGAGAGGAAAAAGAAAGGCTGGTTGTTTGAAATCCTAAAAGAATATTTTAAGGAATTAATTTATGAAACAAAATATGGTAAGAAGATCTTCAATGGAGGAGAGCTTTTGGAAGCTCTAATGGCCGGCTGGTTTGCTCAGAGTTTTTGCTGGATGAAAGCTGTTTGAAGAAGCTTAATGGTGGCTGAAAAGAGGGAGTACAATGGTGAAGGAATGTCTGGTTGTTTAAGGGATGTTTTATGGAAGTTTACTAAACATATTTGCTGAAATTTTGGTCTTCAATCAATGGCTTGATTGGAGTAATTGTTGGAGATATTTTAGGGGCAGCCATGGACAGGTTTTTCGAGTAGAAGGTTGGAGAAGATGATGGAGCTCAGTTCATATCTATTTAAGGGAAGTTTGTACAGAAAAATGATGAAGTTTCGGTCTGGGCTGAAGATGGTGCAAGGCTGGAAAATTTCCTGTACAGAATTTCGCTAGCTGCTGGAAATTTCTGGGCAGCTTTTGCTGCCATTTTCCAGTCAGCTTGCAGAAGATTTGAAGGGGGTATTCAGAGGTCTTTGAAGGCTGGTTTCCAGCCTTCTTTATGGAGGAAAAATGTAGCTAAGATGCTGGATGAAAGCTGGAAGAAAACAGCTTGGTTTGGGCTCACCAAAGCTGCGAATTTGCCAAGAAAATTTTCTGGTTTGCACAGTATTTGTACAGTCCGAATTTGGCCATAAAATTTCAGATTTCAAGCTGGTCAAGAGGGCCATTTTTCTAGCAGAATTTGGGAGGGAATGATGGCTGAAAATTTCGACACCTTGAATGCACAAGAAGCTGGAAAAATTCCAGATTATTTCATAAAGAAAATGAACATAGCTAAAGTGGGATTTTGAAGGTTCAACCATGGAGTTTAATCTCTTGGGAACCTTTCCTAACTCCTACTCATTTTCGGTCCATAAGATGTCTTATACTTAGACATTTTTAACCTTTAAAGCCACAGCACTTTACTGAAATTTTCTGGAATGAAATTGGCTAGAACAAATTGACCAACCTAATGAATTGAGAAGTAGGAAAAACTAAAGATCAAGAAGGGTATGAATTCCCTTGGAAATTTTTGTAGGGCACAAGGGTAGGATTAGGATACTCCTATCATGTCTCCCCTAGGACAACACATCTACTCTTCTCTAAAGCACACAAGGCCAAAAATACAACCTTCCCAAACAAAAATAAAATTTAATCATGCTAAAGCTCCAATTATGGAATTTGAACCCAAGACCTCAAGAATTAATTCTAAAGCTCCAACCACTAAACCACAACAACTCTTGTTCTTATTTTCTCTCCAAAATATTTTTTCTATTTAATCCTCAAGCTATCTCCCTATTTTCACCTCAAGCAAAAATTACCATTTTACCATTCTTACTCAATAAACATAATTAAGCCCTCAAGACTATAAAACACAAATTCAAAGCACATAAAATCATATAAAAATATATTTAAACATGCAAATAAATATGATATGCATCCCAACCCCCTTACTCTAAGGTTGGTTTCAACTGGGGTTTCACATGTTTTGTATTCTATATATTCTAAATAGTTTGGAATAAGTGTGGTCATAGGGCAAAATCGAGAGATGAGCCGTAAGGAGTTTCTCAAGAAGAAAAAAGGGAGCATTGCTTGAAGGAATTTTCCAAAGAAAAGAAGAATCAAACTTGTCTATGAGTTCTTTTGATATTTTCTATACTTTTCGTTTAGCAATAATGTGTATTTTAGAGATTTAACTTTAAGGATTATGTCTTTGTATTGAATTTCTCAATTTTAATTAATTTATTCCATGGCCAGCGTTTGATTACATGATTTGATTGTTTGAATTAATTTTTTATTTCAATCATCTAATTAAATCAAAAAAAGAGGTTAGGGATCAAGTTTCAATTCAATTATTTTCATATTTGTTTTTCACTAATTAAAACGCGAGAGGGGTTGAGAAATAAGAACTTGGTAATAAAAAAAATAATATTGCCTAGAGATAGGGATATTTGTTTCTTTCAATGCCTAAGGTAGGTGTATTTGTTTCTTTTATTGAAGATTGATTTTAGTGCATCTTTTGGTTAATCTAATGAAGTAGAGATATTCATTCGTTGACTAGAAGATAGAAAATTCATAACTTAAGAGATAGTGGATTTTATAATTAAATCATTATACTAGTTTGGTATAAATTGATTAATTGAGTATTCAATACTTGGTATTTTCTTGAAGGTTTTTCATCTAAATGCATGACCTTTCTCCTTATCTTAACTCTTGATGTCCTCATAATCATTCTTGTATAGTGTAATTGTGGTTTATATTTTCTTATTCCTTATATTTGTAAGCTATACAATGGTGTGATAGTGATTAATTGTGTTTTCTTCCTAGAGAACTATACTCGTTAATATCCTATATTATGCCATACTATGAGTGGACTTGCCCAATTGTGGTTTTGGTGCGTAGTTTAAGAGTTGACGTTTTATAAATTTACAACTTGGTTAATTGTAGAACTTGACTTAATATTTTCTACCCAAAAATTTTTAGAAGAAGCTTTTGACACCGTTATCAGGGGAAGCATAACGAATGCTAAATTTCTATTGATTTGGCCATGTATATATGTAATTATTACTTTTTTTTTATATTTTGGTAGCTTGTGGATATTTGTGATGTTGTATACTTGTATTATATATGTGTATGAGAATTTGTCTAACTTACTTTATGATCTTGTATAATTAACTTTTAGTAACTTCTGAATGCTTGTAATTATTTTATTTGTGTAAAAATTTTGCAGGTCAACTTTTCTTGTTTATGGCCTGACAAGATCAAGGGCAAATTGTGGAATTCAATCTTGAAATTGAACGTACACTAAGTAGGATAAAGAGGGAAACTAAATAGAGATTTGATCAAAGCAGCCGAGTTAGTGATAAGATAGTAAGAGGAAATCAATTTGTTAAAGACATGGAGGGTATCCAAAGCAATGCTAATGGTGCTCATAGTGGTAATGGTAGATGAACAATGGCTGATGTTGATAGTCTAGCCATATCTGGGTCTGATAAATGTGTTACTAGACTAAGGGTGAATGCTAATAATTTTGAGATCAAGCTGAACATTATCCAAATGGTTTGGAAAATTATGTACCTTGATGGCTTGCCCGAGGAAAGTCCAAATGCTCACATCACAAGTTTTTTGGAATCTACGATACCTTCAAGATGAATAGGGTTTTTGGTTATGCGATTTGATTGAGGCTTTTCTTTTTGTCTCTTAGGAATAGAGCAAAGTATTAGATAGAATCATTGCTAGCAAGATCGATTGCAACTTAGAATGATCTTGTTAAATAGCTTCTAACTAGATATTTTCCACCAACAAGGACAACAAAATTGAGGACTGATATCTTTGCCTTCCTGTATTGGAGTCAAAAAGTCTATATGAGTGTTGGGAAATGTAGAAGAAGATGCTTAGAAAATATCCTCATCAAGGTTTGGAGCTTACAAACATTTCATATTGGGTTTAATTTCGCTTCCAAGAAATGAGTAGATATTTTAGTGTTAAAATTTATTACCAAAATAGACTATATATTTCTATATTAAGAATTGTAATAAAATATTTTATTCATTAATGAGTGTTTGTTTACATATATTTGCACGTTAAGGTCCAAGTACAACAAATAAATAGCATATGTATTAGGTTGTTTTTCATAGTAAGATATAGGTCATGGACATTTAATATATAAGAAAAATATTATTCTTAATCTTTTGATAAAATTGGGCATTTCATCAAGGTAAGAATATTATACTTTGGTTTTTAAATGTGGAATGGTTTACCTTTAACCAATGAATAGTTCTCTCATACTATTAGCATAAGCATATTTAGAATACGTAGAACTGGACCTGTAGTAGTGGTTTCTTATAAAGTACTATATTTAAAGAAACTCGATTATTACTAGTATACCGTGGATGAGTAGCCTAAGAGTTAAGTATAAGTTCGTGGTCTGCTGAAGTTAGACTTATGCACTTTGATGCATGATGTGTGAGGTTTTTTGTGAGATCAAAAGCTTATATGTTAGGTGTATGACTCTAGTTAGTTAAGACAGATTTATACAATGGAGTTTCTATTCTTCACATCATTCCCTTGTGATTATTGAGGATAATCTAAATAATTTAGGGCCTGAGAACTTGACTTAGTATTATATATGTTCGGGTAGCTCCTAGAGATAAGTGGGTACATACTAAAAGTTATAGATTATCTGGCTAGATGTCTAAGAATAGTAGATATCATTGAGAAATGGATTAGTAATTTTTTTCCCATCTCAATGATGGGTGTCACGTAGAGAAGTGTTTTGGTCATTACACGTATAAGTTGAAGATACTACATTTGCAATATTGTTCATAGGGTCAATATTTTTATATGGTAATAAATGGAATATTTTAAATAGTAAAATACACTTATTTATTAGTAGGGATATTTTAGTCATTTTAGTAGCTAAGAATAATATATTTTTTTGTCTCCAAAGTAGTTCAAATAATCTTGGTAATTTATTTACCTATTATGTGGGCTTATTGGATGAAATAAATATTGGAATAATTATTCTAAGACTCTTATAATTATTTGTTTAGGTTAGAATAATATATTGGGACAATTTAATTTCATTAGATTATTAATTAATTGTCTTAAGTAATTTTTATTGGGTCCAAGAGAAACAATTAATTAATGAAGGAGCTAAATATTAGTCGTAGATAGATTAACAAGTTAGGTCAAACCCTTGCCTACCAGGGTTTGAGAGAGATGGCTAAAAAAGTCTTAGCAACCCTTGTAACTGCCCCACTTAAATAGAAAAGAAGGCCCAGGATTTTGAGGGTTAACTGCATGCAATTGTTCACGCAAAGAAAAAACAACCAGCTTAACCTTAAGAGTGCGGCCTCTTTCTTTTGCAACTCTTCCACGTCCTTCTATTCTTTTCATCCTAGTCTCTATTCTCATCGATAGATATGATAGCCTACAATAGATGTAAGAATATTTTGGAAGATCAAAAGGTGATAGATGAGAGATTATTTTGGAAGATCGAATGGTGATTTTCTAGTGCATCTTTGATGCGAAGAAGCAGAAACTTAGTTGGTATCCCTATGGAGCAAGTTTCTATTACAAACCAAGAAGCTCTGTTAAACTCAATCCATCGCCGATAATTCACCATACACACAGTAAAGGTAAGTATTCCTAGATTCTTAATGGGAAATAAATTTTGAAAACCTAATTTCCATTGCATTTTATATTTCTTGAGATCCTTTTAAATGGTATCAAAGCCACTAGTTATAATCTAGGAGTGTGCGTAGGGTTAATAACTAGAAAAGCTATTCATTTACTAATAAAAATCTAATCTTTGTGATTGTATGTAATCCCTCATGATTTTTTATATGGGTAGATGTTGTGTATGCCTCGTGTTTGAAGGCATAGGCACCTGATATTTAATTATGCTTTGCATTTTCAGTAGAACACGATGTATGCCTTATTTTGAAAGGCATAGGCAATTGTGTATTGTTTTAAATTCAATCTACTAGATTTTTGTAACAATGGCAGTGCCTGATCCATAGAAAAAATTCCATGAAGAAAAGATAGAGCAAATTCGAAGGAGTTGGAAAGGAGAAAAGCAATGCAAGACTCGGTCTAGGGGGAAGTTCTAATACCCCATATTTCAAATCGTAGTGGACCTTACATTGTGGGTTGTCGCCCCGTCTGATCTTCTTAGACAATGGGTCTTTATAACACAAACAACTTATAACATAACGGAAATTTTCAAAACATTATATTGAGTAAAAGAAATGTTTGGTACATAGAACCAGAAGGGACCAAGATCTAAACAAACACCAGTGGTCCAAAGCTTCTCGTGCCCTTCTTTGATACTTTTCCAGAGTAATCGTACCTCCGAGAATATTTTACCTTAGACCGGCTTCTAAAATTTAATAAAGGATAAAACACATGTGAGTACTAAACACTCAATGAGTCAATGAGTCCCGTGTGTGTTGGTGTTTTTCCTTGAAAAGATAGCTAGCAAAACCAAGTGTATTCCAAAAATCAGCTTGTAAATCAAGTAATAGACAAGACAGGATAACATGCTTGAGTTCACTGTAAACAGGCATAATCAAGTAATAAGAGGCATGATCAAGTCACTAGAATTCATGTTTATCAGGAAATGCAAGTAGTAAAATCCCATGTGCCTTTACTGAAAAATCATGTTCAGGATTTCAGGAATTCATAAAATTCATGTTGTAATTTTGGAAAATTCATGTACAAGATTTCATGAAGCATGACTTGTCAATTCAAGAGTTTTTTTTTTTTTTATTAGGAATCCATGAATTCCTGTATAAAACATTTTATTTCAGGAATGGAAACGTTCTTGAATAAACGTGCGAATTCAAGTATGCAGTAATTCATGATCAGAAATTAGTATATCAGGAAGTTTGGTATTTAGGAATTTAGGAGTTATGATGCAATTGTGCTGGTCATTTAGGAATTTTGGAGTTATGACGTAATTGCTCCAGTCATTTAGGAATTCAAGAGTTAGCTAATCTCAATATCTTGTCACCCATTTTAAGTAAGACAAACCCTAAAATTGGCCAAGTTACTTGGGGTTGTTTATCCCTAATGTAAGTTAGTACGAAGAGAAAAGCTCCTATTGAGTACTCAACGTTCACATAATACATGTATTTAGGTCAAAAAAAGAGAAAAAGGGTGTCATAACCCTTTTCCATAACTTGCCATGTTAGTAATTGCAAGACATGAATAAAATATCATGAAAGATGGCACATGGAATGATTTTAATGAGTAACTTGAAGAACATGTTGAGACTTTGTGATTTTGTCAAGCAACATAAAAAACATGTCATGAAACAGGATGAAACATGTCTTTCTTAATCATATGCATGAAACCGAGTTTTACCGAGTAGTAAAGTCATGTTCTTGCTTCTACGCGAGAAAAGAATTCAAAATACTTAAAATTCTCAGTAGAAGGGCTTAAATTTTTACATGTAAAATTCGTAATTCAATCTGAGTTTAGAAAACAAAGGCTCGACTACTCGTGGTTCATAAAATGTTTCCGCATAAAAATTCCTCAGTCTAAATATGACGTTTTTTGAACAACCAGGATCATTTTGTACAAAATTTCCATACACGAGTTCAACCATACACTTATAAATAAGTATAGTTTCAAAATTTAGAAAACTCGCACGATGTGCAAAAACATGACCTTTAATGTACAAAGGCTTCGTTATACATAAATCTTTAAGCAAAGGATTTATGTTTAAATCTGGCAATCAATGCCCTAAAAAATTCAAGCCAAAAGCATTTACTTGAATATATCAGAAAAACACAAATCCGCATTAGGAAAACGTTTATGTATATCAAAGAAACATTTTGTGATCTCAAAGGCTTTAAGAGTTGAGAAATTACTAGGTACCAATACTTTGTCTGAAGTCTATCAGGATAATACAATTGAATGTCCGAAGGCATTTAATTGTATCAGAAATATTTTGCTACCAGAAATCAAGTCAAGAATTTCATAAGTTCAGGAGATGCACAAGTATCATTTCAGGAAAACATTTAACTAGAATGGGAGTTAAAACTAAGGGATTCACAACATTCACGTTGTTCTCAAACTCATGCAAAATGCTTTTACTTGGATATATTAGAAAACATATATCCATATTAGGAAAGCATTTTGCTAGTCAGGAAAAGACCTAGCTAAGACGGGTTTAGAAATCGAGGGACTCACCATGAACGACGCTGTTCCGCAATGTCTAGTAATGCTTACGCAATCCTCATAGGAAAACATGCCTATATCAAGGATCAATCCACATTTCCTTTAGTGATTATAAAAATCACAAAACTGGCTTGCTAAACAAATGCATGAACATGAAAACTCATTTCCTACTGTCCAATTTCCATAGAACATAGCAAGGTATTACTACTGTAGGTATTTCATTCAAAAAACATGTTTGTGTAGCGGAAAAAATAGAGATACCAATCCTAGAATCCACTAGCGTGCAAGCAACTGATAAGAGAAAAGAAGTAGAATACCTCAACAGATGTCTTTGTCATTCAAAATTCTTCAAATGCTGAAGGTACGATCCAGCACAACCAGAGCTCCACGTCTTTGCTATTGGAGTCTAAGTGTAAGACTCCCTCTAGCAATAGCCACACCAGGGATGCTTACTCAAGAATGCCAAAATAAAATATATGTGATAGCAAAGAAAGAATGGCGGCTAGGGTTATTATTTTTTAGAACAGAAGAATGAGAGAGAGAAGAGTCGTGCATGTGTTCTGTGTTTTTTTCCTCTTTTAAAGCCGGGAGAACAATTCTCATAATATAAAAAAAAAAATATCTAACTTTAACTCTGATGTTATCCCCCGAAATTATGCAAAAACACCTTTCTGCGAATTCTAATCAAATTAGAATTCACAAATTGCAATTGGAAACCATAAGTTTAGCAATCACAATTTGGCACAAAATTATAACTAATTATAATTTGGCCAAAATTACTTCCATTTCTCACAATTAACACCACAATGTTATCAAATAACATATTGAATACTTAATCCTCTATTGTGTGTGAACTATTAGGTTTCCTAGTCTATTAGTAGTGAATATAAATTAATCCAAACATCTTTGAGATTAATAATCCTTAATAATTTAGAATTAACTTATTAATTCTTATTAAGATTGGTTTATTAATTCATCAATTAATAAGCCCATATTTAGCAGATCATGACCAGTATCTAGCAACACATCATGACCACCCAAGAGTCCAGGAAGTCAAGTGGCTTGACATAAACTCTTCAGTAACAAACTTTAGTGCAATTAACTTTTTTCACCATACAATATCTTATTCAGTTTGGAGTACGGAATTAGTGCTAACTCCCTTCAAAATATAAATTAATTCTGACCCAAATATAATAGTACTTGTACCAAAATCCACTACTTTACATGCGTATTAATTGGAACTATTTTCAATGCATAATCACCTTGGCCAAGGATTTCATGAGTAGTAATTCCAACAAGTGGACGTGAGATGTTCTCTCCTATTGAATCCTTTATTGTCGCTCTCAACTACTTTCGTTTATCTCATATTGTACCCAATATCCAACTCATAGGCGGCCCTTGATTTGGCTCCAGAGATTGGAATCAAAACACAATGTTCAGTAAACAAAATACCTTGGAGATCTCAAGTCTAAGGATACTTACATATTTGCTATAGCGAGATTTTACCATTGGCACGAAATAGTTAGCCATGTAATTATCTCATAGCTAGGTCATCTAATGTACTTGTTCTATTAACAAGCATCCATATGTTAACTTTGAGTATCTCAATACTCACGGATATAAGAACTACTGCATGATCAATTCAAGAATCTAATACATGCTAGTCTTAACACATTAATAAAGTCCTTTCTCATTAACCCTACGATTAGAGATTATTTAAGTACTAACACTATACAGTGTAGTAGGAATCTCACATCATGATCTCTATTATGATTTCCTTAACACAGTATTGTACTAGAGACTTTATCTAATAGTTATTTTACATGAAAGTAAAGAAAAAAAACTGAAAGATAAATAATGCATTGTATTATAAAATAAATGTGTCATATACAAAGTACAAGTGATTGCCTCTAGGACACAACATTATCATCTACACATACTCAAGCCACATTCTTTTTTCCTTCTTTATCTACTTCTTCACCATTTTAATCACTTTGTTCACAACTCACCTATTAGACTTCTCACACCATCCATTCATGCTTCTCATGTTATGTCATGAATTATAAATCCATAATTCTTAAATTCTACATTTTCTCATTCTTGGCACACTTGCTTGTTTATATCATAACTTTTGATTCACAAGTCCAATTAATGTCAGACTCATTCTAAAAGGTTCCCAAGACATTCCTTTATGGATTCCATTTCATAGAATATCAATTTTGCCTTCCATTTCATTCAGTTCTGATGATAAAATTCCAGCATTTTAATCCCGTCACAGATTTGGCAACCTTTAGTATTTCCATTATAACTTTGTACTCATAAGTCCGAATCATGTCAAATTGGTCCCAAAATAATCCTAAAACATTTAAATACAAATGTCTGCAAACCATTGCAAGCAAAGTCTTGCTGTTTTTCCAGAATTCGTGCAGTTTTCTTATTAAACATGGTTTTTCATTGTGTTCCTTTTTTCTTGTTGGACTTAATGATCAATCCATTTAATCAATCCTTCATCAAAATCTTATCAAAACAGCACATTTTTAATCGTGAAGGACATAAAAGTAGCATGGCTTATGCACAACAAAATCACAGCCGTGAACAGAGCATTTTAATGCTTTAATTTTCCACAATCAAAATTTGTTTATTCCATTTCTTCCCTTGTTCATACTTCCTCAAAATTTTAGTGAACATCTACCTTATATAATTCCTTCAAAACACCTCCAAACATAAAAAAAAAAAAAATCATAGCAAAGTAATCCCCAAAGCTACCAGCACAAGCTGGTATAAAACAACAAAACAATTCCAACTTATAAAAAAATGCCATAGCTATTTCATGCTTGTTTTCATGAAAAAATCATACCAAAATGATCACCACAAGCAATAAAGAGACTTTAATTCTTGAAGTATGGGGTTATACCTTGTATATGAAGAATTATTACTTGAAATTGCTCTAAGTTTCCTTTCTCCTTTCTTCTTCCTTTTCTCATAGATATTCTCACACACACACACACTCTCTCCCCTATCTTTTCTTTTATTTTCTTTCCGTTTTCTTTTCTCTTCTTCTCCTCTTTTTTGTTACTGATTTTCGATTAGCCAAATGGCCTTCACTGCCATTCTCCTCTTCAATTTATAGAAGATTTTAATCACGTGGTCAAACAACATTAAATGGTCCAAAATATTTTGGTGAGTTTTTATTGGTCCAAATAGAAGTTTAGGTGGCTTGCAAAAATTTGTAGAACTTCATGGAATCTTATGGAAACTTGTGGAAAATGATGGAATTCTTTAGAAAATCCAAGTAATCCATGCAACCAATCACATTGTGATGTGATCTTGTGTGGATAGATTTGTTGGAACAATGGCTAACAATAGGTAAAAACCTTGGCTCAATTAGTGTAACCTAAACAGTAGAATTTTGTGGCTAAAAAGAAGAAAGAAACCTATCTAACTACTTTCTAGCAAACTTTTGAAGAACTAAGCATCAAAGACCCACAAAAAGCATAGCAAGATCTACTATAAATTCACTTAAATATCCTTGACATAACAAAAGAAATCAAGAATAAAAGAAGTAGAAGTATCGGCACTCAAATAACGGAATTCAAGATAAATCTTAGAAGTACAAAGCAACTAAAACCCAATCAAAAGAAACCACATTGGATTATCTGAAAGATTTAGAGACTTATTCAAAGGGAGGACTAAGCCCTAAGCATGGTCTTGAACAAGATGAACAAGAAGCTAAAGACCTCTCAAAGATCTCTTTCACAATTTGAATAAAGTTAGTTGAATGTCTTGTCAAATCACCAAAAAGATGTATTTATACTATCCTAACCCTAACTAAGTAATTTCTAATGCCCACAGATAAAATACGGCCTTAAAATGACTTTACATAGTGTTTAAAGTCTAAATAAACCAGAGGAAATCATAAAACTTAAAAAATAGGGCTTGTGGACCGATAGGACTAGGAGCCAGACCTAGCTCCAGGTTTACGCTGGAATTCCAGCATTTGGCAGGTAGATTGTACATGGTGCCAGGTAGGTTGCTTGGGCCTAGCGCCAGGTAGGCTCTGGTCCATTGGGCTTTGCATTTTCACCCTCTTTTAGTGCAGGCTTAAATTGTTGTTGTGTTCCCTTTTGGATAACCATCAAATTAAGCTCTTAGTTGCCTTCTTCATCCTTCCAAATCTCTTCTATAATAAAAAATTGTTGTAGGAACAATTGGATATCCTCTTGGAACCTACTAGCCCTTAATCTTGGCATTAGTCCTTGTAAGGTTATTCCCCCTTCTTGAGTTTGAACCATTTGGCTGGCTTGATTCCCATCATCTCCCATTTCTTAAAGTTGATTATTCCATGAATCACTACCTACATCAAAAGGAGTTAAGTCACTAACATTAAACGTTACACTCATTTTATTCTCACTGGGTAAATCGATCTTGTAAGTATTATCTTCAACTTGGGCAATGACTTGGAATGGTCCATTGCCTCTTGGGTCTAACTTACTTCTTCTTTGAGTAGGAAATCTCTCCTTGCAAAGGTGCACCCATACCTAATCACCGGACTCAAGTAATACACTTTTCCTTCATTGATTTTGCTTAAAGGCGATTTCTTTAGTTCTTTTTGTAATAGTTGCCTTCATCTTTTCATAGAGAGTCTTTACCAATTCCACATTCTTAACTCCATCAAGGTTCATTCGTTCACTATAGGCAAAGAAGCCAAATCCAAAGGAGTTAGAGTGTTAAAACTATGCACAACTTCAAAGGGAGAATAAGAAGTAGTAGCATGAATGGCCCTATTATAAGCAAACTTAATGTGGGGCAAGCATTCTTCCCAATTTTTTAAATTCTTTTCTATGATGGTTCTCAAGAATTGGGTAAGTGTTTAATTGACCACTTCCGTTTGTCAAGCTATGGAAAATAAAAGTTTAGTACTAAGTTTATTCTATAAGATCCTTCAAAAATGACTAAGGAATTTAGTATCTCTATCCGATACAATAGTCTTTGGAATTCCATGCATTCTTACCATTTCTTTGAAATATAAATCTGTAATATAGGAAGTATCATTAGTCTTGGAACAAGCCACATAATGAGCCATTGTCGAGAATCTATCAACAATAACAAATATAGAATTCTTACCCCCTTTGGATCTAGTCAATCTTAAGATAAAGTCCATTGAAATATCAACGCAATAGGCACTTGAGGTGGGTAAAGAAGTATACAATCTAAGTGGAAGTGATCTAGATTTAGCCCTCCTACAAATTAAGCATTGGGAACAATGTTTCTCCACATCCCTTCTCACTTTTTGCCAAAAGAAATGTTCCTTATGCATGCCTAAACTCTTTGTAACACCAAAATGTCCCATTAATCCCCTACTATGGGCTTCCTTAACTAGCAATTCCCTAATGGGCCGCTTTGGCATGCAAACCCTTGCCTCACTAAACAAAAATCCGCCATGCCTATAGTACTTAGCAAATGCATATTTTTCACAAGAATGAAAGATATTCCCAAACTTCTCATTATTTTCATATAATTCATTCACAAATTCAGAATCAAGAATTTTAGCATCCAAAGAGTTTAAAAGTGCATACCTTCAAGATAGTGCATTTGCAACCACATTCTCCTTACCCTTTTTATATTAAATGATATAAGAAAATGTCTCAATAAACTCCATTCATCTTGCTTACCTCTTGTCCAAATTTTGTTGGCTTTTAAGGTGTTTAAAGGTTTCATAGTCAATATGGATCACAAATTCTTTTGGTAATAGGTAGTGTTGCCAATGCTCTAAGGTCCTAACCAAGGAAAAGAGTTCTTTGTCATAAGTAGAATAATTAATGGTTGCCTCAGATAATTTCTCACTAAAATATGCAATGGACTTTTGGACTTGCGTTAAAACCACACCTATCCCTACCCCACTTATATCACACTCTATCTCAAATGCTTTTTCAAAGTTAGGTAGAATGAGAATTGGAGCTTGGCTCAATTTGTCTTTGAAGGTTTGAAAAACTTGTTGCTGGGCTTCCTCCCACCTAAATCCTACATTTTTCTTCACTACTTCGGTTAGAGGGGCTACTAGGGTGCTAAAATTCTTGATGAATCTCTTATAGAAACTAGCTAGCCCATGGAAATTTTGAACCTGGGTGATGATGGTAAGAGTAGGCCAATTTTGGATGACTTTCACTTTTTTCTCATGAAACTCAATCCCCTTTGCACTCACAACATATTCAAGGAATGTAACCCTCTCCAAACAAAAAGATCATTTTTCCATGTTAGCATACAATCTCTCCCTTTTAAGAGCAACAAGCACACATTGAAGATGATTTAAATGATCCACATATGATTTGTTATATATCAACATATCATCAAAGCACATAACAATAAATTTTCCAATGAACTCTCGTAGAACATGATGCATTAAACGCATAAAAGTGCTAGGAGCATTAGACAACCTAAAAGGCATAACAAGCCACGCATACAATCCTTATTTAGTTTTGAAGGCCGTTTTCTATTCATCCTCTTCCTTAATCTTAATTTGGTGATAACCAAATTTCAAATCAATTTTAGAGAAAATACATGCACCAAACAATTATCAGCAAGTCATCTAGTCTAGGAATGGGATAGTGAAACTTAACCGTGATATTATTGATGGCACGACAATCCACACACATACACCAAGTCTCATCCTTCTTGGGAACCAAGAGAACCAGAACCGCATATGGGCTTAGGCTTTCTCTCACATGTCCCTTCTGAAGTAATTCCTCCACTTACTTTTGTAATTCCTTGGCCTCCTTCTGATTGGTTCTACAGGCCGGTCGGCTGGGGATGACGGCTCCGGGCATAAAGTCTATTTGATGCTCAATTCGTCTTATTTTCCCATTCTCTCTTTCAATTCTTTCTCTTTTCTCTCTTATTTTTTTCTCTCTAGCTCTTATTTTTGTATGGCTTCTTGTGCTCCCTTTTTCTTTTCTCTTTCCCTCATGATTCTTTGGTCTTTATTCCCCTCAATTGGGGGCATGGGAGTTAGAGTAAATTTGGAACTCTCATTGACAATGGAATAAGTGTTCTTTCTCCCATCAAGCTTCACATTCCTATCATATTCTGATAGGAATCCACCTAAACATCATGCCAAAGCTAAAGAAGGGGCATGGAGATTTAATGCGCATTCTATGGTGCCAAGGAAGAATTTAAATTATGAAGGCTTTCAATTGAGGATTCAAGCCAAACAAACCACAAAGCTAAGAAATATGAAGATTATCAAGAAATGAGTGCCAAAGGGAAGCTTGAAAGACCTCCAAGAAGATAAATCAAGAATCAAGAAAGTTGTCAAATGATAGGGGATCAAAGAAGGGCCCAAAAGATCAAGACTTGAACAACAATTTATGTGGAGGATCAAAGTACCATAAGAGAAAGGCTAACGGCAAGAAAAAAAGCCAGGTGTGTTGAACCAGGACACACTTGGCACTGGGTACACTAGTATACGTAGCGCCAGCTCCACTCTGAAGGAGTTGTTTCGTTCCAGAATACACCTGTGCCAAGTACATTTGGGCTATGCCCAATTTTGCTGATTTTTCTTATTTTATTTTATTTTTGTTTCTAATTTAATTTCTACGACTTTTATTATGTAATAGGGATATTTTGGACCTTTTAAAGGTTTGAATGCTTGAGATTTCATCTTATCTTAGTTGGGTTTAGTCGTCTATATATATGGTATTATAACATTCAATGTAACAACTTTGAATATTGATAGAAATCAAAGAGTCTCCTTTGAGAGCTTTTGAGAGGTGATTCCTCTTGGGTAAATCCCATAAACATCAAGACCATTCTTAGAGTTTAGTCCTTTCCTATGTATTGAGTCTATAAACCCTTTTAGGATAGATCAATTAGCTTGCTAATTTGGGTCTTAGGTTATAGATAATCTAAGGTTCTTGTTGGAGTTAAAGTTGGTTGCGTAAATCATCTTCTTCAAAGTGTTCTTGGTTTCTTTTTGAATTAAGGGTCTTTGGTTGTGATTTGGATGACTTAATTCTCATTTCTAGTATTCTAAGTTCTCTATTTTGGCTTACAGTCCTAGTATCTAAATTAGGTGTCTCATTTCTTCGCTAAACTCACTGTTTTGAGTTCAGAGTTTAGTCTTGTATTTTGCCCTAATTTTAGCCACGAAATTCAATAGAAATCAACCCAAGGTCATATCAAATAGTTTGGTATCTGAGAGAGAAAATCTTTGATTCTTATCAAGGCTTGGTTCTTCAAGACAAAGGCTTCAAATTTTCAAGAAAAACAGAGCAAAATCATCACTAAAGAAGGTGCCTCAAAAAGGTTTTTAAAACTATGATTTTTCTTGATTTTCTTGTTGAGAAATTGATTTTGTATGTTCGGTTGATGTTTAAGTAGCTATTTCAAACTCTAAATTGCATAAATCTTGTGGTTTTTGGGGTTTATTTATTGCAAATTTGTTGAGCTCAAAAAGAATCCCGTAACTCATTTTCATGCTAAATTTGTAAACTATAAGACTCTTGTTTTTTACTTCTACTTATTGAGAAATTATTTCTTGATGTTAGTATAATCATTGGAGATTAATTTTTCTTGTGATTCTTGAGTTTTTATGTTTTTACAAGTGTGAAAATTTTGAAAACCCTTGAGTTACGAGGTTGCACCTCAAGTGTTTGATATTTTACTTGAGTAAACTTTTCACTTGAGATTGTGGCTAAAAATTTTTATCAACACTTCTATATTTGGTTAGCTATTATTTTCAAGTATCTTCAGGATATTGCTTGTCCAATTGAGCTCATTATACTAGTTGAATTCTTACTCTTGTTCTTGATATGTTCATTGTAGTGCTTTATTGAAATTCTTGCTAGGTCTTGTCCATTTACCCATTTCTTAGTTATTGAAGTTGATGAACTCTCTTGAATTTATTGACTCTTGATATAAACTCCTAAAGGATCATTGTTGTTGATGATCAAACTTCCATCTAAGTCCAGTTGGTTATCCTTAGAGGGTTAGTAAACTTGTCAAGTTGGACTTGCTCCTAAGCAATTGGAAAGATTTTTGTGGAAATAACTTATTGAGAAAATTGAGTATTTGAAAAAGGTCAAAGTGTGAGCTTATTCTTTTTAAAAGCCAAATGAGAGTTAAACATAAGGGTTAAGCATTACTTCTTGAGTGGATACACTGTTTGTGTTGTGCCCTAGAGGAAATAACTTGTACATTGTATATATCACATTTTATTTTAATAAAATGCATTATTTATCTTACAATTTCTTTGTTTACTTTTAAGTAATATAATTGTTTGATAAAGTCCCTAGTACAACACTATGTTAAGGAAATTATGATATGAGATTTCTATTACACTGTATAATGTTAGTACTTAAATAATCCCTACTCATAGTATTAATAAGACAAGATATCATTAATACGTTAAGACTAGCATGTGTTAGACTTCCTGATTTGATCAGGCGGTGGTTCTCATATCCGTAAGTATTAAGATACTCAAAGTTAACATATAGATGCTTGTTGATGGAACAAGTTCAATAGATGACCTAGCTATGAAATAAAGACATGGTTAACTATTTAGTGCCAGTAATATAATCTCGATATAGCAAACGTGCAAGTATCCTTAGATTTGAAATCTCTAAGGTACTTTGTTTGCTGAGCATTGTACTTTGATTCCAATCTCTGGAGATCGATCGAGGGCCGCCTATGGGATGGATATTGGGTACATTATAAGGTAAACAAAAGTAGTTGAAATTGTCAATAAATGATTCATCACTCCTAATAATAGGGGCGAATATCTCACGGCCACTTTTAGGAATTACTACTCGAGAAGTCCTTGGCCAAGGTGATTGCGTATTGGAAATAGTTCCAATTGATACACATCTAGAGTAGTGGGTTCCTAGTACAAGTACTATTGTATTTGGGCCAGAAGTAATTCTAGAGGGAGTTGGCACTAATTCTGTACTCCAAATTGAATGAGATATTGTATGGTGAAAGGAGTTAATTGTACTGTAATTTGTTATTGAATGGTTTATGTTAAGCCACTTGACTTCTTGGACTTTTGGGTGGTCATGATGTGTTGCTAGATACCACTTAGGGTTTGAGAATATATGTTTATTAATTGATGAATTAATAAATCAATCCTGATTAGAATCAATATGATTAATTCTAATTCATTATGGATCATTAATTTCAAAAACGTTTGGATTAATTCATGTTTGCTACCAATTGACTGGAAAACCTAATAGGTCACACACAATAAAGGATTATATACTCAAAATGCTATTTGATAACATAGTAGAGTTAATTGCGAGAAAGAGAAGTTATTGTGGACAAATTATAATTATTTATAATTTATGGTCCAAATTGTAATTGTAAGAACTTGATGTTTCCAATTACAATTTTAGAATTCTAATTGTTTTAGGATTTCAATTTTTTTCAGTGAATTTTTCGATTTATATAATGATATAATCGAAACCCTAGGAAGGTGATTCACACGAAAATTGCAGCCGCCAAAAACTTTCTTCCCTTTTCTCCTCTCTCTCTTGTTTTGCTGAAAACGAGAAGAGCCGTCATCTTTTTCTGCTAGCACAGGAAATTTTGGTTCTTGAGTGTTCCTCTGTGTGGATTACTATTAGAGATAATTACACACTGTGATTATAGTGGTTGGACGTTCAACTCTCGTGGAGTTTGATCAAGAGGATTGCTGGATCGCACCTTGACTTGAAGAAGGAAAAATTTTTGTTCGTCGCACGATCAAAGAAAAGTAAAAAGCTATCACCTTTGATCTATTTATGTCTTGTTTTCTACACATATGCAAATCCTAGGATGGTATCTCATTTTATTTTTCGCTGCGCCGTGTAGGATACGAGCCTGATATTAGTATTGTACCCTAGAAGCAATTATTTGTACATTGTATATGACACATTTTATTTAATAAAAATGCATTATTTATCTTACAGTTTCTTTTGTTTACTTTTAAATAATATAACTATTCGATAAAGTCCCTAGTACAACACTGTATTAAGGAAATCATGATAGAGATCATAATATGAGATTCCTACTACACTATATAGTGTTAGTACTTAAATAGTCCCTAATCATAGTATTAATGAGACAGGACACCATTAATGCATTAAGACTAGCATGTTTTAGACTTCTTGATTTGATCAGACGGTGGGTCTCATATTCGTGAGTATTGAGATACTCAAAGTTAACGCATAGATGCTTGTTGATGGAACAAGTTCAATAGATGACCTAGCATGAGATAATGACATGGTTAACTATTTAGTGCCAGTAATATAATCTCAATATAGCAAACGTGCAAGTATCCTTAAACTTGAGATTCCAAGGTACTTTGTTTGCTGAGCATTGTACTTTGATTCCAATCTCCGAAGCTCGATCGAGGGCCGCCTACAGGATGGATATTGGGTACATTGTGAGATAAATGAAAGTAGTTGAGAGGGTTAATAAATGATTCACCACTCCTAATAGTAGGGGCGAATATCTCACGGCCACTTGTAGGAATTACTACTCGAGAAGTCCTTGGCCAAGGCATATGTGTATTGGAAATAGTTCCAATTGATACACATCTAGAGTAGTGGGTTCCTGGTACAAGTACTATTGTATTCGAGCCAGAATTAATTCTAGAGGGAGTTGGCACTAATTTCGTATTCCAAATCGAATGAGATATTGTATGGTGAAAGGAGTTAATTGCATTGAAGTTTGTTATTGAAGGGTTTATGTCAAGCCAATTGACTTCCTGGACTTTTGGGTGGTCATGATGTGTTGCTAGATACCGCTCATGATCTAGGAATATGAGTTTATTAATTGATGAATTAATAAACCAATTCTAATTAGAATCAATAGGATTATTAATCTCAAAACAAAAGCAGCCCTAGTCGCCATCTTTTTCTGCTAGCATAGGAAACTTTAGTACTTGAGTATTCGTTTGTGTGGATTATTGTTAGAGATAATCACACACTGTGATTATAGTGGTTAGATGTCCAACTCTCGTGGAGTTTGCACAAGAGAATTACTGGATCGCGCCTCGACTTGAAGAAGAAATTTTGTTCTTCGGACGATCAAACAAAGGTAAAAAGCGGTTACCTTTATTATCTTTATATCTTGTTTTCCACACATAGGTAGGTCCTGGGATGGTATCTCATTTATTTTCCACTGTGCCATATGGAATACAAGCCTGAGATACCCAATAGTGGTATTAGAGACATGCTATGTGTGGTTTACGGACATTGTTTTTTGCATGAAAACTGGCTTCATGTATTCGTGTTTATCTTTGTTTGCTATGAAAATTGTTTTCAATCGAGTCGAAATTGTTTCGAGCATTGTGGGTTGGGTCCATAGCAAAATATGATTGTGTAAAAGTTACAGCATATTTCGAAAGATACTTTCTTTATGTACTAAAAATTTTCTCCAGAAAAATATTTTCTTGAAAACATATTGATTACCTTCTGTTTCATCTTGTGAATTTGATTTTCTATTTTGTTTTGTTTAAACTAACAAATTGATTTGTTTTGAGCTTCAAAACAGAAAATACTGCTAAGAATTGTTCTCACTAAAAATTTACAGCAGAAGAAGTCACCTGAAATTATTTCTGGAAAATTTTCAAAATCGCCGCCATTGTTCCCAACTACAGCCAGCGTTGGTTCTAGCTCCTAGCCAGCGCTGGTTCCGTGCTATTTCACGAACATTCGTAAATCGTTTCTGGAAAGTTTTTCTTTAAAATCAGGACGCAGCCGGTGCTGGCCCTAGCTTCCAAACCGGCACCAATTCTGCTCTGTTTTACATATTCCAGCTATTTAAAAAAAAAAGAAATTTCCTAGAATAGAATTTTGAAAGGGAAAAATCTCATTTGATGAGAAATGGTAAAATAAAAAATTTTCCAAGGGGGTGCAGCCCCCCTGACCCCGCCCGTTGACCGACCAGCGGGACCGCCGTTTTCATTGCCAGAGACGTGACCCAAAAGCTTTTTCTCAAAATTAATTTTGAGACAACTAATTTTATTTTTTAAAATAGTGATTTTGAAAATTTAAAATTAATGTATTTTTCTAAAATATTGATTTTAGAATTTGTTTTATTTTTCCAAAATAGTGATTTTGGAATAATAATAGGTATATGTTTATTTTGTTTAAGTATAGTCAATGGCATGGTGGATGGTTATGGACTAAAAACCAATTATATCTATTCGTGCATTTTACAGTTTTGGTTTTTATGAAATAGGGCCTGCGTGTCCTACCTTCTCTAAAATTCTTATGTAATTCTTTTCTCATCTACTTCCCCTCGAATGTAACTCGAGGTTTTCTCTCTTTAGGAAATTATGTAATTAGTCTATATAGGTTAGATAGGAGTAAAATTATTTTAATTTTGGAGATGGCAACCAAAACAAGACGAGAAGGTAAGACCTTCTACTTAAATCATGCATGAACAGATAGGGTTAACTATATTAATTTCTTTTATGGCTCAAAGAAATTAATTCAGGGTAAAGTCCATAACCATACCACGTAATCGCTTTATTACCATGATTATCAATTATGTGATTTATTGATTTTTATGCATGTCATTCAATGAAATCACTAAAAGGAACAAATCCCTCAATTAATATTAAACCTAATTCCTTCCATTAATATAGTAAGAATGAGAGTCCTTTTTTGAAACCGGGTTGTTGGGCAAATCCAAGCCTACTTGACATCGGGCATATTCAAGCTATAGAGTTAAATTCCTAATTAATGGGTCGAGTTTAACTAAATTCTTTATCTCGGTTGGGCAAACTCAAGCATAAAGAAATTTAGAGGAAAGATTGGGGTAGCCCAAAAGGCTTTAAAATTAAAAGCTATTAATCACCCAATGATCCGGTAGTTACATACAATGTAATTGGTATTGGATACCTACTAATGAACTTAAGGGTGGCTTGTTAGGCAAACCTAAGGTTATTCTTGAGGAATTTGGATACCAGTCCACTAGGAAAACTTCCAACGGGCTTTCCCGAATCAGTAGTAGGGGCTATTGCTTTAGGTAAAATAGTGGAGTAAAAATGCGTTTAATTAAAGTCCTAATCATTTGTATATCATGTGCATATACAAGTAGCTAATGTTCTCTATCTTTACATATAGGTCACTTGCATCATGTCAACAAACTTAAACCTACGTAGCATCTTGGAAACCAACAAGTTAACCGAATCAAACTATCTCGAATGGTATAGAAATTTGAGAATCGTTCTCAAATCGGAAAAGTTACTCTATGTGCTAGATGCTCCTATTCCACCACCACCAGCTCAAGATGCTCATGCTGATGAGCATGCTATGCACAGGAGGCATAAGGAGGATAGTGATACAACATCATGTATTATGCTGGCATCCATGACTCCCGAGTTGCAAAAACAGCACGAGCATATGGATGCTCAATCAATCATTTCACGTCTTCAAGAGCTGTTTGATGCCCAAGCCAAAACTGAGAGATACAAGATCTCGAAACAACTATTTCATTGCAAAATGGCATAGGATTCTTTTGTGGCCACTCATGGGCTGAATATGCTAGGCTTAATAGAGAAGCTTGGATCTCTCGAGTTTGTAATAGATCATGACTTAAGTGTTGACTTAATTCTACAGTCTTTGCCTAATAGTTTCTCACAATTTGTGATTACCTATCAGATGAATAAGATTATGTCCACCATTCCTGAGTTGATCAATCTCCTCAAAACTGCAAAGTCCTCCATAAAGAAGTATTCCAATGCAGTTTTAATGGTAGAATCTTCCTCTTCTAAGAAAAAAGTTCAAAAGAAGAAGAAAAGGGCTCCTAAAAAGCCCAAAGGTGGTGTGAATAAGAAGGACGCAGCTACCAAGGGCCCATGCCATCATTGTAAGAAGATGGACCACTGGAGGTGCAACTACAAAGCCTACTTGGAGACCATTAAGGACAAGAAGCAGAAGGAGAAGCTTACAAGTACTTCTACTTCTTCTCCATGTATGTTTATGATTGAGATAAATACTGCCTTTAGAAATGAGATATGGGTATTAGATATCATATGTGGATCTCATTTGTACAATAACTTGCAGGGACTAAAGAGCAGTAGAAGGCTAGAGAAAGGCGATGTGGACTTACATACTGCTAATGGGGCAAAGGTTGCTGCACTTGCTGTGGGGACATACGAGTTGAACCTACCTTCGGGATTAATTCTAGAACTACAAAACTGTTATTTTGTGCCAGTTTTAATGAAAAACATTATCCCAGTTACGTGTTTAGACTTATGTGGATTTCATTTAATATTTAAGAATAAATGTTGTTCTTTTTCATTGAATGATATTTATTATGGTTCAACAACTCTGGTTAATGGTTTATATGTTGTAGACTTGGATAATCCAATTCTCAATATAAACAATAAGAAACCTAAAATAGATAACTCTAACACCTCTTACTTATGGCATTGTCATTTGGGCCCTGTAAACAAAAATCATGTTTCTAAGTTACACAAGCTTGGTGACTTAAGGTTATTTGATTATGAATCATATGGTACATGCGAGTCTTGTTTACTAGGTAAAATGACTAAAACTCCTTTTCCAGGAAAAGGAGAATGGGCTAAGGAGTTATTAGAACTCATACATTCTGATGTATGTGGCACAATATCAATACAAATAAGAGGAGGTTATAACTATTTTATAACCTTTATCGATGATTTCTCATGATACGGGTTTTTGTATTTAATGAAATAAAAATCTAAGTCTTTTGAAAGGTTCAAAGACTTCAAGAATGAAATAGAGAAACAACTTGGTAAAAGTATAAAGACTCTAAGATCTGATCGAGGAGGAGAATACTAGAGTCAAGAGTTTATGAGTTATCTGAGAGATAATGGGATATTATCTCAATGGATTCCACCACATACACCTCAACATAACGGTGTATCTAAGAGAAGGAATTGAGCCCTTCTAGACATGGTACGAACCATGATGGCTTCTGCAGACCTACCAAAACCATTTTGGGGGCATGCAATAGAAACTTCTGTTTATATACTAAACAGAGTTCTGACAAAAGCAGTTGATTCTACCCCATTTGAGATATTCTTTAATAAGAAACCAAAGTTATCTCACTTGCGAGTATGGGATTGTCTTGCCTTTGTCAAAAGGCCACAGTCAGACAAACTTAATAGTAAGTACGAAAATGTTTGTTTTTGGGTTCGGATATTACTTCTAACTCCCTTCCGAAAACATATTGTTTGTTTCGAAGCATGCCGTTTTCTTAGAGAAGGAGCACATGCTCAAAGGGGATAGTGGGAGTAAGATTGAACTTAGTGAAGTTCATGAAGATCAAATAAACGAGGATCAACTGTCTAACCCCACATCTATTGAGAGAATAGATGAACTTTCTAATATACAAGAACCTCGTAGATCTAGTAGGATACGTGTGGCACCTGAGAGATATGGATTTCTCATTAGTGACCACAATGACCTATTACTCATAGATGAAGATGAGCCTACTACTTACAAGGATGTTCTAAACAGTTCAGAATCTGGTAAATAGCTTAAGGCCATGAAGTCAGAGATGGATTCCATGTACGAAAACCAAGTATGGACTTTGGTTGATCCACCCAAATGAATTAAACCTATTGGGTGCAAATGGGTTTTCAAGAAGAAAACGAATATGAATGGTAACTTAGTTACATATAAAGCACGTCTAGTGGCAAATGGTTATCGTCAACAATATGGTATTGACTATGACGAAACTTTCTCGCCAGTAGCCATGTAAAAATACATCAGGATACTCCTAGCCATTGCTGCTCATTATGAATATGAGATTTGGCAAATGGATGTGAAAACAGTTTTCCGAAACGGAAATCTAACTGAAGAAGTGTATATGACACAACTTGAGGGTTTCACATCTAGTGATGGCACAAAGGTGTGTAAGCTGCAAAGGTCCATTTATGGACTTAAGCAAGCTTCTAGGAGTTGGAGCATCCGTTATAATGAAACAATCAAAGAGTTTGGTTTCATTCAAAACATAGATAAGCCTTGTGTATACAAGAAGGTTAGTAGGAGTGCAATCGTTTTCTTATTACTTTATGTAGATGACATATTGCTAATAGGAAACGATATACTTATCTTGCAAATAGTTAAATTTTGGTTGTCCAAACAATTCTCCATGAAAGACCTTACAAAAGAAACCTATATTCTCGGAATAAGGATCTATAGAGATAGATCTAAAAGGTTGTTAGGTTTTTCGCAGTCTACATACATAGATAAAATGCTAAAGAGGTTTAGCATGGATTAATCCAAAAAAGGGATTCTTTCCCATGTCAAATGGTATAAGCATTTCAAAGTCGATGTTTCCCAAGACACAAGTTGAAAGGGATCACATGAGTAAGATTCTATATGCCTTGGCAGTTGGTTCTATCATGTATGCTATGATATGTACTAGGCCTGATGTATCTTGCGCTCTCAGTTAGATGAGCAAATACCAATCTGACCTTGGTGAGGGTCATTGGACAACTGTAAAGAACATCTTTAAGTACTTACGAAGGACTAAGGATATATTCTTAGTATATGGAGAATGTGATTTGAATATAAGCGGGTATATTGATGCCAGTTTTCAATATGACAAAAATGATTTCAAATCATAATCTGGCTACGTGTTTACGTTGTGTGGAGGGGTAATAAGTTGGAAAAGTTCCAAACAAGAGACTATTGCCAACTTTACGACAGAAGCTGAGTACATGACCACTTCTAAAGCAACTAAGGAGGCTGTTTGGATCAAGAAGTTCGTGATGGAATTGGGTGTGGTTCCTAGTGTTGTTGGTCTAATAACTTTGTATTGTGACAACAATGAAGCCATTGCACAAGTAAATGAGCCATGGTTTCACCAACGATGTGAAACCCCACCTAAAGTCAACCCTTGAGTAAGAGAGTCGGGATGCATATCATATTATTTTGCATGAATATATATATATTTGAATGATTTTATGTGCATTAGAATTGTGATTTATGGGTTAAAATACTTAGTTATGCTTATTGAGTAGGAAGGGTAAAATGGTAATTTTGCTTGAGGTCAAAGTAGGAAGATAGCTTTTGGATTATATAAGATAAATATGTGGGTGAGAAAATAAGAACAAGAGTTGTTGTAGTTTAGTGGTTAGAGCTTTGGAATTAGTCTATAAGGTCATGAGTTCAAATCTAATCATTTAAGTTTTATCATGATTATCTTAATTAAGTTTGAGTTTTTGTTTTCTTACACTCCATGAAAATAGGAATATTATCTTAGGGGAGACATGAAGAGAATGTCCTAATCTTATCATTGTGTCCTAAAAAGAATTCTAGAGGAATTATTGTCCTTTTTATTACCTCTAGCTTGTTCTAACCTTTTCATCAATTAAACTTGTTCAAAATTTATCAAGATTTATGGTCTTAATTCTAGAAAATTCAGCAATGATTCTTGGTCTTTGAATTTCGAAAATGAATCTTGGAGGTTGGGGATTTGACTGAAAATAGGAGAGGAGCTAGGGAAGGTTCCTAAGAGAAATTAATCACCATTGATGAACCTTCAAACTCCACTCCATTGTGTTCATAATTTTCATGAAAGAAATCTGGAAATTTTCCAGAGTCTTGGCAGCCTAACCTTCGAAAATCTCAGCCATCTTTCTTACTCAATTGCTGCTGGAAAATGGCCAATTTATTCAGCTTGAGGAACTGAAAATTCTGTGCAATTCGGACTGCACAAAAAACTGCACAAACAAAAAAAAAAAAATTCTGGGCAGTTTCGCAACCTTCAAACCAGAAAATGAAGCTGTTCTATTCCACCTTCAAGCCAGCAAAACTTGTCTGCTTTTTCCCCATAAAGAGGGCTGAAAAACCTGCCTTAAAGGACCCTTGAACACCTCTCAAAACCTCTGCGAAACGGGCTGAAGAATTGCAGAAAACTGCATAGGAAAATTTGCAGCAAACCTTCGAAACATGAGCACCTTGAAACCAGAATTTTTCCAGCTTTGTTCCCTTCAAGCCTTGGCCGAACACCACCCTCCAACCTCTGTAAATTAACCCTTGTTTAGCTATGAACTGAAAACCATTACCCTCTCCACTTACCTTGCACAATTGGACTCCATAATCACACCTCAAATCTCTCCTACAATCACTCCATTCAAACTTCCATTTGAACTTCAAATTTTCCAGAATTTTTCTCCATGAAAACACCCTTGTACTAAGCTATACAACCAGAATTCCTCTGCCATTTAAGCTCTGAATTTCCTCCAACCTTAAGCTTTATCAGACCTCATTCATTTCAGCAAAGCAAACCAAACCAGCCGACACCATTGAAGCTCCAAGAAAACCTTCATCAAACAAACACCATTAACATATCATATACCTCAAACCACTCCTCAAATCACTCCATTTGAATTTCGAATGATCAGATTTTTCTCTCCCTCTCTAACCTAAACCAAAACCCCTGAATTCCCTGAACTATTCAGTCTACACTCTCCAGAAATTCGTCCATCATTTTCCCTCAAATTCTCTCCATCTTCACCAAGAACACCAAGAACACACACTACTTTTCTTCAAGCCAAAACCCATTCTAAACACCTCTAATCCCTCTCAAAAACTCCAGAATACTCCTACATACTCTCTAGAGTTCATTCCTGGAATTTATAACATCAAATCTCAAAAACAAAAATTAGCATTTGGATCAAAACCAGTTTTTTTTCCCTTGAAGTCTCAAGAACATCATCAAGGTAACTAAGAACAACTCATTTGTTCATCTTCTTCCATTTAATCCTCTATATATCTTTCTAATGCTCTCTCTCTCTCTCTCTCTCTCTCTCTCTCTCTCTCTCTCTCTCTCTCTCTCTCTCCCTACCGAAATGGTTGATCAACCATCAACCATGGCTGTTTTTCCGTTGGATCACTCAAGACTCTCCGTCGCGCGTGGACCTTCTTTTGTCTTCATCAAAGTAATCGACAATCAAGTATTCATTCTTAAATCCTTCTTTTTAAATTCTGAAATCATGTCTCTTAGGTGTTGATAGGGGGGATAGAATATGAATGGGAGATTGAGTATATGCATGTGGATTAGGGGAATGGAGTTTAGGCATGAGGATTGTTGTATATGACTAGGTTGTATGTATTTTCTTGTTGAATCGATGTATGTTCTTTGTGCTTAATGAATTTTATGGATGTTTGAAGCATGTTAGACATCATGACACCAAAGGTGATTAGGCTCTTATATTTCATTTTCCTTTGAAGCCATTAATGATGATTATGCCTAGAAGGAAATTAGCCTTGTGATAGTATGTGATAATTCGAGCATGTGTTCATGAATGGATTGGTTTATTATTTGATGTTGGAGAATGTATTTATGAATCTCTTCTAGCAATAGGAAAATCATGGTGGAAGATTATTTTCTTGTTAAGTCTAGGTTATTTTTATTAGCAAAATTTTATTACTTTAATTAGAATTACCACTATATTTTTCTATAAAATTCGAAACTCTAGGAAGATTTGGATTGGTTCATTAATTAAAATATTAATATTTTCCTTATCAAATGAATGAGATCTTTTATTAAAAATAATATATATATATATATATATATATATAGTAATAAATCTTTTATAATAAATAAAATATTAGAATTAATGACCTTGTAGACCTTAGTTCAAACTTTTACCTATAGTCCTAAATATTATTTATATTAAAATCTATTTGTTATTTATTAAATAAAAATTTAATATAATTCATTTATTATTAATTTTATTTATTACTAATTATTTATTATCTATTAAAAATTAATTAAAATTATTTGTAATTTATTGTTTATTTATAATAAAACTATTTTTTTAAAATTATCATTTATTAATATTATTTAGGGCTTAGTATTATTCAATATTCAAACATTAGTTTATTTGTTAATAATAGCACTCAAGAATTATTATATGAGTCTATAATTTATTAGCAATCATTTTAAAACCCCTAGTTATTTTAACTTATCAAACTAAACTTATTTTATAAAATTCTTTATCAGCTAGCCTTAAAGCTTAGGACAGCAGAGTCATGACGGTAATAGGTTGAACTAGGATTATTTTGTGTAAGTGAATTTAGTTTAAGTGTAATCTTATGTTTTGTGTTTACCCCAGGTGGGGTTAGGTCAGCCTTGGAAGACCTTTGAATTCAAGCAAGCAGGATCAGGTAAGCTCCTGCATAAAACTTGTTTGTTGTAAAAGGTTACCATGGCAAGCTAAACACGAAGTATGTGAATACTGATTTGGTAAAGGCAATTAAGGACTGTTTCTTTTCTTGATTCAGTCAAACCAATTATTTGAAAATTTTCAAAGCAGTTTTACTCAAACACTGAACTATTTCTAAAACTGATTTTGGCATGGACTTTAGAAACCCTTGATTGCCATTTTCAAGCAAAGCTATATTTTATCAGTTTTCTCCCAAGTGGGACAATCAAACGTTGAGTACTCAATAATGGTAGGCTAGTTGTACTAGTTTTGAAGGGTAAGAGTGAGTCTTCTGGCAGGAGGCCACCTTCAGAAGATAAACTCAACTTAGAGAAACGTCAGTACTACTTAGTCACGCCGGTCCGAGCTAGCAGTTTTCAGTCATGTGGACTGTGTGTTGCCGGAGTGGACAACCGGTTTGTTTGGGTATAGAGAAGGAGGAGTATCTTGCCCGGTAGGCCGATCACCTACCTTTTGTTAGTCTGCACAAAGTGTGGCATTCTCACCGGCAGTATGCTCAATGTGTGGCATACTGACCATGTGGACATGGGGCTTAACGTGTGGTAACCCATGACCACCATGTTGAATGGTTGATTTTATTGAACATGTAAGGTTGGAAAAGCCAAAATACCACTCTTGATTTGACTATTATTTATTGCTTGCCAGTATTTCTCTTACGAAGATTTTATACTTTGCATTCGCGAACTGTTTTCACTAAACACCCAAAGCACACACGGACTTACTGAGATTTTTATCTCATCACTCTTTTTACCATGATTTCAGGTCGATACTGCTGTGGGGATGAGTAGCTAGTGTTGTCTATCTTGGAAGAGATGTTGTTATCTATTTTGATGTAATGCTTTGGGAAGTTGAGAGTGAATAATTTTTATTCCTGGATTTGTTTTGAATTCTTAGATTGTAATGAGTTTTGAGTTTAAAGTACTATTTTTATTCTACTATTTTGATTGTGTGACCTAGTTATAAAGACCCATTGTCCTTTGGACGGGGCGACATCCCCGGCCCTGTAGGGCCTAGGTAGTGCGGTGTTACAAACGATCCAAACACGTACTGCGATGCTATCATCTGATCTGGGAAATCATAGATAGGAATGATGTAAAGATAGAGAGAGTTCTCACGGATGAGAACATAGCTGATCTACTTACAAAAGTACTATCCCAAAAGAAACATGATTGTCATGTTGAATCATTCGGTATTAGATACATGAATGATTGGCTCTAGTGTAAGTGGGAGTTTGTTAGTGTTGTGCCCTATAGGCAATCACTTGTACATTGTATATGACATATTTTATTTTAATAAAAGGCATTATTTATCTTATCGTTTCTTTGTTTACTTTTAAGTAATATAACTGTTTGATAAAGTCCCTAGTACAACACTGTGTTAAGGAAATCATGATAGAGATCATGATATGAGATTCCTACTATATTGTATAGTGTTAGTACTTAAATAGTCCCTAGTCATAGTATTAATAAGACAGGACATCATTAATGCGTTAAGACTAGCATGTGTTAGACTTTCTGATTTGATCAAGTGGTGGCTCTCATATCCGTGAGTATTGAAATACTCAAAGTTAACACATGGATACTTATTGATCGAACAAGTTCATTGGATGAGCTAGCTATGAGATAATGACATGGTTAACTATTTAGTGCCAGTGATATAATCTCAATATAGTAAATGTGCAAGTATCCTTAGACTTGAGATCTCCAAGGTACTTTGTTTGCTGAGCATTGTACTTTGATTCCAATCTTTAGAGCTCAATCGAGGGCCGCCTATGGGATGGATATTGGGTACATTGTGAGGTAAACAAAAGTAGTTGAGAGGGTCAATAAAGGATTCACCACTCCTAATAGTATGGGCAAATATCTCACGGTCACTTGTAGGAATTATTACTCGAGAAGTCCTTGGCCAATGCGATTGTATATTGAAAATAGTTTCAATTGATACATATATAGAGTAGTGGGTTCCTAGTACAAGTACTATTGTATTCGGGCCAGAATTAATTTTGGAGGGAGTTGGC
Source organism: Voacanga thouarsii (assembly GCA_026120185.1). Classification (NCBI taxonomy): domain Eukaryota; kingdom Viridiplantae; phylum Streptophyta; class Magnoliopsida; order Gentianales; family Apocynaceae; genus Voacanga; species Voacanga thouarsii. The sequence continues at coordinate 1,531,751 of JANUWF010001937.1, forward strand.
AATAATTTCGTACTCCAAACTGAATGAGATATTGTATGGTGAAATGAGTTAATTGCACTGTAGTTTGTTATTGAAGGGTTTATGTCAAGCCAATTGACTTCCTGGACTTTTGGGTGGTCATGATGTGTTGCTAAATACTGCTCATGATCTGGGAATATGGATTTTTTAATTGATGAATTAATAAACTAATCCTGATTAGAATCAATATGATTAATTCTAGTTAATTATAGATTATTAATCTCAAAGACGTTTGTATTAATTCATGTTCGCTACCAATTGACTGGGAAACCTAATAGTACTAAGGAAGAATTTAAATTACAAAGGCTTTCAATGGAGGATTCAAGCCAAACAAGCCACCAAGCCATGGAATATGAAGATTGTCAAGAAATGGGTGCCAAAGGGAAGCTTGAAAGACCTTCAAGACGACAAATCAAGAATCAAGAAAAATTTCAAGCAATGGATGATCAAAGAAGGGCCCAAAAGATCAAGGCTTGAACAGCAATTTGTGTAGAGGATAAAGGCTAAGGGCAAGAAAAAAAGCCAGTTGTGTTTAATCGGGACACACCCAGGTATACTAGTACAGATGGCACCAGGTACATTCGGGCTATGCCCAGTTTTGCTGATTTTTCTTATTTTGTTTTATTTTATTTTCAATTTAATTCCCATAACTTTTATTATGTAATTGGGATATTTTGGACCTTTTAAATTGCATAGCCACGATTTCATCTCATCTTAGTTAGATTTAGTTGTTGATGCATATTTATTTGGGTATAAAAATTATATAAAAATAAGCACATTTTCAATCAAGTTTAAATTAAAACGTTAATCCCAAATTACACATATGAGCAAGCGTACTCATCATTAACATAGCATAGAGTTCAAACGAGTGTCGATCCTCCAGGAACAAGTATGCATTAATCACTTTTCTTTCATTATTTAATCGACTCAATAAAATGAAAAAAAAATAAAAAGGAAAATAAAATAAAAGAAAATAAAATAAAGGAATATATACATGTCAAGGATGGAGAATTATGTAACTCAAACCATTATTCTGGCAAACATGATTTTAAAGTACCTAATTATTATCATAACTAATTATTCTCTTGGCATCATAAACGATTAAGATAGATTCACTTCTTTGGTCAATCCATGAAATCCCTATCTTCTAAATAAATTAGAATTACTTGGTCTCATCTCAATTGATTCATCCAAAAGATGTATTAAATACAATCCTTAATTAAATTCCGTTGGTCTCGGCAAATTTAAAACATAAAATTAATCAATGAATCCTTGGTCTCAGTAGATATCAATTAACCTTTAATTACCAGTTATTAGCAATTAACCCCCTTGGTCTAGTAAGTTAATAGCCAACAGAATATGAAATCAATGAATTGAAACCACCATCAACCCCCTTGGTCTAGTAAGCTAATGGAAGGAAGCAACCAACTAATCTTGTAATAAGTATAAGTAATCAAATACAAAAAATAACAATCAATTAATCAACAGATCAAAGTAACTTTAAAAAACATGAATACCTAAAACAATGTCAAATTACAATAAAACAATAAACACATCATTGTTCAAGAAAAAGAAAAGAAAGTAAAAGAAAGCACTCATAGACAAGCCTCATTCTTCTTCCTTTGAAGAACTTCTTGCACAACATTCCCTGATTTGGTGGAATTCCTCCTTGATTTGAGTGATGTTCTGTTATGATCCACGAAATCCCTCTTTTCTTTTGTGTTTTTTCTCTATTTATAGGTTTAGGAAGTGCCTAAATTCGTTGGTGTAGGGTTCTTGGCCGAGTAGAAGTAGGAAGACACTAAAACTCTGTAGATTACCAAAAACAGCGTGCAAAAATCAAAGCTCTGCCTTATCCTCAGAGCACAACCAGCGCCACCTTGGCTGCTGGAGTTGGCGTCGGCACCAATTGTGTTTTGTTTCATCTGTTGTTCGCCGATTTTTTCTTGATTTTAGTGTAATATTTTCCACAGTACAACTGACACTGCCTTAGCTGCTAGAGCCGGCGCCGGTTCGGTTCTGCTTCGATCATGTTTCAACGATTTTTTATCGCCTCGAAGTGAGTGCCAATAGCATGTGGCCAGCACCGCTTCCTCTAGCCTGTCCGGTGCCGCCTCTGTTTTGTTTTGCGATGTTTTTGTCTTATTTTACCCCTAAAATTTGCAATAATACACAAAACACATTTTCATGGGTAAAATCTCAAATTTGAAGGAATATGACTAGTTATTTAACAAAATACATCACAAAATAGCCTCAAATAACTAGAAAAAATATGACTAATTTTGGCCCTATCAGTTGCCTATATATATAGCATTATAACATTCAATATAACAACTTTGAATATTGATAGAAATCAAAGAGTCTCCTTTGAGAGCTTTTGATAGATGATTCTTCTTGGGTAAATCCCATGAACAACATGACCATTCCTAGGGCCTAGTCCTTCCCTACGTATTAAGTCTATAAATCCTTTTAGGATAGATCAATTTACTTGCTAATTTAGGTCTTAGGTTATAGATAATCTAAGGTTCTTGTTGGGGGTAAAGTTAGTTGCCTAAATCATCTTCTTCAAAATGTTCTTGGTTTTTTTTGAATCAAAGGTCTTTGGCTGTAATTTGGATGACTTGATTCTCATTTGCAGTGTTCTAAATGTTGGGGATATGTCCTAGAGTCAATTTGTACTTATACTATTGTCATTATGTTTTATATAATAATATGAGGCTTTCCTTTCCATAAATAGTGAGTTTTGTTTTGTTGGTCATCAAGTACGTGACTTGATAGTAAAACCCTACAATGAATACAATGACTATTCTAAAACTGTCCCTGATCGATTATTATTATTGGAATAATAATAAATTAAGATTAGTATGTTTGTGACTTGATGGCTATGTTTTACTGCTCATGGATATTTGTGATATCGAGTCAAGACATAAATAAATGTTAGAGAACATTGTATTGGACATGACCCACTGTGAGAGTACTTCCATAGAATATGTCATAAGTACTTTCTAGCCATAATAATATTGAAAGTCCTTCGACCTAAATTCATCATAGTTTCCTACTTGATAAATTCTATATTTTGACATTGTCTAAAGTTGTCTTTAACCAGATAATAAATTAGACTACTGTTAGATATAGAATAAATCAAGGAGAGGAATATGATTGATTGTGAAGCAATTTGTCCCTCTCAGTTATGGGAGAGATATCCATGGGCCCCTTGATAAGTTAGATTGTTAAAAATGCATGGTCATCCTCAAATATATCAATCTAAGATATTGATATCATTTGTTTGAACAGTCTACTATGAAATCAAGAAATAATTGATTAAGCTTAATAAGGATGACATGCTCCGTACCTTATGCTTAATCTGGATATCGTGTGACAAAAGGACTAAGTATAAAATTATGGTTTAGTTCAAAGAGATCACCGATCTTCATTTAACCTGGATAGTTATAATGTTTTGCTACAAACTGCTTATAACTTGTGGGCCATTTAAATATGATTTAGACACACTGCCAGTGTTAAACGAACCTATAGAGTCACACAATAAGCGAACTTGTTAGGATATTTTTTTGGTGACCAGGTTCGATGAATCTGGAAATATGTCTAAGTTAATCGTACTTAGAAAATTTACCAGATACAATGAATCTGGAAATATGTCCACATTCGATGTATCTGGATGATATCCAGATTATAAGAATCTGACTCGGTAAATTAATTAGTTAAATTACCAAGATAATGGCAGAATCTTATCATATCAGTTTTAAATTAATTTGAATTTAAATTAGAATATGATAAGATATTATTAGGGTTGGACTCTAAGAGGTTCGGGGGGTTTTTAAGAAAACCCTAGCCGTCTTTTCAATAGTCCAATTTTTTCGGTTGAGAACATTCGTGCCATTCTCTACCAGAAAAGAGAAAAAAAAAAAAACATCTCAAACCCTAGGCGCTAGCACTCCCTGGGTATCGAGTGAGTTCGCGGTGTGTATCCGATAGAGGACGTTCGCATACTGTAGCGTCTGGTAATTGTTCGGGTTGAACGTATAACAGCGCAACCAGAATCGAAGGATTTCGATTACAGCAACCAGAGGTAATTCTTAAACCTTAGATCTTCTTAATCGTTTACTTGGGTCCTCGGGAGGGATTCGTGGATGTTTTTCGCGTTTAGGAGTCCACGAATTCTAACACTAAATTCTCTATTTTAACTTAGGGTCCTAGTATTTGAATTGGGTGTCTCATTTCTTCACTAAACTCACTGTTTTGAGTTCATACTTGAGTCTTATATTTTGCCCCAATTTTAGCCACGAAATTCAATAAAAAATCAACCCTAAGGTCATATCGAATAGTTTGGTATCAGAGAGAGGAAAGTTTTGATTCCTATTAAGGCTTGGTTCTTCAAGACAAATGCTTCAAATTTTCAAGAAAAACAGTGCAAACTCGTCACTAAGGAAGGTGCTTCAAAAAGGTCTTTAAAACTTTGATTTTTCTTGATTTTCTTGTTGAGAAATTGATCTTGTATGTTGGGTTGATGTTTAAGTAGCTATTTCAAGCTTTAAATTGAATAAATCTTATGGTTTTTGAGGTTTATTTACAACAAATTTGTTGAGCTCAAAAAGAATCCTGTAACTCATTTTAATGCTAAATTTGTGAATTATAAAACTTTTGTTTTTTACTTCTACTTGTTGGGAAATTATTCCTTGATGTTAGTATAATCATTGGGGATTAATTTTTCTTATGATTCTTGAGTTTTTATGTTTTTACAAGTTTGAAAATTTTGAAAACCCTTGAGTTACGAGGTTACACCTCAAGTGTTCGATATTTTACTTAAGTAAACTTTTCACTTGAGATTGTGGCTGAAAACTTTTATCAACACTTCTATAATTGGTAAACTATTATTTTCAAGTATCTTCAGGACATTACTTGTCCAATTGAGCTCATTATATTAGTTGAATTTTTACTCTTATTCTTGAGTGATATGTTCATTGTAGTGCTTCGTTGAAATTCTTTTTAGGTCTTGTCCATTTATTCATTCTTTAGTTATTGAAATTGTTAAACTCTCTTGAATTCATTGACTCTTCATATAAATTCCTTGAGGCTCATTGTTGTTGATGATCAAACTTCCATCTAAGCCTAGTTGGTTGTCCTTAGAGGGTTAGTAAACTTGTCAAGTTGGACTAGCTCCTAAGCAATTTGAGATATTTTTATGGAAAGAACTCATTGAGAAAATTGAGTGCTTGAAAAAGGTAAGAGTGTGAGCTTATTCTTGTTAAAAGCCAAAGGAGATTTAAAGATGAGGGTTGAACAATAATTCTTGAGTGGATACACGTGAGTAAGTAATTGTGAAGAATTACTTTCTATTTTTATCCAAATTTTCAAAGTGAGAACCCTTGAAAATTCACAATACCATGTCCCAAGAAACTTCATTTGATATTCAAGATGCCTTTAAAATTTTTCAAGCAAAAATGGAAGGCATGAGGAAGGACATTGAGGGGATGAATTCTAAGTAAAGCCAAACCTCAATGAATGCAAAAAGAGGAGATAACCTTGGAGTGAGAAATGAGTACAAACCTCCACCCCCATTATATGAGTAACCAATGAAGGGATGTGGAGAATATTTTATGGGAGGTTATCTAAAAATTCTAATAAAGAGAAGAGGTAGGAAAAGTTTAGGGTTAGGTAAAGGAAGACATGAAGGAAAATAATTGAGGGATGTAAGGAAAGAGACCTACCCTAAGAAGCCCATATATACCAATCATATTTTTCAACATTCACCAAACTAGAAAAATAATCCACCAAAACAATCATTGCGAACAACCTAAAAGCTTAGAAAAGAAGAGGGTAATGAGGAAAGGCTTGAGATTGGGAAGGTTTTGCCATTGATTGGTGTTGCTAGAAAGATTGAAGGTGTGAATGATGTTGAGAATGAGGAGAATTTCCAAAGGTGCAATATCTTTTACACAAGGTGTCTAGTTGAACAAAAGCCTTGTAGTATGATCATTGATGAAGGAAGTTGCACTAATGTGATAAGTACTACTTTAGTGGAGGACTTGGGATTAGAAACCATGAGACATCCTAAACCATTGGGGTGAAGTTAAAGTAAAAAAATAAGTTAAGGTTGAGTTTGCTATGGGGGCCTATAAAGATGTGGTGCTATGTGATGTGTTCTCAATGCAAGTAGGGCATTTTTTATTAGGACGGCTATGGATGTTTGTTAGAGATGTGGCGCACAAGGGGAGGGATAATAAATATACGTTGGAGAAGGATGGAAAGAAGATCACCTTACTTCCATTACCCCCTAGTAAGGTGCTTATAGATCAAAACATCATGAGGGAAGAAGATAATAAAAGAAGAAAGCTGAAAAAGAAGCAAAAACAAGAGAGGAAAGAAGAAGAGCTTGAAGAGGGCACAAAAAAGAAAGGTGATGGAGACAAAGAAAATGAGACCTTCTTGTGCATAAAGAGTGAAAATAATGAGAAAGGGGCTACAAAGAAGAAAAGTGAAGATGAGGGAAAAAATGAATTTTATGTGGGAGAGCATAAACTTGTATTTTTATCTTCATAAAAAGATTCTTGTTTGAGATCCTGCACAGATATTAATTTGAGGATGAATCATATTCAAGAAGGGAGAAATGGTAGGAATCTACCTAAGAATCATGCCAAAGCTAAAGAAGTAGGATGGAGATTTAAAGCTCACTCTATAGTGTCAAGGAAAAATTTAAATTACGAAGGCTTTCAATGGAGGATTCAAGCCAAACAAGCCCCCAAGCTAAAGAATATGAAGATTATCAAGAAATAGGTGCCAAATAGAAGCTTGAAAGAACTTCAAGAAGATAAATCAAGAATTAAAAAAGTTTTCAAGCGATGGATGATCAAAGAAGGGCCCAAAAGATTAAGGCTTGAACAACAATTTGTGTAGAGGATAAAAGTAGCACAAGATAAAGGTTGGCGGCAAGAGAAAAAGCCAGTTATGTTGAACCAGGACATACACTGGGTACACTAGTACATATGGCGCCAAGTCCACTATAAAGGAGTTGTTCCATTCCAGAACACACTTGGCACCATGTCCACTAGTACACTTGGTGCCAGGTACATTCGAGCTATGCCCAGATTTGCTGATTTTTCTTGTTTTATTTTATTTTTGTTTTCAATTTAATTCCCCCCACTTTAATTATGTAGTAGGGATATTCTTGACCTTTTAAAAGTTTGAATAGCTGAGATTTTATCTCATCTTAGTTAGGTTTAGTTATCTATATATATGGTATTATAACATTCAATATAACAACTTTGAATATTGATAGAAATTAAAGAGTCTCCTTTAAGAGCTTTTGATAGGTGATTCTTCTTGGGTAAATCTCATGAACATCAAGACCATTATTAGGGCCTAGTCCTTCCATATGTATTGAGTCTATAAACCCTTTTAGAATAGATTAATTAGCTTGCTAATTTGGGTCTTAGGTTATAGATAATCTAAGGTTCTTGTTAGAGGTAAAGTTGGTTGCCTAAATCATCTTCTTCAAAATGTTCTTGATTTTTTTTTTTTTTTTTTGAATCAATGGTCTTTGGTTGTGATTTGAATGATTTGATTCTTATTTTTAGTGTTCTAAGTTCTCTATTTAGGCTTAGGGTCCTAGTATTTGAATTGGGTGTCTCATTTTTTTACTAAACTCACTGTTTTGAGTTCATAGTTGGGTCTTATATTTTGTCCTAATTTTAGCCATGAAATTTAATAGAAAATTAACCTCAAGGTCATATCATATTTCCAATGCCTCCTTAGGAGCGAATGGCTCGCTTGCATAGGCACCACATCACATAGCACATCATTTTTGTAGTTCCCCATCTGAAAAGATACCAAGACTTATTTGTTAACCCTTAATTCTCTACTATTATTTAACCATTGTATCCTATAGGGTTTAGGGTGTTTAATCCATTTCATGCTCAATTCATCAACTAAACTTATACTAAGCATATTAGTGCAACTTTCACTATCCACAATGACACTACAGGGGGTCTTGTTGATTAGACACCTTGTGTAGAATATATTTTCTCTTTGTTGATGGTTTTGGTCTTCAATGGCTTGAGAGTTCAATGGTCTTCTCGTGACTCCAATTAAAGAATACTCTTGGCTAACTACTTCCCCTTCATCACTTTCCTCTTCCATATTTTCTTCTTTGTCTCTTTAGCATCTTTCTCCCTCTCCTTCCTCGTCGGTTGAGACTTCTTCATAGGGATTAGTGTACATAATCCTTTTGTTTGGACACTCATGGGAAGTATGCCCATAGCTAAAACACTTGAAGCACTTGATGTCTCTATTCTGTTGTGGCATGTCCATTGCTTTTCCTTTATCCTTATTTCAACCTTCTCTAGGTTTTCAATCTTTCCTAAGCTTCTATCCTTCTCTTAGCTTGTTATACTCCCTTTGGAAAGGTTTAGGAGCTTCATCCTTCTTAGTGGACATCCTGCTAGTGGTGTTTAGATTTTGAAATGTAGGTTTAGCGAATGTACTCCTCTTTAGTTGCCTTTCACTCTTCATAGTGGTATGAACCATATCCTCAAGTCGATCATAGGAGTGCAATTCTACCAAATTAGTGATTTCCCTATTTAATCCTCCCAAGAGTTTAGCTCTTGTTGCCCTAGGGTCTTCTTGGATTTGAGCTCTCATCAACATCACTTCTATTTTCTTGTGATAATCCTCCACACTTTTATTTCCTTACTTGAGTGATTGAAGCCTTTAGTAGAGGTCATGGTAGTAGTGGTGAGGAACAAACCTAACCCTCATTATATTCTTTAACAAGTTCTAATTTTCCACGTCTTCTATTCCTATTTGTCTTCTTTGAGTGCTAACTTGATCCCACCAAACTAATGTATACTCTGAAAAATCCAAAATAACTAGCCTCACCTTTGATCTCTCACTGTAAGTATGGCACTGATAACATATTTATGCTTTTCTCTCCCATTCAAAATAGGCTTCGGGATTACTCTTCCTATAGAATATAGGCGACTTCATCTTGATATGGTTCAACTCCCTCTGTTCTTCATTTCCTTCTCTCCTACCTCCTCATTGCCTCATCCTCTATTGAATTCCTCATATGCATCACTATATTCTTCCCCATACCATTCACCAATGCCCTTAAACTCTCTTTTCAACCCCCTTGAATTATTTTCAACATCCATTCCTTAGTCCCTACCCCATCCTCCTCTCATACCATGTCTTCCTCCTCTCATGGGAAATTGTTGGAATCCCAATATTCTTCTTGTTTAATATTTACTAGAAGAGTGTAGGCATCACCTTCCATCATTCTAGGGTTAGGAGCTTCAAATCATTCTTGACCCCTTCTTGTGCCTTGGTAGAAGATTGACTCAAATGTTATCTCAATCCTATGATCTCCCTTATCATATCCTCAAACCTATTGTGTATTGTAATTATTATAGCATTTAAATCCTCTTGCAGAGCCCTAGTATCAAGTGGTTCTTCTTGTGGCCTACTCAGTCCACTTGGATTAGGCCGAGGAATTTCTTGTTCATGGGCCATGACAATGGATTATTCAATGAGTTATACCTGTAAAAGAGATTAACAAAAAGAAGTAGTTTCTTTCTTTACTCCCTTGCATGCTTACTCTTAATGGTATTCACTCTACACTCGTGTTTACCCTCTATGGCTCTTTTGATGATAGTCTCACCCTCTTGCATTTTTCTCAACACTCAAACCTTCTTGCTCAATCTCAATTCTCCCCAATAGCTAAAGTTTTAGTCCAACCAAGTGAATCAACAAAACCAATAGATTTCTCAATTAGGGGAGGGGGGGTCTTAGAAGAATTTCAACAAACACTTGTTAGGCCCCCCTAAACAAACAAGCTTTCAAGCAATAATTTCAAAGAGTAAAGGATTCAATTAACACAAGAACAATGCTAAAAATCATAAGCAAGAAATTTCAAACAAGAAACGAACAAGAATTAGCAAAAACGAAGAAACAAGAACAATTAGTAAGTAGGAATAGGAAGAATAGGATAATGATAAATGTGTAATAGCAAAGATGAGTTTAATGAGCATAAATTTCAACAATGGAGTGATATATCAAGTCCCAACATCCCAAGGAATGAAAAATAAAATTCTAAACTCACAACTATAGCTACAAACATTCTCGTAAAATATTTATCAAACACCTTGGCGACAATCTCGTCACCAATCAATATTTTCATCCATATTCAAGCTCATTTTCATCAGAAACACAAGATAAATTTGTTCCCAAGCATTAGCATAACATCAAGGAGCAATTTTCTCAAGGAAAATTTATGAAATAATAAATATACAAAGACCTTTTTGAGGTATTATTTTGAGCTATGGGATTTCCCTATTTTTTCTTCAACTTTGTAAGGCTCTTTTTCTTGCTTTCAAGTTTTGATTGGAATTAAGGCTTTCCTTACTCTAATACCAAACTCTTTGATATGATCTTGTGTGAATAAATTTGTTGGAACAATAGCTAACAATGAGTAAAAACCTTGGCTCAATTAGTGTAGCCTAAACAATGGAATTTCATGGCTAAAAAGAAGGAAGAAAACAATCTAACTACTTTCTAGCAAACCCTTAAAGAACTAGGCATCAAACACCCACAAGAAACACAGCAAGATCTACTCTAATTTCACCCAAATATCCTTGACACAACAAAGGACATCAAGAATAAAATAAGTAGGACTATAGACACCCAAATAATGGAATTTAATATAAAACATAGAAGAACAAAGCAACTAAGACCCAATTAAGATAAACTCCATTAGATAATCCAAAAGATTTAGAGACTTATTCAAATGGAGAACTAAGCACTAAGTATAGTCTTGAACAAGATGAACAAGAAGGTAAAGACCTCTCAAAGCTCTCTTTCACAATTTGAATAAAGTAAGTTAAATATCTTGTCAAATTATCAAAAGGATGTATTTATACTACGCTAATCCTAACTAAGTGATTACTAAGACCCATAGACAAAATAAGGCCTTAAAAGGACTTTACATAGTGTTTAAAGTCGAAATAAATTGGAGGAAATCATAAAAATAAAAAAACATGGCCTGTGGCTAGACAGGACCCTGCGCCAGGTGTAGGTGTGAGACTTGGCGCCAAGTCTATGCTAGAATTCCAGCGTTTGGCCGACAGATTGTAGTTGGCACCAGGTAGCCTGTATTTTCACCCTTTTTTGGCACATGCTTGAGTTATTATTGCGTTCCCTTTTGGATAGCCATCAAATTAAGCTCTTGGTTGCCTTCTTCATCCTTCCAAATCTCTTCCATCCTCAAATATTATTGTAGGAACAATTAGATATCCCCTTGGAAACTCTTGGCCTTTGATCTTATCGTTGGTCCTTACAAGGTCGTTCCCCTTTCTTGAGTTTGAATTATTTGGCTAGCTTGATTCCTATTATATTATAGCCCATGTCTTTCATGCATCCAATCACTAAATGCTATCTAGTTTTTTCTCAACCAATCATCTCACGCCATTTAGCTTTTTGTTCAACTAATCACAAAACTACACTTAGCTTTTCGAACCAATTATACTAGGCCATGTAGTTTCTATGTAACCAATTATCAAATGCCACTTAGCCTTCTTGCACCAATTATATTAAACGATGCAATTTCTATATAACCAATCAAATAAAGCCATTTAACATTTGTGCAACCAATCATAAAATCCCACATAGCTTATCATGCATCCAATCAAATAAGACCATTTAGCTTCCATGCACCCAATAAAGTATTTTCATGAATTAAAGAATGGTCCACCAAACTTTAATCATATTTAACCATGGTTAGCCATACTTCTCCAAAATTAACCGTAGCTAGGATCACTATACATCCCAAGTATTAAAACTTTATTATTCTACCAATGAAACATGTACATTATACTGAGCATTTTGGCCATTCTCAAAATTGCCAAATTCTTACCTAGTTTTTCTCAATTTGCAATCGAAAATTCCCCCGGCGTCCCTTAAAATTTTTATCACTCCAGAATATTTGTCTAGTTAAACTGAGCAATTTTTGGTCTAAGAATCAATACATGTATTACTTTATTACAAAGTAGTAACCATTTGAGTACAAAAAGGGAAGGGATATTACAGAAGCTAGGTCTGGCTTCACGAAGTCATGATTGGCTTTGTGAATCCGGCTTCATGAAGCATGGTTGGTTTTGTTACATAAAGCCAGGGCCAGGTTTGGCCCTTAGAGGAGGACCGGTTTGCTAGAAGCCTTTGCGGACTAGGCAAATCTCGTGTGGGCTTGGGCCTAGTAGAAGCTGGTTTTGGGTTCGGAAAACATGTTGGTTCGAGTTCAGTCCTAAGAAGCTACACAATTTTTTTTTTTTTTTTTTTTTTGTCGAGGGATTTTTTCCTTATAATTTTCCTTTTCTTTTGGGTCTCATATCACACGAGGTTAATTTTCCTTATCTATATGAATATTTTGTATGAAAATGGTAGTAAAGAAAGAGCTAACATAGGATTAAAACAATTTATATTATTTTATAATATTTAATCTATTATTTGATCACTTAAGACTTAAAGGATAGAAATAGCATGTAAAATGTTTTCTTTTGAGACCATTCTTATTTCATTCATTTTTTGTGATAAAATGCACAAGTTCTTAGGAATTAATTTTCTCTAGATAAAACACCTATAAAAACATTTTGTTTGAATAAAAGGAACTTAAGAGTTTAAAATAAAATTTATAGTTTATTCTCTTAAAAGGCTTTATAGGCAATTTGTTGAGTTTAGTCCCCGAACTTTTTATTTTTTGCAAGATTAGCCCATCTTCTTTGTTTTTAATTTTTTAGTTCCTCTATTTTTTTTATTTTGACAAATTAAGTGCTTCAGACCAATTTCTGGCCAATCAATCATTAGTCAAATAGTCAACTCTAGCATAAACTTTGTAGGGAAGGGCAAATTTGCCATTTTACCTAGATATTGATTAGAGATAGATTCAAACTTTGCCTGCTTTCCCTATCCAAAATCTGCATCATATATATCATACTTTGGTGATCCAAAAAGACCAAGAACCCCAAGAACTCCAGGCATAGATTTTCCTTCGTTAATCGAACACCTTACAAGATTCCCTCCCTATCATGTGCCCTTCTATGAATGCCCTCTCCAATCAGCTCTATAGCAATAAATAGGCCCTCATTTATTACTAATTCACTATGGGTTTCGTTCAAAATATAGGGTACTATACAATTGCCAAAGTAATCCACAGTTATTGGTGGATCAAGACATGATTGCCAATCTACTAATGCAAAGAAAAACTCGGGCTTCTTGTCATCCACCTTTTCTCCTATTGCATCTTTGGATTTCAACTAGAAAGTTGAAGTGTGAACTAGATCTGGTCGTTTTACTAAAACCAAACTCTTTTGCTTTTGGATGTCAGCTTGACAGATATCATAGGTAGATGGACTTGGTCTGGACAGAGCTGTTTCAAAGCTGTGTGGGACGATTACTAAAATTTGAAATGCTTGAAAAAGCTGTAAATCATTTGGACCAGTTGAGAGAGGTCTTGAATCATAGATCTATCATACAATGGGAGAGAAGAACAAGCTAAATATGTATCTCTATTGAATTTGTTAATTGAACCCCATGTTACGGTAAAATTCACTATTGCACTTGCATGGCCTACAACATGTAGAATAGTAACTCCTATAGCGATGACAATGTTGGGAAACATGGTCACTTGCACAGATAAGAGTGGCAAAACGGTAATGCAAGATGCAACAGTTGTTGGTGCCAATTGATGAAAGGGAGGGTAAAACTTATGAGAACTTCTTACATGACCTCCCAAAAGATTATTAAAATCCTCACTGGTCTCTGCAAAGGTTATTGAAGTAGAGTCCCTTTCCCTATAATGTAATTCAGACATTCCAGAATCGGAAGAAAAACCAAATTACCTGCAAAGGAAGAAAAGTGTTTGAGAGTAAGAGAAAGTGATTCTTTAAGATAAGGAATGATGGTTTCAAAGAAAGAAGTCTTAGGGTGAGAAAATTCATAGAAACTAAGATGCTGGAGTGTGAAAAGTGTCCAACGCATATCATAAAATGTTAGCGACAGTGAGAGTTCGGCAATTGTATCACTCGGCGACGAAACATGGAAACGGTCAAGAATAGTAACTTGGGGGGGCTTCAAAACAAGAACAAAACGAGATTGGTTGCCATTTTAACACAAAAGGGATGTTGTACAATAAAATGACAAATTTTCCCTTCCCTAAATAATTAATATCGGAGTTGACTATTTGACCAGCAGTTAGCTGGCCAGAAAATTAGTTTGAAAGACTTAATTTGACAAAATAAAAAACATAGGGGACCTGAAAATTTGAAAACAAAGAAGATTGGCCAATCATACCAAAAATAAAAAATTCAAGGACTAAATTTAACAATTTATCGGGTTTTATACTTGACATAAAGAATAATTTTAAATTTAAGCATTTTAAATTTAGTTTCAAAAATGTTTAATAACTTAAGTAGTAGAAAATAAAAATCATAGCTTATTCACTTAAAAGCTTTTATTCTTGGCATAGAGAATAATATTGGATTTTTTATTTTTACTAAAGTTAATGGAACCAATATTTATTGAAGAGAAATGTTTTTCGAACCCCATTTTTTTTATAAAAGATTAAGTGGGAGAGGGGTTCTACTGATCCCATGGCTTCTCACGGATTCCTATTAGAGATTATAAGATTTGGTTTGACAATCTTCTATGATTTTGTTAAACTTTTTGTTCAAGATATGTCAATTTAACAGATGATAAATAAGGAGTCTAACAAACATAATAAATTCGTATCACATTTCAGCTAACAAACCAATGTCCGTCGGTCCTCAACCAGTAAAAAGAATCCATTGAACTTTAACAAAAGTTACAATGGAAACACTTATATCAAATTACCAAGTGTCTCTAGTGGAATCTAACAGAACACGAAACAGTACGCTTTCTATCATACTTGCAAAAATCTATTATTAAACTCAATCCAATATGATTGATCGCCTATCAATCATTGTTATAGCAATTTTACAGGACTACATTTGACTTGAAACTTTCCAACTTGAATGGTAATGGATCCAAAGAATAATTTGTTTCAAGTCTATCTAAGTGGATGAGGAAAAAGTAGAAACAATTTTTACTTGAACCGTTGAAGCGACACATCAATAGAAAAACACTAACACCAACTGTAGTAGCATCAGAATATTCTCAGAATATGATCAAGAAAACCATTCTCACTTTTGCATTAAAACTCTGTAAGTATACTGATTTAGAATTTTTTTTTTCCTCGCACATCTCCTCATCCTTCAAGTCTACCGTTTATACTTCACAAAGATGCGCAATTTAACTAGGATCATGAAACTACTAAATTCTTCATTACAACACACATTTTTCTTATATGTTGGCAGTTCCTTTCGTTCTTGAAGTTAACCTCTACAAAATAAGATCTTCTTCTTGATTTATTTCCAAGATCCTTCAATTAAAACTTTCGCAAATATTCACAAGATCTTGGATGAATATTTTGCAAAAATCTACCTCTCTAAAACAACTTCATATCGCATTAAATTGTGGCAATAAAGCTGTCTCCTAAAAGAATTCAACGTACACAATATGTCAAGGAGATATATTGATGCTTTAGCAACATAAGTCCTAATAATCTTTCCTTTTGGCACTGTTTGATGTGAAAACCATCTGGTAAACTCTCCAACACAACACATCATTCAGCATAACATAGCCCAAGCATCAATTTAGAAGATAATATCTAGAATAGTAAATAGTCAATATCCATGGCAACCTACTTACTATTATAGTACCTAAATTTTATTGTTTGCAGCAATTAAAAAAAGCAAAGTGTGCTTAAATTCAAACAAATGTTTAAAAACCAACCAAATAGCTAAATGTTTCTATCAAACTATAAGCAACTAGCAAAAATAGTCAATGAGCATCAGAACCAAATAACCCCCAACAACACAAACTTATTTCCCTACTTTTTTAGAACAATCAGTGCTAAGCAAAATTAGTTTTTGGATTTGTCTTATGTTTAAGTCAGAATATTGTAAAGACTCATTTGATCAAGCTATACCTGCTAAACTTCTTTTAGCAAAGTAGCAACTTAAGTAGTAAGATTATCCACAAAAGCTTGCAACCGACTAAGCTGTGCTGATATAAAAGATGCAACAGAGGAACTCTAGTGTACTGGCTATGAAATGGATGTGGCAGTAGCAAACTTCGGAGCCATAGACTTCATTTTAGCTTGACCTTCAAGTTTGGTAGATTTTTTGAGAGGTATCTTGGATAGAGCAGAAGAACTAGGCACCTATAACTTTTTAAGGGTGGATAAAGAACCTTTAATTCTATACAATCTTATCAGTAGAAAGTTGTATATAATAGGGGCAAGCATGAAGATACTTTGTCAGCAAATGTGGATATGGTAGTCGCAAAGTTTTGCCAGAAGAAAGATTAACATAGCAAACAATTTACTAAAAAATTAGGTCTCCAAAATTGAACTTCATTCCTCCCCCTATCTTGTAGAGGAAAACAATTCATTCGTTTAACACAGTAGAAACATTGCTAGTAAGAAACTAGTTGTAGCAAAAGATTTTATAAAGTGAAAAATAGAAGTTTATTAGTGGTGAGACTTTAAGTATCCATTAGCAGCCAACAATCAATCTTACCACCTGTCAGAAAGTTACATACATCTGCTACATCAACCTCCTCATCTAGGCCTTCAGCTTCCTTTAAGTAAGGAAGCTCAAATATTTTAGATATAGATTTAAGGGTGAAGGTGATGAGTGTTCTCTACATAAATACATATTGATGAAATGATCCTTTGCTATTTGTGATTAACATATTCAAATTTACATAAAAATCTCTTACAAAAGTATCATTGTATACAGATATGTAATCTATAGTTCCTAATAGTCTAGCATCTAATAGAGCTTCTGTAAGCCAGTGTAATTGAATTTTGACAGATCAATCTTTCTATTCTTTAACACACATTTGGTCAAAATAACTACTTAGAATTGCGGCTGGTTGGTATCATCACAGAATAGGTGCACTTTAGCATTAATTTGTTGTGTTTTTACTTTCTTGACAAGCTTAATGTTCTCCTTGATTTTGCTAGATTTTTATATTTTCCTCTTTTTCACTGATATCTTTGTTCCAACAACTTTAACCTCAACATTATTATTTTCTTTAGATATATCTACTTCAAGAATTATCTTTCCTTGGGCTTATCTTACAGTCTTACCAATCTTACCTGAGTGTCAGAGCTTAAGACACCATCATCCTTAACTTTCTCTAACTATTTATGTTATGTAGAAATAATGGTAAAAGACTTTGGTACAGAAGTTCTTATATCACTATACTCAGCCTTATAGTGCCTAATGGTAGAGAACAATTTATGTCACCTTTCAAAGATACTTTGCAATTAATTAGGTGGCAAATACGATTGAAGTGCATGTATTAACATAGGATCAACAAAATACACAAAATCCAGAGATTCTTCTGATGGCTTAGAAGTTTCTTCCTTTATCCTTTCCAGTCTAGCAAGATTCACAACTAGAGGTTCCAAAAGTTCTTTTTCAGCATTAATCTCCTTAAATATTTAGACAAGAGAAAGGTCCACAATAAAATATTTTTCATCGCTCGACCCCACAACTCTCCCTTTGTCAAATTTATTCACAAAAGTTTCTGGGACAGAAAATTTATAGCTAATTTGCATTTCAACATTATCATGATAGGCATACTACTTAATAAACTTATGAATATCCCCAAATTATGCAGTGATTTCTTGACATTTATTTACAAAAAAAATGAAAATCATTAATAGGATTTACAGCAAAAGTCTAAATGCGCAAATAAGTAGGTGGCAAGTGTTGAGTTTCTATGAGTAGATGGCTGAATCATAAGAAAATCATTAGTAACCAACACCCTACGCAGCTTTCTTTGAGATTTCTCAGCAATGACTAGGGTGTATGTTTGAGAATTGGTTTGATGCAACAACAGAAGCAAATAAGTATTTGTAATGAATGGAGAACCAGACACGACTTCTATTGAAATGTTTTGACCCCTTGGAGTTTTTGCAACTCCTGGTCTTTTTATTACCGCCTTAAATTTCGATGGATGGTTTTGAAAGATGTGCGATTTTTTGTGACATCTGATTAGTACAAGTTCATTCTCCAGTACTTTTTGTAGAGTTATAGTCATGTCATAACACTTGCATGCCTGCAACATATCTCTAAGCATATCCTGAACAATACCAAATTTTTTTACTTTTCTAACTTTGACAAAACACATAAAATAAGTAACAAGAACAACTATATAAAACAAAAATGTAAGTGTCAAAGTAAGCAAATTCTCATTGCTTTCAATAATTCTTCAAATTACGTAGCATCAAATGGTTTTGTAAAAATATCAACTAGCTCTTTCTAAGTAGGTACATATTAAATTTTCACAATTTGTTTTTTAACAATATCCTTGATAAAATGATACCTAATGTCAATATACTTTGCTCTACCATGTCGGACTAGATTCCTGAAGATATCTATAGCACTCGTGTTGTCACAATAGACAATCAACTTTTGGTGACTATAGTCTTCTAACATCTGTTATATCCATAATAACTAAGTAAAGTCACTTTCAGCACTAATATATTTAGCTTCTGTTGTTGACAATGATATGTAATTCCATTTTTTACTATACCACGACATAAGATTCTTTCCCGAATAAAAATAATCTCTAGATGTACTCTTACGATCATCACAATTTTCTACCAATTTAGCATCACTCTATCTAAATAAGAGTAGACTAGAATCCTTACTAAAGTAAATACCATATTCATAAATATAATATACATACTACAAAATTCTCTTGACTGCCATCAAGTGTGACTCTTTAGGACTCGCTTGATACCTTTCATATACACCGATACTGTAGCTGATATTAGGCCAACTCGCTCTAAGATACAGTAATCCTCCTATCGTACTTCGATACAAATGTTGATCTATCTCTTTTTCCTTGCCATTCTTTGCCAATTTTTGTGCAACATTGATGTGTGTTTTGTAGTGTAGAAAACATTACTAACAAATTACACAATCAATCAAGTTTTAATAAAATGATAACCACTAAAATCACACATACGAGCAAGTATACCCACCATATAGGATAGGGAATAGCAAGTATTGAATCCACGAGAATTTAGGCTCCCACCTTACCTTACCCAAATCTTTATTGTTTAGACAATAAAATAAGAAGAGATAAATAAAACACTAACCTAATATATTAGAGAATAGACCAAGTTCACACAAGACAAGTCACAAGGACTATCAAGGAGTAAGAATAAGGAGAAAATACAGGTAAATAGATAGAAATCCTCAAAGACATAACAATGATTGATTAACACTTATCACAATTATCATTGAAGAAACTTAAGTAAGATCCAATCGTTGCCCAAGTCGTGAACTTACTTATGTAGACTCCACTTCTTTCCCAATCCATGAAATCACTTTCTCTTGATTAATTTAGCATATTTTCCAATCGTACTAAAATAGCCAAAAGATGCAATAAGCTCATACCTCATAAACATAAAATTAGCCAATGGCCCTTTGCTCGAGGTGAAATCAACTAATCTTTGATCACTTAAGTTCTTTAATCTTAACTTTGTTTCCCAAATCTATTAAGATTTAACAAATATGAAATTAATGCAATGAACTTCTAACATCGTTTCCCAAGTTAATTAGAAGAAAACACATCAATAACCAATTATAACAAATAATCAAATGCCAAAGGCAATAATCATTTGATCAAAGAACTAAAATCAATACAAAGTCATAAATAAAAAAAAAACATCCTCTAAACATAATTAAAATAATTAAAACTCAAATTGTCAATAAAATATAAAGAAGAGAAAAAGAAACCACTCATAGACAAGTAAGCCTTCGTCTTCTTCTTCCTTGAAACCTTCTTGAGCAACCTCTTCTTTTTCTCCAAGAATTCTCCTTTGATCCTCCTAAATCTTGGTGTTTCTCTGGGAGTTTCCTATGGGTTTGCAAATCCCAAAGATGAAAATTGATTGAGAGATGTTATTTTCTTGTATTTATAGGCCTCATAGATACCAAATTCATGGCTTAAGAAGTCTAGTCCAAGTAGAATTCAGAAAATTCGAAAATCCTATGAAAAATACCAAATTTATGCACAAAATCTCCATTGTACAAGTTGCACCTGGTGGCAGGTCCCTCCGACCCTCCTGGTGCCAGGTAAATTCTAGTTTGCCCTTATACTTTCACTCTGTTTTTTCTTTGTTTGTCCAAAGTGGACCTGGTGTTGGGTGCACTAGTTGGACTTAGCGCCAGGTGTAAGATGGAATTTAACTCATTTTGCTTGAAATCCACTTAAATCAGCACAAATTTATCAAAAACACTTTCTACAAGCAAAATGTCAAATAGGAAGGAATATGCCTAGTTATTACCACAAAAGTATCTCAATTTGACCTCAAATAACTAGAAAAATAATGATAATTTAGCCCCTACCACATACCCCCACACTTGAACTTTGATTGTCCTTAAGCAAACAAGAATTAAACACTAAGCATTTAGATCAAGACAAAACAATTTAGCAAATTTTTCCTTAGCAAATTTATTCATAATGAAGACATAACCTTCTTCCAACCATAAACATGAATTCATCATTTATTCAACCATTTCAAAACCTTGTAAACTTATGTATTAAATCAAACAATCCCAATGTCATCAAAGTTAAGTTAAACAATCTTATATATAGTACAAGAAAATCATCCTACTCTTCAAGCAAAAACATAGCTAACATAAATCATACAAGTCAAGCCGTTTAACCAATTCCAGCATTATAAAATTAAATTCACACAACTCAAGTCAATGAAATAAGGAAAACACTCCACTCTTTTTTCCTATGACTTAAAAAATTGATAGCCTCAAGTGAATGGATTTCTCTTCACGCACCATATTGGGCCCTTATAGTCATCATCATTTTTTTCAACATTTTCTTTTTTTGCTCTTTTTTGCCTTTTTGCCATAGGATAGTCTCAAGAGAGTGCACTGAACAATACTTGCTACTTCTCTCCATATTAATCCCCTTTTCAGCAAAATGTCTTTTTCTCTTCTTTTTTCAAAAGATGAAAGCAAATTTTTTTTCTTAAACTCCATGTTTTTTTTCTCAACTCATATTCTTTTCTTTTCACTCAATTGTTTTTCTCACATTCTTTACTCACAACTCAATGTTAGGAATATGCCCTAGAGTCAATTTGTACTTATACTATTGTTGTTATATTTTATATAATAATATGAGATTTTCCTTTCATGAATAGTGCATTTTGTTTTGTAGTCATCAAGTATATGACTTGATAGTAAAACCCAACAATAAATACAATGACTATTCTAAAGCAGTCCCTGATCGATTATTATTATTGGAATAATAATAAATTAAGATTAGTATGTTTGTGACTAGATGACTATGTTTTACTGGTAATGGATATTTGTGATATCAAGTTAAAACATAAATAAATGTTAGAGAACATTGTATTGGACATGACTCACTATGAGAGTACTTCATGGAACATGTCATAAGTACTTTCTAGCCATGATGATATTAAAAGTCCTTCAACCTAAATTCATCATAATTTCCTACTTAATAAATTTTATATTTTCACGTTGTCTAAAGTTGTCTTTAACCAGATAATAAATTAGACTACTGTTGGATATAGAATAAATCAAGGAGAGGAATATGATTAATAGTGAAGGAATTTGTCCCTTTCAGTTATAGGAGAAATATCCATGGGCCCCTTGATAAGTTAAACTGTTAAAATGCATGGCTGTGCTCAAATATATCAATCTAAGATATTGATATCATTTATTTGAATAGTTTACTATGAAATCAAGAAATAATTGATTAAGCTTAATAAGGATGACAAGTTTCATGCCTTATGCTTAATCTGGATATCATGTGACAAAATGACTAGATATAAAATTGTGGCTTGGTTCTAAGAGATCACTGATCTTTATTTAACCTGGATAGTTATAATGTTTTACTAGAAACCACTTATAACTTGTGGGCCATTTAAATATGATTTAGGCACACTGCCAATGTTAAATGAACCTATAAGGTCACACAATAAGCGAACTTGTTAGGTTATTTTTCTGGTAGCTAGATTCAATGAATCTGGAAATATGTCTAAGTTAATTGAACCTAGAAAATTTACCAGATAAAATGAATCTAGAAATATGTCCACATTCAATGTATCTGGATGATGTCTAGATTATAAGAATCTGACTCGGTAAATTAATTAGTTAAATCACCGAGATAATGGCAGAATCTTATCATATCAGTTTTTTTATTTAATTTGAATTTAAATTAAAATATGATTAGATATTATCAGATTTGGACTCTAAGAGATTCGGGAGTTTTTTAAGAAAACCCTAGCCGTCTTCTCAAGAGTTTTATTCTGTTAAAAATTTCGTGCCTCTATTCATCAGAGAAAAGAAACTCTCAAACCCTAGGCGCTAGCACTCTCAGGGTAACGAGTTAGTTCGCCGTATATACCTATAGAGGACGTTCGCACACTGCAACGTCTGGTGATTGCTCGGGTTGCACATACGACAACACAATCAGAATCGAAGGATCTCGATTACGCTGAAGATAGGTGATTCTATAAACCTTAGATCTTCTTGATCGTTTACTTGGATCCTCGGAAGGGATTTGTGGATGTTTTTCGCGTTTAGGAGTCCACATATCCTAACACTCAAAGCCAAGCAAATTTTAAGTCCATAATAAAAATTTGTATTCAAACTCAAAGAATAAAATAAAACTCAAATACGAAATATAACTAATTTTAACTTAAATTCTCAAGACTTAGCAAAATCCAACTTAATACACAAGTTAGCTTTTTGAAAAAAATTCTACCATAATGAATGACAAATCTATATCTCAAGTCGGAAAGAAAATCACAACTCCATTATAAACAAATAAGTTCAATTTGGTCCAAAATCTCCAAACGTTCAAATTTTCAACAAAATTGTTTGATATCAAGAAAGCACCAAGATAATTGACAAAAACTTGGACAAAGAATATTATTAAACCACTCCCTCACACTTAAACTAGACAATGTCCTCATTGGCCAAAAATTAACACAAGAAAGCATCTCCAAAGGGACCAATAATGATAAAGGAAGTAGAAAGTTAAGCAATACTCCCCGAGTGCAATAGAGCTCCAATAAATATTAAAATGAAGAATAGAAGATCTTGTTCAAGGAGACTTTATTTAAACCTACAAAAGAAAACCCAAATAAAATCATAAGGAAAATAATAACAAAATAAAAACACACCTAAATAAAAGAAAACAAACTAAAGAAAAAACTACTAAAGAAGACACAACTCACTTACCAACACTTAAGATGGAAAATATTTTCTTTATTTGGAGAAAATAACACCTAACAAATCCAAACACAAAACAAATATACAAAATCTTTCCATTCATCATGCTTCCTCATCAAACCTTTGTTAAAGAAATTAATGCTTATTGAAAACTGTAAGGTTGATGAAAGTAGAAATATGAGAGGTTTATAAAAAATAGAAGGTTCATGAAAACAATTTTTCTCAACAAAGCAAAACACATAAACCTCATTCTCTAACATTCCTTTAAACGCACAAATATTTTTGTCAACATATAAGTGTGCATGGTCTCTAAAGAATGCATCAAACTTGAACTTACCATTTAACCTTTCAAAAGATTTTTCACAATAAAATTTTCCTTAAAACTTAGCAATTGAGTTTTTAAAGATGGGATAAAAAAATCCTTACTTTTCAATGCTTCTACAAATACCAAGTTATTGTCAGGTATCTCACGTATATCATATATGGCGTAGCAGAAAAATAAAACGAGATACCATCCCAAGATCTGCATATGTTTGGAAAATAAGACATAAGAAGAACAAAGGTAATAGCTTTTTACCTTTCTTTGATCGTGTGGAAAACAAAATTTTCCTTCTTTAAATCAAGGTGCGATTCAGCAATCCTCTTGATCAAACACCATGATAGTTGAACATTCAACCACTATAATCATAGTGTGTGATTATCTCTAACAGTAATCCACACAAAGGATACCCTCAAGCATGAAGTTTTCTGTGCTAGCAGAAAAAACTAAGTGGCGGCTAGGGCTTGATTAATGTCAATAAGAGAGAGAAATAGAAGAGAGAGCTTTCGTGGCTGTTGTTTTCGTGTGAATACCCTAAATTAGGGTTTCATGCATATATATATATATATATATATATATATATATTATATGTCACAAAAATCCACTGAAAATCTAGAATTTAAAACAATTAGAATTTCCTAATTATAATTGGAAACATCAAGTTCTCACAATTACAATTTTGGACTATAAATTATAACTAATTATAATTTGTCCACAACAACTTTTCTTTCTCTCAATCAACCCCACTATGTTATCAAATACCATCTTGAGTATCTAAACCTCTATTATGTATGACCTATTAGGTTTCCCAGTCAATTGGTAGCAAATATGAATTAGTCCAAACGTCTTTGAGATTAATAATCCATAATTAATTAGAACTAATCCTATTAATTTTAATTAGAATTGGTTTATTAATTCATCAATTAATAAACCTATATTCCCAGATTATGAGCGGTATCTAGTAACACATCATGACCACCCAAGAGTCCAGGAAGTTAAGTGGCTTGACATGAACCCTTCAATAACAAACTATAGTGCAATTAACTCCTTTCACCATACAATATCTCATTCAGTTTGGAGTACGGAATTAGTACCAACTCCTTCCAGAATTAATTCTGGCCCGAATACAACAGTACTTGTACCAAGAATCCATTACTTTAGATATGTATCAATTGGAACTATTTCTAATACACAATTGCCTTGGCCAAGGACTTCTCGGGTAATAATTCCTACAAGTGGTCGTGAGATATTCGCCCCTACTATTAGGAGTGGTAAATCCTTTACTGACCCTCTCAACCACTTTCGTTTACCTCACAATGTACCCAATATCTATCCAATTGGCAGCCCTCGATCAAGCTCCAGAGAATAGAATCAAAGTACAATGCTTAGCAAACAAAGTACCTTGGAGATCTCAAGTATAAGGATATTTGCACGTTTTCTATATTGAGATTATATCACTGGCACTAAATAGTTATCCATGTGATTATCTCATAGCTAGGTCATCCAATGAACTTTTTCTGTTAACAAGCATCCATGTGTTAATTTTAAGCATCTCAATATTCACGGATATGAGAACCACCATCTGATCAAATTAGGAGGTCTAACACATACTAGTCTTAACGTATTAATGATGTCCCGTCTCATTAATACTATAACTAGGGACTATTTAAGTACTAACATTATACAATATAGTAAGAATCTTACATCATGATCTCTATCATAATTTTCTTAACACAGTGTTGTACTAGGGACTTTATCGAACAGTTATATTACTTAAAAGTAAACAAAAGAAATTGTAAGATAAATAATGTCTTTTATTAAAATAAAATGTGTCATATACAATGTACAAGTGATTGCCTCTATGGCACAATACTAACAGTTACCTCCCTGAAATTGGGGTGAAGGGGATGAGTTGTGAACATCCTATAAAGGCTTCATACGATATAGCATTGAAAGATCTAACTCCTTGAGACATGTGAAGCTCAACACATTATCATTTGAACCATTGTTCTCTAAGAATTGAAAGGAATAGAAAAAATCATGTAACAAAGAGAAGTTAGAATTATTAGCACATATAGTAGAATCGAATACCTCTCTTGCCATATCGTGCAATTGTTCCTCATATCCTTTCTCCTTTATTTAGGGGTCATCTTGTTCAAGTGTATGTGCTTTTATGGCTTCCTCAACCAACTTAGCTGGTTGTGTTCGTTGATGGCTCAATTTTTGGGAAGCTTCTTTATACCACTTAATAGATGAATTTGAATAGATAATAAAAGAATTTATTAATACTTCTAATGACATCTCACTAAAAGCATCAATCTGAGCTTGTAACCTTGCCAATCTATCATTATTGTAACTCCTTTGAAGTTGTGTCCATGCCCATATCTGTCCCTACTATTGATTATCCATAGTGATGATTTGAACCTCGCTCTAAAAAAGCTCTAAAAAAAGCAAAGATCAAAGTGTAAAGAATAATAATAATAAATAATAAACAAACAAAAATAATATAAAAACAAAGAAAAAAATACACAAATCAAAGAGATTCACAAATTACAAAAGTTAGTGATATTTACAAATACAACAAAAGCTAAATCAACAAGATTCGAGTGTTTCCAATGGTGCCCATCCCCGGCAAGAGCACAAAAAACTTGATGTGTGTTTTTTAGTGTAGAAAATATTACCAACAAATTACATAATCAATCAAGCTTTAATAAAAATGCTAACCACTAAAACCACACATACGGGTAAGTATACCCATCATTTAGTATAGGGAATAGCAAGTATCGAATCCACAAGAACTTAGACTCCTACTTTACTATACCCAAATCTTTTTTATTTAGCCAATAAAATAAAAGGAGATAAATAAAACACTAACCTAATATACTAGAAAATAGACCAAGTGTATACATGACAAGTCACAAGAATTATCAATTAGTAAGAATAAGAAGAAAATACATGTAAATAGATAGAAATCCTTAAAGACATAACAATAATTGATTAGCACTTATTACAATTAATTATCATCTTGTTACCATGAAGGAACTTAAGTAATATCCAATCGTTTCCCAAATTGTGAACTTACTTAGGTAGACTCCACTTCTTTCCCAATCTATGGAATCACTTTCTCTTGATTAATTTAATAGATTTCCCAATCGCACTAAAATAGCCAAAAGATGCATTAAACTCATCCCTCATAAACATGAAATTAGCCAATGACCCTTTGCTCGAGGTGAAATCAACTAATCTTTGATCACGTAGGTTCTTTAATCTTAACTTCATTTCCTAAGTCTATTAAGATTTAACAAATATGAAATCAATGCAGTAAACTTCTAACATCATTTTTCAAGTTAATTAGAAGAAAACGCATCAATAAATAATGATAACAAGTAATCAAATACAAAAAACAAGAATCAATTGATCAAAGAACTAAAATTAATACGAAGTCATGAATAAAAAAATATCCTCTAAATACAATTAAAATAATTAAAACTCAAATTGTCAATAAATTACAAAGAAGAGGAAAAAAAAAAAAAAAACCCACCCATAGACAAGGAAGCCTTCTTCTTCTTCCTTGAAATCTTCTTGAGCAACATTCTCTTCTTCTCCAAGAATTCTCCTTTGATCCTCCTAAATCTTAGTGTTTCTCTAGTATGGGTTTGCAAATCTCAAAAGTGAAAACTGATTTAGAGATGTAATTCTCTTGTATTTATAGGCCTCTTTGATACCAAAATTCGTGACCTGAGAAGTCTAGTCCAAGTAGAATTCGAAAAATACCAAAATTCTTTGAAAAATACCAAATTCATGCACAAAATTGCCACTGTATAGGTTGGACTTGGCGGCAAGTCCCTTCGACCCTCCTGGCACTAGGTACATTCTGGTCTGCCCTTGCACTTTTGCTCTATTTTTTCTTTGTTTGGCCAGAATGGACCTGGCACCGGGTGCACTGGTTAGACCTGGCACCTGGTATAAACTGGAATTTAACTCTTTTTACTCGAAATCAACTTAAATCTGCACAAATTTGTCAAAAACACTTTCTACAAGCAAAATATCAAATAGGAAGGTATATGCCTAGTTGTTACAACAAAAGTATCTCAATTTGACCTCAAATAACTAAGAAAAGAGTGATTTTTTTAGCCCCTATCAAACATTTATGGGTATTCTTACAGATTTTGATACATCTATATTGAATTTCTTGACCAAACTATTAGTATACTTGGTTTGATATATAAAGATTCTATCCTTCTTCCACTTAATCTGTAAACCAAGAAAAAAATATTATTTTACCAACCATACTCATTTCAAATTCTATTTGCATAAGTTTAACAAAATCCTTTAACATTTACTTTGATATTGAACTGAACACGATGTCGTTAACATAGATTTGTGCAATATTGAAATCTATTCCATGTTTCTTTGACAAATATTATCTTATCAGCTCATCCTCACTTGTATCTTCTTCTGAGTAGATAGTTTCTAAGTCTTTCATACTATGCTTTAGGCTCTTACTTTGGCCTATAAAGAGATTTCTTTAATTTGTACTTATTGTCTGGGAACCTAAGATTGATAAAACTTTAGGTTGTTCAAATATGCTTCAACCTGTAAAAATCCGTCCAAAAATGCACTCTTCATATCCATTTGTTGAAGTGTGAAGTTCTTAGCACAAGCTATTAAGATTAATAATCTAACAGTCTATAGCCTAGATATAGGTGCAAATGTTTCATCGACGTCAATCCCTTTAACTTGTGTATATCCTTGTGCAACTAGCCTTGTTTTGTTCCTAATTATGTTACCAAGTTCATTATTTTTATTCGGAAGACCTACTTGGTTCCAATCATATTGACATCCTTAGATCTCAACACAAATTCCCAAACATCGTTTCTTTCCAACTGTTGCAACTTATCTTATATAGTAACACTCCAGTGTTCATCTATCAAAGCTTCATTGATATTTTTTTGCTCCATTGTTGAAGTATAACAAGCATACTTGACCTTCTCCTTATAATTAATTTTTGGCCTATCTTTTGTCTTTCTTGACCCATCCATACTTCCAATAATCAAATTAGGTAAATGATTCTTTTTTATTCTGGATGATGGTACCTTTTATTGTGAAGCTTTCTATTCTTTGATATGGTTATCTTGACTTGAACACTCTGAGTATTCTGGTATAGCAACTTCTGCATGGTTTGAACAAGCTCCTCATCATCTAAGGATGATACCTTCCTCTCTATATTTTCTAGTAAAATATCTTAGCAATAACACTAATGGTTTCTATAACAACTTGAGTTCTCTTGTTGTATACTCAAAATTCTCTACTGTTGTTAAAGTAACCAAGAAAGAAGCCTTTATCACTTCTTTCATCAAACTTTCTTAGTTGATCTCTGTTATTGAGAGCATGAAACTATAGAAGTAACTCAACTATTTCTTTCAACCATTCCATTTTCCTAAACCATTTGTTGGTATATAACTTGAAATATGTTCAATTGATGATGTGTGTTGCAGACTGCTTCTGCGCACTATTTATGTAGTAGTTCTTGGTATTCAAAATAACTCTTGCCATTTCCTGAATAGTTCTATTCTTTCTCTCAACAACACTATTATATTGAAGTATCTTTGGTGTAGAAAATTCCTGTTGAACTCTATTCTTAACACATAAATAATTAAATAGATTATTGTTAAACTCCTTCCCATAATCAATTCGTATCCTTTTTAACTTTACACCGTTTGAAGTTTGCACACTCAAATAGAATTTCTAAAAAGCGTCTGATTTCTATCTCAAGAAGTTTACCCATGTGAATCTAGAAAAATCATCAACATATACCATAATATATCTTTTTCACCAACTTAAGCAATCCATAAGTAGCTTCTATTGAACTTAGCAGCTCCAATTGACTTTAATCAGCATATCTTGACTTCTGATGCCATAATTCAACTTCATTAGACTTAGATATCATACACTTATGTGAATTGGACATGCATATTTGATAATAATTATCTGACGCCTTGTCTTCAATGTTACCAGTTTCATCCACAACAAGACACTTAGCTTTGTCAAAATTGGCCAATATGTTATCATCACACTAGTGACTAATACTTAACGGATTCACTTTTAATCCATCCAAATATAGAATTCTAAGTTTTGGTATACCTTTTATGTTTAGCGTACCTATGCTAATAACCTTGTTCTTAGATCCATCACCAAACATGACTAATCCACCACTTTTGGACTCATAGTTAACTAGAAAATCCCTTCTTTCTGTCATGTGTTTTGAGCAGTTGTTGTCCAAATACCAAATATCTTCCATCGTGGTTTCCAGAGATATGTGAACTATGTATACCTTAAGTTTAGCCTTCCTACTGAATATTTGCTTCACATTTAGAGATTTTTTGCCTTTGTCAAACTCGAGTTCAATAGATTTCTAACCATGTTAAAGATCTTTGAATGTCTTCAAATATTTCTTCCACTTGTGACCTACACGAGAACAATAGTCACAATAAATAGGTGGCTTCTTGGGCTTTTGCTTAACTTGTCTTAGTTGCCTATTTTTCTCAGCAACTGTCAAATTCATATGATGTGCAACTAGAGTTTTGTTGGACTCCTCATAATCTAAGATTGTTTTGTCCAAAGGTGATTTTCTGAAGGATAATACTTCATCCAATTTAGCTTTTCCGTGTTTAGTCTCTTGATAGCTGATTTGGTATCCATTAACAATTGATTTGCTATTTGCCACTATCAATTCCTTCTCTTTTTGATCATGCTCATATTCATATAAATTCAACTTATGTTTTTTATCACTGAGTAATTGATTGAGCTCTACAACCTATTTCTTTAGTTTTTTTATTTGCTTTACTCCTCCTCACTATTTTGAGTACAGTAGTTTACATTTAACTAAAAGTGCTTCTGGTGTCATCTCCTTATCATCATTATCAGATGTCTCTTCAACATCATCTGTAGTATCTTATATGGTCACGATATTAAATGCAATGTTACTAGATTGACAATAATCATCACATTCATTAGAACTTGGTTCTTCAAGATATTCATAAACGTCATCTTACCATCACTTATAGTAGTATTGTAGGATTTGTTCTTTACTTTCTTTTTCAAACTGCCAAAATCTATACGAATATGACTAATTCCACCACACCCATGACACTTTTGGCCAAAATGATCTACCCTTAAGCCTCTTAAATCTATCTTTAGTGTATTGATAAATGAATTGGAGGTTAATAGGGTCATTCTCCCTAGATTGGTCCGATGGCCTAGAACCCGACCACTTCCCCTTCTAATGGTGTGTTTTCTTTTAGGTGCTATGAAGAAGGAAAGAACAAGGGTCATTCAATGAAAAGGAAAGCTTAAGGAGAAAATGCATGATGAAGAAAAGAGTGGTTCAAAAGGCTATCAAAGAATAGAAAGAAAGTACAAAAGCTAGACAACGAGAAATAGAGTGAACAACGTGAAGGCTTATACAACCATCTCAACAATACTCACAACCCACACACAAAAATCCTTTATTATTTAACCATAAATCTAGCACAATGCCTCCAACAATTCCTACCACATTACATACTTATTTTCCACCAATCACAAATCAACACAAACCAAAATCAACTCCACAATTGAATAGACCAATTTGCAGCAATCTATCAATAAAATTTTAGCAATATAAAGCAAAGAAATTCAGCCACAAAACTTATTTATAATCCAATCAAAATCATACCCAAACTCCTCAAATTCAATCAAAACAACTCCTCCAACAATCTCAACTTCCACAACAATTATTAGGCAGCAATATAACCCAAATTATAGCAAAAAAAAGTGCAAAATTTTAAAACATATGGAAGTCCACAATCAGCCATAATAATCAATCAAAACCAATACCAAATCACTAATTAGACAAACAAATTGCTCCTCAATCAATCTCCGTTGCCAAAATAGCTTTTATGCAGCTTCAATAACTCAAAATAATGCAGAAAATTTCAGGATTTTCGAACCTCCAAAGTAGTAAAATTCACTAACAAATAAAATAAGAAGATCACAACTTGTTCTGTACAATCTTTCACTTATGTATCGAAGATGAGTTTTGTCAAACTTTTCTTACCAACATTTTTTGAAATTTTAGAGAATTAGATGCCTAAAAATCCACCCAAAACTGCAATTTTCGGACTTAATCTTCAAAGAACCATTGAAGTCTTGAAATTCTGGTGAAAATGTGATAAATTTGAAAAAGAAAGATGGTGGGTCGAGTGGATTTGTTTGAAGAAAAACTAGATGGGGTGTGTAGGTTTATGTGGGCATATATAACACCCCATATTTTCATAACGTAATGAGTTGTAACATTGTGGGATATCACCCCATCTGATTGCTCAGACAAGGGGTTTTATAACAAACTTCACTTAATAGGCAGCAAAAATTTTTTCAAAATAGAAAAGTATAAGAATTTGGCTTCTTATACAGACACTTACTGGTATAACAAGTCCAAGATGTAGCATGAGCCTCTGGGAGTCCAGCACACTTTCATTGCACCTCTAATCCTAAATTCTTCAAAAGAGATAACACACATGTGAGTGTCAAGCTCAATGAGTCCCGTATGTGCTAGTGTTTTCAACTGAAAGGATCTCATGAAGAATAATCTTAAAATAAGCTAGTTCAGAAAATTCTCGTGTGAAAACATTCTCAAAACAAATATTCAAGGATTTTGAATGAAAACATGATGATTCAAGTATTCAAAAATTCTAGTATAAGATATTCTAATTTAAGTATTCAAGTATAGTTAGTGCTTACACCAAGTATTCAAGTCAGTACTTATGCCAAGTAGTTAAGCCAGTACTTGCAATAAGTATTTAAGTTAGTGCATAAGACAAGTATTCAAGTTAGTGCATACGCCAAGTATTCAAGTTAGTCATGTATTAGATTCAAGGATTAACAAGTTCAAGAAATCAAGAGTTCAAGATTCATATTGTTCATCATGTTTCCAAATCCATATAGAAGGCCCGCATTTGAGCATATCAGGAAACCATGTTTCCATATTAGGAAAACAATTTACCAAAATTGGGATTTGGAAATTCAAAAGATCACACGAGATATTTTATATCCAGGATATTCAAGAAATCTAGTGCTTAATAATTCTTTCAAATTTAAAGGTAACATTCATCTCATAATATATCAAGAAAACATTAACCATATCAGAAAAACACATGATCGTTTTAGGAAAACACTTAGATGAAACAAGATTTAAAAAGATAGTAGGACTCACAATCTTCTTTATCAGTGGAAACAACAAGTAGGTTAGTTCACGTTCAAATATTTTGACAAACACTAGCTAAAACAGGATTTAAAAGGAAATGGGACTTACCTCGTGTTCTAAATAAACTTTTCCCGTTCACAGGCCATTCAACTACCGTTTCCAATGTGTCGTTGGCCATTTACTGACAAACCTACATCAAACATTATTTTTAGATTTAGTTGTGTTTGGTAAAAAAATAGCCGATGGTTAGCCGATGTGCCCGACGGTCAGCCGACGTCTAGCTGACCTTCAGCTATCGTTCAAGAAAACGCACAACAGTCATTCACGTTGTTTTTCCGTCGTTTGTCCAATTCTTTCATTTTTCTTTTTCCATATCCTTCCTCTCTTCATGAACAAATAATTTTGTTCATGTCTTCCATTCATTTCATCCCAAAATCACGTAATTAATCATTCTTAACTTCGTTCATTTTCCAACCAATTTTCTGGAATTTTGCTGCTCGACACACAATTTTGTTTTGTACATAACTTTCAATCTACAACTTTGATTTGGCTCTATGATATACCAAATTGACCATAAAACTCTTAACTTTAAAAGACTTTTCCTGAGTTCTGGTGTTTGTTAGACAATATAGAGGTAATAACAGCCCTAGTAGTTGTCCTTCTTTAACCATTCATGTTATATTTTACTATCCTTTAACTTTTAACACCTTGAGAACATTAAATTCATTCAATTTTCTCTTCAAATCAGCTTTGATCCTTCATTTTTCAGATTCCAACAACTCATTAAAGTCATGTTTATTCAACACAACTTCACTTCTTTCAATTAAAAGCTAACATAATTAATCCTGCTAACCAAGTAACAATTATTTTCATTCCACTTTGATCCTTATTTCATCAACCAAGATCAACCCTTCAAACTACCATGAATATTCAATCCTTCATCATACAAAACATTATCCATAAGTCTTCTAGGCAACAGGCATGCATAGACACACAAAAAGTTCACAAACAAAGTTTATGAACCCTAGCTTTTGATCCAAAATCAAGACATAAAAATCATGTTTCATGTTAAAGTTGATACCAACATGATCACCATTCACCCAAAAACAACTTTAATTCATGCAAGGTAGGGTTTTACCTTATATTTAGAGCTCTTTGGTGTGATTTGCTCCAAGAATCTCTCAAGAACTCACACACTAGCTACCTTTTTTTTTTCTTTTTGCTATTTTCTTTTAATTTCTTTTTCTCTTATTTCTCTCCTCTTGAGGCTGCCGAATTTTTCTGGCTGTATAACAACCTTCCTACGACCATTTCTCATCAAATTTTGGCCAAGAAAAATTTAATTCAATTAAGTATATGGTGGAATTCATGTAGATGCGTTCCAATCACAATTTAACACATCATTTCCTTAATTTTTCATCTTTAATTTTTCTCTTCTATTCACTCTTGTGGCTGCTGATTTTCTAGCCAATTTTCAACCATTCCACTGCCATCTCCATGTCAAAATATTGGCCAAATAAATTGCTTAAGGCATTAATTGAAGGGCTCCCCAAGTGATTTGTTCCAATCATAATTAAACACATCATTCTTCTATTTATTTTATAATTCTTTAATTACATGTATCTTACATGAATTCTTCATGCAACCTCTCATAAGTTGACATATGTTCATGGCTACCAATCACAAAATGCCACACGGCCAAATTTTCAATCGCATTATCAATGTATTCTCATAAATGACCAACATCGAGTCTGAAATGGAAAAATATTTTACTTTACCATTCAACTTCAAAAATTTCACTGAATCTATTGGTAATACTTAAATTCTTCAATTCTTCCTTAGTTTGGTCAAATTCAAGGTCAAAATGATGAAAATGCCCCCCGATAACCCGAATAACATAATTCATACCAAATCGTGCGCTTTATCACACTAATCAATTTCCTTTCTTAGTGTACCCTAAATTCTTATTCTACTAATAGTAGTAGGCTTCTAAAGATTTAGGGTATGGGTAGAATAAATTCAATAATTACATTCATGTCCTGACAAAATATTATTATACCAAAATATTCGTTTCATTATACTGATCATCTTTTATTCTGGCCATTGATACATATTCTCATCCTATTATAGGTAGTAGCCAATTAAAATATAAAAGTGGGGGTTGTTATAGAATGGGCATGCCTCTCTTTGTGCATTTTGCAATTTTTTCAGTTTAGCTTTGCAGGGCTTGGAACATGGTCGTGCCTCAAGTCGTATGTTTTGTAGAATTTCTTTTTGATATGCACAACCTTAGGCATGGGCATGCCTCAAACCGTACGGATTGCAAAATTTTTTTATGTAAAAAAAAAACTAAAAAGAAAAACAGATTTTAGCAGAAATTTTTAAAAAATAAACAAAAAATCTTTTTTCTATTTTTATTTAAACAAAAAATGAAAAGGATGAGAAAAGAAAAGAAAGAAATTAGGTTGCCTCCCAACTAGTGCTT
This sequence comes from Voacanga thouarsii, assembly GCA_026120185.1. Classification (NCBI taxonomy): domain Eukaryota; kingdom Viridiplantae; phylum Streptophyta; class Magnoliopsida; order Gentianales; family Apocynaceae; genus Voacanga; species Voacanga thouarsii. Next base: position 1,567,210 of record JANUWF010001937.1, read on the forward strand.
TTGTTTTATGCCATTTGATTAACATAGTTGCATCTCCTTCATGACACCTAGGTATGAAAGAAATAAAATGAGTCTTGTGGTAAAAAAACAAGGAAAAACATAATATATCATGAATATGTAATATGTTAATTATGAAAGCAACCAATTCCTCCATAGGACACAGCTCCCTAATAAGCTACTCTCTTACCTTCGCAGATTTTTAAGCTTTAGAAGGGACCCTAGAGTTAAGTGATTGAGAAAAGAAGCTTGTCAGATAATTTTACCTTAACTTGGCTAACATCCATGTCCAATTACCCAACTTGGTTTTTTTTAGGTTTTGAATGCTAGGTTTAGTCTCTTCTTGGAATATTAAGGAACTAGATGCAAGAGACTTGATCATATTCTCTAAAGACATGTTATCGGTTTGGTCCTGTAGAGGTAGTGCATTTGATATTTTTGTGGCCTCCCTCATTGGTTTCCCCATCTAAAGTTTGGATGATCACATCATCCCTCATTATAATTGTTTGAATAGGGATTGTACTTCCTAGAGGGCTAATTAGGAAACCTAAAGCATTAACTTGTTCATTAGCACCAAGAGTAGGACATGAATCACTAGTATGATCAAGAGAGTTGCACACACTACAAAAAAAAAAAAAAAATGATACATTGGCAATAAAACTTTAGTTAGGAAAAACTTTTGTCGCCAAAACTACCCTTTAACGAAGAAAATTTTTCTTCAGCCACAAAAATTTTTGTCGCTACTGATTAAGACTTTCGGCAACAAAATATTTATTTCCTAGCTAAAAGTGATGGCTTTAGCTAGGAAATAGGTGTATTAGCGAGGACAAAAATTCAATTTCTAACTAAATTTTTCTCGCTAATAATGCATCATTAGTGATGAAAATCCAATTCATAACTAAAATATTAAATTTTATCACTTTTAACTATACTTTTAGCAATAAAATTCGCATTTCCTAGCTAAGACTTGTCTTTAAATTTTTAAATATTTACAACATGACCTCAAAAATTTTGTAAATTGGTCTTTAAATTTTGTATAGTTACACAATGACTACAAAATATTATAAATTGATCCCAAAATTTTTAAGTATTTATAATATGACCCTAAAATATTTTATAAATTATTCCCTAATTTTTTAAATATATAAAAAATGACCCCCGAATTTTACAAATTGCTCAAATTTTGTAAAATTATAAAATGATAACTAAAAATTTATAAATTGGTCATTAAATTTAGAATATTCAAAATATAATCCTAAAAATTTTTCAAATTAGTCCCTAAATTTTTAAATATTTATAAATGCAATAGATTTTGGGTTGATTTATAGAAATTAAGCAAGATTACGTACCAAAACATATCATAACATCTTCAAATTTGATCATAATATATTTTTTTAGCTAATTCAAAATTTTGACAGTTAGATCGTTAATTTTGATATGTCTATCTTTGTAAATACAATACGTTTTGGGTATTTTATAATGATTTTACAAGATTATGTGCAAAATATATCTGATTACCTTCAAACTTGGTCATAATATGTTTTTTAGTAATTTTAACAAATCTAACGATAGAATTATTAATTTGATATGCCTATCTTTGTAAATGAGTTAAGTTTCGTGCATTTTTATAGATATTATGCTCGATTACGTCACAAAACATATCCAATTACCTTTAAGTTTGGTCATAATACTTTTTTTTAGTATTTTATCAAATCTAACAGTAGGATTATTAATTTGATAAGTTTACACTTGTAAACATGTTAGGTTTTTGGGTATTTTTATAGAGATTATGCTAGATTATGTGGCAAATATATCCGATTAGCTTTATATTTGGTCATAATCCTTTTTTTTTTAGTGATTTTATCCAATTTAATGCTTATATCATTAGTTTAACATGTATATATTTGTAAATGGATTAAGTTTTTGACATTTTTGTAGAGATTATTCTAGATTATATGGCAAAACATATATGATTACCTTTAAATTTGGTCATTATACTTTTTTTAGTAATTTTATCAAATATAATGGTTGGATCGTTAATTTGATATGCCTACTTTTGTAAATGTGTTAGGTATTGAGCATTTTTATAAAGATTACGCAATATTATATAGCAAAACATATCTGATTACGTTTAAATTTTGGGCATAATAATTTATTAGTGATTTTATCAAATCTAACTATTTGATCATTAATTTGATACGCCTATCTTTGTAAATGTGTTAGTTTTTGATATTTTTATAGAGATTATGCAAGATTACTTGACAAAACATATCCAATTATTTTTAGAATTTGTCATAATACTTCTTTTAACTATTTCATCAAATCTAAGGGTTAGATTGTCAATTTAATAAGCCAATCTTTGTAAATACATTAGGTTTTGGGCATTTTTATAGAGATTAGGCAAGATTATGTGGCAAAATATATCTAATTACCTTTAAATTTGGTCAAAATACTTTTTCAAGTGATTTTATAAAATCTAACAGTTGGATCGCTAATTTGATGTGCCTATCTTTGTCAATATGTTAGGTTTTGAACATTTTTATAAAGATTATTTTAGATTATGTGACAAAATATATCTGATTACTTTTAAATTTGGTAATCATACTTTTTTTTTTTATGATTTTATCAAATCTAATGGCTAGGTCGTTAATTTGATATACATATCTTTGTAAATGCATTACGTTTTGAGCATTTTTAGAGATTATGCTAAATTATGTGGCAAAACATATTCGATTACCTTTAAATTTAGTTATCATACTTTTTTGTAATTTTATCAAATCTAACGGTTAGATCATTAATTTGAGATGTCTATCTTTGTAATTGCGTTATGTTTCTAGCATTTTTATAGAGATATTGCTAGATTATGTGACAAAACATATCAGATTATCTTTACTTTTGGTCATAAAACATTTTTTAGTGATTTTATTAAATTAATGGTTGGATCATTAGTTCAATATGCCTATCTTCGTAAATGTGTTAGGTTTTGGGTATTTTTATAGAGATTTTTTATTATGTGGCAAAACATATCCAATTATCTTTAAATTTGATCCTCATACTTTTTTTTTTTTTTGTGATTTTATCAAATCTAATAGTTTGATCATTAATTTGATAGCCTATCTTTGGAAATGCGCTATGTTTCAAACATTTTTACATAGATTATACTAGATTTTGTGGTAAAATATATCCAATTACCTTTAAATTTGTTCATATTACTTTTTTTTTTAGTGATTTGATTCAATCTAATGTTTATATCATTAATTTGATATATATATATATATATATATCTTTATAAATGGGTTAGATTTTGGCCATTTTTATAGAGATTATTCTATATTATATGGCAAAACTTATCTAATTACCTATAAATTTGGTTATCATCCTTTTTTTTGGTGATTTTTTCAAATATAACAATTGGATCATTAGTTTGAAATGCCTATTTTTGTGAATGTATTTGGTGTCTTAAATTTTTATAGAGATTATATAGAAAAACATATCTGACTACCTTCAAATTTTGTCATAATTTTGTTAGTGACTTTATAAAAATGTTAGATTTGAATGTTAATTTGATATGCCTATCTTTGTGAATGTGTTAGGTTTTTGGCATTTTTATAGAGATTATGCTAGATTATGTGACAAAACACATCCGATTGTCTATAAATTTGGTCATAATACCTTTTTTAACTATTTTTTCAAATCTAACGGTTGGATCGTTAATTTGATAAGCCTATCTTTGTAACTATATTAGGTTTTGGGCATTTTTATAAAGAGTAGGCTAGATTATGTGGTAAAATATATCCGATTACTTTTAAATTTAGTCGTAATATTTTTTAAGTGATATTATCAAACTAACAGTTGAATCGTTAATGTGATATACCTTTCTTTGTAAATACGATAGGTTTTGTAAATTTTTATAAAGATTATTCTTGTCATACGTAAATTTTGGGTGTATAAAAATCCTCAAATTTAAATCATCCATTAGTCAAGTTTTAATTAAAACATTAATTCCAAAATACACATACGAGCAAGTATACTCATTGCAAGCATAGTATAGAAAATTAACGAGTATTGATTTTTAAAGGAACAAATACACACTAATCACTTTTCATTCATTTTTTAACCGACCCAAATAAAGTGATAAAAGAATAAAAGAATAAAAAAAATTAAAGAAATATATACAACTCAAGAATGTAGGAATATGCAATTTCGACAATTATTCTAGAAAACATGATAAAGTGCCAGCTAGTAATTCTCTCAATTAATTATCATCTTGGCATCATGGAGGAATGTAAAGTAAATTTCAATCATTTGTCAAGTCATGAATCTACTTAGATAAATTCCACTTTGTTTGTCAATCCATGGAATTACTATATTTTAATTCATATTAACAGGTTTGTCAATCAAGCTAACATAACTAAAACATGCATTAAGCTCATCATTATATTTTGATTCAATTAGTATATTTGTCAATCAAGCCTTCCTAACCAAAATATGCATGAATCTCAATTCCTTAAAAATATGAAATTAGCTAATGACCATTTGGTCGAGGTGAAATCAACTAATCTTTGATCACTTAGTCCTAAGATCCTAACTTCGTCGTTTAAGTCCATTAAGATTTGACAATTATGAAATCAATGTAATGAAACTCCTAACATCGTTTTATCTAAGTCAATTAGAAGAACTCGCATCAATAACCAATGATAACAAGTAATGAAATACCAAAGATGATAAAGAATTGATCAAATAACTAAATTAATATAAAATCATGAATTCAAAAATAATGGTAAATTACAATAAAAACGTTGAATACATCATTGTTAAAGGAAAAGAAAACAAAGATAAAAGAAAGCACTCATAGATAAGCCTCTTTCTTCACCCTTGAAGACTCTCTTGAACAATCCTACTTGATTGGGTGAATTCCCCCTTTAATGAGTTATTTGAATTTATGCTTTTGAATCCACCTCTCTCTCTCTCTCTCTCTCTCTCTCTCTCTCTCTCTCTCTCTCTCTCTCTCTCTCTCTCTCGTGTTTTCTCTTACTTTTATAGGGTTTTTGGATGCTAAATTTGTTGCTTAAGAGATCTTGGCAGAATAGGATTTAAAAAATGCCGAAATCTTTGGAAAATTTCCAAATTCATGCGCAGGATTTTCGCCTTCCAGAGCGGGCCTGGCACCAGGTACCTTTGACCCACCTGGCGCCAAGTACAATCTATTCTTCCTCTGGATTTTTACTTTATTTTTGCTGGCCGAAAGAATGGACCCAGCACCTGGTCCACTTGCCAGACTTGTGCGCCAGTTTTGTTCTGTTTTCTTCAGGCTTGGTTTCCTCTGCTTGACCAGAATGGACTCGGTGCCTGGTCCCTTGGCTGGGCCCTGCGCCAGGTGTATTCTGGAATGATTCACTCTTTGCTCAAATTTAACTCCAAGCTGCACAAATTTGCCCAAAAAAAAAAAAACACTTTTTACAAGCAAAATATCAAATAGGAAGGAATATACCTAGTTATTATAATAAAAGTATCTCAAAACAACCTCAAAAAACTAGAAAAATAATGGAGATTTTAGCCCATATCATCTTGATTATGTGGCAAAATATATCTGATTACCTTAAAATTTTGTAGTCGTACTTTTTTTGCAATTTTATCAAATCTAATAGTTATGTCATTAATTTGATATACTTATATTTGTAAATGCATTATGTTTCAAGTATTTTTACAGAAATTATGCTAGATTATGCAGTAAAACGTATCAAATTTCCATTATCTTTGGTCATAATACGTTTTTTTAGTGATTTTATCAAATCTAATGGTTGGATCGTTAGTCTAACAATCCTATCTTTGTAAATATGTTATGTTTTGGTAATTTTTAAAGAGATTTTTAGTTTTTTTGTGCAAAATATATATATATATATATATCCAATTTCCCTTAAATTTAGTCATCATACTTTTTTTTTTTTTGTGATTTCATCAAATATAATGGTTAAATCGTTAATTGACAACCTATCTTCGTAAATGCGTTATGTTTCGAGCATTTTTATAGAGATTATGGTAGATTATGTGGCAAAACATATAAGATTACCTTTTTCTTTGGTCATAATACTTTTTTTTGGTGATTTTATCAAATCCAATGGTTGGATCATTAGTTTAACAAGCCTATCTTTATAAATGTGTTAGGTTTTGAGCATTTTTATAGAGATTTTTAGATTATGTGGCAAAATATATTCGACTACCTTTATATTTGGCCATTATACTTTTTTTGTTTTTAATTTTATCAAATCTAATGGTTAGATCGTGAATTTAATAGCCTATCTTTGTAAATGCATTATGTTTCAAACATTTTTAAAGAAATTATGCTATATTATGTGGCAAAACATATCTGATTATCTTTAAATTTGGTCATAATACTTTTTAAATAATTTTATCAAATCTAGCTATTGGGTCATTAATTTAATATGCCTATCTTTGTAAATGTGTTAAGTTTTGGACATTTTTGCAGAGATTATTTTAGATTATGTGGCAAAACATTTCCGATTACCTTTAAATTTGGTCATCCTACTTTTTCTGTGATTTTATCAAATCTAATGATTAGATCGTTAATTTAAGATACCTATGTTTTTAAACGTGTTATGCTTTGAACATTTTTATAGAGATTATGCTAGATTATGTTGCAAAACATATCTGATTACCTTTTAATTTAGTTAAAATACTTTTTTTTTTAGTGATTTTACCAAAATTAATGGTAGGATCGTTAATTTGATATGACTGTCTTTGTAAATGTATTAGGTTTTGGATATTTTTATAGAGTTTATGGTAGATTATGTGCCAAATATACCTAATTGCCTTTAAATTTGGTCTTAATATTTTTTTTAGAGATTTAATCAAATATAATGGTTGGATCTTAAAAATTTTATGTCTATCTTTATAAATGTGTTAGGTTTTAGGTATTTTTTTTTATAGAAATTAGGCTAGATTATGTGGCAAAACATATCTGATTACTCTTAAATTTGGTCAAAATACTTGTTCTAGTGATTTTATAAAATCTAACAGATGGAATGTTAATTTTATGTGACTATCTGTGTAACTGTGTTAGCTTTTGGGTGTTTTGTGGGGATTATTATTCTAGATTATGTGGCAAAACATATCCAATTATCTTTAAATTTGGTCATCATACTTTTTTTTTGGGTGATTTTATCAAGTCTAATGGTTATATTGATAATTTGAGGTGTCTATCGTTGTAAATGTGTTGTGTTTCAAGTATTTTTATAGAGATTTTGCTAAATTATATGGCAACACATGTCTGATTACCTTTTTCTTTGGTCATAATACTTTTTCTAAGCGATTTTATCATATTTAATGGTAGGATTGTTAGTTTAATATGCCTATTTTTGTAAATGTGTTTGGTTTTAGGGATTTTAATAGAGATGTTTAGATTATGTTGCAAAATATATCCGATTACCTTTAAATTTAGTCCTCATACTTTTTTTTTCCTGATTTTATCAAATCTAATTGTTAGATCGTTAATTTGTTAGCATATATTTGTAAATAAGTTATGTTTCATTTTTTTTTTTATTTATAATGATTCATATCTAATTACCTTTAAATTTAGTCATACTACTTTTTTTAGTGATTTTATCTAATCTAACGGTTATATCATTAATTATATATATATATATATATATATATCTTTGTAAATGAGTTAGGTTTTAGGCATTTTTATTGAGGTTATTCTAGATTCTGTGGCAAAACATATCTGATTGCCTTTAAATTTGGTCATCATGCATTTTTTAGTGATTTTATCAAATATAACAGTTGGATCGTTAATTTGATATATCTATTTTTGTAAATGCGTTTGGCTTCGAGCATTTTTTATAGAAATTATGCCAGATCATATGGCAAAACAAATCTAATTGCAATTAAATTTGGTCATAATACTTTTACTAGTGATTTTATCAAATCTAACTATTGGATCAATAATTTGATTCGCCTATCTATGTAAATGTGTTAGGTTTTTGGCATTCTTATAGAGATTATGCGAGATTATGTGAAAAACATATCCAATTATCTATAAATTTAGTCATGATACTTTTTTAAAATTATTTTGTCAAATCTAACGGTTAGATAGTTAATTTGATAAGCCTACCTTTGTAAATATGTTGGGTTTTGAATATTTTTATGGAGATTATTCTTGATTATATGGAAAAATTTATCTTACTACCTTTAAATTTGATAATCATACTTTTTTTTTGTAATTTTATAAAATCTAACAATTAGGTTGTTAATTTGATATGTATATCTTTGAAAATACATTATGTTTCGAGCATTTTTATAGACATTAGCAAGATTACGTGGCAAAACAGATTAGATTTCCTTTATCTTTGGTCATAATATATATATTTTTAGTGATTTTATCAAATCTATTGGCTAGATCATTAGTTTGATAAGCCAGTCCTTGTAAATGTGTTAGGTTTGGGGAATTTTTATAGAGATTTTTTGATTATGTGGTAAAATATATCCGATTACCTTTAAATTTGGTGTTTTTTTTTATTTTTGTGATTTTATCAAATCTAACAATTAGATCATGAATTTGATAGCCTGTCTTTGTAAATGCTCTATGTTTTGATTATTTTTATAGAGATTATGTTAGATTATGTGACAAAACATATCCGGTTTCCTTTAAATTTGATCATAATACTTTTTTTTTTAATGATTTTATCAAATCTAATGGTTGGATCATTAATTTGATATGCCTATCCTTGTAAATGTGTTAGGTTTTGGTTATTTTTCTAGAGATTATGCTAGATTTTGTGGCAAAACATATCTAATTACCTTTAAATTTGGTCATAATAGTTTTTAAGTGAGTTAATCAAATCTAAAGGTTGGATCGTTTATTTGATTTACCTATCTTTGTAAATATATTAGGCTTTTTGGCATTTTATAGACGTTAGGCTAGATTATGCGGCAAAACATATCTGATAACCTTTAAAATTGGTCATAATCGTATATGGTTGAAAAAGTAAGGTATCACTTGAAAAAGTAAGTATACTTTGGCCAAATTTAAATTTCAAGTAAGTAACCTTTGTGTCAAGTATACTTTGTGATCATCGCTTGATAAAACATATTATAGTATTATTAGATAATACTTTTTCAAGTGATTTCATAATACTTTGGTTATAATACTTTGTAAATGTACGTTTTTAGTGATTTTTTAGTGTTTTGTAAATATATTCGGTTTTGGGCATTTTTATAGAGATTATGCTACATTATGTGTCAAAACATATCCGATTACCCTTAAATTCAGCCAAAATACTTTCTCTTGTGATTTTATGAAATCTAATGATTAGATCGTTAATCTGGTATTTATATCTTCGTAAATACGTAATGTTTCGAGCATTTTTATGGGGATTATTCTAGATTAAGGGGCAAACATATCCGATTATTTTTAAATTTTGTTTTCATACCCTTTTTTTTTGGGTAATTTTATCAAATATAACGGTTAGATCGTTAATTTGAGATATATACCTTTATAATTGCGTTATTTTATGCTAGATTATGTGGTAAAACATATTAGATTACTTTTATCATTGCTCATAACACTTTTTTTTAGTGATTTTATCAAATCTAATGGTTCGGTCGTTATTTGATATGCTTATATTTGTAAATGTGTTAGGTTTTTGGCATTTTTATATAGATTAGGCTAGATTATGTGGCAAAACATATCCGATTTTCCTTAAACTTAGTTATAATACTTTTTCTATTGATTTTATCAAATCCAACAGTTGGATCATTAATTTGATATGCCTATTTTTGTAAAAGTGTTATATTTCGAGCATTTTTTTTAAGTGTCACGCTAGATTCCGTGGCAAAATATATCCGATTATCTTTAAATTTGGTTATAATACTTTTTTTTAAATGATTTTATCCAATATAATGGTTGGATCGTTAATTTGACATTTATATCTTTGTAAGTGGGTTAGCTTTTGGGCATTTTCATAGAGATTATTCTAAATCATATGCCAAAACATATCTGATGACTTTTAAATTTGGTCATTATAACTTTTTTAGTGATTTTATAAAATGGAATGGTTGGATCGATAATTTGATATGCTTACTTTTGAAAATGCATTAGGTTTCGAGTGTTTTTCTAGAAATTATGCAAGATTATGTGACAAATATATTCGATTATCTTTAAATTTGGTCATAATCCTTTTTCTTTTCTTAGTGATTTTATCAAATCTAATAGTTGGGTCGCTAATTTGATATGCCTATCTTTGTAAATGTATTTGGTTTGAGGTATTTTTATAGAGATTATGCTAGATTTTGTAACAAAACATATCCAAACCCTTTAAATTTGGTCAAAATACTTTTTTTTTTAAATGATTTTATCAAATCTAATGGTCGGATCGTTATTTTGATATGTCTGTCCTTGTAAATATGTAAGGTTTTTTGGGAGATATGTGTGTGTGTGTGTGTGTGTGTGTGTGTGTGTGTGTGTGTGTGTATTATAAGGCTAGATTATGAACAAAATATATCCAATTACCTTTAAATTTAGTCATAATAGTTTTTGAAGTGATTTTATCAAATCTAACGGTTGGATCATTTTCTATATGTCTATCTTTTTACATGTGTTAAGTTTTGGCCATTTTTATAGAGATTATACTAGATTATATGACAAAACATATCTGATTACCTTTAAATTTGGTCATAATGCTTTTTCAAGTGATTTGATCAAATCTAACGGTTGGATCGTTAATTTGATATGCCAATCTTTGTAAATATGGTAGGTTTTAAACATTTTTATAAAGATTATTCTAAATCTTGTAGTAAAATATATACGATTACCTTTAAATTTGGTAATCATACTTTTTTTTGGGTGATTTTATCAAATATAACAGTTTCGTCTTTAATTAGATATGCCTATCATGGTAAATGTGTTATGTTTTGAGCATTTTTATAGAGATTATGCTACATTATATTGCAAAACATATCCGATTACCTTTACATTTTGTCATAGTATTTTTTTTAATGATTTGATCATATCTAATGGTTGGATCATTAATATGATATGCCTATCTCTGTAAATGTGCTAGGTTTTTGGTATTTTTACAGAGATTATGCTAGATTATGTGGTAAAACATATCAATTACCTTTAAATTTGGTCACAATACTTTTTTAACTGATTTTATCAAATCTTAATCGTTAATTGGATTTGCATATCTTTTTAAATGTATAAGGTTTTTTTGGCATTTTTATAGAAATTAAGCTAGATTATATGGTAAAACATATCCGATTACCTTTAAACTTGGTTACAATACTTTGTAAATGTGTTAGGTTCTGGACATATTTATAGAGATTATTCTAGATTAAGTGTCAAATATTACTAATTATCTTCAAATTTGGTCATCATACTTTTTTTTGATAATTTTATCAAATCTAACAGTTATATCTTTAATTTGAGATGCCTATTTTTGTAAATGTGATGTGTCTCAAACATTTTTATAGAGATTATAATAGATTATATAGCAAAACAAATCTGATTACCATTTACTTTGGTTATAATACTTTTTCTGTGATCTTATCAAATCTAACAGTTGGATCGTTAATTCGTTATACCTAACTTTGTAAATGTGTTAAGTTTTGACTATTTTTATAGACATTATACAAGATTATATGGCAAAACATATCAGATTACCATTATCTTTGGTCACATCATTTTTTTAGTGATTTTATCTAATGTAATGGTTGGATCGCTCGTTTGATATGCCTATTTTTGTAAATGTATTAGGTTCTAGGTATTTTCATAGAGATTTTTAGTTTATGTGGCAAAAAATGTCCAATTACCCTTAAATTTTGTCATCATACATTTTTTTTTTTTTGGTAATTTTATCAAATCTAATGGTTGGATCGTTAATTTGTTATGCCTATCTTTGTTCGTGTGATAGGTTTTTTTAGCATTTTTATAGAGATTAGATGAGATTATGGTGTAAAACATATCCGATTATTTTTAAATTTAGTTATAATACTTTTTCAAGTAATTTTTTCAAACCTAACGATTGGATCATTTATTTGATATGCATATCCTTGTAAATATGTTAGGGTTTGTGTATTTTTGTAGAGATTATACTAGATTAAGTGGCAAAACATATTCCATTACCTTTAAATTTGGTCATTATACTTTTTTTTAAAAATAAATTTATCAAATGTAATAGATGGATCGTTAATTTGAGATACCTATCTTTGTAAATGTTTTATGTTTCGAGTATTTTTAAAGAGATTATGCTAGATTATGTAGCAAAACATATCCAACTAGCTTTTGATTTGGTCATGATACTTTTTTAAGTGATTTTATCAAATCTAATGGTTGGATTGCTATTTTAATGTGACTATCTTTGTAAATGTGTTAGGTTTTGTATATTTCTAAAGTGATTAAGCAAGATTCTGTGGCAAAACGTATCTGATTACCTTTAAATTTGGTATAATATTTTTTAATGATTTTATTAGACTAATGGTTGGAGCATTACTTTAGTATGCCTATCTTTATAAATGTGTTATATTTTAGGTATTTTTACAGAAATTATGTTAGATTCTGTGACAAAATATATCTGATTATCTCTAAATTTGAGCATATTACTTTTTTAAGTGATTTTTTCAAATCTAATGGTCAGATCGTTAATTTGATATGATTATCCTTTTAAACATATTATGTTCTTTTGGAATTTTTATAGATATTAGGCTATGTTATGTGACAAAATATATCCGATTACCTTTAAATTTGGTCATAATACTTTGCACATGTGTTAGGTTTTGGGTATTTTTTTGGAGATTATTCTAGATTAAATGCCGAATAGAACCGATTATCTTTAAATTCAGTCATCATACTTTTTTTGGTAATTTTATCAAATCTAACAGTTACATCTTCAACTTTAGATGTCTAGTTTTGTAAATGCATTATGTCTTGAGCATTTTTATAGATATTATACTAGATTATGTAGCAAAACAAATCCAATTACCATTTACTTTGGTCATAATACTTTTTTTTTCGTGATTTTATCAAATCTAACGATTGGATCGTTAATTTGTTATGCCTAACTTTGTAAATGTGTTAGGATTTGAGTATTTTAATAGGAATTATATTAGATTATGTAGCAAAACATATCGGATTACCATTATCTTTGGTTATAATACTTTTTTTAGTGATTTTATTGAATGTAATGGTTGGATCACTAGTTTGCTATACCTATCTTTGTAAATGTATTAGGCTTGGGCATTTTCATAGAGATTTTTAGATTATGTGGCAAAAAATGTCCGATTACCTTTAAATTTGGTCATCATACTTTTTTTTTGGGGTGATTTTACCCTATCTAATTGTTGGATCATTAATTTATTATGCCTATCTTTTTTAATGTGTTAGGTTTTTTTGGCATTTTTATAGATATTAGGCAAGATTGTGTGTCAAAACATGTCCGATTACCTTTAAATTTGGTCTTTATACCCCTTTTTTGTGATTTTATCAAAATTTAATGGTTAGATCGTTAATTTGATATTCCTATCTTTGCGAATGCTCTATGTTTCTTGCATTTTTATAGTGATTATGCTTGATTATGTGACAACACATATTGAATAACCTTTAAATTTGTTAACTATACTTTTTTTAGTGATCTTATAAAAAAATAATGGTTGGATCGTTAATTGGATATGCCTACCTTAATAAATATATTATGTTTTGGATATTTTTAGCGAGATGATGTAATAATTTGTAGCAAAACATTTCCAATTACCTTTACATTTGGTCATAATACTTTTTTAATTGATTTTATCAAATCTAACGGTTGGATCGTTAATTTGATATGTCTATTATTGTAAATGTGTGAGGTTTTTTGGAATTTTTATAGACATTAGGTGAGATTATGCTGCAAAACATATCCAATTTCTTTTAAATTTGGTCATAATAATTTTTCAAGTGATTTTATCGAATCTAATGGTTGGATCGTTAATTTGATATTCATATCTCTGTAAATGCGTTAGGTTTTTGGTATTTTTGTAGAGATTATTCTAGATTAAGTGGCAAAACATATCTGATTAGCTTTAGATTTAGTCATTATACTTTTTCTATGATAATTTTATCAAATCTAATGATTAGATCGTTAATTTGATATGCCTATCTTTCTTTGTAAATGAGTTTTGTTCCAAGCATTTTTATAGAGGTTATATTAAATTATGTGGCAAAACATATCTGATTACCTTTTTATGTGGTTATAATACATTTTTTTTTTGGTGATTTTATCAAATCTAATGATTGGATCATTAATTCGATATGCCTAACTTTGTAGATGCGTTAGGTTTTGAGTATTTTAAAAGAAATTATGCTAGATTCTATGACAAAACATATCCGATTACTTTTAAATTTTAGTCAGTACACTTTTTCTAGGGATTTTATCAAATCTAATGATTGGATCATTAATTTGATATGCTAATCTTTGTAAATGTGTTAGGTTTTGGGATTTTTGTAGAAATTGTTTTAGATTATATGGCAAAAAAAATCTCATTATCTTTAAATTTGGTCAACATATATATACATACATACATACATATATACATATATATATTATTAATTTTATGAAATCTAACTATTAGATCATTAATTTGAGATGCCTATCTTTGTAAATGCGTTATGTTTTGAATATTTTTATAGAGATTATGCTAGAGTATGTAGTAAAACATATATGATTACATTTAAATTTGCTCTTAATACATTTTTTTTAATGATTTTATCAAATTTAATGGTTGGATCGTTTATTTGATATGTTTATCCTAGTAAATGTGTTTAGGTTTTGAGTATTTTCATAGAGATTAGGCTTGCTTATATGGCAAAATATATCTGATTACTCTAAAATTATTTCATAATACTTTTTCTTGTAATGTTATGAAATCTAATGATTGGATCGTTAATTTGATATGCTTATCTTTAAAAATCTATTAGGTTTTGGGCATTTTTTGTAGAGATTATTATAGATTATGTGACAAAACATATCTGATCACCTTTAAATTTGGTCAACATACTTTTTTTTTTTTGTGGTGATTTTATCAAATCTAATGGCTAGATCATTAGTTTGAGATGAATATCTTTATAAATGAATAATGTTTTGAGTATTTTTATAAATATTATACAAGATTATGTAGCAAAAACATATCCGGTTATCTTTATATTTAGTCATAATACTTTTTTTAGTGATTTTAGCAAATCTAATGGCTGGATTGCTAGTTTGATATACCTATCTTTGTAGATGTATTAGGTTTTGGACATTTTATAGAGATTTTTAGATTATGTAGAAAAACATATTCTATTACTTGTAAATTTGATAATCATACTTTTTTTTTGTGTGTGATTTTATCAAATCTAACAGTTAGATCATTAATTTGATAGCTTGTCTTTGTAAATGCGTTTTGTTTTGAGCATTTTTATAAAGATTATGAATGATTTTACCGAAAAATATATTCGATTATCTTTAAATTGAGTTATGATACTTTTCTTAATGAGCTTATAAAATCTATTGGTTGGATCATCAATTTAATATGCCTATTTTTGTAAATGTATTAAATTTCAAGTATTTTTATAGAGATTGTGCTATATTCTATGGTAAAACATATATGATATCTTTAAATTTGGTCATAATTCTTTTTCAAGTGATTTTATCAAATTTTACTGTTGGATCATTAATTTAATATGTCTATCTTTGTAATGCGTTAAGTTTTGAATATTTTTGTAGAGATTATTCTAGATTATGTGGCAAAACATATCTGATTCCCTTTAAATTTGGTCATCATACTTTCCTTTTGTGGTTTTATCAAATTTAATAGTTAAATGCTTAATTTGAGAGGCCTACCTTTGTAAATGAATTATATTTTGAGTATTTTTATAGAGATCATGCTAGACTATGTTATATAACATATCCAATTACATTTTAGCTTGGTCATAATACTTTTTTTAGTGATTTTTTTCAAATCTAAAGGTTGGATCGTTACTTTCATATACCTATCTTTATAAATGTGTTTGGTTTTAGGCATTTTTTTTTAGAGATTAGGCTAGATTATGTAGCTTATCATATTTGATTACCTTTTAATTTGGCCACTATATGTTTTCAAGTAATTTTAGCAAATCTAACAGTTAGATCGTTAATTTAATATGCCTATCTTTGTAAATGTATTAGGTTATGGGAATTTTGGTAGAAATTATTTTAGATTATATGACAAAATCTGATTATCTTTAAATTAGGTCATTATATGTTTTCCGTAATTTTATGAAATCTAAACAGTTAGATCGTTAATTTGAGATGCATATATTTTAAATACATTTTGTTTGGAGTATTTTTATAGAGATTATGATAGATTATGTGGGAAAGCATATCCAATTACCTTTTAATTTAGTCATAATAATTTTTTAAGTGATTTTATCAAATCGAGTGGTTAGATCGTTAATTTAGTATGCCTATCTTTGTAAATATGTTATGTTTTGGTTATTTTTATCATAATTATGCTAGATTCTATGGCAAAATGTATCTGATTATCTTTAAATTTGGTCTTAATACTTTTTATAGTGATTTTATCAAATCTATTGGTTAGATTGTTATTTTGATATACCTATCCTTGTACGTGTATTAGGTTTTGGACATTTTTATAGAGCATAGACTAGATTATGTGACAAAACATATCTAATTAACCTTATATTTAGTTAAAATATTTTTCTAATGATTTTATGAGATCTAACAGTTGGATTGTTAATTTGATATATCTATCTTTTTAATCGTGTTAGGTTTTGACAATTTTTGTAGAAATTATTCTAGATTATGTGGTAAAACACATCCTTTACTTTTAAATATGGTCATTGTACTTTTTTTTGTGTGATTTCATGGAATCTAATAGCTAGATCATTAATTTGAGATACCTATCGTTTTAAATGCGTTATGTTTCGAGCATTTTTGTAGAGATTTTGTTAGATTATATAGCAAAACATATCCAATTACCTTTTACTTTGGTCATAATACTTTTTTTGGGTGATTTTATCAAATCTAACCGTTAGATCATTAATTTGGGATGCCTGTCTTTGTAAATGTGTTATATTTCGTGTATTTTTTATAGAGATTATGCTAGATTATGTTGCAAAACATATCCGATGATCTTATACTTTGATTTGAATATGTTTTTTTTAGTGATTTTATCAAATCTAATTGTTGGATCACTAATTTGATATGTCTATATTTGTAAATGTGTTTGGTTTTGGGTATTTTTATAGAGATTATGCAAGATTCTATGGCAAAACATGTCGAGTTGCCTTTAAATTTGGTCTTAATACTCTTTTTAGTGATATTATCGAATGTAATGGTTAGATTGTTAATTTGATATGCCTATCTTTGTAAATATATTAGATTTTGGACATTGTTATAGAGATTGGGCTAGCTTATGTGGTAAAATGTATCTTATTACATTTAAATTTGGTTATAATACTTTTTTTAGTGATTTTATAGAATCTAACTATTAGATCGTTAATTTGATATGCCTATCTTTGTAACTATGTTAGGTTTTGGGCATTTTTTATAAAGATTATTTTAGATTGTGTGGTAAGACATATCTGTTTACTTTTGAGATTTATCAATACGATAAGCAACCTTACAGGATAAAAAGAAAAGTTAAAAAGTAAAAAGAAAAGTAGTAGCACCAAGAAAACTGATTAAGATCAAGTATCACAAGAATCAATCATAGACTGAAGGTGATAATAAATTTTCTCTTTTGTTCCCCTTCAATGGTGATAAAAATTTATTGTGGTAGAGTATGACATTAAATTGATGGGTTATTCAAAATGTAAGCATCATACACAAACAAATTTTAAACTCTACTCCTAAAAAGATAGTTTAGAATAGTAGCAAGTAAGGTATTGATCCTGTAAACAATAAGAGAAGTATATTCTATAAGGAAAAAAAAAAAAAAAACCATCAACCGACTTTCATTCATATAAAATCATCTTATCAACTATTAACCTAATTAATTCTAATAATATATTATTTACAAGTATATACAAATAGATGAGGAAAACCATATTGGGAAACTACCTAAAACTAATCATATCAAGTTAAGGAAAAAATGTTCAAAATAGGAAACGAGAACAAAATTGGAAAGTTCAAGACTAATTAAGAAATAATCATGTTCTTAGACATATGCAATGAAACTTAAATAGGACACCTATTATTGAATTGATTAATTGAGCAATTGGTTTTAGAGACCTTTCTTTGGAATTAAATCCCTTATCCTTACAAAAGTGGAAAATATCCCTAAATTCATTCCCAATTTATTCTCAATTGATCAACATTTTCATAAAGACATTAAGATTTCAATTAATCAATGATCATAAATCAAGTATAAAGTTGATAAGCATACAAAGCATCACCAATATCAAATTATATATCCAGTTAGCCTAGAAAATATGTAATTCAATCATTACAAAATTCCTTACCAACCTAGTTAAGCTAGTTAGCCTCAAAACCTAACCAAGTTAGAATTGCTACTTAGATAAATTAACCAAGAAATTAATTATCTTAGCAATACTATCGTGTGAATTAAAAGGTTGTTAGCTATATACAATTAACTCAAACATAATCGATAGTAATAAAATTTGGAATTGCATAAATACTCAAGAGATAATCTCAATTAGGTCGAAGATAAAACCTTTATCACATGAATCTCAAAGTAGAAAAACTCAATAATAAATCATAGCCTTAAAATGATGAATAAGATCTTAATTATTTGAATACAAAGGAAACTAAAAACATAATAACTTAGAAACAAGAAAAAACAAGAGAAAGATTGAAAGATAGAACTTGGGAAGCCCACAATCTGTAGTTTTCTTGTTTCCTTTACTTCTTCTCCATTTCTTGGCCTCTGTTGATGCTTTTCTTTGAGAGAATTATATTTAATGGTGAATTGGTGAAGTATATTCCGAATTTGAATGTCTATCACTTTTATATAAAGTCATTAAACCATCATTAATAACACACTCAACAAGTTTTGTGGAATCTCTCGACTAAATGAGTTGTGTTTAGTGAGAGAAGGAATGGCTATTTATAACCATCCATACTTGCCTCTTCGAAAAGCCAAAAGACAGGTGGCTCTTCAGAAAAGCTAAAGATACATAGTAAAATGACTCTCCAAAAAGCCAAAAGACAGGTGGCTCTTCGAAAAAGCTAAAGTTATTTAAAGTAGTGGGGACACAATTCCACTTACTTTACTAAGACGCATCCCAGCAATTTTTCTTTTTCAGTTGGAAAGTAGTGAGTAAAGTGGGATTCACAAAAGACTAGACTCAAGATTCTAGATATCCATCAAATTATCAAGATCTTCTTCTTCAATTCTTTATTCTCCATCAAAAGGAGGGTCATACTCATGATGCATAATTTCTCCCTGCACAGTAGTGCTTGTTCGTACTTTGACCATCCTATAGAATTCAGTAAGTACTGGATTCTTGATTGAACAAACTTTGATAAGGAACATATACATTTCCGGGGAAAATATCATCTACAAAAATCTTCATGTTTCTGGATTCAGCAAGAAGCCGATGATAAACCCCAAAAAAGTATTCAGCTACATAAGTCAAACTCGCAGCCCTGTAGTTATATATTTGATCCACAACAGAAACTATACTATCAGGGATAATAATCAGGTTCCTATGTTCATAAATAGGGTTTGGCTTGACTCTGGGGAACCTCGAGATCAATACCTCAGTCCTGCAATCATTTGGATAATTAGGGCTATGGAGAGGAGGAATTGCATGTCAAACAAGCCTTAGATAGCCGTCTCTGCATAAATCAGATTCCATCATATGATCGCAACAGTGAGATAACTGCCTGTCTTTAATCATGGTTCGTAGCTTTGGATAAATTTTCTCAGGAAGATAGAGCTTAAATAACATTCTGTGCTCCATAAGTTTGCTCACAGATAGTTCTAAACCTAACACATTCTTATCCACCCATTTCTGAAGATTAATTACTGCTCTGATAAATGTAAAACTCTTCTCATTGTTCTCACAATTGTAACTGATAATGTTGAAACTTAATCCCTCATACTGCTGAAGAGGTCTTCCACAAATATTTTCGAACATTTCTTTGATTCCTATTTGTTTAGAAATTTTTTCACCAAGAACACACTTGTAAATCTGCAATTTCACCTCATGGATTTTTCTGGGAAATCTCTCAAATTTTCCTTCCTTTTCTTTCAAATCTTCTTCCATGTAGGCTTTCATCTGTTTCAGTTGTTCAGAGAATTCTTCACTCATTTTTTCTTTTCCTTTCAGGCTTACTTTCAATATTTTTAACTATTTTTCAAGGTCAAGAACTGTTTTGGGGGTTTGTGGCTTTAAGATAGGTTCAGAAGGTTCAGAGAGTTTTGCAAGTTGAACTCTGAGATGATGAATCTCTTGGTCTTTTAGGCTCAAAGAACTATTTAAAAAATGTAAGTGTCCAGACAAGGCTTTCAGTATGCTGCCATACTGTTTGTGGTTACGAAACTTCCACAAATTGTCTAACAGGGTTTGTTGTTCAAGGGAAACAGGGAAATCTGGTACAAACTTCTGCGGTAAGACCTTCAAAGAATAAAGCCAAATTTAATTTCAAAAGTTTCTGGTTTTGACAACGATGATGATCCTACATCCATCTGCACAATAGTTTAAATTATCTATTTAGATCTTTAAAGATCTACTACATTTTATGGTAGGCTAAGCCATAAACTATACTTGGGCTCCGATAACTGAATATGGTACCCAGAATAATTATTGAATACTGTACGATAGCCTTTTTAGAGTTAAGCTATGACTAAACATATTATTATTAGGCTAAACCCAATCTATTTTAGACAATAGGCCTAATAACCAGTCTACTAAGCTGGTCAGCCCAGAAATTCTGGTTAGCATTAATGTGTTCAATAAAGACTTTGAACCCATTACCTACAAGAAAGTCAACAAACATTAGCCATCTATTAACAGATAACTTTGAATGTAACATTTTATTATAAAATGAAACTATGGATTTGCAATCTGTTCTTAAAGTAAATTCTCGTGTAGGATTTCTCAAGTAAACTAAGAATTTCTTTAAAACAAATATGCAGGCTAGTATTTCAGCATCTATAGTGGTTACTTTACTTTTATACAATCCACCGCAGTACCTGCTAATTTTCTGATTTTTTTTCGTTTGTCTTCCTTAAACGTTTTCCATTTTAAAACTCCTCCCCGTCCATCTAAGCATACATCTACTTCTACAATCTTGTAAGCTTCTGGAGGCGGTAGTTCTAAAGGTGGTAATGCTTGAATTATTGTTTTCACTTTATCCACTAACTTAAAATCTTGGTCATTAAATTGTCTTTGACCGTGAGATCTTGTCTTAGCATAAAGTGGTCCTACTAATTTACTAAAATTAGGGATATAGGTACTATAATAATTTTATAGACCTAAAAAAGATTGAACGGATTTCAAATTGGTAAAATCCACTTCCTTTTCTAAGATTGTTTTAGCAATATGATCCATTAGCTTGATCTGTCCTTTGCCATTTATAAATCCTAAAAATTCTATTTGGTATTTTCCCAAAGACATTTTCTTTTTTGAGAGAATGAGACCATGCTGAATACATAAATCAAAAAATCTCTTTAAATGACTTATGTGTTCTTTCCTACTTTTACTAAATATTAGTATGTCATCTATGTAACATACTATAAATGGAATCTCTTTGAAGATATTATCCATTTTTCTTTGAAAAACAGATGGTGCATTCTTCAATCCAAAGGGCATTACTAACCATCCATAATGACCATTTGGGACTGTGAATGCGGTCCATTGAATACTATCTTCATGCATAGCTATTTGCCAGAATCCTGACTTAAGATCAAATTTTGAGTAAATAAAACTATCTTTTACTCTTAATATTAAAAGTTCTTTGTTAGGGATTATATAATTATCTTCAACTGTATTATCATTCAGTCGTTTATAATTATATACCATTCTACTTTTTCTCCAACAATTTCACTATGTTTCCTTACTATAAAAGCAGGAGTTCTATGTGGACTATAGCTATTTCTAATTATTCCTAATTCCAACAATTCTTTAACATGCATGTTGGCTTCTTCTAAATCCTTAGGGGTATAGTTCATAGGCTTATCCTTTATGATTAACTCAGGATTTATTATTTCTAATTTGCAGAGTATTTTATTTTTCTGCCAATGTTCTAAGGGATTTTCTCCTATGATCTTGATTTTTTCTAGTTGATTCAACAAGATATCTATATCTTGTTTTTCACTAGCTATTTCTCCTAAATTAAAATTAATCTCATTTGAATATTCTAATTCTGAGAAATCAAACTTTTCAAATATTTCTATTTCAGGAATTTCTACCTTTTCCTATGTTACTTCTAATGTCTGACTATTGGGTAGCAGATTAAGTTCTCTACTTAAAGGTGAGCTAACTATTGTATCGGTCCTTTTAAAAAAGGTTACCCTATTACCTTCTACTATTATTCCACCATGAAGATTTTTGATGAAATTCATGCCTATTATTAATTGATAATTCACGGTTGATACCCATGTTGTTGGTAAATAATATTTTTCACTGTTAAATTTAATAGTGCAGTCTACCAACCGTTCATCTATTTTTCTACTATTTCCTACTGTATCTATCACTATTGAACTTGTTTATGATTTTCTCAAATACTTTTCAGGTACTAAATCTCTATGGATGTGACACAAAGTAGCGCCAGTATCAATTATTCCTGATAATGTGAGTGTATGTTTATCATGGAATTCTATAATACAGACAGTATTGAGCAAGTTATTTGTTCTATATTTTCCTAAGGCTAAATTTTGCTCATTTTTGCAGGGTTCAAGGATTGTTTCAAAGCTGTTTTGTTCTTCAATAACAATTCCCTTTTGTTTACTGTCCTTCTTCTTATCTATACATATATAATCTCGAAGGCTTTCTTCTAGATTATCTATGTATTTCTGCATTATTCCTGTGGTTTTAAGATGTAAATTTACTTGGGACTTGTAACTTACCTCTTGAATTTCTTCTCCTTTTACTTCTATTTCTTTTTGAGAAGACATATCATATCCTAAATATTGGCTTGTACAAAATCTAAAGGCTGCTAAATTACCTTTTGTACAATAAGTCCTATGTTTTTCAACTAGGAATTTTAAGCAAATTTCACACATATCCTTAAATTTTGTGAAATCTTGCCAAGCATGATTACGTTGCTTATACCTGTTGAGTTCAAAATTATATCTATTTTTCAAGAAGATAGGGTTGTTGTCTAAGTTCCAATCTTCATTCATGTTTAATAAATTAAGGTCTTCAAAGTCCTTAAATTTATTTAACATATCAGATATACTACAATAACTCATGATATCACTACCATTATCAGCTTCATCGACTTCTAATGATATAATATCATATTCTGGCTCTATGTCTAGCGTTTGGTAGGTGTTTAATCTTTCCCTATTTACTTTCTTATTTTTGCATTGATATGCAAAATGTCCTACTTCCCCACAGATATAACATTTACATTTTTTAGGAGGTTTATGGGTTTTAAACCTTCTAAGTTGATTTTTCATTGGGGGTTTTCCTTTCCTATAATATCTACTTCTCTTTAACTTCCTTGTCTTTTTCTGGCTTTCCTGAATCAAAAGACATGGGAGTTATTACTCTTTTGCAGTAATTATAGTTCTTTATCTGTTTATCTATTTGATGCTGCATGCATTGTTCTTTCAAATAATTAAAAAGGAATTGAATCCTAGTAGTGATTCCTACAGCAGATTGTCTTCCAACAGATTCAAATCCTTTTTCTGCAACTACTTTTCCTAAAGGATTTGGGAGTTTAGCAAAATATTTATTACTTAATTCTAAATCCCAACTTCTTCCAGTTTTCATAGCTAATTATAAATATCTTCTGCTAAAGGTATCTATGTTTAGCAGATCCTTGTCTACTTGTAACTGTTCAAGATCTTTCATAGCTTGATCCTGTAATTCAGTTTGTTCTCTATAAGGATCATATCACAAGATTATTTGTCTAATCTGGCTAGTTACATTCTGAGGATTCTCAGCTAATTCTAGTATCCTTTGATAAGATTGTGGATACTTAGTTCTCCAATCTATAAAATAATATTTCATAGGTCCTAAAAGATTTTCTATAAAATTGACTACTTCCTCAGCTGTCATTTGATTAGTATATCTCTGCAATCCATTCAGTGCATCAGCTTCCTATCTATCTATCACATCTTCCTAATTCTGAGGATGAAATGATGTTATTGTTAATTCACTTCCTGATTTATGTTGAGGTGGTAAGTTATAAATTACTCCCGGAGGTTGTTGGAGTCCTATTTTCTTACTATAGTATGTCTCATAACCTCCTCCTACTGTAGGTGTAATCCTAGACGGTTCTCTTTTGGGTAACTGGGATGTAGTTGATTGATGAACATCATACATTGGTGATACCTCACTAACACCACTTGTTTGACTAGTACTAGGATTCATGTTTACCCACGTTTCAAACTGTGTATTATCTACATGTTTGCTATCTTCTAAATCTACTAGAGGAGTTTCTATCTTATTTACCCATGCTTCAAATTGTGAATTATCAGTATGGATACTGGGTGCTAAATCCATTAGTGGTTCAGGGATAAAATCCAATTCTTCATTCTTATGAATCCTTAGATAATCATCTCTAATACCTTGTACTCTTAGATACCAATCAGCTTCATCTAATTCTGGTTTTTCTTCAAAATGTTATCGCCAATCAAAATCTATGAGTACTGATTCTAAAGTTTCTTCTGGTGAGAAAGTCCTGTAGATTGGAACACCGTATTTATTCATGATGTACTACCTAATCCCCCTGTTCGGGTTTCAATGGTATTATCATCATCAGTGACTAGGTATTTGGCAAAAATTCCTTGGACTACTCTTTCACCCTTTTCTAATGTTATAGGGGTAAACCTATTATTGTTAAAAATAATCTTTATTTGGTCCTGATAATCAAAATCTATTATTCCAATTGTATTAGCTAATGAAATTCCTTTTTTATGAAGTGATGATCTAGGGGTTATCATTAAATGTTCATCTACTTCCATATCTACTGTTATTCCAGTATCTATTTCTAGCTCAGATAATGGATTTATGACTACTGACTGAACTAAGCTAAAATCATATCCTCCACTTTCTATAGTTTGTCTTTTAGGAAGTTTAGCTTCAGGATGAATGATACTAAACTTTCAAGTCATCTGAAGGATCCTCCTCATCCTAATTGATACTTCTTAAGTAAAAATCTAATTCTTTTTCTTCTCTTTGTCTAATCTTTGTCTTTATCCAGGCTTTTAAAAGAAGAAAAAGTTCGTTGTTCTTGTGATCTTTATAACTAAGTTTGATTTCTTTGTATATCCTATCAAGGGTAAATAAAGAACTCAAATCTAACTGTCCTAAGCTAATTAATGCTTGTGTAACCGTACACTGTGCCATTATTTGGTCTTTACTAAACCATGTATCAGATTCTAAATTATTTAAAGATGAAGTACCTAGTGTTTTTAACTCAGGTGTATCCATCTTTCTACTCATATTCATATTGTAGATCTCCTATTTCTGCTAAGTCTCTTTTCCACTATCTATACTCCTTTCTATATATTCCCATTTATAAACTAATTTTTTTATTTATTAGATTATAGATACTGAATGTATGCTTAATCCAGTATTCTAAAATCTCTACTTCTCCTAATTCTACAATTTCATGGACTATTGAAATTAAAGGTCTTTCTTTAGGTACATCTATGATTTTAATATCATACTTTATGATGATTTTTTATTTTCCTCAAGTACTACTACTGAAGTTTTCCAAGTAGCAAAGATATGAGATTTTGGCTTTCTTACAGGCTTCCTTCCTGTTTCTAAATTCAAACTTTCTAAAGATTTACTAATGGAGGCTAACTTATTAGAAATTTCTATATTTCTTATTGGGGCTTCTATTTTTTCAATTATTTCAAGCAACAATAATATAATTACATTATTCTGCTTGATAATTACTTTATCACCTGGAGTTGTGATATTTTTATTATCATCATCTTTATCAAGGATTCCTACAGCTCCTTCTAAATACTTTATGCTTTCTATCAAAGCAGTCTGGTAACCTGGATTATTTATTAGGTCACTCATTATAGATTCCTAAAATCATTTTGCAATGTTTATCTATTGAAGACTGTGTCTCCTTTCCATATTCTAAAAGTTATTTTATTTTTAAGATTTCCTTCTTAGTATCTTCTAAGAGTTGTTTACTTTCTACTTTGGGTCTTAGGGTTCCCACTAGTTGATTTAAATCCTCTTTAGTTAGAAGATTTCTAAGCGTCCTAATTTGTAAACTATTCTTTATAAAATCTAAATTAGACCTCAATTGTTCTATTTCTAAAACAATTCTATCTCTAAATTCTAGATGCTTTCTTGAAAAATCATTTAAAACCTGGTTTTGTTTTAACTGGTTGTTCAAGACTGTAGTTATCAAGTCTACTATTAAGTTAAGTTGACTGTTTGATCTGTGATACAAATGTTCAAAGTTATATTTTGAAATTTGTTCCTCAAAACTACACCATATTTGATATTTATCTAAACTTGTCTTTTGGACAAAAGTCCTTTTTGCAAGGTCTAAGTATTCTAACTTCTTTTTCCTTTCCATTTTATCAATCTATCCTATCTAGAGATAATAGAAACATGCTTCCTTTATTAATTATCCTAGATGAGTATCATCTATCCTTTTCTGCAAACTACTAGTTGAGTTTCTCTTGGGCTTATTAGTCTTATTTTCTTGGTATATAAGGACTCACACCATTAGACCTAAATGCTGCCCCTCTCAGGTCTTATGCGAAGCCTCTAGATTCTTCTGCTATTCCACCAATACTTTCAACTTTACACCACAAGCACAAGTAATAACCGCAGAATTAAGATAATAGTTCTTGTAACATAATCTTTATCACCATGCTTGTTATTCTAACAAAGATAATGAGTACTTGGCAAGAAAAGTAACAGTGCCTTATACGTGAGCTTTTGATGGCAAGCCATCGTCATGAACACAGAGTGTTTTCACACCTCGTGAAAGAAGACACTCAATATACTTGGAATTATTTCTCAGCCAACCTACTCTTATATGGAAAAGAAGTATAAGCTAAAATACTAGATTTATAGACAAACAAGAAGTTGATTACATCAAACTGGAGAGTCTTGAGAGATCAAGGATCTCTCTACTCCATAATATATTATTACCTGATTATAATATGGATGTTTATAGACTGAAATACAGGTACTACTGATACAGGGGAGCAACCCACACCAATCCTGTAATTTACACCAACTCTAAACTATGCTCTGATACCACTTAATAACACACTCAGCAAGTTTTGCGGAATCCCTCGACTAAATGAGTTGTGTTTAGTGAGAGAAGGAGTTGCTATTTATAACCATCCTTACATGCCTCTTCGAAAAGCCAAAAGACAGGTGGCTCTTCGAAAAGCTAAAGTTACATAGTAAAATGACTTCTTCGAAAAGCCAAAAGACAGGTGGCTCTTCGAAAAAGCTAAAGCTACATAGTAAAACGACTCTTCGAAAAGCCAAAAGTCAGGTGGCTCTTCGAAAAAGCTAAAGCTAAATGACTTTTCGAAAAGCCAAAAGACAGATGGCTCTTCAACAAAGCTAAAGTTATTTAAAGTAGTGGGAACACAATTTCACTTACTTTACTAAGACGCATCCTAGCAGTTTTTCTTTCCAGTTAAAAAGTAGTGAGTAAAGTGGAATTCACAAAAGACTAGATTCAAGATTCTAGATATCTATCAAATTATCAAGGTCTTCTTCTTCAATTCTTCTTCTCCGTCAAAAGGAGGGTCATACTCATGATGCATAATTTCTCCTTGCACAGTAGTGCTTGTTCGGACTTTGACCATCCTATAGAATTCAGTAAGTACTAGATCTTGATTGAACAAACTTTGATAAGGAACATATACATTTCCAGGGAAAATATTATCTGCAAAAATCTTCATGTTTCTGGATTCAACAAGAAGCCGATGATAAGCCCCAAAAGAGTATTCAGCTACATAAGTCAAACTCGTAGCCCTGTAGTTATATATTTGATCCACAATAGAAACTATATTATCAGGGATAATAATCAGGTTCTTGTGTTCATAAATAGGGTTTGGCTTGACTCTGGGGAACCTCGAGATCAATACCTTAGTCCTGCAATCATTTGGATAATTAGGGCTATGGAGAGGAGGAATTGCATGTAAAATAAGCCTTAGATAGCCATCTCTGCATAAATCAGATTCCATCATATGATCGCAACAGTGAGATAAGTGCCTGTTTTTAATCATGGTTCGTAGCTTTGGATAATTTTTCTCAGGAAGATAGATCTTAAATAACATTCCATGCTCCATAAGTTTGCTCATAGATAGTTCTAAACCTAACACATTCTTATCCACCCATTTCTGAAGATTAATTACTGCTCTGATAAATGTAAAACTCTTCTCATTGTTCTCACAATTGTAACTGATAATGTTGAAACTTAATCCCTCATACTGCTGAAGAGGTGTTACGTTTAAACCACTATTGGATTTATTTAGGACTTTGAAAAACTTTTAGGATGCTTGCACGGCTTGTAAGCATGGGTATGAATGGAAGCCATGCATAAATTCTGTCCAAAATCTCTCGATGGTAGCATGGGTACTAGCACGACTGTGTGCCCTACATAGGATCATGCACGGTCGTGTACTAGGCCATGCATTTTGCAGAGCAAGGAATTTCTTTAGATTCTGCAACCTTTTGGGATAAAAACTCACCCTTGTTATGCACAGGATGATGCATAGGCATACATCATACCATGAATGTCTCCTGGAAGCTCCTCTATTTTACATGGCTTAACACATGGCTGTGCATCAAGCCGTGTAGGCACGTGTAACCCTAAAAACTTGCTTCCAAGGCCTCCAAACAACCAACAATCAATCTTAGGATGAAAATATATCATTTAAGTCCATGTTCTACCAGTTTTTCATTAATATGACATAAAAATACAAAAGAACACAATATGAGTAAAAAACTATTCATTATCACACAAAAGTATGCACAAAAGTTAAGGAAAAAAATCTAAAAAAATGTAACAATTTCAAGCCTAATTGGAGCTTCAGAGGTTCTTTCAAGTTCTTTTTCTTCACCTTCGACAACTTTTAGTGCATAAGTTTTAGGACCCACCTCGCTAATCACATCCTTTTTAAGTAGGGGCAAGAAATTCAATGGGACCATTTTCATTGTTGCTTGCAATCCCATGTTGTCCCTTATCAAATGGAGATTCTTAGCCAGATGAGTGATGCATAGAAGTGATCCGCAAATAGCCCCATTTTTTTGGGCACACATAAAGTCAAGATAAGTAGCAAAAGAAATGGAGATAGTAATTAGGGTTTGAAGATATTAGACCATAAGTGACAAATTCCACGTAGTCATGACCCGTCATTCTCTTTCTTGCCCCCAATAGTATGGGCAGTCAATCTATAAGTATTGAAGGGTAGGCAACACGAACTAATTACTTTTAGATAATCTTGCCATCCACTGTGGCTAAATGGTATATTAGTTCTAGAAAATAATTGCATTAATTGGACTAGTAAAATTAGCACAGCTCGAAAGATTGTTACCTCTAGCATAAAACCGAAGAGCCTCTCCAAATTGTCTAATTGAAATGTAAAAATCTCTACCACATAACTGAAACTCAATAATCTATAAATTATCTAAACCTAGATATATTATAAGTATTCGAAACTCTACCATCAAATCTTCATAACCTGGCTTATAAATTATTAAAGAAAAGCTCTCGTCCTGAATCTTGAAATATGCCCATAATCTCCTTATCTAATGCTAAATATTTTTACATTGATTTATCAACATATCTATTAGCCCAAAAAGGTTAAACCCTTAAATGGTTAAAACAATCTATGTAAAATTGTTCTATAAAATTTAAATTGATTGAATCATTTTCACGAACCCTCTCTTCGAGTTGAGCACTTGACCCACTCCTTCTTCTAACAATCAACTTTAGTTTAGGAGACATAATCAAACTAATTCAACAACATTCCAAATTTTAGTCACAAACTATAAAGTTTAAAATTGATTTCTAAATATTCTCAAGTCCCATACACAATATAAGTGAACAAGGAAGCCACAAACAGTATTAACGACCCAAGAACAAGAGTAATTCAAGCCCCAAACCAATGATATATTTTAGAGAATAACCAGAAAATTGTCTAAATTTCAATCTAAAAAATTACAATAATCATTGTCCAAATCACCAATCAATATCTCCAACAAGTATTGAAGCTAATAATAACATAAATGGCAGTGCAAAATCCCAAAATTAGCCCAAAAAATTATGCAGAATAAGTTGTCATTTAACCCCTACAGTAGCTTTGAAATTACCAACATTAAATTGCCAAAACTCAAACTTCTAGCCAAGAATTACTTACTAAACTTGTAGAAGATGATTAAGTAGCAAACCTTATAGATTTCCACCTAAGATTGCAGCAAAATCTTACCAAAACAACCCCTCAAAACCTGCAACTTACTTCTAAAAAATTGTATAAAATTGTGAAATCATTGATTAAATTTTGTTTTGAAGGAGTTTTGATGGTTTAATCTTGGTGAGAATACGTTAGGTAGCAAGGATTTGATGAGATTTGATTGGGGGGGGGGTAGGAGAGATTTGAGAGAAAGAATGAAAAACAATGAAGAAAAGAGGAAGGAATTCTCGATTTTGAAAACATGACTAACGGTTGTATGAGATGTTACATGCGCGTGCATTATCTGGAAAATCCCACCTACGACTACCCTTAGAGTAAGGGAAGGAACTAAATTTCATAGCATATTATATGAGTATGTGTTTGTGATAATATAATTGAATGTGTTTTATGTGTATTGTACGTTTTCCTAATAAGTGTTTATGGTGATTGCAAATTTTATTTAGAGTTGAGAAGGTTTTAGAATATGATATTGAGAAAAAAAAAAAGTAGCTTTGAAATTAGGAAAGAAGAGAACAATTTTGGAAGGATAAGACAAAAAAAAAAAATTAATTTGATTAAGTGGTTAGAGCTTGGTGAGTAATTCCTAACTACTTCAGTTCAAATATAATTGAAGACAAGATTATTTTAGTTTTAATCTCCCCTACTTATTAGACCAAATGTTATCACCCAGTCATCATTTGAATATCTTCTTATATTCCTCAGACATGGGAATGATGTTTCAAGAAGTTTTAAAAAATTGGATTTTGTAAAATTTTCAATTCATGTCCTAAAGGAGAATCTAGCTAAATTAAGGTTTTGTATTTTTATTTATATATCCTAACTAGTTTGAATTTAAATTCAACATTCTTTTTTGAATTCTCCAATTTCTTTGCTTATATCTTAAACTCTAGAGTATGATATTTAGCTTCAAGATTCTAGCCTTGGTTAAGGCTATGCTAGCCGGATTTTAGGAAAAGAAAAGGAGAGAAGAATTTCATGAAAATTAAAGAGAAAGGTTTGAATTGGTCGTGTTTTTAAAAACTTAAATTACCTTATTTTTCTCCTAAAAATCTCCATTTGATTGATCCATGATTAACTAGGATAAACAAAATTTTCTTCATTCCTTTCTTAAGCTATTCTGTTTCTTTTCCCTTTCCTTGTGACCAAAAGGCTTATGGCCAATACCTTTTGTTCCATGTGCAAACTGAGTTGCTCTATTTTATGTAAACGATGAAGTTTAATCTCTTCTTGTTTTTGCACAAAATTACAGCCTTCATTACCTTGTGGAAATTTAGAAGCTTGTTTTCTTCTTGTTTATGCACAAATTTTACTCAACATCACATCTTCATCCTCTTCCTTTCCTTTTCCATTCAACCTGGCCAAAACACCTTGGCACACCTCTAGATGCTTCAAAAAAACCAAGCTACAAGTCCTCAATTCAAATTTCTTTGAATTCAAATGAAAAGCTAAACCACTTCCTACAATTTCTCCATACATTTGAACCTTTTATAACCAGAATTTTTCCCGCAACCATGGCATTACATAATCAGTTTTCTTTCCTTCTTCTTTACAATAATGTCGGTCCTCTTGATGTACTAAGCTGATTGTTTCTTCTTTCTTCACCATGGTAGCCGAAAATCATCAATGAAATACCTCTAAAAACTCCTAGTTTTCCTATATTCAAATTAGTTTGAATTAGAAATTAAAAAACCTTGAATTTCTATTTCAAACCCTCAACTACCAAAGCTGCTAACTTCATCTTGTGCTAATAGATTTTCAGCCTTCAACCTCTACCATTTTCAGCCAGCACAAGTACAAGAACACTACATTTTTCTTTCTCCATTTTCCTTTATTTACCCACCTCTCCTAGATAAACTCCATTAACAATTTACCATATCCTCAAACACCATTATTTTTTCCCACCATTTCTTGGAAGCTTTGAAATTCAAGACTCCATTTAGCTCCTAGGAATCTTTCTAGTATTAGCTAACTGAAACACTCCTCAAAACAGTATTCATTCAGCCACTTCAATTCCAAAAACACTCATAAACTTCTTTCATTTGTTCTCTTGCACTCTCAAGAACACCAAAAACACACATGTCTACTTTTCTACTTCTTTCTCACTTCGCACTCTAGATCACCATACACTACTTGAACAAACGAAATCATCACCAACTTTCTTCAAGATTACAAAGCATAACATCAAACACACCAAATAGTTTCCTCTCTAAAAGATCAAGCAATCTCTCATGGTCTAGAAAAGGGAAACGTGGTACTCAAATTCATATTCTGTCGCTATTTTCTTCTTTCCATCTTCTCTTTGCTTTCTTTATTGAAATTTATGGATTATTTAGTTTGATGTTTTTCAATCCGATGGAATCATCACAAAGGAGATTGAAGCTTGGACCTTGGAACACTTAAGATCTCTTGGTCATCAAAACATCTTTTTTGAAATGAACCAATCTTTGAACAAGTAACTTTTGTTTAACCATTGCTTTCTATGAACTCAAGTTATGTAGAATAATATTAAGATGAAGTATGGGGATGATGAATATGGGGAATGATCTATGATGATTTGTTGCGGTGATATTTGAGGAGAGAATACTGGTATATATTGTTTCTATGGATGGAGGATGGGAGATATTATGTTTCTATATGTGTTGTTTTTGTTTTGAGATATAATAGTCGTTTGTGGTTATAACATGGTAAATTTGTGGTCTTTTGTGGTATTTTTGTTATGATCAATATGTGATACGTGATGAGATACTATGTGAAGTATGCAATATTAAGGATAGAATTTGTATATCAATAACATCTATGTTATGAAATGATCTATTTGCTACTATGAGATTATTATTATTACTCAAACTATAAATTTTAATTTAGTATCATTATAATTAGTGCTTTAAACTTTATTGAAGTGATGTATGTATATCAATATATATATATATATATATAATATGCACTTGTGTGTCACTTAAAGCTTGTTGTTTAAAATTTCATTGTTATATATATATATATATATATATATATATAATATACACTTGTGTATCACTTAAAGCTTGTTGTTTAAAATATCATTGCTATTGGAAAAATATTTAATAACTAAGACTATATTATTATTATTATTATTGATGATGATAATAATAATATTATATCACTATTATTACTATTACTTGTATTATTTTACTATCATTATAAAAATTATTCTTACTACTAATATTGATGTCAAAACTGTAGTATGACCAAATATAAAATAATATTATTTGATCCATTACTTAGCATCAACACATTACTACTTATTAATATCTTGCAACTATTAACTAGTCACTGTTTTCTAAAAGAAAATATACATATAGTTTACTAGATATTATATGTGATATGAAGTTTATTATCTATAAAATTGTTATCTTATACTATAGACAATTATTTTCATTTACTAATTATTAAAGAACACATTATTTATCCTTTTTGGACATTATTTGTAATATATTATTTAGCTATTATTGGATGTTGTTAGTAGGAGTTAATGAATATTGGGTTGTGGTTGCATAGTTGTAAATAGTTGTTGATTGGATATATGTTTTCATCTATGTCAAGCTATGATAAGAATAAGGATATTAGTTGTACCAAATTGATTGTTGACTTGTAATTACTAGTTGAACTCTTTTGATTCTATACTAATTGGAAATTGGTCAAAGTTAGGTGAAATATAGGCATTAGAGTTAAATATATGATTATGCACTTGAGATGAGTTGTTGGTCAATCGTAACATGTACTTTGTATTTACCCTAGACAATGTTAGGTTTCATTAATCAAGACTTTGGGAGATTTTATCCGTGACATAGAAGAACTAGGTAAGTCCTTGCATAAAACTATTTACTGAACTAATGTGCTCTTGAATGTGATATTTACTGTAAAGTTATTCTTTGAGTTACTATTATGGTTATTTTGCATTTTCTGTCAAAATAAAGCCTTTCAAAACAGAATGGTAGATTTTCTGAAATCATATTTCAAACTTAGACCTTTGGGACCATAATTCCAATTTCAAGGTAATGCTCTTGATTGAATATTTCCAAGTGGGACAAACGAAACGTTAAATACTCAATAAGGGTAGGCTAATAGTACTAGTCTTAGAAGGTTAGAGTAAGTCTTTTGGTAGGAGGCCACCTCCAGAAGATAAGCTCTGCTTGTTGAGGTGACAGTATTAGTCAGTTAGGTTAGTCCGTGCTAGCAACTCAGTCAATATGGACTATTTCTTTTTCAGAATAGACAACCAGTAAGTTAGGGTGTAGAGATGAACGAGTATCTCATCCAATGGGCCGATCACCCATTTATATTGTGATATAGGATTTCACAATACATGGTCATGATGCAGGATTTCATGGCCATGGCTATGATGTAAGATTTTATAGTCGCTTATATTCAAGTGGTTTATTTCTTTACAATGTTGAACTTTTTATTTGAAATGCTAATAAAACACCACTCATTGTTTAAATTGATCATTTGGATTTGCAAACTTTTGTTGTGAGTTGTTCAAAACTGCATACACAAAATACTTATTAAATTAACACAAGCACACATAGGACTTACTGGGAAATTTTTATCACCACATTTTATGTTATATTTTCTGGATGATCCTACTTTAAATGTTGAGTTGCCTTGTGACTTGAAAATCTCAATTTGATTTTATTGTATTTGTTTCTTGGAGGATTTATTTGTTTCTATTTTAAGACTTGTATAAGAACTATTTTGAGTTGTAATAAGTTTTGAACTTAGAATATTTCTATTATTCTTCCTTTTACCTAGTTTTAAAGACTCCTTATCCTAAGGATGTGGCGACATTACTGCCCTTTTAGGATATGTAGGTAGTGGGGTATTACGTCATCCTATGTATATTATTGTGCACAACTTAATATTATAGTATGGCTTGATGCATGGCCCTACCACAAGCCATGCATAACTTCTGAGACTTGTTAGATGATTACTATGCAAAGTGTGGCATGATTTGATTCACAACCTGTAACATTCTCAATTCTTATCTTAAGCTTTTCATTATGTATAGCTTGTGGACTTCAATACTACCTTCTATACATGTTTGCTTATTGATTTTTTTTCCTTGTCTAAATAATAAAAAACCAATGAAAAATAAAAAAACACTTAAACTAAACACTAAAAAACAGAAAACAAAAACAATCAAAGAATGAACAAAAAAGTTAAAACAACTACAAACTCTCTTTGGTTGCCTCCCAATAAGCACCTTTGGTTCACGTTGCTGGCTTGACAGAGTTGTTCCTTCTTAGTTCTGAACACAATCAAAAGTAATAAGTGGATCAAAAACATCAAAACAGAAAAGGCATCATTATGAGACTTTGTAATTGAATAATTTATCTTAGATAGATATTTGTTCCATCAAATTCCATTAACAAATTGCTATTGTGAATATCAATTTATGTTCTAGAAGGGCTAAAAAATGGTATTCTTAAAAGTATAGGGGTTGAATTAGAAGAAGAATTATGAGTATCCTCCATCTTTAACACATAGAAATCAGTTAGGAAAACTATTTCGTGAACTTTCATTAGAACTACACCCTCAATAATTTATTTGGGGTGTACTTCATACCTATCAGCTAATTAAAGAACAACTTTAGTAGGTTTAAAAGGTCCTCTATTTAAAGAAGCATAAATGGACAAAGATGTAATATTAATAGACATTGCTAAATTTAACATACATCCTAAGATGATTGTACTCCATATGATGCAAATAATTGTAAACATTCTAGGGTCCTTCTTTTTTTGAGTAAGTTTTTGTTGTAGAATGACAGAGACATTTTCTCCTACTTAGACATGCTCATCTCCCCTAAAATGCTATTTATTGGTACATAACTCTTTCAAGAACTTAACATAATAGGGTACTTATTTTATTATATCCAATAAAGGAATGCTAACTTATACTTTCTTAAAGACTTCTAGAATATCATTGTCAAACTTCCTTTTTTTTATAAAATTCTTGGCCAATCTATAGGAAAAAAGTAGACACACTTGGATATTTGAAGGTAACTTTTCTAACCTAGCCTTCACTACAATCTCGTTCTTACTTTGCTTAGAAATAGGGTCCACTATTGTTTCTTCCTTCTCCACATGCTTTTTTTTAGCTAGTTGTTTCAACTCTTTACCACTTCTAAAGTTGATGACAGTTCATTCTCTCTATGATTAAGAGGTTAAGAGGGAACTTTTCATTTGAGTGTTGAGCTTTGATTTGACTCATCTTCTAAGCCAATTGTCCTACTTGACCTTTTAGATTTTGAATACTAGATCTAGTTTCTTTTTAATGAAGGCTTAATGAGGAAAAACACAGAGCACCCAGCGGAAGCGAATACAAAAAAGCTGGAAAAACCAAAAACAGAGGAATTCCCAAACAGAGCCGGCGCCGGCTCCGACAGCCCTAGCCGGCGCCGGTTGAGCTCTGTACAGACTCCGAGGTTAAAAATTTCTTATTTATTTTTCTCGTTCTAAGAATTAACTGGACCGGAATGTGTGCAACTGGGGTAGGTGTGTTGGTGGAAGCCTCTACTGTGATTCCTACAAGCCTCCTACTCCATCTTTGCATGTAGGTGAACACCAAAATCTTAATCTTCTAGTATATGGCCTACCTAATTCCATTCGGTGAACAATTAACAGAACTAAGGAATATTTTCTGGAGAAAGAGAGAGAGAGAGATGTGTGTTTTTTTTTCCACAGAGAAGAGTCTGTCAAAAAAATAAAACGATGATCTCCAATCCTCCTGTTTAACCTAAATAAAACCTTAGGTTAAATTGGAATGGGCTATTGAACTCTTAGTTTAACCTTTTGGACTAAATTAATTATTCTAATTAGAACCAACTTAATGGCCCAACAAATAATTATTTTTACCAGCCCAAATATACCAGTCCAATAAATAAGCCTGTATTAGTTTAGTCCTAGGTTAATCCCTAATTATTCAAACTGGGCCAAAACTCTAAATAATTAATTAACACACTAAACTAATTTAATTAATTCTCTCTCACTATGGACCTTTATTTTATTGTAGCCCAATAATTAAATCAGGCTACTTAAATAAAATAAATTTCATTTAATTTAAGATTAATTCATTAGCCCGTATTTAATTAGGACTCACGGTCTATACTGGGGACCAAAAGATACACAGCCTTGACTACTAAAATAATCAAAATACCCTTGTCATATAAATAGTTGTATTTTGCATTTTAAATATTTTCTAATATTATTATAAGAAAATATTGGCTCTAAGAACAATTCTGCGTTAACAAAGTCTTCGACCTACAGGTGTAATAACTGAAATACAAATCTATACATCGTCGTACATTTAGAGAGGAAGAAGCGTATTAACATCTCTCTAAATGACATCTACCATCCTTAGGCTTCTAGTCCATTGATCTACGACTTCCTAGATTATTTTCGCTTTCCAAGGGAGTTACCTTAAAGCAAACATCCAAATCATGTTTCTCAGGGATTTGGATATTTAGATCATTCAGATAACCATAAGGGGTGACATAGTATAAAAACTATCTTGTACAAGTCTGTCTTAACTAACTAGTCACACATACCCAATATGCAAGTATATTGGCCCTACAATAGAACCTCAACTATAGCATATCAAAGTACATGCTTCCAGCTTCGTCAAACCACCAACTCATACTCAAGTCGTAGAGTATTAGTCCACGCTGCAGTGGTAGTAGTCTAGATTTCTACCATATAGTACTTTCAGAAACTACTACTATATGTCCTATTCTACGTATTCGAAATACGCTTATATCATGAAGTGAGTGGACTACTTACTAGCTAAAGGTAAGTCATTCGCCATTTGGAATTCACAACATAATAACCTAAATATGATGAGATTCTCATTCTCATCAATCGGTTAAGAAGAAATATTTATATGTTAAGTAACCCGTGATCTATACCTTACTTTGAAAGACCTCCATTCACATAGACCACTTGCTTAAACACAATGGGTCTTTTTCAAACATAATTGTTCACAAATAAAATATAAATTCACAAACAATTTTTGAAAATAAATTCTTTTATTAAAATATTCAATTTTTACATCAGAAACCTAGTCTAAAAGGGCATATTTTCCAATAATCTCCCACTTGCACTCTAAGACTATGTAAGTTCATAGGTACCCACCTCTATGGCGTCTAAGTGTCTCTTGAAGACTTTCTCAGTCAAAGGCTTGGTGAATGGATCAGCTAGATTGTTCTCGAAGGCAATCTGTTCCACCACGACTTCCCGTCTCTGGATAAAATCTCAGATCAGGTGGTACTTTCTCTCGATGTGCTTTCCTCTTTTGTGGTTCCTAGGTTCTTTAGATTGTGATACTACTCTAGTATTGTCGCAATACATCACAATTGGCCTATCTATGCGTGGCACGACTCCAAGTTCTAAAAGGAACTTTCGGAGCCAGACTGCTTCCTTGGATACCTCCGAAGTTGTCACATATTCAGTTTTTATGGTTGAGTCAGCAATGCAAGATTGCTTGATACTCCTCCATGAAATAGCTTCTCTAGACAAGGTGAAGACATATCCACTAGTGGATTTTCTTTCATTCTTATCCGCCTGGAAGTCTGAGTCTGTGTATTCTGTAGGAACTAAGTCATCAGCCCTATAAACCAGCATGTAATCTCTCGTTCTCTTGAGGTACTTGAGAATATGCTTTACAGTTTTCCAATGAACCTCCCCAGGGTTTTACTGATATCTGCTAACCAAGCCTACGGTAAAGTAAATATCTGGCCTAGTACACAACATGGTGTACATGAGACTTCCCACAGCCGAAACGTATGGAATCCTACTCATTCTGTCATTTTCTTCTTGAGACTTAGGACAGTCTCTTGAAGAAAATGACAACCTATGTCTGTAAGAAATTAGAGCTCTTTTGCATGAGTCTGCTATACATAGCTAGCATCTTGTCAATGTATGAGATAATCCTAACATTCTCTGCTTTCTATTTCTAAGAAGCCTAATCCCAAAAATGTAGCTAGCTTCTCCCAAGTCCTTCATACTGAATTGACTAAACAGTCAAACCTTTGTAGATGACAATAACCCTACATCATTTTCAATGAGTAGAATGTCATCCATATAGAAGACCATAAAAACCATATTAATGCCTTCAAGTTTTCTGTACACGTATAGTTCATCCTCGTTTTGAATAAATCCGTAAGACTTTATAGTCTCATCAAAACGAATGTTCCATGCTCCCGATGCCTGCTTAAGTCCATAAATGAACTTCTTAAACTTGCAAACTATATGTTCTTGGCGTTCAACAATAAAACCTTCCGGTTAGGACATATAGATGTCTTTACTAAGATAGCCATTTAAAAATGCCATTTTGAAATCCATTTGCCATATCTCATAGTCATAATGACATGCGATGCCAAGGAGGATACGGATGGACTTAAACATGGCTATCGGGGAAAATGTCTCCTCATAATCGATTCCCTCTTTTGAGTATACTCTTTCACCACAAGCCTAGTTTCGAAGGTTTCCACCTTCCCATCCACTCCCCTCTTTCTCTTATATACCCACTTACACCCAATGGGTTTTATCCCTTTAGGTAAAGCTACAAGATCCCAAACCTGATTGAAGTATATAGACTCAATCTCGGTTCTCATTGCTTTATGCCATAGATTTGCATCGGCATCAGCAATAGCCTTCTCAAATCTAGTGGGGTCTTGTTCCTGATGGTCGGAGACTAGCTCGAAAGCTTCTCCAGTCTATCTCTCTGGAACCCTAGACACTCTCCCATTACGACGAAGCTCCAATTGTACAGGTTTTTGAGGCTGTGCCTCTTCTTGTTCAACAATCGGGTCAGAAGAAGTTGATTCTGAAGATAACTTCTCCTCAAGTTCCAACCTAGTTAAACCTTTAGTGGAGATACTCTGATTATCTTCTAAATATCTAGCATTGGTACTAACCAGTACTTTCTACTCCTTAGGATGATAAAAGTAACCACCCTTTGTTCCTTTTGAATACTCAACAAAATAGCATAATTCTGATCTTGATTCCAACTTGTCTCCTTTGACCAGTACATAGGTTGGACAACCCCATATCTTGAGATGATTTAGACTTGGCTTACACCCAGTCCATATCTCATAGGGAGTCCTAGGTATTAACTTGGAAGGCAC
This sequence comes from Voacanga thouarsii, assembly GCA_026120185.1. NCBI lineage: Eukaryota > Viridiplantae > Streptophyta > Magnoliopsida > Gentianales > Apocynaceae > Voacanga > Voacanga thouarsii. Next base: position 1,607,957 of record JANUWF010001937.1, read on the forward strand.
CAAGTTTAGAATATATGCCACTATTTCTGTGAAACCCCAGTCAAAACCAGTCTTGGAGTAAGGGGGGTTGGGATGCATATCATACTCTATTGCATGTTTAAATATATTTTTATATAATTTTCTGTGTTTTGGATTTGAGATTTATTATCTTGAAGGCTTGGTTGTGGGTATTGCTTGAGAAGGGCAAAATGGTAATTTTGCTTGAGGTGGAAAAAGGGAGATAACTTGAGGATTGAATAGAAAATATTTTTTTTAGAAGGGAAATAAGAACAAGAGTTGTTGTGGTGTAGTGGTTAGAGCCCTAGAATTAGTTCTTGAGGTCTTGGGTTTAAATTCCATTATAGGAGGTTGAGCTTGGTTAAATTTTATTTTTGCTTGGGAAGTAATAATTTCGGCTTTATGTGCTTGGAGTAGGGTAGAGAAGTTGTCCTAAGAGAGACATGTTAGGAGTATCCTCATTCTACTCATTTGCCGTACACGAATTTCCTAAGGGAAATTCATTTCCCCTTGATCTTTGATTTTCCTTATTTCTCAACTCATTAGTTTGATCAAGTTGTTCTAGCCATTTCCTTTCCAGAAATTTCAGTAAGTACTGTGGTTTTGTAGGATTAAAATGTCTTAGTGAAAGGCATCTTATGGTCTAAAATGTGGAAGAGTTGTGGGCGATTCCAAGAGGATAAATCCCTCTAGTGAACTTGCTAAAAATTCACTCTAGCAAGGTTCATTTCCCTTCATGCATAGAGCTGAAAATTTCCAACTTTGTGTGCCTTCAAGGTGTCAAAATTCCTAACCATTATTCCCTCCCAAATGCTGCCATAAAAAGGCCCTTTTGTTCAGCCTAGAATCTGGATTTTTTTGGCTATTTTCGGACTGCACAAAAATGGTACAAAACTAGAAAAATTCCTGTGCAAATCGCAGCTTTGGAGATCCAAAACCAAGCTATTTTCTTCCAAATTTTGTTCAGCACCTTAGCCATGTTTTTCCTCCATGAAGAAGGTTGGAAACCAGCCTTGAAAGACCCTAAAATTCCCCTTCAAAATCTCTGCAAGCTGTATAGAAAATGGCAGCCGAAAAACTGTCCAGGAATTCCAGCCTAGCGAAAATCCTGTGCAGTCTAACTTTCCAACTTTGTTTCCTAATTCTCTCCCAGCCAAAACCCCATCCTTGTTCTGCATAAACTTCCTTTAAACCTTCAGTAACTGAGCTCCATTATCTCTCTTAAGCTTCTGCACAAAATTCAGACATGGCTGCCCGAAAATCTCTCCAACAAATCCCTACAATCATGCTTGATTGATTACCAAAATTCCAGCCACATTGGTTTAGCAACCTTCCATAAAGTATCCCTTAAATAACCAGACTTTTTCTTCACCATTATGCTCCTTGTTTTCAGCCACCATAAGCCTCCTTAAACCAGCTTTCAATCAACCAAAATACTACTCAAAACAGTCGGCCATGGCAGACTTCCAAAGCTCTCCAATAATCAAGATATTCTTGAATATTTAGTTTCCAAATTTGCTTCCTAAAAATATTCTTCAAGGATTTTAACAACTAGCCTTTCCTTTTCCCTTCCAAACTAGAGAGCCATCTTCCTAAACCCTACAGAAAATTCGGCAGCCCTAGTTCTCACAGAATTTTGGCAGCTACAAAACAAAATCTCTCAAATCCTTTCAACCTTCAAGAACACACACAATACACCAACAACACCTACTCTTTCCTTTCACCTAATACCCCTCCCAACCACTTCAAACCTTCTCTAAAATTTCCAGATTTAACCTACTCATTGCCGTGAGTCCATCAACACCATTCTTAACATCAAACTCCACAAACCAACTTGCTAGTTTGGATAAAAAACTAGAAAATTTTGTGAAGGTTCAAGAACACCTTCAAGGCAGGTTTGTTCTAACAACTTCATCTTCTCCAATCTTAATCTCTAGTGAAAATATATATGAATAAACATGCTAATGGTCTCTCTCTCTCTCTCTCTCTCTCTCTCTCTTCCTTTCATGGCCGAAACTCTCTTCTCTTGGCCGGATGGCTTCTTCTCCTATGGCCATGCTTTCTCCATCTTCCTTGGACGAAGCTAGGCATCTAGGAGTTGAGATCCATTCTAAACTCCTTCAAGGTATTCCTCAACCAAGTAAGTCCATTCAATCTTTCTTTTAAATTCTAGATTCATGTCTCTAGGATGATGCTGGTAGTATGTGGATTGTGATAGGATTTGAGTATATATTGTTGAGATTAAAGCATGAATATATGTATGATTGTGAAGGAGATGGGATTTATGCATGGAAGGTTTATCTTGGTTGATTGAATGATGATTTGGGGTTTGATGCATGTTTCCATGTCATTGGTAGTATTTGTGATGAAGTATGCTAAAGATTATATCACATTTGGTGAATAGGATTTATATTCATGTTGGATTATTGAAGCCATGATCATATTTATACTAGTAGAGGTTAGATCATGTCTTGATAAATTTAGATCTATGCTTATATGCATGATTTGGATGATTTGATGAATTGAAGGATTGTATATGTTCTTGATTCTGGTTAGCCATAGAAATTTGATAATGATCTTGTTGTCCCTAAGCTAATTTTTATTTCATGAATAAAATATTTAATAATATAATTTTACTAGTAATTTTGAAAAACCCTAAGAAGGGTAGATCTGAATTATTATATATAATAAGGATATTTTAGTCAAATAAATAATAGCTTTTGCTAGAAAAATAATATATATAAATATATAAATACATATATATATATATATATATATTACTTAAAATAATGAAATCAAATAAAGCATTTTATGGAAATAATTATAATTAGTAAAATATTTATTAATAAAAATTTAATTATTATCTTTTAATAAAAACCCATTAAGAATTTATTTATTATTGTTCAAGCAAGACTCATTAAATCTATTTTCAACTAATTTTAGCTATCAATTATTTTCTAACAACTAAATTATTAATAAATCATTATTTTATTTAATACTACCTAGGACTCTTGATCAAATAAACTCTAAATTTTCTTAGAAAGATTTAAACTTTCAACTTATTAGAATGTATTTCCCAAACCATTAATTATTTTAAATATAAAATTAGGCTCAACTTATAAACATATTTATTTATTGTTTGGCCTTAGAGCTTGGGACACTAGGATCATGGTAATAGTAAGTTGAGTTGATTTAAAATTGAGGAAGTGGATTGTGGCTCGAAATTGATTGTGATTTGTATTTGCCCATGCGGGGTTAGGTCAGCTGTTGGAGACCTTTTATTATGAGCAAGAATTAGGTAAGCTCCTGCATAAAACCTGATTGATGTGAAATGTTTATTATGGAAAGCCAAATGTAGAGTGTATGAACACTCATTTATGTAAAGGCAATTGAGGGTTGAATTCTTTCTTATTTCAAACAATTGAATTATTTAAAGATCAACGAGCAGATTTAATCAAACTCAAAACTCTTTCTAAAACTGATTTTGACAAAGACTTTGGAAACCCTTAAATTGCCATTTTCATGTGGAACAGTGTTTTGTTCATTTTATCCCAAGTTGAAAACGTCATTGAGTACTCAATAAGGGTGGACTACTAGGGCTAGTCTTTGAGGGGTTAAGGTAAGTCTCTCAGTAGGTGGCCACCTCTGAGGGGTGAATCCTTCCCGGATAAGACGTCAGTCCAGTAGGTCATGCCGGTCCGAGCTAGCAGCGTTCTTTTCAGTCAAGTGACTGTGTTTTGCCGGAATGGACACCCGGTTGTTGTTTGGGTATAGAGAAGGAGGGGTATCTTGCCCAGTAGGCTAATCACCTACTTTTGTCAATCTGTACAAAGTATGGCATTCTGACCGGTAGTATGCACAAGGTGTGGCATGCTGACCATGCGGTTATAGGGCCCAACGTGTGGTAATCCATGACCATTTCTTTTGAGTGGTTGATTTTATTGATTATTTATGGTTGGAAAAGCTAAAACACTACTGTTGCTTTTGACTAATGTTTATTGCTTGCTAGTGATCTCTTATAAAGAATTTTATACTTTGCATTCATGAACTGTTTTCTCTCGACACTTAAGCACACACGGACTTACTGAGATTTCTGTCTCACCACCATTTTTACCATGATTTCAGGTCGATCCTGCTGTGGGGATGAGTAGCTAGATATTGCCTGCTTTGGGAGAATTTTCTGATGATTTATTGTGTGTAATGTTTGGGGGAGATGACAGCGGATGAATTTTATTATGAATTTGTTTTGGGTATTCTTGGATTAATTTCTTGGATTTATTATTATATTTTTTTTTGGATGTAATAAATTTTAAGTTCAAGTATCATTTTTATTCCGCTATTTTATTTGTGTGACCTAGTTATAAAGACCCCTTGTCCTTTGGACGGGGCGACATCCCCGACCCTAGCGGGCCTAGGTAGCGGGGTGTTACAGTTTCCAGGGCATATCCCCAAAAAGACACTGGAAGAGTAGCATGAGACATTATGCTTCGAACCATTTCCATCAATGTCCTGTTCCTTCTCTCAGCTACTCCGTTCTGCTAGGGTGTCCCCGGACCAGAGAGTTGGGATACTATCCTATGATATACCATGTAGTCCTTGAATTCACCCAGGAGGTACTTCCACCATGATCCGATCGTAAGATCTTGAACAATTTACCTGTCCGATACTCCACTTCAGCTTTAAACTCTTTGAACTTGTCAAAAAAGTCAGACTTGTGTCTTATCAAGTAAATAAAACCAAACCTCGTACAATCATTCGTGAAAATGATGAAGTACTCAAAATCCCCTCTAGTTGGTGTAGAAAAAGGACCACACATATTAGTGTGAACAAGACTCAATACCTTATTGGCTCTATCCACCTTAGGGTTGAATGCCCTTTTAGTCATCTTTCCCATTAGGCAGGACTCACACTGAGGCTAATTTTCCAATCTCAATGAGCCTAAAGGCCCATCATGGATTAACCTCTGAATCCTGGTTGAGTTTATATAACCCAACCTTAGATGCCAAATATAAGAGTCATTGACATTGGTCTTTCTCTTCTTTGTTAAAGGTTCAGATTGAGCGTTATTTAATTAATTGTTTATAGGGTTTAAGAAAAATAGGTTTCCATACATATGCCTAGTATATAAAATTTCTCCATCTCTACTGATAGAAATACCAAAATGGAAAGATACAAAATATCCTTAATTTATTAGTTTCGCAATCAAAATCAAATTCTGTCGAAATTCAGGTACATATAAAATATCTTTCAAAACCACTATTCTATTAGAATAAAAAAATAAGATATAGCTCTCCCACTGTAAAGGCCCAAACTTGTGCTCCATTTTCCACACGTAGTCTATGTTCGTCCTTCTGGAGTCTTCTAATCTTTCTAAACCCCTACAAGGAGTTACAGATGTGATCAGTGGCTTTTGAATCAACAATCCAAGTGGAAGTTGATCCAACCATTGATATATATACTCTAGATAGAAAAATTACCTATGGGGTTCTTCTTGGCTTGAAGATCTGGACACTCATTTTCTAGTGTCCCTTCAGTCCACATTTGAAGCACTTACCCTTGGGTTTATTTTTGGGCTGGGCTGTTGCGTTCCCCTTCTTCTTCTTGAACTTCCTGGGCTTGGGCCCAGTTCTAGAAGATGGAGCCTTAGCAATCATAGCCTTAAATTGTGGCTTCATGACCTTCTCTGCTATCTGGAGCTTCTTCATCAACTAAGTTAAACTCATATTTAACTTGTTCACGTTGTAATTCAACTTGAATTGAGTAAAGGAACTCGGTAGAGATTTGAGAACCATGTCCACTTGGCTCTCGGGGTCAATGACAGCCCCTAAGATTTCTTCCTCCCCAAAATCAGCTATCATCTTGAGCTTATGCTCTTTGACTGATGCTCCCTCGGCCATCTTAGTGTTTATAATAGTTCGAAAAGCCTTCTGCCTTGTGGGCCGGCTCTTATCCACGAACATTATGGCTAATGATTGAGTTATATCATATGCAGTGGCCATGTACTCATGTTTGGATTGGAGCACATTAGACATAGAGGCCAAAATGTAACAACGAGCCATCTCGTCGGCCTTTTTCCATACCTTCTCAGCCTCACACTCCTCGGTGGTGGAACCCTCCCCGATAACAGGGCAGGTTTCGTAAAGGACATACTTATACTCTTTCGCTGTGAGTATTATGTCCAAGTTCTTCTTCCAGTCCACATAGTTTGGTTCTGTTAGTTTATTCTCTCTGAGAATAACGGCTAATGGATTAAAAGAACTCCCTACCATTTCTGAAAAAACCGTAAATAAAAGAAAAGAATTTAGTTTGTGAAAACAAAACAAATTTGTGCATTTTTTCCTTATTATCAAAACTAATAATAATTAATTTGACTCTTAGAAAAATTAATATAGCTTCTTGGAAAGATTAATAGTTTCCTAAGCTAAGTGTGTTAACCACCACAAATTAATTTCCCTTCTAGGTAATGATCCAGAAGATAACTCCATCGAAGGGATGGCCGGTTTTTCTCATTTCTTATAGACATACCTCGCACTATAACATTCAACGAGGGGCTGGCCGATCATAGAATGTGTCCCGGGTTATTAATTACATCACACCATTAGATCTAGATCCTTGTGGTATCCCCATCCTATACAGGTTCACTCCTAGGGTGATGCGAGGGGACCCATGGTCTCTAATGAGGAGCGTGATGGAAGCCATGAGGCCATTGGAACCCCTCTCCCACTTAGTCTTTTAAAACAAAGATTTTTCTGAAAAATATCATGTTGAAAATTTCTATTTAGTTTTCCTTTTAACTCAAAAATAAAATGTCTAAATCCATTAAAATCTCTATGTCAAGGTATATATCCTTTGAGAGATTTTTCCATGGACTAAGTTTATTTAAGTTAAAAAACTTAATGATTTCAAAAAAATTTCAATTAAAACTTTTTAGAGACTTTGGTCTCAAGTTTATTTGACAAAATAATTTTTCTTGTGCCAAAATAAAACAAAATGGCTTTCTATTTTAACTTACAGAAATATCTAAATCCAATATATTTTCTATGTCAGGATTAAATTCTTTGAGAAAATATCTAAGGATTAATTTTTGTTCAAGTTAAAATAACCATTTAATTTGTAAAAAAATATTTTCCCTGTCAAAAATATTCCCAAAGACTTTGGTCTTTGAGAGACCATGCACATAGGTACTTAAAAAAAATACCATGTTAGAAGACAGTAAACGTTTTCATGCTTTTCTATTTTTTAAACCTAAGTGCCCAGATAATAGAATTAAACACATTAATTAAATAAATAAATAAATAATTAATTAATTAATTAATAGTCTTGTTTAATCCTTAAAATCCCTTACTAATTTTTTTTCATGCAAAATATTCCATGAATATTAACTATTGCAAAAATATCAACTTCGCCTAGTATGGACCCCAAAACAAAAAGGAAAAAATAAAAAATTTATCCTTGGTCCATTGCACCTGCTTCACTGGATCAAGCACCCATCTGCATTGTGATCCACTGCACCTGACGCACAGAACTAGGACCCATGGGTGACCTAAAATCCGAGTGAGTCCAGACCATAGCCGGCGTCGGTTCGGGCGGTCTAGCCAGCGCTGGTTCTGGTCTGGATGAGTTCTACTGTAGTTTTTTTCTACGATTTTCTTTTGCGAATTTCCTCTATTTTTCTGTACAACTTCTTGTACCATTGGCTCTTTGATTTCAATCTCAATGTAATGAAATCAACCAAAACCAACAATCGCCTATACCCTTTAATATTGGGCTTACACGATTTGCTAAAAAAAAATAGTAAATTACAAATCTCCTATATCTCCTTCAAAAAGGTTTAACAAGAGAATCTATCCATACCAAAACAGCGAAGGATCACGGTTTAATCACACATATGTGTATAGTTTTATTCAACTAGATGCATGATCCCTATATTTTCACAAAACGTTCATGCTCTGATACCAATTGAAGGCATAGAAAGGGAAAAACACAAGGCACGCAGTGGAAGCGAAAAAAAAAATTAGAAAACTTAAGAACAAAGGAATTCCAGAACAGAGCCGACGCCAGATCCAGCAGCCTTAGCCGGTGCCGGTTGAGCTCTGTACAGACTCCGAGGTTAAAAATTTTGTTACCTCTTTTCTTCGTTCTAAGAATTGGCTGGACCGAAATGTGTGCAACCGGGGTAAGTGTGCTGATGGAAGCCTCTGGTGCGATTTCTGCAAATCTCCTACTCTGTCTTTGCATGTAGGTGAACACCAAACTCTTGATCTTCCAGTATATGGCCTGCCTAATTCCATTTGGTGAACAACTAACAGAATTAAGGAATATTTTCTTAAGAAAGAGAGAGAGACAGACGTGTGTTTTTTTTTTCCCACAGAAAAGAGTCTGTCAAAAAAACAAAACGACGATCTCCAATCCTCCTATTTAACCTAAATAAAATCCTAGGTTAAACTGGGCTGGGCCATTGGACTCTTAGTTTAACCTTTTAGACTAAATTAATTATTTTAATTAGAACCAACTTAATGGCCCAACAAATAATTAATTTTTCCAACCCAAATAAACCAGCCCAATAATTAAGCCTATATTAGTTTAGTCTCAAGTTAATCCCTAATTATTCAAATTGGGCCAAAGCCCTAAATAATTAATTAACCTAGTAAACTAATTTAATTAATTCTCTATCTCCATGGCCCTTTATTTTATTCTAGCCCCAATAATTAAATCAAGCTACTTAAATAAAATAAATTCCATTTAATTTAAGATCAATTCATTAGCCTGTATTTAATTAGGACTTATGGTCTATACTGGGGACCAAAAGACATACCGTCTTGATTACTAAAATGACTAAAATACCCTTGTTATATAAATAGTTGTATTTTGCATTTTAAATATTTCCTAATATCACCATAAGGAAATATTGACCCCAAAGACAATGCTACGTTAGCAAAGTCTCCGACTTATAGGTGTAATGACTGAAATAGCCCTATATACATCGCCGTACATTTAGAGAGGAAGAAGTGTACTAACACCTCTCTAAATGACATCTACCATCCTTAGGCTTCTAGTCCAATGATACACAACTTCCTGATTTGTTTGCACTTTCTAAGGGAGCTACCCTAAAGCAAACATCCAAGTCATGTTTCCTAGGAGCCTGGATTTTAGACCATTCAGACAACCACAAGGGCGATATAGTATAGAAACTATCTTGTACAAGTCTGTCTTAACTAACTAGTCATACATACCCAACATGCAAGTATATTGGCCCTACGATAGAACCTCAACTATAGCATATCGAAGTACATGGTTCCAGCTTCGTCAGACCACCAACTTATACTTAAGTCGTAGAGTACTAGTCCATACTGCAGTAGTAGTAGTCTAGGTTTCTACCATATAGTACTTTCAGAAACTACTATTACAGGTCCTGTTCTACGTATTCGAAATACGCTTATGTCATGAAGTGAGTGGACTACTCATTGGCTAAAGGTAAGTCATTCCCCATTTGGAATTCACAATATAATAACCTAAATATGATGAGATTCCCATTCTCATCAATCAGTTAAGAACAAATGTTTATGTGTTAAGTAACCTGTAATCCATACCTTACTGTGAAAAACCTCCATTCACATGGACCACTTAATTAAACACAATGGGTTTTTTCCAAACGTAATTGTGTACAAATAAAATAAAAATTCACAAACAATTTTTGAAAATAAATTCTTTTATTAAAAAAATTCGATTTTTATATCAGGAACCTAGTCTAAGAAGGCATATTTCCCAACATTTAGAAGTTTATAGTACTAGATATATGGGAATTAACCATATCTTCTAGAGATATTTCTAAGGATTGCTTTTGAGGAGGAGCTGAATTCATTGAAGGATTGTTAATGCTAGGCTACATTGTCCCTTAACTACCCTACTTAAATTTTGGGTGATCTCTCCATCCCTTATTATACATTTTGAAATAGGGGTTTTACTTTATTTAAGATTTACTAGGAAAGCCACCTAAAGTATTAACATATTTATTATTTCCTACATTAGGGCATGCATTAGTAATATAAACTAAAGCATAACAAAAATGACATGACCTAAGGTGTGAAATACTTTCTAGCATCTTACGAACTAAATTAGTTAAAGTATCAATTTTTTGTTCCAAAACCAAGGTGCCTACCTTACCCACTTTCTTAATGAGATCATTTCTTGTGCTAAAATATTGTATATTAATTGTTATTTGAAAAACGATCCTAGCAACTTGGGGGGTTTTGTCTACTAGGGTACCACTAGATACATTATGTATTTATCATTAGGCAATAGGCCTTCATAGAAATATTTAATTAGCAGTTGTTCATGTATTTGTTGATGGGGGACAGTTAGTATATAACCTTTTTAATCTTTTCGAATAGTCATATAAAAATTTCCTATTAAGTTGCCTAATTTGACATATTTCTTTCCTAATTGATGTTACTTTAGATGTAGGAAAGATTTTTCAAAGAAAGAAAAAAAGTTACTGCGTCATGCTCCAATTATTCATAGAATTGGTGAATAAGTTATATAACTAATCATTAGCTAATATTTGTAAACAAAATAGGAATGTATACAACTTAAATTCAGAATTCTGGTTTCATATTTAAATAGATTACATAGAATTCATTTAAATACCAATATGGATATTCACTAGGCAATGCGTGAAAAGATAATAATAACTGAACAAAACCAGAATTCAATTTAAAAGAAGTGGTTGGTTAGTGGGAGCAAACAAGTTCTTTAAAGAATGATTATGATCCATACCAAAGATAAAAGTTGGAAGGATTCACCAATTTGATTGTCCTTTTCTTTAATCTTTTTAGAAATTTTAGATTTTATTGCCTTATTCATGAGCTTCTACTTTACGAATCCTTATCTCCTTTTACAATATTTTCTTGGTGTTCTTCTTGTTGTCTCTTCGTTCCACTTTTTTACTACTTTTTAGATTCATGTACCAAGATGAGATAACTTATAAAATAAAATAAAAATTCAGCAACTAAAAGGATTAACCAAGTATTAAATACTCAAGTTCTTGACAACAACATAAAAATTTGTCGTGACATTTTAAATTCTTATACAAGGACAATATGCAGTCATCATGCACTAGTAAATTAAACATAACCTATCACTAAGTAGTAGTGGTAAGTAAGGGTTGAATCCACAAGGAACTTGAATGAATTTAATGATTAATCTTTATAATGTTAATCTAAAGTACTCCTAATGGTTGCTTGAAATAAAAATATGGAGGGAAAACAAATCACTAAAAATCTGAATATAAAGACAAATAAGGAAACTCAAAAATCAAATTACACAAAAAGTAGTTCTAACACAATTAGGATTCAATCTATTAATATGGAACATGATATTGAATACTAATAAAGGAATTTATTCTATGAGCAATTGGTTTTAGAGTTCCACTTAGTGTTGCAAACTCCTATCCTTGCCAAATTAAAGGAATTCTATTCAGCATGCATCCTAATCCTCTAACCCAATTAATAACCTAATCCATTTTGATTAATAAACTACTAAGTGTGGATTTTATTAACTATGAACTAAATTAAAAATTCAATTGATAAGCATATAAAGATATCACCCATAATAAATCACATGCAACAATGAGCTTCAATCATATGTAAATTAAATTATATAATTCTCTATTAATTTAATCAAACCCAGAGCTGCAACTTCATCAAATTGGTAGATGTTACTAATAGAAAATTAATTAAAGATCAATTATCTTAGTAATCCAATCATGAGAATCAATTAAGTAGGCCAAACATAACCAAATCCAACACAATTGATAATTAGAAAACCAGGAATTGCATAAGTACTAAAGATGTAATCTTTCTCCAACAAAGTTCAAATCTTTAATCTAATAATATTTCAAAATCCCTCAATCAAACATTCAAATCATGACATAAAAATAGAGAGAAAACTAATATTTGAACATCTTAGAATCAAAATAAAAAAATATATGGAAATAAGAAATATAGAAATTAGATGTAGAATAAACTTATGGGACACTCACAATATCATATTAATCCTTCCTTCCTAGTTTTAATTCTTACCTCTCAGAGTCTTGGACTTTCTTCTTGAATTTCTTCATTTAAAAAAAATCTAAAAAATATGTTTAAACCCATTTTTGGAAGTACTTTTGATAAGCTCTTCCACCTAAGATTCGCTATTTTGTGATGTTGTATGGTTGTGCATGCTCTACACAAGGAATTCTCGCAGGGTACATGGCTTGTTGAATAGATTTGCACCGTACTGTTGTGAATTTGCTATACTATGATAGGATAGAAACTGAATCCAATGCTCAACCAGGTTTTAAAATAAATACCAATTTAACTCACATACATACATATAATTAGAAAGTATACCCATCATGTAGTATAAAGCGTAGTTGGTAAGTATTGAGAATCCTAAGGAATGGTACGTTAACTACCCTTACTTTACCTATATTCTATTATTCAATTAACCAAAATAAGAAGTAAAATAACTAATTACTACTAATTAAGGATAAAATAATATAACATAAATACATCTACCCAATTTTTAAGGTAAAGCCTAGAAGATCAAAAAGAAAGATTCAAGTAAGAAAAGGAGATCGGCCATGTAATTAAACAAGAATTTCTCCAAAAATACTCAAGTATAAAACATCACTCAATTAATTTAAATGAAATTTAAGCATTGACAAGATTTCCAAAATAAAGTACAATTCACTCTCTCTCGAGTAATAAATCTCCAACCTTTGAATCCAACCTATAGACATCTTTATCATACAAATTAAACCTACGGATGCATAAAATCAAGAAAATCTAATTAAAAGTCAAAAAGCTTTAGAATCCCTATCTCTAGGTGATCCCAAAACCTTTTCTCACTACTAGAAAAAAGGGGTTTAATGACGCTAAAAAGCGTCGTTAAATATATCTATAGTGACGCTTTTGTGCTCCTGACGCTTTCAAAGTGCGTCGTGCGTATGGCCGTCACAATAGTGTCATCAAATATCATCTATTGTGACGGAAAAAAGCGTCATAATAGGTCTTTTAAGTGACGCAAAAATGTGTCAGAAACTCATGTTATTATGACAACACTTTAAGTTACAATAGGTTGGTTTCTATTACATATTTATATGTCAGTAAAAGATCGTTAATATGACACTGTTATTGGTCACAAAACGTTTTTGAATAACGACATTTGACGTCATGAAAATTGGAAAATATGTCACGCTTATACCGTCATAATAAAGCTCTTGAATGACAGGTTTGTGTGTCAGGAAAATAGAGTTAAAATGACAAAATAAAGCGTCACCATAGACTTCTATCATGACGGATTTTAGCGTCATTAAAACTTAATAGTCCATGGATTAAAAAAGCGTCACTATAGATACATATATCATGGCGGATTTTAGCGTCATTAAATCTTAATAGTATGACAAAAAAAAGTATCACCATAGACTTCTGTAATGACGTATTTTTAGTGTCATGAAACCTTTATAATATGACCAAAAAAAGCATCACCATAGAATTCTGTAATGACGTATTTTTAGTGTCATGAAACCTTTGAAGTATGACAAAAATAAGCGTCACCATAGATTAGCCATATGAATAAATAAATTAAATATTTCACAAAAAATCCAAAAAAATATTTTTTTGTCCCTGTCGTATATATATTATATATATAATAATAACACACAATTATTAAATAGACATCATTAAAAAGTCAACGCAATCAAAAGTAACCCATATTAAAGAGTAATCCTATAAATTTCATAACATTCAAAAATTGTCCAAACATAAGTACTAAGTATTTAGATACATGGATAAAGCCAAGCATTAGCCCTCGAAAAAACATAGTAGCATTAGTTTATCTTGTCCCACAAAAGTAGATCATTTGACCAAGCATTAGGCCTTCCAAATAAACATAGTAGCAATAATATGTTTTCCATAAAGCCAAGCATTAGGCCTTCCAAATAGCTTCGACACTGGAATACGTATTTAATCTGCTTCGCGGATCTTCACCTACAATAATATAGAATGAATTTAGTAAAAATATTATAAAATATTCTTAGAAGGAAAAAAAAATTAAATTAATTAACAATGTAAGAGATTAGAGAATTACCAAGTGTCGTGGCCAAGCGATTCCTATTCCAATGGAATCTCCAATAGTTTGAATAAAATCTACTGGTCTCAACAATTTCTCGTCCCAATGAAACGGGACTAGAACCATTACTTCACACCAGTCCTCACCCAGTAGTACACCCCCAACTTCATGGGATGGGTCCACACTTTGAATAAAACCTTTGGCAACTATTTTGGATGTATCTAACATGCTTAAAAGTGACACATAGGCATGAACCTACAAGATATATTTTTATTCAGTTAAAAGTGAATTAGGAAAACAAGCCAAATCGCTCATGCTCACTAGATAAAGAAAAGTAGACTTAGATGCTTAAAATGCTATATAATACTCAAAAAAGCCAAAAGATTGCATAATAGACATCATATCCAATCTTTATGCCAAAGCCAAAAGATTGCACAATAGAAATATTAGACATATCATGAATAATACGGTAGAACAATGAAATAGGACATCAACCTATATATATATGCATACTTTGCTATAAATACAAACAAGTAGCACAACCATGATATTGTAATATTTTGTATACCCTCAATGTGGTGGTGTTACTGTTAGAACCCATTGAGGGAACTCTTGAAACAAGTGGGGATGAACAATCTCTCTGAGACACTAACATAGCACGTATCTCAGCAAGCTCTTTTGCTTGTTCACTCAACTGTGCTTTCATGCTTGTAAGTTCTTCTCTTTGCTCTTGAATAATACGAAAAGAAGTGGTACGACTTGGAATTTTACCCCACACATCCGAAGGATGAACACCGATGCCAAACGTGCAGACCCTGCCATATCTATCTAGTCCAACAACTTGGGAGAAGATATCATTTGGACCAAGTCTATCTTCTGAGCCAGGGGGGAGTTGTGAACTCCTTTCATCCATTTCATTCTTTAAGATGAATAAGAAATCACAAAAGTTAGTCTGTATTGTGACAATTTATAGTAATATTTAGTGTAAGCAACAAAACGGAGTACATATACTTCAAGAATGCATAATATTGGGGAAAAGTCATAGAATCTCAAATCTACATATTAAGGCACATTGAAGCGAGGATATGACTCAAGTTTTCAACCTCCTCAAGATTTCAGCTATTGTGACACCTAGCTCCAAGTTGTCATACATATCAGAGACATACAAGACAAGAAAACCAAATAATGGCTGAAAATAAGCAACACATATATGCAAATGTCCTACCCTCAAGTTGAACATATGCCAATTGATCCCAGCAAATCAGGAGAATTAATTAACATGTTATTTGCAAAATTGCTGCACTGACAAGTGAGATTAGCAAAACTGTCCACTTTTTTACAGCACAGTAGCATCCTCCCCTTTTTCTCCTCCAATATCAAAGCAATTGACAACAAGTAACCAAGCTGTAGACAAGTAAAAAGAGTAAAGGCAAATGCTGCCATCTTATAAAAGGACCACGTAGTATCAAATAAAGCTGAAAATAGACTGAAAGTGGCTATATATGTATGCTGAAAATAGTTATGTTTCTTTGTTTACAAGAATTGTTTGGTGTGGCTGCTGAACAAAATGGTTGAGTCTAAAATTTATTTATAATTTTAGGGAAGGTATTGAACTGATTTTTGGAGGCTTTGAATGCAAACCAAGCCATAAGAACAAAAAGAATGAAAATTGGTTGTACAATGTTCTTCAAAAAAACTGTTTTACCAAAGTTGGCTTTGTGCTCTGTTTGAATAGTTCTGGAATAGCTGGGTTTAAGGGATGCCTAAAACCCAATGATTGTTGTCTCAAACATGAATTCAGAATGCTCAGATGTGGTAGGTCATGTAGAAGAATTGAAAAATAGAATTGGTGCAAAATGGGAACAAACAGTGTATTCTGTTGTGTCCTATGTAAAGCAAGTCTGTTATTTCATTAAACTGTACCAAATGGCCATGGATTCTGGAAACCTATGACTTGAACTTTGTAGGTAATTGTCTTAGGAAGATTTTGAAACAAATTTGACATGATTTGGACTTGTGGGTAGAAAGTTATGCATTTTACGCCATAGACTGCCCAGGCTGGAAAGCAGAAATTATGATTGCATTTCCAAGTTCATAAGGCTATTTGGTACCATTTAATCAACAAATAGAGATGTCAGCAATTACATTTTCCAGAAGCTAAGTATGAGTACCTTTAGTGTTCCCACAAAAAATGCTGCCAAAAAATTTCTAACATCAAAGGCTTGAGATTAGGTGACTGCTTCAGAGATCATAGCTGTCCTTAAGGACATTTTGGAGTAAAACAGCCTTGACAATTAAACTACACAAAATAGCTGGGCTGTTTTTAGTATTTAGTGTTCACAACTTTACATAGGTGGCTTCTATAAATTTTTCTTCATATCAAAATTAAGGTAAGACTTTATCTTTGGGAACAAAAATTGATCTAGACATAATAAGGTTCAATTTCATATAGGCTTTCATGGTTGAAAATGAAAAATTCTGTTTTGATGTTAAGTTGGAAATTTTGTTTTTGGTGCTCTTTTGAGTAAGGGTAATAACTGGCCAGCAAATAACTCGTTTCCCATATTTTTTCTGCATTTTGAAGAGGTTAAAGTGCAGCAAACAAAAACAGTAAATAAATTCGGATGTTGCATGACAAAATGAATAACAGAAAACAGAAATGCTAGAAATGAATTTACTCACTGTTTGTGGTTATGGATAATTGTAATTGTTGGGAATTGTCTTTGAGAAGTTGAACTTAAGTATGTTTTGAGAAGTTAGGGAAGTAGTGGAATACAATTGAGAACATGAGGTCCATATATGGGGTTCGAACTTTCCTGAATTCCTAATACTGCAGGCAGCAAGTCAATGGCCCTCAAGCCACTAGAATTAGTAGAGAGGTTGAAACTTAGAGAGCTAGAGACTCCAACAGCTACAATAGAAATTTTTGTATGGAAAACATTGTATAGTATGTCGCAAGGATATTCAATGGTCATATAGAATTTCAAGCACAACATTTTTTGAGAACTCAAAACAAATAGAGAGAGTTAGATGCATTGAATATCTCCATGGCAGAGGTAGCATTTAGTTCTAAGAGAAGTTTTGCCTAGATCAAAATAGATGGAAAAACTGCTTTCACTGCTTTCACTCCCTACAACTTTTACTACATGATGAAAGATCTGTAAAATGTTAACACAGGAATCTGGAGGATGGAAAATAGAAAGATTTATATCAAACAGATATGCATACACACACACACCCCCACAGTTTGCATTTCTGGAAGATGGAATCTGCATTTCCTGAACACACAGTTTGCATGCCAAAAAAACCTAACGCTTTAACCAAACTGCACAAATTATGCCACACGAATGAAGACACTACCACACACACAACAATAGAACCCTCACACACAACAAAATAAAACACTTTAGCTAACCAAGCTGCAGGAAAAACTAAAACAACAACAAGTTTGCATGCAAAAAAAAAAAAAAAACTGACCAAAACTGCATTTTTTAACACTTAACAAACTGTTTTTTGTACAAAAGCTAACCAAACTGCCAAAAAAAACTAGCCAAACTGCATTTTTTAACACAAACCAAACTGTTTTGTTTAACACAACCTAACCAAACTACTAAAAAAAACCTAACCAAAACTGGATTTTTTAGCACTAACCAAAGTTCATCTAATCACAAAAGCTAACCAAACCGTCGCAAACAAAAACAAGAAAACAGCTTGACTCGCATTTCCGAACACACAGCTTGCATGCCAAAAAAACCCGAGTATAACCAAACTGCACAAATTATGCCACACGGATGAAGACACTACCACACACACAATAATAGAACGCTCACACACAACAAAATAAAACACTTTAGCTAACCAAGCTGCAGGAAAAACTAAAACAACAATAGTTTGCATGCAAAAAAAAAAAAAAACTGACTAAAACTGCATTTTTTAACACTTAACAAACTGTTTTTTGTACAAAAGCTAACCAAACTGCCAAAAAAAACGTAGCCAAACTGCATTTTTTAACACAAACCAAACTGTTTTGTTTAACACAACCTAACCAAACTACTAAAAACAACCTAACCAAAACTGGATTTTTTAACACTAACCAAAGTACATCTTATCACAAAAGCTAACCAAACTGCTACAAACAAAAACAAGAAAACAGCTTGATCGCATTTCCGAACACACAGCTTGCATGCCAAAAAACCCAAGTATAACCAAACCGCACAAATTATGCCACACGGATGAAGACACTGCCACACACACAACAGTAGAACCCTCACACACAACAAAATAAAACACTTTAGATAACCAAGCTGCAGGAAAAACTAAAACAGCCACACACACAACAAAGCAGCCCATACATTCAACAGTTCACACCCCCCATGCACAAATTCAGTCCCAATCTCATTGGATCCCAAACTTCAAACATTCAAAGTTCAAACCAAACATCTCCTGAACAGTCCCAAACTCCAAACATTCAAAGTTCAAACCAACATCTCCTATGCAGTCCCATCCAAACTCCACACATTTAACACATCCAACTACGAAAAACGGCATATTCCAATAAAACATAATTGTCCCATGTAACTATAAAGAAAGGCATATTCCATTAAAACAAAATCTAATGAGTCATATGCATGATTACCACTACACTCGCCACATGAGAGTTGGAAGAAGTTCCGCTGGCATCCGTGTAACACTTCTTGAACATTTGTACACGGGTTGGAGAATGGCCTTGCTCCATTGCCTGCATAATCCAATTTCTGTAAGTACTTAATAGAGGCCAACATATCATTCAAAAATATGAAGAAGTTACCATATCATCACGAATTTGATTGTAAGGCTTCTTCCCTGTCCTATGATTCATGTTCTTCATATTTCTGTTCCTTTTATTCTTCTCTGCCATTGCCTGAATTTAGAAAATTCAGTCATCAATAGATTTGACATGGACATCAATGTATCAATCAAGAAAGAGTATGAACACGTGTTCGTACCTTCCCTTCAGCTGAATCCCACAATTGAAGGAGATTAGTCCACTGAGCGTGAATCACGCGATCATCGGTGCATGGAGTTTGGTGATGGATGTCTTTTGTTGCATCATACCATTCGCTCTTTAATGATGCTTTCCAGGTCCTCTATTTTATGCTAATTAATCTTAGGATAGCAGGCTTAAGACCAGGCGGTACATTAAACTTCTCCTACACATGGACAAGAAAATAACAAAACTCAAATACATATTACTATATAATGTACTTCAATATTAGAACAAAACGTCAAATACCTTCACAACATTGAACATCTCATTCTTGTTGTCTCGAGGAATCTGAGACCATGATTTGATATCTATCGGAGCGTACATTCCATTCCTTGCTATGGTTCCCAAATATTCGGTCAATTTACTACAGTTTGTTCCCACCGGTTGTCCAAACTTGTTGAATTCAACCTCCAAAGGCTTCGCATTTCAAGGGCGGCCCCAAATAGAGGTCATATAGGTTGGTCCTCTCTTGCGAGCTGTCTCGCATCTCCTTGTACTTACTTCTCACACAAAAATTTGAGCGAGGACTCATTAGGTAATACAAAAATATAGAAAGCATATGAGAAGCTAACAAATATAAATATACCTTAACTTTCGCTTTGTTGCAGGACTTGACCCTCAACCTCTTGTACAACATGGGCAGAGGTAATTTCATCAGCCTCTTGTACAACATGCGCCTCGATACTGCAATCACCACATTGGTTAGGTTGACTGGTACTTCTTCTTCTTCACCTAGTTCTTGCCATGCCTGGATTCAAATCTGGGCATCAAATGTTCGCACCAAAGATCAGTAATTTCATATCCAAAAAAATCCCCAAAAATAACACAAGACATTTATCAACTATGTTAAAAAAAAAAAAAACAGCAAACAAACATACAGAATGCATAGAAACATATTATATTACTTGCAACATGGCATAAACAATGGAGAATGAACATTGTATCTCATATTACAACCATTTACAATGTACACAACTACGCCTTGAATAGAATGGTTCTCAAAACAAGTTTGGACAACAAAAGCAACTTATAAAGTAAAGATTGTTCAAGTAGCTGTAATTTCAACTTCAACTCCATCGACCCCTTCAGCAACCCAGCTGACTTCCTCACTTCCCAAATCTGCCTGGATGTTACAACTTTCACTCTGCAAATAACTCTCAACATCAACTACGGACCCCATGTTATACACAACTCTCGGATTTGTGGTTATAACAGTTTGCCAATTACTTTCAGTCGGGTCTCCAACGTAAAAGACTTGCGTTGCTTGAGAAGCTAGAATGAAAGGCTCTTCATGGGGCCTAACATCAGTGAAATTGGCCAGAGTAAAGCCCTCAGCATCTTGCTTCAACATTTTCCCTGTTGATACCCAATTACATCTGAACAACACAACTCTACGCCCGTCTCTATAATCTAACCCAATCACATCTGTTAATTTCCCCAAATAAGACACATCACTTGAAATTGGATTTCTGTCCCTAACGCTTGAGAAACTAGTTGTTGTTGCATTTACGTAAACGCCACTATTTTGTGTTTTCCTTCTGCGTTCAACTTCTACGATATGATATCGAAAGCCGTTCACCAAGAACCTATCGTATTTAAGACCAATGCCATTGGGTCCTCTGGCCAAATGCTTCAAATCCTTAGAAATTATATCATCATCATTGAATTGCAATGCCTTCACCTAGGAAATCAACAAGAGTCAATGTAAGCTTAAGCATCATTAAAGTATAACTTAAGCATGCTACCTGAGATGAATCTTACATAATTGCAAAACTAATTCGCAAATTCTTCACTATGGATGCACTCAATTTCATGCAAACTTGCACGAGGATGCCTTTGTTCCACTAGTCCATGATGCTGGCTGCATATACATACTATGCATTAGTTAAGCGTGGCTTCATGGCCACTAATCTAATGAAGAATATAAATCCTCTATCTTATACGTACTCTAAGTAAGGTTTTACAGCGTGAGAATTAAACAACACATATTGATGTGCTATCTTCAATGTGTCTTCATCAAATTTTGTAGGAACTCCTTTTCCAAGTGAACGTCCAGTTGGTTTGAAAATATCTAACCCAGCATAGGAATTGGCTTCATGATCGTCATTCCTACTTGGTCGGTTGAACTTTGTCTCCACATAGTCAGCAAGATATAACGAGCAAAATGTCAAACATTCCTCAGCCAAGTACCCTTCAGCAATAGAACCCTCTGGGCGACTCCTATTACGAACATAGGACTTTAACGTGCTCAAATACCTATTTAAATTCAACTTTCATACATTAGTTTCAATGTCATTGATGTTCATGTTTGTAATCGCAAGAAAGAATAACCTAAACATTAAATGAATGAAACGTGTACCTCTCTATAGGATACATCCATCGATAATGAACCGGCCCAGCTATCCTAGCTTCGGATGCTAAATGGACAGTAAGATGCATCATGATACTGAATGATGAAGGAGGGAAGACTCGCTCCAATTCACAAAGGATAATTGCAATCTCTTGCTCTAATTGAAACACTTCATTCGGATGAAGCTCAGTGCAGCACAACTTTCTAAAGTATCTACTGAGCTTTATTAAAGGATAGCGGACAGCCTTAGGTAAAACTTTTCTTAGAGCGATTGGCAGCAATTGTTGCATCAAAATATGATGGTCATGGCTTTTAAGTCCAGAAAGCTTAGGTGGATTAAGGTGTACGCACTTAGACAAGTTGGCAGCGTATCCGTCCGGCACCTTAACACCTTTCAAAGTCTTGCAAAATGTCACTTTATCCTTCTTACGTAGTACAAAAGAAGCCGGTGGTAAATACACCTTACCATTATCCCTCTCAACGGGATGAAGGTCGGATCGAATACCCATATCCTTTAAGTCGAGAGGTGACTTAAGGTCCCGTTTCTTATCCACCTCCAACAATATTGCGCATATGGTTTCAGAAACGTTCTTTTCAATATGCATTACATCAAGATTATGGCGCATCAAATTGTCCTTCCAATATGGCAACTCGAAGAATATACTTTGTTTCTTCCAATTATAGGGCAATTGCTGGTTATCATTGACAGCCCTTCCAAATTTGATCTGTTTTCCATCCAACTCATGCAATATTGTATCCCCAGTCAATGCAGGCGGTGGCCTTCCATGTTCTTGATGACCATCAAATGACCATGCATCATATCGAAAACGATGAGTAGGAGACAAAAACCTACGATGCCCCATGTAGCAATGTTTGGCACCATTCTTCAACCATTGAGATTTTGTCTCCTTATGACATATAGGACATGCTAGCTGCCCTTTAGTACTCCACCCCGACAAATTTGCATAACCAGGGAAATCACTAATTGTCCACAACAATGCAGCACGTAGCTGAAAATTCTGCTTCGAAGATGCATCAAATGTTTGCACGCCTATGGCCCATAGCTCTTTCAATTCAGCAATTAGCGGTTGTAAATAAATATCAATATTATTACCGGGAGCAGATGGACCAGGTATCAACAATGATAGTATGAAATACGGTTGCTTCATGCACATCCAAGGGGGCAAGTTGTAAGGCATAAGTATCACAGGCCAAGTACTATGAGCAACATTCATATTTTTAAAAGGATTAAAACCATCGGACGCCAATCCCAACCTCACATTACGTGCATCTTTTGCAAAATCAGTATTTATAGCGTCAAAAGCTTTCCAAGCAGGTGAATCAGCAGGATGCCTCATCCGACCATCATCCATGCGCCCTTCTGCATGCCATCTCATGGAAGCCGAAGTCTTGGCTGACATGAATAGACGTTGTAGTCGAGGTTTCAAAGGAAAGTGCCACAGAACTTTCTTTGCAATCTTCCTCTTCTCTCCCGTTGAGTCATTTTCAGAAATGACCCACCTAGACACTTTACACGTTTCACAATCCTTCCGTCCTTCCTTATCCCCCCAGTACAATGTACAATCATTAGGACAAGCATCTATTTTTTGATAGCCTAAACCCAGTTGCTTCATCAATTTTTCAGCTTCATAAAAAGATTTAGGAAGTTCAACACCCTCGAGCAATGCTTCTCTCAACAAATCAAGTAGCATATCAAAATGCTTGTTAGACCACTTCCCTGCGCACTTGAGATGAAGTAACCGAATGATGAAGGCAAGTTTAGAGAATTTCTTACAACCTGGATACAAATCTTGTTGAGAGTCATTAATTAGCTTGTAAAATTTTTCAGCATCTGCGGCAGTCGAAATACTTTCTTCATCTACATTTCCACAAGGTGGGACCCCAAAAGCATCATGCAACATTGCTTCCATGTCATCAGGCATAGAGGCTACATTATTTGAAATGGGCTCGGAGTGTGATGTACTTAAACTAGGTGTAAAAAGTTCTCCATGTGCTATCCAATGTGTATAGCCCTTAATAAATCCAACAACAATCAAATGCTCCCTGGCCTCAATTTTTGTCCTCATTACTCCGTTTCCACATTTTAGACAAGGACATAATATCATTCCATTTAAACTTGCGTTGTTTATTGCAAAGTTTAAAAACCTTTCGACTCCATTTTCATATTCAATGCAATTCCTTGGAAGTTTCATCCAACCCTTATCCATACTTTTGAAACTAATTATCCAACTCAAACGCCAGCGACAAATGGAAGAGAATTTACCTATGTTAGGATCACATTAGAATACAAGTGGAGAAATCCCTAAAAAAACAGCAAGCAATACCTATTACAATAAATAGGAAGAAAGTTCTAATATGTTAAGTGGTGCGTGAACTTTCTAATTTGAAGTAGGAAGAGGCTCTACTTGAAGATAAGTGGTACGACTCGGTCCTGGAATTAATAGAGAATATGACAAAACATATACTACTATAGAAAAAGCAGCCTACTGTATTGAGCAGGGTGAGCAAGAGATAGACTTAGGTTGTTTGGTTGAAAGAAAAAATCTCACCGCCTCAACCTGAATCTTGGTGCATCTTTATTCTTCTTTCATCCCATTCCTCAAATGATATATGATGATATTATTGGAAACCTTTAGGTCTCTAATGAACCAATATTCTAGATTATTACACAACTTTATTATTAAAAAAAAAAAAGAATTCGTTTTTTTAGTGAATGAAAAAAGGCATGTTTTCTTGGTGAAAATTTGAAGTGTAATTACTTAGATATGATTAAATTGAAAAGGAAATATGATTTTAAAAAGAAGAATGATTTTAAAGGCCGATTGATGGACAGAAATTAGTTTGCAACAATAGTAAAGTAGGATGAACAAACTGTAGTAATTTAAATAGACACTAGTAAATGCCTTTGGAGTCTTGCTATATGGGCTTATGACTGTTGCATTCATATGTGCTGTCTAAGTTTCTGACTAGATCACTAAGAGAAGAAGAGTAACATACCAAATAGGGCAGTGGAAATTTGATATTGGTCCATAATTTCTACTTGAAATAGTGCAGGATTTCGGCTAATCGTAACGAGTAAATTTTTTAGCTTATGTTGATCAAGAACAGATGCGACCAATTTTGATGATTTCGGTGCTTAATGTGATTTACTTTTCTTGTAGAATAGAGCAGAAAACACTTATCATTAGGTTATGAATTCCTTCAAATGTCTTTGTATTGCTGCAATGAAAGAAACAAGGAAAAATAAAAGTCAAGATTCTTTTTTTTTTTTTACAGATTAATTAATTGAATTTTCTCCGCTAAAACTCTGAGAAATTGAAAGAATCTATATATCCCAAACATATCTTACATAATCTATCATCCTCATGACAAAATCAGTTCAAGAATTTGAATTTATGTTTAGATTCTCAGTCCCCTCTTCGTTTAAGCAATCACCAGGATGAACGGACTGCATACTTCTGCTTAAAAGAAACAAAGCAATACAGTTACAAAGATGGTCAACTGATTAACGGACACTTCATACTTCATTTGTAGAGAATAAAACCCACAATTTCCCTAATTTCAAAAACTACCAATCAACAGCATCCATTGAGCCGTAAACAAATCTGAATTAGAACTTATTTTAGTCATTGAAATGCAATTGTTAGGATCATCAATACACAAGAAACAGTAAAATGCACATACAACTACCTTAAACTTCTCTTTTTATTACATTAATTCTATACATCACAACTTATCCCAAACACCTATGCCAAATGGACTCAACATATTCCAGTAAGACAAACGGAAGATAGAAAACCTTTTCTATCATTCCCATAACTGCACAAACAACAACCAAATCTGAATAAAAAACTTAAGAATAGAGAAGAACAACTTCTAGCTGAGATAACCAAACTAGTGGCTAAAATGCCTGAAGTAAGGACTCCAAAATATTGACCAAATTCTAAATTGAACATGCAATTTTTGCAACCAAAAGAAGAGAAAAAAACTAGAGCCATTTAACAACCAATTACATACCACAAACTGTGAACAAACTGATTTCAAAAATGGGATTTGCATAAGTCATCATCACTATTAATATGGAAGGGTTAAAGAACTCTAGAACAGAAAATCTAGCAGTGAATAGAAAGTTGAAAATAAGACAAAATTCTTTTGAAGCACCATTTCCAGCACTCTAGAACACAACAACAAGGATTCAAAAAAAGCCCCCAAAGAATAATCAAAGAGTACTAAAGAAAAGAACTTTAATCCTTTAGAAATATAGGTGTCTCATTATCATCTTCTTCAAAACTATAGTTTCCACACAACTACAAGCAACTCACCATTCGCTAGGGAACTATTTCAAGTTGCAAGAATTCAGCTACAAAATCTCTCACAATTCAAATAAACAATAAACTGCAAAAAAGACACATTTTTTATTGTAGCAAGCGAAAAAAGAGTGACAGCCCAAAAACATAGCACACACAAAATTTATACAGAATTAAAATTAAAATCAACCGACCCACATCCTTGCCTTACACCCGAAAGACCAAGATCCACAAACGCCATTTTAAACCGCATCCAGCAGAATCTTTTTTTTAAAGAAAAAATTCGGCTCGAGAAGAATTACTTCTAAATTCCTAAAAGATAAAAATTCATAACCACATCGGAGCTCTAAAACTCCCCTTCAGACTAAACAATTCAGACTTTGGATATTCGTAATAACCCAATTGTAACATCAACCTATAAATACGTCAACTCAACTACACATACATACGGAGATAGAGAACTCACAGAGTGAGAAATTTGCTGAGGTTAGGTTTTAACAAAAAAGCAGAGGCGTACAGAATCCAAATTGCCTGAAGAATACTTACCAATCTAAAGAGCGGCGTACAGACCGTAGCTCAATAACGCCCCTCTGCAATGCCGATACCGCTTCACACAGTCGCTCGCGCAGAGGACCACTTCAATCGGTTGTGCAGAGAAAATGCTGTAACTTGCGCAGAGGAGTTTGGGCTGAAGAAGCTGCGAATCAAGCTCTATTTCGTCCGATTTCACTCACTGATTTGAAGGAATTCGTCCAATTTCACTCACTGATTTGAAGGAAAAATCCTAATCCCTTCACTGCCCGCCATTGTTGTTGCTCTCGGCGCCTTCTTGAAGCACAACCCTCGTTTTTTTCCTTCCCTCCAACGACGCGCGATTTTTTTTTTTTTGTCAAAGTGTTATGCGCGCCTGAGGATGCTAAAGTGTTAGGAAAAATGTAATTTTTTTTCTTGACACAAAATTGTGTCATAACAGTACATTACCTAATAAAACTACGTCGTATTGATTTAATATAATAACACTTAAAAAGCCAGTGTCATTATAACTATTACATTATTACACTTTATAAAAAATGTCATTAAAAATATGTTAGTAAAACCTTTTTTTCTAGTAGTGTCTATAACTAAGTTCTAAATCCCCTAAACCTTTCTCAAGTTCATCAAGGGAAAACAAATCTATCGAATTAATATAAAAGGGAACCCACCTTATTCATCCTTTCTTAAGTTCAACACAGAGAATTATCCAATCAACTAATTCGATTAATCAAAACCCAAGTGATAAATTACTCAAAATAGACATTAGTTAATCAAATAAATATCCAATACAATAGTAAATCAGGGTAAAACCATTTAATTACAACTCAAATCAAATAAATCCAACATTCCCAAAATCATATCACAATAATATAGAAAAAACTAATAGACAAGGTTTCTCTTCTACTTTGCAATCTTCTTTTGGGTTGCTCATTTCTTCTCAAATCTTTCATTGATCTTCTATTCTCCTCTTTTTTCTTGTGTTTCCAATGGGTTTTTAGATGGTTTTCGTGGGGTGGCTCTCTCTTAGATTCTTCAAATTTGAAGTATTTATAGTTTCCTATTTGAATCCCTAAAATTCTAAAGAATATTTGTTTTCTGTGATATTGCATGGCATTGTGGTAAGTGACCTATACGATGTCATGTATGCTTTAATTCTTTCAATTTGGCTTAAAACGACGTCGTGGGATTTACTGGTGTTGTGTGCTAGAATTCTACACAACGATGTTAAGTATGATTGGCACGCCGTTGAGCTCCTGATGTTCTTCATTTTCTACATTTTGATGACGCATGACGACATGTATGGTGGTGGGGACAACATCATCGACTCTCAAAATTTCAACTTTTGAAATTCAAAAGCTGTATGGTGGCATGCAGCATGAACTTGATGGTGTCGTGTCTGTTCAATATTTTCTTCTTAAATTCTTATATAATCTCAAGCTTTTTATCTTACATAAAACAAAGAGAAATGGAGGATTAATAGCAATATAAAATGTATTTTAGAGACTTTGAAGTGCATATGGTATGTAAAATATACATGTAATAAGTAATTATCACATACTATGCAAAACTTTTGAATGCTATATTTTTTTATTAATTTGCATGACTTGATGCATGGTTCTGTATCATGCCGTGCATTTTCACTAAAGTCACTTTAAAAACTCTTTATACTTTATTTAGACTTCATTAAGATCGTTTCGTAATATTCCAAAACATCTACAAATATCTCTAAACCTTAGATTTCATTCATTCTTACAAAAAATAATTACAAACACATAAATCTACAAAATGAGTGGAAACCATTGCAAATCACATAAACAAACATATAAAAACTAAGTAAAGAAAGTATAAAAATAAGATATCTTTTGCACACAATAGCCACCTCTCATTTCTAAAATGGTGCGTGTCATTCCTTTAGGAAACTCATCGATATATCCTTTATTACTCTTTATTTCGTATCAAAATTTTAATCCCTTACATAAAGCATTCCTAGTGGCTAACATCAAATGATGAGCCAAAAATGTCTTCCATGCAGCACAATATAGGCACTAGAGGGAGGCAATAAAGAAATAAATCTAGGTTTTGGAGGCAAATAGCTTATAAGATATAGCACCATTACTAGAAAGCAAGAAGACAATAGAATCCAAGTAGGTGTATAAAGTAAAATTCAATCATAATAGTGATAATAGTAAGGTGAAGTAATATAAATTGTGACTGGCGGCCAAGTGTTTTACATAAGTTGAAGGCATAGATTTAAAAAAAAAAAAAATTGTGTTGATAGTTAAACTAGTTATAATCAAGTCTGTCTTAGCAGTGGTAGTAATCAAAAGGTAAAAGATATAATGCCCCACCCTAAGTATTTATTTAATGGAAGAATTAATTAATGTAATATAGATATATGGATGGTCTCTAAGACAATAGAAGAAAAGCATTAAGTGGGGCTCAATAAAAAAGAAGAGAAAAAATTTTGTATATAGATGGCCAATGGGGCCTAAGATACTAATTGGAGATGGCCAACTACATTTAATGAAGTTAGATCTTTGTAGGAAAACTATTTGACTTTAGAAAAAGTTATTTTACTATGCATGATTAAGTGAAGCTTCCTATATTTTTCATAAGCTTCTTAGACTTTCTATAAGCTTCCTACACTTTCCAACCTCTTTCATTACCTTCTTCTAAGTTCTACACCCTTCTAATGACAAGTCATAACGGAGAGATTCTACAGCCTTCTAAAGATTTCCAAGTCATGAAGGAAACAAAATAAAAGGAGAGAAGAGGGAAGAAAAGGAAAAATTAGGAGAAAAAGAAAAAGAGAGGAAAACTAAGAGGAAAAAAAGAAAATGAGGAAAAAGAAAGAAAGATAAAAGGCCGAGAGAGAGAAAGAGAAAGGAAGGAGGAAAGAAGTTGGAAGCCTTGGTTTCACTCATTCAAGAAGGTAAAACTCCTCCCCCCTTTAAGTTAAAGTAGTTTTAAGTTTGATGAGGATTGGTTTGATGCATGTTTTTATGGGAACATGAAAGTATGATAAGAATTATGGTGGAATTATAGTTTGTGGATTCTTTGAAGAGGCTTGATGATAGGTTGCAAGAGAGGAAGTTATTGTTATATTTTATACTTCATTTGATGTGTTTTGAAGTGATAGCAATGTTGAGAATTGGCCTAAGTTTACTGAATAGTTAATGGAAAGAAGAAATTATATATGGGTACATATTGGTGACTAAATACAAGCTATAACAATTTTATGTAACTATGGATTCCTTTTCATTGTAGTTTGGCAATTAAATTCTTGTGACTGAACCTAAACATGTCTTGAAATGTTGAAAATGGTTTGTAGTAGTTTTGTGGGATTATGGTCGCCAAGAACACTCTAGCATTAAAGAATACCAAAACTGTCATTATAAAGGAGTGAAAATCTTGTTTTAACATTCTTGAAGAAAAGGTTAATGTTTGGACGGTTAGGAACTGTTAGGGGGAAAACCTAGCTAAACTATCTTAGTTTAGATATTAAACAAGGTCTTGGAAGGCTTAGACATGATAGGATATGTTGAAGAATTTTTAAGAATGAACTAAGTAACCTTAAATGATCCTATTTTGCTCACTAATGCAAGCTGTCTATTTATGTTGAAAATTGAATAGAATGGCTAAGGACATTGAAGTTTCATGAGCTAGAACTTGTAGATAAATGTCTTAAGAATATTTTGAGACAAATTTGACTTCATTTAGACTAGTATAGCAAGAGCTATGAAATTACCATAGGAGATTACCATGGTGTGTGAATTGGCTACCTATATTTATTTAATGAAGACTGCAAGTTATTTTAATGTATTTTGGGGCTCATGCATAGATAGGAACCCTAGTAGTTGAATCTCCTTCAAGCCTTTGAAGTAAGGAATGGAATAGTATAGGTTTTGTGGGGTGTTTGGTATACCATATTATCCTTAGAAATTGGTACCAACTGCCGAACCAATTTCTAAGACTCTATATCGAATGGCACCAACAAAGTTGAAAGAATTGAAGAAACAATTACAAGAATTATTGGAAAAGGGATTTCTTCACCCTAGCATATCACCTTAGGGAGTGTTAGTGCTATTTGTGAGAAAGAAAGATAGACTTTGAGGATATATATAGATTATTGAAGACTAAATGCTTTGGTGGTGAAGAATACATACCCATTACCTATAGTGGATGAGTTATTTAATCAATTGTAAGGTAATGGATGTTATTCTAAGTTGGACATAAGATAGGGGTATTGTCAAGTTAGGATACGAGAGGAGAACATTCCTAAGACTACGTTTAATATACGTTATAGGCACTATGAATTTGTGATAATTTGATGCGTGTTTTAAGTGCATTGAAAATAATATAAACAATCCACAAAAAATAAGTTTTAAAATTAAAATGCTAAGTACTAAAACCATACATATGGGTAAGTATACCCAATACATAATATTGGGAATACCAAATATCGAGTTTATAGGAACTTAGCAGTTATCACTAATTTACTTTAATCTCATTATCTAGCTAAAATAAATAAAAAAATAAGGTAAATAAAACTAATTACGCTAAACTAAACTACTAACATAGAGAGTACTTCGGACCCACACTAGAAAAGTGACAAGGATAGTTAAGGAATAAGAATATGGGAAATGCTATGTACAAGAAAGAATCCCTTCAAAATATATCAAGTACAGAATAGATCACTATGTTTAACAAATCCCAACTCTAGCATCAATATGAGTTTTCAAGAATAAATCTCACATTTTCTTGAGTTACGAGATTCATTTCCTAAGGCTCAATTAATTGGTATTTCTATCTA
The DNA here is from genome assembly GCA_026120185.1 of Voacanga thouarsii. NCBI lineage: Eukaryota > Viridiplantae > Streptophyta > Magnoliopsida > Gentianales > Apocynaceae > Voacanga > Voacanga thouarsii. The sequence goes on from JANUWF010001937.1 coordinate 1,639,120, forward strand.
ATCAACCTAACCTAATAAAGTATTACATACACTCATCACCCAATAGGTAGCTGGAAGTCCCAATATCCCTATCTCTAGGCAATATTGAAAACTTATTGACTGTCAAGTTCTAATCCTTCAACCTCTTTCTCAAATTAATCAAAGGAAAATAAAATAAAAATCATATAAACATCAACATTGTTAAAGTATAAAACAAAGAAGAAGAAAGAACTTCACTCATAGACAAGATTTTGAACTCTTTCTTCCTTGGATTTCCTTGTACAATCCATTCTTCTATATGATTCTCCAAGATCCTCCCTTCCTTGGTGTTCCTTTAAGCTTCCTAAAGGATTTTTTAGTTGCTAGCCAACTTAAATTGTGTTTCTAGGGCATATAGTAGTGTATATATAGTGTACAATGAGAAGAAATAACAAAAATCATTGAAAAATGCAGATCCGCGCATTTTTTGATACAAGTGGGCTATCCAGGGACGTGGACTTCCCTGGGCTGCTAGGTTGTCCATAGACCAGGTGGCCCAGGGAAGTTCCACTTCCTTGGGCTACCAAGTTGTTGGACTAGGCATGTATATGGTTTGTTCTAGGTAGCCGAGGAAAGTTATACTTCCCTGGGCCGACTTTATTCTGTACAAACAAAGTCTTTGTTTGCTCCTAGGTGGCCTAGGGATGTTTAACCTTCCTAGGTTGCTAGGTTAGCCCCTAGGCCACCATTCTTGTACAATACAAGGTACTAGGTAGTCTAAGGAAGTGAGACTTTCCTAGGCTTCTTATTTTATTTGGTCTTCTTTATTGTTCTTCTATTTCTGCTCTATTTTCATTCACTTTCATCTTTATCATCTCTAATTGATATTTTCTTATTTCTTACAAAAAGAAGATATGAAGGGTGTTGTGAGTGGTGTTTTAAACAAGAATTTATCATAATTAAAGCACAAAAATACTAGAAAATATGTAAACGATAAGCCTACATCACACACATGCATATATAAATCTTTGCTTGCCCTCAAGCAAACCACACTTATTCACAAACACAGAATTAACTAATATAAGGGGGTTGGGATGCATATCATATTTTATTGCATATTTAAATATATTTTTTATATGATTTTATGTGCTTTAGATTTGTGTTTTATAGTCTCGAGGGCTTAATTATGTTTATTGAGTAAGAAGGGCAAAATGATAATTTTTTCTTGAGGTGAAAATAAGGAGATAGCTTGAGGATTAAATAGGAAAAATATTTGGGAGAGAAAATAAGAAAAAGAGTTATTGTGGTTTAATGGTTAGAGTTATGGAATTAATTCTTGAGATCTTTGGTTCAAATTCCATCATTGGGCTTTAGCATGATTAAATTTTATTTTTGTTTGGGAAGGCCATATTTTCGGCCTTGTGTGCTCTAGGAAAGAGTAGAGGTGTTATCCTAAGGGAGACAAGATTGGAGTATCCTAATCCTACTTTTGTGCCCTACAAAAATTTCTAAGGGAACTCATACCCTTATTGATCCTTAGTTTTCTTACTTCTCAATTCATTAGAATGTTCAATTCATTCAATCCAATTTTATTCCAAAAAATTCGAGCAAAGTGTTGTGGCTTTGAAGGTTCAAAAATGTCTAAGTGTAAGACATCTTGTGGGCCAAAAATGGGTAGGAGTTTTGGAAGGTTCCCAAGAGATTAATCTCCATGATTGAACCTTCAAAACTCCACTCTAACAATATTCATTTTCTTCATGAAGTAATTTGGAATTTTTCCAGCTTCTTATGCATTCAAAGTGTTGAAATTTTCAGCCATCATTCCCTCCCAAATGCTGCCAGAAAAATAGCCCTCTTGACCAGCTTGTAGTCTGAAATTTTATGGCCAAAATCGGACTATACAAATGCTGTGCAAACCAGAAAATTTTCTGGGCAAATTCGCAGCTTTGGTAAGCCTAAACCAAGCTGTTTTCTTCCAATTTTCACCCAGCATCTTAGCCACGTTTTTCCTCCATAAAGAAGGTTGGAAACCAGCCTTGAAAGACCTCTGAATACCCCTTCAAATCTTCTGCAAGCTGACTGGCAAATGGCAGCAAAAGCTGCCCAGAAATTTCCAGCAGCAAGCGAAATTCTGTACAGGAAATTTTCCAGCCTTGCACCATCTTCAGCACTAACCGAAACTTCACCATTTTTCTGTACAAACTTCCCTTGAACAGCCATGAATTGAGCTCCATCATCTTCTCCAACCTTCTACTCGAAAAACCTGTCCATGGCTGCCCCTAAAATATCTCCATCAATTATTCCAATCAAGCCCTTGATTGTAGACCAAAATTCTAGCAAATATATTTAGTAAACTTCCATAAAACATCCCTTAAACAACCAGACATTCCTTCACCATTGTACTCCCTCTTTTCATCCACCATTAAGCCCCTTCAAACAGCTTTCATTCCAGTAGAATCCCTAACCATCTAGTCGGCCATTAGAGCATCCAAAAGCTCTCCTCCATTGAAGATTTTTTTACCATATTTTGTTTCCAAAATTGATTCCCTAAAATATTCTTTTTTGGATTCCAAATAATCAGCCTTCATTTTTCCTCTCAAACCAGAAAATTCAATTGCCAAAACTCCCTCAAAAAATTCGGCCACTCCTTCCTACACAGAATTTCGGCTAGCCCTCTCCCTACTCTCTCCATTCTTTCCAAACCAAGAACACCTACTAACCCTCTCACGCCTAAGACCACTCCAATCTTCTCCAAAAACTCCAGATTACACCTACTAAACCCCTTGAATCCACTTCTGCAATTTTTAACATCAAACACCAAAATCGAAGTCTCACTTTTGGATAAAAAACCAGTATTTTTGTGAAGGCTCAAGAACATCTTCAAGGTAAGCATGATCAATCACACCGCCTTCTCTCATCTTCAACTTCTAATGAATATATATATATATATATATATATATATATAATCATGCTAATGGACTCTCCTTTTCTCTTTTTTCTCTTTCTCTCTCTCTTGGCTGAATGCTCTCCCTCTCTTGGCCAAATGGTGACTTCCACCATGGCCATGTTTTCTTCATCTCTCTTGGACGGATCTAGTCTCCTAAGAGTTAGGATCCATTCGAAGCTACTCCAAGGTACTCATCAATCAAGTAAGCCTCTTCAACCCTCTCTTTAAATTCTAAATTCATGTCTCTAAGATGGTATTAGAAGGAGATGGATTATGATTAGGATTTGAGCATGTGTTGTTGTGATGAGTTGAGATTGAAGCTTGAATAAATATGTGTATATGATGGAAATGGGATTGATATATGAGTTGATTGTCTTGGTTGATTGTATGGCATTTTAGAGTTTAATGCATGCCTCCATGTCGTGAGTGGTATATGTGATCAAGCATATTAGAGATTATGTCACCTTTGGTGAATAGGGTTTATGTTCATGTATAATTGTTGAAGCCATGAATATGTTTATGTTGATAGAGGTTGGATCATGTCTTGGTAAATTTAGATCTATGCCTTTATTCATGTTTTGGATGATTTGATGAATTGGAGTGGAGTATATGTTCATGATTGTGGTTGGCAATAGAAATATGATCATGACCTAGTTGTCCCTAAGCTAATTTTATTTCTTCAATAAAATGATTAATACTATAATTTCTTTTAGTAAATTTCGAAAACCCTAGGAAAGGTGGATTTGGACTATGTTATATAAATAGTGATATTTTAGTCAAATAAATAATGGCTTTTATTAAAGAAATAAAATATATAGATTTTATATAAAATAAAATATATAGAAAATAATAATAAAGCCTTTCATATGAATATTCATAATAGGTAAAATATTAATTTTGTAAATTTTATATTCATAAATACTATTAAAATTTATTTATTATCTATCAATCAAAGCCCATTAAAATTTACTTACAACTAGTTTTAGTTACCAATTATTTTCTAGTAATAATTATTAATAGATTATTATTTTACCTAATACCACCTAGGACCCTTCATCAAATAAACTTTAATTTATTTTTAGCAAGATTTAAACCTTCAACTTATTAGTACCTATTTCCAAAACCCTAATTATTTTAATATCAAACTAGACTTAGCTTATAAACCCTTTTATTTATTATCTGGCCTTAAGCTTAGGACACTAGGATCGTGGTTGCAGTAAGTTAAGCTAGAATTATTTGTAAAGGTGAATCTTGGCTTGAGTTTAATTATGGCTTTGTTTACCCCAGGCGGGGTTAGGTCAGCTGTTGGAGACCTTTGCTTTGAGCAAGGATCAGGTAAACTCCTACATAAAACTTATTTGTTGTAAAAAGTTGCTGTGGCAAGCTAAACCCGAAGTATGTGAGCGCTTATTTTGAAAAAGCAATTAAGGACTGTTTCCTTTCTTATTTCAGTCAAACAAATTATTTGAAAATCAACAAGTAGTTTTACTCAAACACTAAATTATTTCTAAAACTGATTTTGACAAAGACTTTGGAAATCCTTGATTGCCATTTTCAAGTAGAGTTATGTTTTATCAGTTTTCTCCCAAGTGGGATAAACTATGTTGAGTACTCAATAAGGGTAGGCTAGTATTACTAGTTTTGAAGAGTAAGAGTGAGTCTTCTGGTAGGAGGCCACCTCCAGAAGATAAACTCAACTTAGAGAAACGTCAGTACTATTTAGTCATGCCGGGCCGAGCTAGCAGTTTTCAGTCATGTGGATTGTGTGTTGCCAGAGTGGACAACCTGTTTTGTTTGGGTGTAGAGAAGGAGGAGAATTTTACCCGATAGGCCGATCACCTACCTTTTGTCAGTCTGCACAAAGTGTGGCATTCTGACCGTTGTATGGTTATGGGGCCCAATGTGTGGTAACCTATGGCCGCCCTTTTGAGTGGTTGATTTTATTATACTTGTACGGTTGGAAAAGCCAAAACGCCACTCTTGCTTTTGAACATCATTTATTGCTTGCCAGTAGTTCACCTCCCTTTTTGTCAGTTTGCATAAAGTGTGGTATTCTGACTGTTGTATGGTTATGGGGCCCAACGTGTGGTAACCCATGACCACCCCTTTTCAGTGGTTGATTTTAATAAACATGTATGGATGGAAAAGCCAAAACGCTACTCTTGGTTTTGAACATTGTTTATTGCTTGCCAGTATTTCTCTGATGAAGATTTTACACTTTGCATTCATGAACTATTTTCACTGGACACTCAAAGCACACATGGACTTACTAAGATTTTTATCTCATCACCCTTTTTACCATATTTCAGGTCGATCATGCTGTGGAGATGAGTAGCTAGTTGTTGCCTACCTTGGAAGATGTTTTGATATTTATTTTGTGTAATGCTTTGGGAGTTGAGAGTGAACCATTTTTATTTTGGATTTATTCTTGAATTTTTTTGTTGTAATAAGTTTTAAATTTTAAAGTATTGCTTTATTTTTATCGTGTAACCTAGTTATAAAGACCCCTTGTCATTTGGACGGGGCGACATCCTCGGCCCTGTTGGGCCTAGGAAGCGGGGTATTACAAAAATTGTAAAGAGATTATTTCTTCCCCCACTTTAAAATTCATCTCAATACCAATCTATCTAAGTTAATCCCATATATATGCTTATATTAGGCTAGACACAACCAAGAACATCAAAGTAAAATTAAACAAGTTTATGCTAAATAAATATGATTCACTCAATATCTCCAATCAAGAATTCAAATAAAGTGATTTATATGAGATAGTATCAAACGTCTCACTTAAATCTCATAGCTTTTCCAAAGTACATATATTACATACGATACAACACCCTATAACAATACCTTATACTTTGGTATAACAATACAACAATACATTTCACTTTGGATTGGCAAAGTAGGAGCATCTCTTTTTCTTTTTTTTTTTTTTTCATTTTTCTTTCTTTCTATAAGGGAATGCATTTATAGTGATTTTATTTAAATGCTCTTTTGCATCCCTTGAATTTCTTTGCTCTTTGCTTTTCTTTCTTTTTCTTTTTCTTGGGTATTCTTTTCTTTTTCATCACACGTTTTTTGTCATAGGACATGCATTTTGCATTCCTAGAGTCTTTTTTCTCCTCATTTTGGTAGGTGCATTAAACAACCAATCTCTTACTCCTATTTTCCTTTTTATTGAAAATTACAATAAATTATTGAAAATTTCTATAATACAACATACAAAACAAATGAATGAATGAATAGGAATTTCCATGAAATTAGAGATAAGCCTATAGCCTACACTCTATTTCATCTCTAAGTTTTCATTCAATCCCAAAGAATTAAGCTTCACAACATTTTCAAAGGTATAAATAAGATTAACTCATTTATCCAAACTTAGTTTATGTTATGTCCAATATTTAAGTGTACATAAAAATAACATTCCTAGAAAAATCTTAATTAGAACTTCCAAGCAAAAAGATAAATAATAACTCCATCAAACTAAAGCATATCAACACACATACCAACAAGCCTTGAAAACTAACCCAACAACGGGAAAAAAAATTCAAAAAAAGTTTAGCTAAAATGCAAGAACAAGAAATTTATCCCAAAAAATAAGAAAATTTTCAAAATACATAATACAAAATTGTAAAGAAAATATTATTCAACCTCTTCTCCACACTTAAATTGTACAATGTCCTCAGTGGCCATAAATTAAACAATATAAGTATTTTCAATGGGACTAAAAGAAATAAAAGGCAGAAGAATGTAAACTAATAATCCCGAAGTATCTTGAAGCTCAATGTATCATAAGAGGGAGATGAAAATAGTGGTTGTTCAAAAGAAGAAAATCAACAATCCCGCAAAAATAAAGAAAAACACACCAGTATACTAAGGCTAAAGAGATAATAATAAAAAATAAAACAAAACAATAGATAAAGAATATAATTCAAAAGGGAATATAAATAGAAAAAAAATATAAGGAGTTCTCACAAAAATTTATTAATATCAATACTAATAACAATACACAATCATCATATACTATTATATGTACATAAATATTATTAACAAGTCATAAAATCAACTAATATAAATAATACCAAAAGAGACATTAGTACCAAGAATTATATTACTACCAATACAGCAAATCCACAAAATAAATGAACAACCCAACATTTTTACTAAAGGTACACTAAATTAATATATACATGCTAATATACTCTCATCAATGCATAGCCTATATTCATATTAAAACCCTAATATACCAAGCACTAGAAGTATTATTTATACTAAGGGTTCTTATATACAACAAAAGATTGCTATTACAATATCCATCAATCAATTAGTACTATAACCTCCAATTAATACAACATGGTCTCCCAAATAATTCAATAATTAATATCAACACTAAAACCAATACTACCTAAAAAATGACACAAACTCAATAAAATTCCCAAACAAAAATCTAGAGCCTACAAAAATACAACACTAACTATGAAAACCAATCAACTCCTCAAATTATTCACCGATACTATAATCAAAATTTGAACCTCCAATACATATATATATAGTATAATAACAACACCAATATATCAACAATACTTGCACCCTCAAAACCATAATAAAATCCTCAAAACTCCAACACCAAAACAAAAATAAAGAAATCAATTATATTATACAACAATTAACTACAATAACTACTATACAACAAGATCTCCTCAACAATAACAATGATAGTCAATCACAACAACTTTTTCATCCATAAAATACTAACACAACAATAATAATAGTATACAACCACAAGGCCATATATAAAAGTAAGACTTAAATCCCAAGAATTCACTATATATACAATGTCCCAATATAACAATATAAAAAAATAATGATTTAACACATTAGAACCTAATATAATTTACTTATCTCAAAGATAAAAAATAAATAATTGAAACAACATACAAACACGATATAAAAAGGAAAAGAAGTTCATATACAGGTAAAGATTAATATTATGCACAAATAGATAACCAAATATTTACATAGTATTTACCAATATATACATAGCTAAATGAATAAGACTCAAGTATTTCATGAAATTGCCAATCCCCAACAACGGTGTAAAAAGACTTAATGCGTGTTTTATGTACATTGGAAATAGTATGAACAATCCACAAAAATCAAGTTTTAAAATTAAAATACCAAGAACTAAAACCACACATATGGGGAAGTTTATCCATCGTATAGTATAGAGAATAGCAAGTATCAAATTCATGAAAACATAGCAATTAGTACTACTTTGCTCTAATCTCATTGTTTAGCCAAAATAAATGTAGAGATAAGGTAAATAAAACTAATTGCACTAAACTAAACTACTATCATAGAGAGTACTTCAAACCCACACTAGAAAAGTCACAAAGATCATTAAGGAGTAAAAATATGGGAAAGGCCATGTACAACAAGGAATCCCCCCGAAACGTGTAGGTAGGGCCTAAATTCACCTATATTTTTCTAGCTATTTGAGGGTATTTTGTGATATTTTTGAAATAATAGCTAGTTATATTCCTTCCTATTTGATATTTTACCTTTGAAAATGTATTTTGATGATTTTATGCAAAATATAATAAAAATGAAGCAAAACCGTCGAGGGCAAAATGCATGGCCAGCGCCGGCCGTGCAGAGCACAACTAGCGCCGGCCCCTCACTGGGAAAACGGGGCTGGCATAGAGGCACAACTGGCAGTAGCTCAGAGGCATGGCTGGCACCAGCCGTGCACTAATTTAAGATGGCGAGTTTCCTTTTCCATACAGATTTTGGCAAATTCAGTTGGATTCTTTTGGGAACGCTTTCAACAACAGAAAAGGACTCTTATAGGCAATTTTTAGCAACAAAAAATCCTATAAATACAAGAGAATAACATTGTACAAGAAAGTTCTAATTCTTGAGTTTTCATTGTAATATTTTGTAGAACTCCTAGAGAAACACCAAGATTTAGGAGGATCAAGGAGAATTCTTGGAGAAGAAGAGGAGGTTGCTCAAGAAGGTTTCAAGGAAGAAGAAGAAGGCTTACTTGTTTATGAGTGGTTTGTTTCTCTTTTATTTGTAATTTATTGACAATTTGAGATTAATATTTTAATTATCTTTAGAGGATATTCTTTTAGATTCAAGATTTTTTATTGATTTTAATTCTTTGATCAATTGATTATTGTTCTTGGTATTTGATTACTTGTTTTAATTAAGGAATTGATTGATTGATTCTTCTTGTTGACATGCTTGCAAAAAAGGTTGATAGTGGTTTCAATTTAATTAATTCCATATTTGTTATCTCTTAACTTGCCCGCAAAAGGGGTTAATTGTAAAGAATTTTGGTAATCAAAGATTAGTTGATAATTGTTAGAATATAGAGTTATCGGCTAATTTCATGCTTTAAATCACCTAGAATATAGGGATTTATGTGAATATTGATTTTAATGCATTTTTTTGGGTAAATTGGTTAAGATAGAATATATTCACTGATTTAACTAGATGATAGTAATTTCATGGATTGTAAACGAAGTGGGCCTACTTTAATCCTTCAAGATACTAAGATAATAATTAATTGAGAGAATAGCTAGTCAATTATTCTTGTGTATTCAAAGATTTTTATCTATTTACATGTCTTTTTTCCCTGTACTCACTCCTTAATTATCCTTATCACTTTTCTTGTGTGACTTGATTTTCTCAAGTATATTAGGTTATTGTTTTATTTACCTCTATTCCTTTATTTTATTGGCTAAACAATAAAGATTTGAGTCTGTTGATTGGGGGTGGGGGTCTAAGTTCTTGTGGATTCGATACTTGCTATTCTCTATATTATATGATGGGTATACTTGTCTGTGTGTGTGGTTTTAGTGGTTAGCATTTTAATTAAAACTTGATTAATTATGGAATTTGTTGATAATATTTTCTACACAAAAAAACATGCATCAAGTTTTTAGCACTGTTGTCGGGGATGGCCACTGTTGGAAACACTCGTGTCTACTGATTTTGCCTTTTTTGTATTTGCAAATATTACTAACTTTTATTTTTTAGGTACTTTGTGAATATTTCTTTTTATTAGTATATGATTTTGTTTTGGATTTATTTAAATTTTTTCTATTCTTTATTTTTTGATTTGATTTTTATTTTTCTTTGAGTGCTAGGTTGGCATCATCATTGTCAATTATTCTTGGAGAAGTACATAGCATTGGGCCCAAGATCAAATGAGCTACAATGATGATAGATTGGCACAATTGCAAGCTCACGTTGATGTTATGAGTGAGCAACACTTGAAGCATCAATAAATTCCTTTGTTAACAAACCTAATGCTTTGATTACGGGTTATGAAGAATTATCCCAACGAATGAGCTCTAACAAAACACAACTAGCAAAGTTGATTGATAAGATCTACAATAGGGAATTCAAAATTCCAGAAAAATAGGATACAACTCGATTCATGGAGCCCACTAATGCCATTGATGATGTGTTGAGTTTACTATACCTCAAGGAGTTAAATCTTTCAATGCTACATCATACGAAGTCCTTAGAGGATGTTGACGAATTCTACTATTCACCCCATTCAAAGAGAGTTAACTTCGTATTTGTAGATGTGGTACAAAGTAAGGATTTCTTGATTCTATCTTTGAGAACTCAAATACTAAGTTTAAAAGAGAATTTTACTTGTGAAAATTCTTTTGGAAGATTAATTGGCGATTTCAATGTTGATGCATTCATTCGATACTATGTGCACTCATATGTTGAAAAAGATATTTGTGTGTCTAAAGGGATGTTAGAGAATGAGGTTTATATATTTTGCTTTACTGAGAAAAATCGTTTTCATAAACATTACATTTTTCAAAAACCTCCATTCTTTCTATATTCACCATTCCTATCTTCTACTTTCAGCTTTAATTTCTTTTACAATAATATGATGAGGAAATATGATGAGTAGAAAGAGTTTGTATCTTTATCTTGTGTTTGGTTTTGTTAGGTGTCTTTTTCCCTTAGTAATAAGGAGACTATATCCCAGTTTAAGTGTAGGGAAGTGAGTCATTGTGTTTATTCTTAGGAGCTTTATTAGTCTTTCCTAAGTTTTATTTTTGGTGTGTTTTATTTTGGTCATTCTTTTCTTTGTTTTTTTTTTTTATGAGTGTTTAATTTTGTAGGTTTAAATAAAGATTTCTTGAACAAGATCTTCTATTCTTCTCCAAATTTTAATATTTATTGGAGCATTATTGCACTTGGAGAGTATTGATTAACTTTCTATCTCTTTTATCATTTTTGGTCTTTTTGGAGATGCTTTCTTGTATTAATTTTTTACGAATGAGGACATTGTCCAGTTTAAGTATGGGGGACTGATTTGGTGATATTCTTTGTCCAGTTTTTAATTATTTTGGTATTTTCTTAGTATCAAACAATTTTGTTGAAAATTTTAAAAATTTGAAAATTTGAAACTTTGAAAGTTTCAAAATTTTAGAGCTAAATTGAGTTTATTTGTCTATAATGGAGTAATGATTTTCTTTTTAACTTTGGATATAGATTTATCATTCATTTTGATTGGATTTTTATTAAAAAGTTAACTTGTGTATTAAGTTGGATTTTGCTATGTATTGAGCATTGAGGTTAACTTTCGTTATATTAGGTGTTTGAGTTTATTTTATTCTTTGAGTTTGAATATTGATGATATGATGAGTATGGGAAGAGTTGTTGACTAATTCTTGTATTATGGATTAGAAATTTGCTTAACTTTAAGTGATGAATAGGGAACGCGAGGAATATAGAAAAACAATAAGTGAAAAAAAAATTATTGTTATGTGAGAGAAAAAAGAATTGAGTTGAAAAAATGCTCTCATTTTTCTTTTGCTGAAAAGGGGGTTAATATGGAGAGAAGTAACAAGTATTGTTCGGTACACTCTCCTAAGGCTACCCAAAGGCAAAAATGCAAGAAAGAAAAAGAAAATTATTGAAAAAAGATAAAGACTATAAGGGGGCCAATACAGTGCGTGAAGAGAAATCTATTCACTTAAAGCTATCAATTCCTATGTCATTGAAAAAATAAAAGAGTTGAGTGTTTTCCTTATTTCATTAACTTAAGTCGTGTAAATTTGAGTACATAATGTTGGAATTGGTTAAATGGCTTGACTTGTATGATTTATGTTATCTATGTTTTTGCTTGAGGAGTAGGATGATTTTCTTATACTATATATAAACTTGTTTAACTTAACTTTGATAGTCTGTGATTATTTGATTTAATACATGAGTTTACATGATTTTGAAAGGACTGAATGAATGATGAGTTTATGTTTAAGGTTGGAAGGAGAATATTCTTTTATTGTGGATGAATTTGCTAAAGATAAATTAAAGAATCGTTTTGGCTTAAGCTATTTGCTTAGTGTTTTAATTCTTGTTTGTTTAAGAACAAGCAAAGCTTAAGTGTGAGAGAATGTGATAGGGTCTAAATTCACTTATATTTTCCAAGTTATTTGAGGATATCTTGTGATACTTTTGATGTAATAACTATTCATATTCTTTCCTATTTGATATTTTACCTTTAAAATTTTAATTTGATGATTTTATGCAGAATATGATGAAAAATGAAGCAAAATGAATGGGCAAACAGGGCACCGGCCGTGCAGAGCACAACCGGCCCCATCCCTTCACTGGGTAAACGGGGTTGGCGTAGAGGCATAGTTTACGCCAGCTTAGCACAACCGCCCCCATCCCTTCACGAGGAAAACGGGGTTGGCACAGAGGCACAGTTGATGCCGGCTTAGAGGCACGGTTGGCACCGTCTATGCACCAATTTAAGGTGGTGGGTTTCTTTTTCCAAGTAGATTTTGGCAATCTCAGTTGGATTCGTTTGGGAACTCTTTCAACCATGGAAAAGGACTCTTGTAGGCACCTTTTGGCAACCAAAACTCCTATAAATACAAGAGAATAACATTGTACAAGAAAGTTCTAGTTCTTGAGTTTTCATTGTAATATTTTATACAACTTCTAGAGAAACACTAAGGTTTAGGAGGATCAAGGAGAATTCTTGGAGAAGAAGATGAGGTTGCTCAAGAAGGTTTCAAGGAAGAAGAAGAAGGCTGCTTACTTGTTTATGAGTGATTTCTTTTTCTCTTCTTTGTAATTTATTGACAATTTGAGATTAATATTTTAATTATCTTTAGAGGATATTCTTTTGGTTTTATGATTTTGTATTGATTTTAGTTCTTTGATCAATTGATTATTGTTCTTGGTATTCGATTGCTTGTTTTAATTAAGGAATTAATTAATTGATTCTTCTTGTTGACATGCTTGCAAAAGAGGTTGATAGTAGTTTCAATTTAATTAATTTTATATTTGTTATCTCTTAACTAGCTTACAAAAGGGGTTAATTATCAAAAACTTGGGTAATCGAATACTAGTTGGTAATTTCTATAATACAGAGTCATTAGCTAATTTCATACTTTAAATTATCGAGAATATAGAGATTTATGTGAAGATTGATTTTAATGTATCTTTTGGGTATATTGGTTGAGATAGAATATATTCACTATTTAACTAGAAGATAGTGATTCCATAGATTGTAAATGAAGTGTGTCTACTTTAATCCTTCATGATACCAAGATAGTAATTAATTGAGAGAATAGCTAGTCAATTATTGTTGTGTATTCAAGGATTTCTATCTATTTACATATCTTATCTCCTTGTACTTACTCATTGATTATCCTTGTGACTTTTCTTATGTGACTTGATTTTTTCATATATTAGGTTAGTGTTTTATTTACTTATATTTCTTTGTTTTATCGGCTAAACAATAAAGACTTGAGTAAAGTAAGGTGAGGGTCTAAGTTCCTGTGGATTCGATACTTACTATTCTTTATACTATATGATGGGTATTTTGCCTATATATGTGATTTTAGTGGTTAGCATTTTAATTAAAACTTGATTAATTATGTAATTTGTTAATAATATTTTCTACACTAAAAAACACGTATCACGTGTCAAGTAAATAGTGAATCACTACGTTCATCAAATCTCAATTCTAGCACCGACATGAATTTTGAAGAATAAATCTCACTCTGCCTCGAGTTATGATATCCCTTTCCTAAGGCTCAATTAATTGGTATATTTACCTAATCAACCTAAACCAAGGATGCATTATACTTACTCATCACCCAATAAGTAGCCGAAAGCCCCAATATCCCTATCACTAGGTAATATTAAAAACCTATTGACTACCAAATTCTAATCTTTCAATAGCTCTCATGAGTTAATCAAAGGAAAATATACATTGGACCAATTAATTTGGTGTTCAACTCCTAATCCCATTTCTCAAAATCATTAAGAGTGAATCAATCAATTGAATAAAGTAATCAAGCCCAAACAATCAATCCAATACAATGAAACCCAAGTAGTCAAATACAAAAATAAGAGTTCAATAAATCATAGTAACAACTCAATAGAAGGATATAGATTAGGGTTCTTCCCTAAAAAATAATTAAAATCATTTAAATATCAACATTGATAAATTATAATACAAAAAAGAAGAAAGCACTTCATTCACAGATAAGATCTTAAACTCTTTGTTCCTTGAATTTTGTTCTACAATCCATTCTTCTTCTCCATGATTTCCCAAGATCCTCCATTCTTTTGTATTTCATTAAGCTCCCTAAGGGATCCCTTTACTGCTAGCTAACCAAGGATGTGTTTTTAGGGCTTATAACAGTGTATATATAGTGTATAATAAGAAGAAATACAAATATTGTAGAAAAATGTGGATCCATGCCTTTTTTTATGCAAGTGGGCTGCCCAGGGAAGTGGAGGCTGCTTGGTCTTTGGTTGCCTAGGAAAGTTATACTTTCTTAGGCCTTGGGAAGTTAAACTTCCCTTGGCCACCTTTATACTATACAAATAATGTCTTTGTTTGCTCCTAGGTAGTATAGAGGAGTTCAACCTCCCTAGGCCTTTTTTTCTCAGGCCACCATTTTTGTACAATACAAGGTATTAGGCACCTAGGCTACTTGCTTTATTTGGTCTTCTTCATTGTTATTCTATTTTTGCTCTATTTTCCTTTCTTTTCATCTCTATCATCTCCAATTGGTATTTTTTTTTTATTTGTTACAAAAAGAGGATAAAAAATGTATGTCAAGTGATTTAAACACGAATATATCACAATTAAAGCAGAAAAATACTTGAAAATATGTATACAATGGGTCTTCATCATAATTCCCTTTGGAATCACCAATGCCTTTGCAATGTTAATTGATTTAATACATCGAGTTTCCCAATCATACTCAAATAATTTGTTTGTTGTTTTCATCGATGATATTTTGGTATATTCAAAAAATTTTCAGGAGAATGAAAAACACATGTGAACTGTACTTGAAAATCTATGAGAAGCTAAACTGCTAAGTTCAATAAGTGTGAATTTTGGTTGGATAAGGTGGTCTTTTTGGGACATGTGTTATTCGAGGAAGGAATTACAGTGGACCCTGCAAAGGTTGAAGGTATAACAAATTAGAAGCATCTAGAAAACCCAACAGAAATATGCAGGGACTAGTTGGATATTATTGGAGGTTTATTGAAGGATTTTCAACACTTGCTTCACCTTTAGCTAGGTCAACTCAAAAGAAAATGCCTTATGTTTAGATGAAGGGTCGTAAGAAAAGCTACTTAGAGTTAAAGCAAAAGTTATGTACATCACCAGTTTTGGCTTAGCAATGGATAAACCATATAAAGTATATACTGATGCCTTAAAGGAAGGATTAGGTGGAGTATTATGTAGGAGAAGAAAGCAATAACATACATATCAAGGAAATTGAGGCCTCATGAAGTGAATTACCCTAGTCACAATTTAGAATTAGTAGCTATTGTATTTGCACTGAAGAAATGGAAGCACTATCTGTATATAGCAAGATTTGAAGCTTTTACTGATCATAAGAGTTTGAAGTATATCTTCATATAGAAGGATCTGAATATGCCTCAATAAAAATGGATGAAAATTTTGGATGAATTTCAATGCCCCACCAAGTACCATCTACACAAAATAAATGTAGTAGCTGATGTACTAAGTAGAAAAGTGGAAATGTCAACTATTTGAATGGCGCAATCCTTGGATTTAGAAGTATTTGTGATTGAAGGATGGATAATGATGAATAATATTTCAATTTATTCAATGTATTACAACAATTGAAAGAAGCACAAAGGAAGGATGATGAATTACAATATATCAAAATGAAGAATAAAGGAAAAGTAGATAGTGATGAAGTAGGGATTCTCTAATTTCGAGGACAAAATTTTTTCTAACAGAGGAAAGTGAAATGCCCATCCCTAAGTGTTTATTTAATAGAAAAATTAATTCTTGTAATATGTATATATAGATATATGAATGGTCTTTAAGACAATAGAAGAAAGGCCATTAAGTATGGCCTATTAAAAGGGAAGATAAAGAACTTATTATATGGATGGCCTATGGGACATATGATACTTGTTAGAGGTGGCCCACTACATTTAACGAAGTTTAGATATTTTAGGAAATATATTTAACTCTAGAAAAAGTTATTTGACCATGTATAATTAAGTGAAGCTTTTTACATTTTCCACAAGCTTCCTACACTTTCTATAAGCTTCCTAAATTTTCCAACCTCTTCCATTACCTTCTTCTAATTTCTACACCCTCCTAAAAATTTTCAAGTCATGAAAGAAAGGTTCTACACCTTTCTAAAGATTTCCAAGTCCTGAATGAAACAAAATAAAAGAAGAGATTGAAGGGGGAAGAAAAGGGAAAATTAAGAGAAAGAGAGAGGCAGGCCAAGAGGAAAAGAAAAAGACAGGGAAACTGAGAGGAAAAAAGTAAAAGAAGGAAAAGGAAAGAAAGAGAAAATGAAGAAAGGTCAAGAGAGAGAGAGAAAGGAAACAGGAAAGTAGTTGGAAGGTTTACTCATTCAAGAAGGTAAAACTTCTCCCCCCTTGAATTAAAGTTGTTCTAAGCATGATAAGGATTAGCTTGATGCATGTTTTGATGGAAATATGAATGTATGAGAAGGAATTATTGTTTGTGAGTTGTTTGAAGAGGCTTGATAACCGGTTGCAAGAAAGGAAGTTATTTTGTATATTTTATACTTCATTTGACGTGTTTTGAAGTCATAACAATGTTGAGAATTGTCCTACTGAATGGTTAATGGAAAGAAGAAATTATATATAGCTACATGTTTGTGAGTAAATACAAGCTATAATGATTTTATGTAGCTGTGGATTCCTTTTTATTGTAGATTGGGTATTGAAATCTTGTGACTGAAGCTAAACGTGTAATAGAATGTAAAAATAGTTTGGGGTAGGTTTTGTGGGATTTTTGTTGTGAAGAACACTATAGCATCAAAGAATACCAAAGCTGCCATTATAAAGGAGTGAAAATCCTGTTTCAACATTCTTGAGGAAAAGGTTACTGTTTAGATGGTTGGGAATTGTTGGTAGGAAAAATCAGCTAAAACACCTTAGTTTAGATGTTAAACAAGGTCTTGGAAGGCTTATACATGATGGGATTTATTGAAGAATTTATAAGAATGACCTAAATATCTTTGCACTTTTAAATGATCTTGTTTTGCTCACTAATGTAGGCCGTATGTTTATGTTGAAAACTGAATAGAATGGCTAAGGAAATTAAAGTTTCGTGGGCTAGAACTTATAGATAAATGTCTTAAGAAAATTTTGGGACAAATTTGACTTCATTTGGACTAGTATAGCAAGAGTTATGAAATTAAGATGGGAGATTGCCGTGGTGCGTAAGTTGGCTTCCTATTTTTATTTAATGAAGAGTGCAAGCTATTTTAATGTATTTTGGCTCTTATGAACAGTTAGGAACCCTGGTAGTTGAATCTCCTCCAAACCCTTGAAGTTAGGAACAAAATGGTATAGGTTTTGTAGGGTCCATATAACAACTTTCATGAATAGTATAATTCTTAATTCTTGGAGTTTTGCATTATTTTAGAGATACCTCTTTATTATAGCTGAACCTGACCCGAGGAGCTCTTAAACCTATAGCTATGTAAATATAAGTCTTAGCTAAATAAGGTGAGTCCAATGAATTTCCAAATTTTATGATAGTTAAGTCATTTTTTGGTATATTCAGACATGAACATCTTACTCAAGTAACTAAGACTTTTACGCCTTATGTGAGTCCTTTTGTATTTCAAACCTAATTTTGGATAAATATTTTTTGGCATATTTGGATATGAACTTTTCATGGATAAACAATATTGCTAAGCAATATTCCTCTATGATGCCTGTTACAACTTTATTCATGAAATGATGTATATTTATAAAGCTCTTTACTTGAATCATTACTATATTTTGATAAAAGAATGTGTTACTACGATGATATTGATTTTATTGCTTTCAAAGCATACCATGCACAACTGAAAGGCATAATTTCTTTTTGTGTTTAATGAACTTTGGAAATTGTTACAAGGAAAACGGCAAACATTTGGAAAATGATATTTTGTTCCCAAAACTATTCTGTTGATCTCCCTTCGGGGAATGTGGTATTGGAATTTTAGTGAGAACCTATGATGACATTGATTATTCAGTTATAGGAATCAAATTAGGTATAAAGTCTATTTTTGAGAAGGGGGAAGGAGGATAAAGTCACACTTCATGATTCCATGGGTAAGAACAATATTCAAAAGGATTTAAGGAAGTTTTCAAAACAACAAACTCAGGTCTAAGAAGATTGTGAAGAGATGGATTGTAAAAAAAGGGCCAAAAGATGCACAACACAAGTAATAATCCATGTGAAAAATCAAGCCAATCTTTAAATAAGGATTGAAGGTCAATGGAGTATCAAAAAGAGCTCAAGATGACCAATATTTTAGTTGGAGGATTAAGGAAATATAGAGAAATGGAATGGAGGTCCAAGGAGCAAGTTTTGAAGTGCAATAAAATGGGGGGCTAGCGACTAGAACATAACTGGCGCTAGGTTCACTAGCACACCTGGCACCAGGTTATCACTGAAGCGAAGTTCTGTTTCCAGAACACACCGGTGCCGGGTCCACCCAAGTAGCTGGTGCCAGGTCCATTCGGGCCATGCCCTATTTTACTAATTTTTTTTGTTTTGTTCTGTTTTGTTCCCCATTAAATTTTCAGGACTTTTATTATGTTTTAACATATTTTAAGACATGTAATAGGGTCTTAAAACTTGTATTAAGGCCATCTAATTTTTATGCTTTGTTTACTAATTAGTTAGGGTAATTGAGGCCTATAAATACCCCATTATAGCATCTTTTGTAATAGAATCCAGATTTCAGATTTAAAAGATTAAATAGAGTGTTGAACTCTTGGAGAGGAGAATTCTTTCTTAGTTCTTCTTCATTTTGAAGACCAAGCAAAGGAATTAGACCTACATTTGTTTAGAGTCTCTAAAATTCTTGAGTTAATCCAACTTCTTTCTTCATCTAGGATATTGGGTAGATTTATTCTTACCTAGTGTTCTTATTGGAAAACCTAGAAGGGTGTCTACCTTTCTCTATCCCACTTGTTCTTAATCTCTTGTAGAATTTGGGGTGTTTGGATATTAAAGTTGTTGGCCAAATTCTATTAGAATTTGGGTTCTAGTTGTTCATTCACATAGGTTTCTTACTTTATAGGAATTTTGGTATAAAATTGGGTGACCAATTCTTGGGTTATTATTCTTGAGTCTAATTTCAAAATTTTGGTGCTTCCAGGATCATATAAAAGAGTTTCGTATTAGAGCAAGGTTGTGTTGATTTTTATTAACACAACTTTCTTTGGGCAACATTACAATCTCTTCAAGCATTTGTGAAATTTTTCAAATTTTCGTCACTTTTTTGGGTTCTATTTTTGAATGCTTGGAACTCAAAATTATGTAATGAATTTGATGTTAAATTGATCTTATATGTTGGTTTGATGATTAAAGAATCATTTGGCATGAATATTTGTGGATTTTAAGGTCAAACAAGTGAAAAAATATTGTTGCAATTTCTTAATCCTGTGACTATTTTTCTTGCTTTTTTCAAAGGTCAAGAACTTCAAAATGTGCCATGGGTTTGTTGTGAAATCGAACCTACATGTTTGGTTGATGATTGGGTAGCTATTTGAAGAGATAAATTGCAGAAATCTTAAAGTTTATTGGGTGTTTTGTTGCAAAAATTCTGAACACAGAAAAACTCCCGTAGCTCTTTTTGGTGCACTATTTGTGAGCTTTAAAACTAAAAATTTTTCCATGTTATTGCTATGAAATTGCTCATTGATGCTACATCTATAATTGTGACTAAGTTTTACTTGTAAATTTTGAGTATTAGAGTTGCTATATGGTTGAAATTTTTGAATTACCTAGAGTTACAAGGTTGCATACCAAGTGTTTGATGTGTGGTCTTATAACTTAGGATTGTGCTTATATGACTACCAAAGCTTTGCTTATGGAATCCCTATAATTGTTTTTTTCTTGTTAACTTATTTTTAGTGGGGTTTTACTTTCCAATTGCTATCAAAAAAATTTTCTTCTGAAGTGATAAATAGCTTGGAAAGCAAATTGATGCATCTTGGATCATAACAATTTATCTCTTTGAACTTTTGAATTTCTTGTCATTTTATTGCCTTGAGTAAGTTGATTGATCATCAAATTGAATTCTCGACGTTATGATAGCATCCTAAATTTTGAAATCCTATCATTTGACTAAATGCCTACTAAATGTTTGCTGAAATGTTTGAGAGTCTTTACATAGTCTTGTAAGGGCTTTTAACTTACATTTTTCACTTCCATTGAACTTAGTTAATATACTTCTTCTATTTGGTGGGTTGAATACCTAGATTGACATCTTCTTCTAATAATTGGGATTAACTTGAACATTTTAAATCTTTGAGTCCTATCCCTAGTGTCCTTGCTTATTTAAATCCTTGTGGTGCTTATCTAATTGTTGTCACTACACATCTCCTTGAGAAATCTTTGAGTTTATGTGACAACTTATTCCTTGAAATTCTTATTGATTGAGTCTAATTCTTGTTATTCATCTAGTGATAGCTCATTTTTACTTAGGAACTTCCTGAACCTTTGGAACTTAATTGACTTAAACTAGTGGGAATAAATCCTTTGAATTAAGGAGATTTCAGGAAGAACTTAAGTGTGGAATTGAGAGTTTGGAAAGGGCAAGAGGGTAAGCTCATTTTGATAAAAGCCAAAAAAAAGTATACACGAGAGAAGAGTGTCATTGAAAGAGTGTAAACACGTGAGGTAGTGAAGTGAGGAATTTCTTCTAATTCTATAAAAAATTTGCAAGTTGAAACTCTTTTGCAATAAACACTATGGTTAGTTGTAATAAAAGTGGAGGATATGATTGTTATGAAAAGCCTTGTTCAACTAGAAGTAAATATGGTAGGAATGATGAATATGATTGAAGACATGATGGGATCAACATGTGGGTATAAATTATTAAAATGATGAAGTTTGTGTTGGAGGACCACAAAAATATTCAAGAAGTGGGTTGCAAAGGACAAATAGTGGTATGCAAAAGGAAAGGGAGTATGGGTGCTATATTTGTTCAAGCTATGCACACACTTTCTATGAATGTCCAAAAAGATCTAAGCCAAGGAAAATGAGTGCATCACAAAATTCTTCCAATAGTGGTTTAAGAAGAATGCAAGATTATGCTTGTTCTACTTGTTGGGATTATGGCTATGATACATGTGATTGTCCAAGAAGGAAAAGCCAAGAGAGTAGGGATGAATTGCAAAGAAGTGAAGTGAGCCCTTATGTGTATTGTTCCAGATGTAAACAAACTTGACCTACTTGTCGATGGAAGTCCTTTTGTTTGCAATGTAGTCCTATTTGACAAAAAAAATAAGTTGAGGAAAGAGCATAAGGAAAAAGAGGTAAATCACTTAACACAAGAGATGGAGAGAGAACATAGAGGTAGCAAAGAAGGAGTTGAGCATTATAATCGTGAGGTTGATGAGGAGCAAATATATACTAAAGGTGAAGGTCCCAAAAATGCTACAAGTAACTATGAATTAGGAGACAGCTCACATCAACAAAAGAAAAAGGGAGAATGTGTGGTTGTGAAGAGTAAAACACTAACAGCATTTTCTAGGATGGCCACAAATCCAAAAGAGGGAGTAGATGGTGAAAGTGAAAATGTGGTTGAGCAAAGAAATTCACTAGTTGGTGTTGTTAGTAGAGTTTTGGGTACTTATGTTATTGAGGATTTGAATAATTCACAAAGAGAAACCATTTTCTACTCAAGATGTAAAATCAACCAAAGGCCATGTAGTATAATGATAGATTGCGCAAGTTGTACAAATGTTATAAGTACTATATTGGTAGAAGAGATAAATATAGAGATCATGAAGCATCCTATGCCATACAAGCTTCAATGTCTCAATGATTGTGGTGAGGTGAAGGTGAACAAATAAGCCAATGTTACATTTAGGATAGGGAATTATGAAGATGAGGTACTTTGTGATGTGATGTCCATGCATGTTGGAGAGTTGTTGTTGGGAAGGCCTTAAATATTTGATAGAGATGTGATGCATAATGGTAGGGAGAAACACTTATGCATTGAGCAAAGAGGGAATGAAGTTTACTTTTCCCCTAATATCCCTTAGAGAGATTACAAAAGATCAAAACCTTTTAAGGGAGAAGGAAAAGAAAAGGAAAGAAAAGAAGGAGGAAAAGAAGAGTGGGAGAATAGAAGATGAAAGAAAATAGAGAGAGCTAAAAAAGAAGAGTGAAGAGATAAAAGAGTGCGATAAAAGAGGTTGAGCTAAAAGGAGAAGAAAGGAGAGTAAGAGAGAATGGATAGAGGCACACATAAAGTAAAGTGGTGCAAGAGAGAGCCAAACAAGAGGTTTAGAAAAAGAAAATGAGTGGGGGGGTAAAATGAGATTGAGAGAGAAGAGAGAAAACAAGGGAGTTGTTGAGGATCCAAAGGCAAAAGTTTTACCTTCACACAAAATGTCATGTTTAAATTGTAATGTAGGTATTGATATGGAGACGAATCATCTTTAAGAAGGGAAAAATGATAAGAATCAAATTAGGCATGAATGCCATTTTCAAGAAGGGTGAACGGGGACAAAATCATACTTCATGGTTCCATGGGTAAGAGCAATATTCAAAAAGATTCAACGGAGTTTTCAAGATAACAAATTCAACAAACCTAGGTCCAAGAAGATTGTGAAGAGATGGATGGTAAAAAAAGGGCCAAAAGACGCATAACACAAGCAACAATCCATGTGGAGGATCAAGACAATCTTTAAATAAAGATTAAAGGCCAAAGGAGTATAAAAAAGAGCTCAAGACGACTAACATTTCATATGAAAGATCAAGGAAATACAAAGAAATAGAATGGAGGTCCAAGGAGCAAGTTTTGAAGTGCAACAAAACGGGAGGACGACGACCAGAACACACGTTGTGCCGAGTCATCACTGGAGCGAAGTTCTATTTCCAGAACACACTTGGTGCCAGGTCCACCCAAGCACCTGGCACCAGGTCCATTCGGGCCATGCATTATTTTATTGAATTTTCTTATTTTGTTTTATTTTGTTCCCTATTAAATTCTCACAACTTTTAGTATGCGTTAACATATTTTAAGACATATAATAGGGCTTAAAAACTTGTATTAAAGCTATCTAATTTCTATGCTTTGTTTACTAATTAGTTAGGGTAACTTGGGGTTTTTAAATACACCATTATAGCCTCTTTTATAATAGAATCCAGATTTCAGATTTAAAAGATTGAATAGAGTGTTGAACTCTTAGAGAGGAGAATTCCTCCTTAGTTGTAAAACACTTACTAAAGGTAACAATGGAAGCATATCAATACCGGGTGTTGCCCTGTCCAATTTCCTAGACAAGGGGTCTTTATAACAAAAATACCAGAGTATACAAGATTCTGATACATACAACAATCCATACTGATGGTCACATACATATATATAACAAAAAATTCATACGTGAAAAATTACTTTCACATCAATAATAAAACACATTATCAAAAGGGAAACGTTCGGATCTAAACTGCTGTCATTGTGGTATCGTCCTTCTATCTATAGGTCTGCTCAATTCCAGATCCTACAAAATGGTAAAATAAAAGACACGGGTGAGTGAAAATTCAACCAGTGAGTCTCGTGTGTGCTTGTGCTTTAGTAAAAAGACAGAATACATAAGACATTTGTGGAATATCACATCAATGGTTCACTGGAAACAAATCCAAAACTCTCTAAAGAAGAGTTTATTCATAATTTAATCATTTTTGAAAAATGGTGTTTCAATTTCAAAGTATTGTCTTAATTTTCAAATCACAGGCACTTCTCCAATAGAAGATTGGCCCGCGTGCAAAGCTCACAAAGCTTCACCTTCAACATCACAGTCTTATTGTACTAAGGACACAAGCCTATAGTACTTAACTGTGCATTGTCGAAAGGGTAAGTGCAAACAAGCATAATACCAAGTAATTCAAAATGTTTATCTCACCACTGTAAGCCCAAGGATCCCAATACCAACCATGCTCACCATAAGTCAGGGATCCCAATACCAACCTCACTCACCGTTATCAACACTAACCTTACTCTTCGTTATTAATACCAACCTTACTCACTATTATCAATGCCAATCTTACTCACGGTATGACTCATCTCAATATCCTGTCTCCTTGTTTAGAGTGAGATAATCCCTAGAACTAGGCCAAGTTACTAGAGCCGTCTCACTCTAATGTAGGCTAGTACAAAGATAAGAGTCCTTACTGAGTACTTAACGTCACCACTATCAACCCCTTCTGACTGATCAGGCCAGAGAATTATTTGATCTCGTAGGATTTTTAATCAAAATATTTTTGGGGTAAATAACACTTTTCAGAATTTGATCCCACTGACTCTCGAGTCAGGTCATCATTCACATAGACTTCGCAGGGCAATCAATTCATTCCATAGGCACATTAGGCCAATAAAACAATTCCAGAGATCAAAAGTTGTTTTCTAAAAGTCAATCTCATCAAGAGAGATCATTAACCACGTCAAAACAGGTTAAAGAGTTTTTTTCTCACATTAAAACAAGTTTCTAGGAGTATTCATATCATTTCTCACCATATTAGATCAAAAAAGTCATTTTCAAGGGTAATTAGGTCATTTTACCCATACCCAATTTCCAAAAGACTTTTTGAGAGTATTTGGATTATATTATCCTTATCTGATTTGAAAAGTGTTCACAAAAATTTCAATAAGGATATTTCGATCATTTATCGAATACCCAATTCCAAAGATTTCCATAAAACATTCCAATAAGAACATTTGGATCATTTTTCAAATACCTGATTCCAAAAGGAATTCATTTTAAAAAATCCAGAATTCTAATCCCAAGAGAGGAATAAATTCAAAGTTTCTAAACACGTTTCCATAAAATGTTTTAATAAAGGCATTTAAGTTAATTTATGAATACCCGATTTCAAAATTTATCATTTTCTGAAAGTCCTAAGTATTTAATCCAAAAGGACTAAATTCACAAAATTCATGCTTTAATCATCCATTAAGGTTTCCAAGCTAATTATGCAGTTCATTTAAGCCCAAAATGGCACAAAACAAATCTTGCTTAGATAAACCTTAGGCATATTCAAGGATTTTCAAAACGGTATAAAACATAGTATTTCATGGAAAAGTGAAGCACACTAGCTTTCAAAAGGTTTTAGAAATCAAATGGACTCACCTCGTGTCCTATCTAGACTTTTTCCGTTGACAGCTATTCAACCACCGTTTCCACCATTTTCAACATTCCGTTAGCCGTTTACCGATAAACCTACACCAAACATCATTTTTAGGTCAAATCGTATTTGGTCGAAAAATAGCTGACAGTTAGCCGATGTGCCCGACGGGTAGCTAACGTGCCTGATGGTCAGCCGACGTCCAACCAACGGGACCGACGGTTAAGGAAAATGTTCAACTTTCGTTCACGTCATTTGTTCGATTCTTTCATTTTTCCTTTTTCCACTTCCTTTCTCCCTTTACCTACAAGGGATTCACTTCATAATTCACATTTTCATCCAAAATCACACAATTATTCATCCTTAAACTCATCCATTTTCAGACTAAATTTCTGGAATTTCACTATCTGACATATGATTTTATTTCGCATATAACTTTCAATCCACAACTCCAATTTAGCTCTATGATATACCAAAACTATTGTAAGACTCTTAACTTTAATTCTGTATAAGCCCTTTTTAGAGTTTTGCTTGTCGTGGCACGCTACTAGGCAAAAACAACCCCAATAGTTTTAGTTCAATTCCACTATTCATGCTTTCCTTTATTTTCCTTTAGTCTTTAACACCTTGGGAACATTAATTCATTCAAATTTTCTCCAAATCATCTTTAATTCTTTGATTTCCATATTACAATAGCTCACAAGAGTCATGGTTATTCAACATAAATTCACTTCTTCTAATCAAAAGTTAGTATAATTCATTTTTCCAATCAAGTAACTTCCATTTTCATTCTACTTTGGTCATCATCTTATCAACCAAAAAGCAATCCTTCAAACTACCATGCACATTAAGTTCTTCCTCATACAAAACATTACCCATAAACCTCTTAGGCAGCCAGCACACATAAACATACACAAGATTCATACACAAAGTTCACAAACCCTAGCTTTTGATCTAAAATCAAGACATGAAAATCATGTTTTCATGTTAAAACTCATACCAAAATAATCACCGTAATGAGATCTATGACTTTAATTCTTGAAGCATAGACTTTTACCTTGTATGCAAAATCTCTTGGTATGATTTTGCTCCAAGAACACCAAGAACACACATATTTCTTTCTTTCTCTCTCTTTTTTCTTTTTTTCCCCATTTTCTCTAGCTTTTCTTTCCTTTTCTTTCTCTCTTCTTTCTCTATTCCTTTTGCACATATTTCTTACTGAAATTCAGCTCCTCAATCATCATTCTTGGTCCAAATTGGTGACCATTTGGTCACAAATTGTGAGCTATCTGCCACATGTCGCATTTTCATTCGTCCATCGTTTTTTTTATTTATTTTGTAAAACTTATTTGATACGCTTTATCTTGTTTGAAATCTCATACAACCTCTCATAATGTGACACGTGACCCTATCAACCAATCACATAGCACTACACGTCTATGTTTTACCTGCATTTCTAATTTTTTCTCAGAAATGACTAAAATCGGGTCCGAAATGGAAAGATATTTTATTTCCCCATTCAACTCTAAAAATTCTACTGAGTCCATTGGTAATACTAAAATTCTTCAATTCTTTCTCAATTTGGTCAAATTTGTAGTCAAAGTCGTCGACGCAGTCAAAATGACGAAAATGCTCTCGGTGACCCGGATAGCATATTTCACATCAAAACGTACGTTTCATCGCTCTGATCAATTTCTCTTCTCAACATACCCTCAAATTTTTATTTTGTTAATAATAGTAGACTTCTAAAGATTTAGGGTACAGATAGAATAAATCCAATAATTACATCCAGGTCCTGACAAAATATTATTGTACTAAAATATTCGTCTTATCACACCGATCAACTTTTGTTCTGGCCATCGATACAAATTCTCATCCTATTACAAGTAGTAGCCAATAAAAAGTAAGAGTGTGGGGTATACATTAGTTTTCTTCATTTTCAAGACCAAGAAAAGGAATTAGACCCATGTTTGTTTAGAGTTTTTAAAATCCTTGGGTTAATCCAACTTGCTTCTTCATCTTGGGTATTAGGTGGATTTATTCTTACCTAGTGTTCCTATTGGGAAACCTAGAAGGGTGCCTACTTTTCTCCATCCCATTTGTTCTTAATCTCTTGTAGGATTAGGGGTGTTTGGGTATTAAAGTAGTTAGTCAAATCCTATTAGAATTTCGGTTCTAGTTGTTCATTCACCTAGGGTTCTTTGTTTATTAGCATTTTGGTTTAGAATTAGGTGACCAATTCTTGGGTCTTTGTCCTTGAGTCTAATTTTAAATTTTGGTGCTTCCAAGATCATATCACTCAGTGAGGGCTTTTTATTTTTGTACTAACTCATGTTAGAGATAGATAAACCCAAGTAACCTGACCTAGTTCTAGGATTCATCTTACTCCAAATAGAGCGACATGACATCAGAATTACCCGTCCCGACTAGTTATTTTATGTTTGGCAATTGCCTATGATTTAGTGTTTTTAACCACTTGCCATCTCAATGGTGATTGACTCAGTGCTGGGAATCTTGTGCTTACGGTGACAAGTCAAAGATCCATTTTATATGAGGTAAAGTGCTTGTGACACTTACTGTTCCAACATGATACAGTTGAGTGTTAAATGTGCAATCTATGGCACAACAGAACCGTGATAGTTGAAGGTGAAGCCTTGTGAGTTTTGCACACATGACATCCTTCTATTGAGAAAAGTAACTGATTTCTTTAAAAATAGGGTGTCAATATTCAATAAACCATATTTTCCAAGTGTGCATGAACTTTGAATAATAATTGATAAGATTTTCCACTACTTGACTTAAAGAGTTGCTTTCAGTGGAAAACACGATAAATTTCTTTTATCTATTTTTATAGAAAAACATTAGCACATACAAGACTAATTGAGTATAACACTCACACATGTGTCTATTTTCTTCCATTTCTTTAGGACTCGAAGATGGAGACATGCACCAGTGATGTCGGTATCACTCCTGTAACTCAATATAGTGAGGGTTATGTTATCTTACTATTTATAGACTATCGTTCTACTTTTTTATATGTATTTTGGATCAAGATGTATGTATCAAACCCAGCTAGTATGCAAGTTTAATGAAATAGTGTATTTCTACTTAACTACTTTAAGCTGTAATTTATTATAAAGACCCCTTGTTTAGGAGTTCAGACAGGGCAACATCACATGAAAACAAGACCCACTACGATTGAAAAATGTAAGGTGTTACAAAAGATACACCACTTAAATGTTAATAACTTTTCTTTTGGAGATTCGAAAGAGGAAGTGTATACGAAGATGCCAAAAGGTTTTGCTCACAGGGAGAGATGAGAGTTCGCAAAAATCAAGAAGTCATCAACAAAGGCAAAACATATTCCATAGCATCGGATAAAATATTTCACAAAACATATGCTCGAATACCCATGACCTTTGAATTCCTTTTCATGGTAGCTTTCTTTATGCTAACTACTTTATTGCATTATTGTTTGCTAATATTTTTGTATATTCTTTTTTAATCAATTTAAATAATACTACACTATCTCATATATATATATATATATATATATGCACACATAAGTAATGTATATCAAATTAATTTTTTCGATTTGAATTCTCAAATTGTCCATAATTAGTTATTCAATATTTAAATAAGAATGCATTTTGATTGAATTGGTTAGGTTTCTTCATTTATTAGGGGCATTTCTCATTTCATGAAGAAATTTATATTTTCATAATACTTATTTTTCTATTATATTTATTTTTACTTTGATTTTTATCCAGTATATATCTTTAAATCTATACTCAACTAATATATAAACTCCATTATTTCACCTAAAATTCTCTCTATAGATATATAATTCTAAATAAATGGACATATATAATTCTAAATATAATTTGGAGTTTTATTTTAATTTAATATTTAGTAGTAAATGTTAATTATATCTATTTTGAAATTGAAAAATAAATGAAAATAAATTTTAAAAATAGAATTCAAGTTCAAACATATATTATTCTCTAACTTCAAGTTAATAAAATACATAAATATGTATTTATGTATATATATTGGATTTCAAAACTAAATACATTTATCAATATACTAAATTAGTTTTTCTTTCATTTAGAAAAAAAAAATTATTTATGATTTAAAATTTTAGCATAAAATTTAAATTTCAAACTTAAGACCACCTTTATAGTGGAAAATTATTTTAAATAATGAACTAAAAATAGTTGTAATTTGTCTTTAAAAAATTATTTAAAGTTTAATACATGTGTTTTAAAAAAATAATTTTTCCTTTCCATGTAAATTATTACGAATAGAATAAGTTGGTTAATAAATATTTTTACACTAATTTACCAACTAAATACATTACTAGTTTGGTTGGAAAAATTTGCCAATCATGTTATCAATTGATTACCAACTGAAATTATTATCAACGAAAGAAACCAATTGGTAATTGGTGGGTATGTTGAATTTCTACTAAATTACCAACAAATTACAAACTAATAAATTACCAACTAATAAATTTTAGTTGGAAATCAATTGATAAATTTTGTTTAATCAAGTTACCAACTAATTACCAACTATAATTTTTACCAACATAAGAAGTTAGTTGGTAATCAATTGACAATTTTTTTTTGGGTTAAATTATTAACAAATTATCAATTGAATATGTTAGCAAATGATGCATTTTGGTTATTAATGTGTTGATAAATATCTTCCATACGAAATTACTAATGGACTACTAATATATTGCCATAAGATTGTTATCAACTGGCCTTATTTAGTTCGTAATTAGTTTAGAAGATTTTTCAAATTTATTCATTTTTTTTATTTTAGTTAATAATTTATTACTAATCAATTGGTAATTATTAATCGAATATAGTTGGTTGGTAATAATAAGTCGGTAATAATAATTTTTATAGTAGTGAAATTTTGTACAGCAAAAGGGCTATAGAAATATTGAAAAAGAATGATAAGAAGATATGACCCATTTTTCTCAAAATTTATGAATAGTTTTACACACGTTATTGGATGAATCAATTCAAGAATTGTAGTCAAATTCTCTATGTGGACTAAGTGTTAGAGTTATGCTCTAGAACCAATCTATTTCTATAATGTATTTTACACACTTATCTAATACAAACACTCTTTATCTTTCAGTTTCCTTATTTCAAATGTGTATGCATTTAACACTAAACGATAAAATCCCTCGCACATTGTATAGTATTAAGAGAATCATGATAGAGATCATGATATAAGATTCCTACTACACTATCTAGTACTTCTACTTATACTATCTCTAGGCAGAGTACAAATGAGATAGGATATTATTAATGAGCAAATACTAACACATGTTATACTTCTTGATTAGATCAAGTGATGGTTCTCACATCTCAAGTATTGTGATATTCAAAGTTAACACATAGATGCTTGTTACATGAACAATTACATTGAATAACCTAGCTATAAGATGATCACATGAATACTATTTAGTGCTAGTGATAGAATCTTAGTATAGCAAATATGCAAGTATCCTTAGACTTGAGATTTCCAAGGTACTTTGCTTGCCGAGCGTTATACTTTGATTCTAATCTTTGGAGTCTTACCAAGGACAACCCATGGGATGGATATTAGGTACAATGTAAAATAAACAAAAGTAGTTGAGAGGATTAATAAAGGATTCATCACTCCTAATATTATGGACATATATCTTATAGCCACTTGTAGGGAATCATTACTCAAGAAGGCCTAGACCAAGACAACTATATATTGGAATCTGGTCCAATATAATAACCATGTTGAGTAATGAATTTTGGAATAAGTACTAATAAATTCGGGTTAGAATTAATTATATTTTAAAGCGAGTTGGCACAATTTCATTCTCTAAATTGAATGAGATCTAGTCTAATGAACGGAGTTTATTGTAATTTGCTATTGAAAGGTTTATGTCAAGCCACTAGACTTTTTGAACTGTTAGGTGGCCATGATGTATTGTTAGATACAGCTCATGATTTGCTTAATATGATTTTATTAATTGGAGAATTAATAAATTAATTAGAATTAGAATTAATAGGTTAATTCTATAATTATTAGAATTAATTCATATTTTACAACTAATAGACTAGAAAACCTAATGGGTCACACATAATAGAGGAATTGGTGCTCATAGATATTATAGGATAATATTATAGGGTTAATTTGTGAGAAGAAATATATATATTGGTTGATTGTAAAATGTTTATAATCAATAGGTCAAAATTACAATTACTAAAATTTTTATAGGCTACTTATAACTATATTATAAGTTGGAGGGCCTAAGTGATATTTTTAAGAATTCAAGCCCATAAGGAATACGGCTCCGTACGTTTTATGTGTAGCCACAAAACATATATATGTATATATATGTCCTTTATTGGGAAATGTGCCCTCTTAGACAAGCTTTCTGATGTAAATATCGAATGTTTTAATAAAAGAATTTATTTTCAAAAATTATTTGTGAATTTACATTTTTATTTATGCACAATTACATTTGGAAAATATCCATTGTATTTAAGTAAGTGGTCTATATGAATGGAGGTCTTTCACAATAAGGTATGGATCACGGGTTACTTAACACATAAACGTTCATTCTTAACTAATTGATGAGAATGAGAATCTCATCATGTCTAGATTATTATGTTGTGAATTCCAAATGGGGAATGGTTTACCTTTAGCCAGTGAGTAGTCCACTCACTTCATGACATAAGCGTATTTTGAATACGTAGAACAGGACCTGTAGTAGTGGTTTCTTAAAAGCACTATATGGTAGAAACCTAGACTACTACTGCTATAGTATGGACTAGTTCTTTATGACTTGAGTATGAATTGGTCATCTGACAAAGCTAGAAGCATTTACTTTGATATGCTATAGTTGAGGTTCTATCGTAGGGTCAATATACTTGCATGTTGGGTATGTGTGATTAGTTAGTTAAGACAGACTTGTACAAGATAGTTTCTATACTATGTCACACCTTGTGGTTGTCTGATCGATCTAAATATCCAGGGCCTTAGGAAACATGACTTGGATGTTTACTTTAGGGTAGCTCTCTTGGAAAGCGGAAATAATCCAAGAAGTCATGGATCAACGGACTAGAAGCCTAAGGATGGTAGATGTCATTTATAGAGGTGTTAGTACACTTCTTCCTCTCTAAATGTACGACGATGTATAAAGGGGTATTTTAGTCATTACACCTGTAGGTCGGAGACCTTGCTAATGCAGCATTGTCCTTGGGGTCAATATTTCCTTATGGTGATATTAAGAAATATTTAAAATGCAAAATACAGCTATTTATATGGTAAGGTTATTTTGGTCATTTTAGTAGCCAAGGCGTTGTGTTTTGTGGTCCCCAGAATAGACCGTGTGTCCTAATTAAATACAGGCTAAGGAATTGATCTTAAATTAAATGAAATTTATTTTATTTAAGTTGCCTGATTTAATTATTGGGCTAGAATAAAATAAAGGTCTATGGAGAGAGAGAATTAATTAAATTAATTTGGTCGGTTAATTAATTATTCGGGGCTTTAACCCAGTTTGAATAATTAGGGATTAACCTGGGACTAAAATAATATAGGCTTGTTAATTGGACTAGTTTATTTGGGCTGAAAAAATTAATTATTTGTTGGGCCATTAAGTTAGTTCTAATTAGAATAATTAATTTAGTCCAAAAGGTTAAACTAAGAGTCCAATGGCCCAGTCCAGTTTAACCTAGGGTTTTATTTAGGTTAAATAGGAGGATTGGAGATTATGGTTGTTTTTTTGGACAGACTTTTCTCTGTGGAAAAAAGAAACACACGTCTCTCTGTCTCTCTCTCTCTCTAGAAAATATTCCATAGTTCTGTTAGTTGTTCACCAAATGGAATTGGGCAGGCCATATACTGGAAGATCGAGAATTTGACATTCACCTACTTGCAAAAACGGAGTAGGAGGCTTGCAGGCATCGCACCAGAGATTTCTACCAGTGCACCTACCCCGGTTGCACATATTCCGGTCTAGCTAATTCTTAGAACGAGGAAAAGAGGTAAATTTTTTTAAACCTCGGAATTAGTACACAGTGCAACCGGTACCAGAGCCGACGCTGGCTCTATTTGGTTCCCTTATTCTTCAGTTTTTCCAATTTTTTTTTTGTATTCGCTTCCGCTGCGTGCCCTGTGTTTTCCCATTTCTATGCCTTCAATTGGTATCAGAGCATGAAGGTTTTGTGAAAATATAGGGAGCATGCATTTAGTTGAATAAAACTAGACACATATGTGTGATTAAATCGTGATCCTTCGCTGTTTTGGTATGGATAGATTCTCTTCTTAAACCTCTTTGATAGAAGTATAGGAGATTTGTAATTTACTATTTTCCTTAGCAAATCGTGTAAGCCCGATATTAAAGGGTATAGGCAATTGTTGGTTTTGGTTAATTTCATTGTATTGAAATTGACATCGATGAGCCAATGGTACTAGAAGTTGTGCAACAAACAGAGGAAATTCACAGAAAAAAAATTGCAGGAAGAACCTGGTCAGAGCCCAACCGACGCTGGCTGGGGTGGCCAAACCGGCGTCGGCTCGGGTTTGGAATCCGGTCCGTGCACTGGTTGCCCATGGGTCTTGGTTCTGTGTGGCTTGTGCAGTAGACCACAGTGTAGATGGGGTGCCTGATCCAATACGGCGGGTGCAGTAGACCAAGGAGAAATTTTTTAATTTTCCTTATAATTTTTCTTGCAATTTCTTTTGTTTTTGGGGTCCATACCAGGCGAAATTAATATTTTTACAATATTTAATATTCATTGAATATTTTGCATGAAAAATATTAGTAAGGGATTTTAGGATTATACAAGACTATTAATTAATTAATTAATGTGTTTAATTCTATTATCTGGGCACTTAGGTTTAAAAAATAGAAAAGCATGAAAACGTCTACTGTTTTCTAGCTTGCTATTTTTTTCAAGTACCTCTGTGCACGGTCTCTCAAAGACCAAAGTCTTTGGGAATATTTTTGACAAGGAAAATATTTTTCTACAAATTAAATGGTTATTTTAACTTCAACAAAAAATTAATCCTTAGATATTTTCTCAAAGAATTTAATTCTTGACATAGAAAATATATTGGATTTAGATATTTTTGTAAGTTAAAATAGAAAGCCATTTTGTTTTATTTTAGCACAAAGAAAAATTATTTTATCAAATAAACTTGAGACCAAAGTCACTAGAAAGTTTTAATTGGAAAATTTTTGAAATCATTAAGTTTTTTAACTTGAATAAAATTAGTCCATGGAAAAATCTCTCAAAGGATATATACCTTGACATAGAGATTTTAATGGATTTAGACATTTTATTTTTGAGTTAAATGGAAAACTTAATGGAAATTTCAAAAGGATATTTTTCAGAAAATCTTTATTTTAAAAGACTAAGTGGGAGAGGGGTTCCAAGGGCTCTATGGCTTTTATCACGATCCTCATTTGAGATCGTGGGTCCCTTCGCATCACCCTGGGAGTGAACCCATATAGAATGGGGATACCACAAGGATCTAGATCTAATGGACGGATGTAATCAATAACTCGGGGAACGTTCTATGATCGGCCAGCACCTCATTGGAGGTCATAGTGCGAGGTATGTCCATAGGAAATGAGAGGAAATGACCATCCCCTCGATGGAGTTATTTTCTAGATTATTACCTAGAAGGAAAATTAATTTGTGATGGTTAACACATTTAGCTTAGGGAACTGTTAATCTTCCCAAGAAGGTATGTCAATTTTCCTAAGAGCCAAATTAATTATTATCAGTTTTGATAATAAGGATAAAGTGCACAAATTTATTTTGTTTTCACAAACTAAATTCTTTTCCTTAATTTTCTATTTTTCAGAAATGGTGAGAGGTTCTTTTAGTCCATTGGCCATTATTCTCAGAGAGAATAAGCTAACGAGACCAAACTATATAGACTGGAAGAGGAACCTGGACATAATACTCACAGTAAAAGAGTATAAGTATGTCCTTTACGAAAGCTGCCCTGTTATCAGGGAGGGTTCCACAGCCGAGGAGCATGAGGCTAAGAAGGCCGACGAGATGGCTCGTTGTTACATGTTGGCCTCCATGTCTAATGTACTCCAATCCAAACATGAGCACATAGCTATTGCGTATGATATAACTCAATCATTAGCCACGATGTTCGAAGATAAGAGCCGGCCCACAAGGTAGGAAGCTCTTCGAACTATTATAAACACTAAGATGGCTGAGGAAGCATCAGCCACAGAGTATATATTCAAGATGATTGCCGCTTTCGAGGAGGAAAAAATCTTAGGAGCTATCATTGATCCCGAGAGCCAAGTGGATATGGTTCTAGAATCTCTACCGGGTTCTTTTACTCAGTTCAAGTTAAATTACAACATTAACAAGTTAAATATGAGTTTAACTGAGTTAATGAAGGAGCTCCAGATTGCGGAGAAGGTCATGAAGCTACAATCAAAGGCTATGATTGCTAAGGCTTCATCTTCTAGAATTGGGCCTAAGCCCAGAATGTTCAAGAAGAAGAAGGGGAACGCAGCGGCCCAACCCAAGACCCAGCCCAAAGATAAACCCAAGGGCAAGTGCTTTAAAAGTGGACTGAAGGGATATTGGAAAAATGAGTGTCCAGATCTTCAAGCTAAGAAGAACCCCACAAATAATATTTTCTATCTAGAGTCTATGTCAATGTTTAGATCAACTTCCACTTGGATTGTTGATTCAGGAGCCATTGATCACATCTGTAACTCCTTATATGGGTTTAGAAAGATTAGACGACTCCAAAAGAGCGAAAATGGACTATGTGTGAGAAATGAAGCATAAGTTTGGGCCCTTGCAGTGGGAGAACTGGATCTTATTTTTTTATTGTAATAGATTAGTTGTTTTGAAAGATATTTTATATATACCTGGATTTTGATAGAATTTGATTTCGATTGCGAAAATAATAAATTAAGGATATTCTGTATCTTTTCATTCTGGTATTTCTATCAGTAGAGATGGAGAAATTTTATGTATTGGGCACATGTATGGAAATCTATTTTTCTTCAACCTTATTAACAATCAATTAAATAACGCTCAATCTGAACCTTTAACAAGGAAGAGAAAGACTAATGTCAATGACTCTTATCTTTGGCATCTAAGGTTGGGTCATATAAACTCAATTAGGATTCAGAGGTTAATCCATGATGGGCTTTTGGGCTCATTGAGATTGGAAAATTTGCCTCAGTGTGAGTCCTGCTTAATGGGAAAGATGACTAAAAGGTCATTTACACCGAAGATAAATAGAGACAAAGAGGTATTCAGTCTTGTTCACACTGATGTTTGTGGTCCCTTATCTATACCAGCTAAAGGGGGTTTTGAGTACTTCATCACTTTCACAGATGATTGTACAAGGTTTGGTTTTATTTACCTGATGAGATGCAAGTCTAACTCTTTTGACAAAGTTCAAAGAGTTTAATGCTGAAGTGGAGCATCGGACAGATAAATTGATCAAGACCTTACGATAGGATCGTGATGGAGGGTACCTCCTGGGTGAATTCAAGGACTACATGGTACATCATGGGATAGTATCCCAACTCTCTGTGCTGGGGACATCCCAGCAGAACGGAGTAGCTGAGAGAAGGAATAGGACATTGATGGAAATGGTCCGAAGCATGATGTCTCGCGCTACTCTTCCAGTATCTTTTTGGGGATATGCCCTGGAAACAGTGGTATACATTCTGCACTTGGTGCCTTCCAAGTCAGTACCTAGGACTCCTTATGAGATGTGGACTGGATGCAAGCCAAGTCTGAATCATCTTAGGATTGGGGTTGTCCAGCTTATGTACTAGTCAATGGAGATAAGTTGGAACCAAGATTAGAATTATTCTATTTTATTTGATATCCAAAAGGGACAAAAAGTGGTTACTTTTGTCATTTTAAAGAGCAGAAAGTACTGGTTAGTACCAATGCTAGATACTTAGAGGATGATCAGAGTACTTCCACGAAAGATTCAACTAGGTTAGAATTGGAGGAGAAATTATCTTCAAAATCAACTTCTTCTGACCTGATTGTGGAACGAGAAGAGGTACAACCTCAAGAGCCCGTACAATTAGAGCTTCGTCGTAGTGAGAGAGTGTCTAGGGTTCTAGAGAGATGGACTGGAGAAGCTTTCGAGCTAGTCTCCGACCATTAGGAACAAGACCCCACTAGATACGATGAGGCTATTGCTAATGCTGATGCAAATATATGGCATGAAGTGATAAAAGCCGAGATTGAGTATATGTACATCAATCAGGTTTGGGATTTTGTAGCTTCATCTGAAGGAATAAAACCCATTAGGTGTAAGTGGGTATACAAGAGAAAGAGGGGAGTAGATGGGAAGGTAGAAACCTTTAAAGCTAGGCTTATGGCGGAAGGGTATACTCAGAAAGAGGGAATCGATTATGAGGAGACCTTTTTCCCGGTAGCTATGCTTAAGTCCATCCGTATCCTCTTTGCCATCGCATGTCATTATGACTACGAGATATGGCAAATGGATGTCAAGACGGCATTTTTTAATGGCCCTCTTAGCGAAGACATCTATATGTCCCAACCAGAAGACTTTATTACTGAAGGCCAAGAACATATGGTTTGCAAGCTTAAGAAGTCCATTTCTAAACTTAAGCAGGCAGCGAGAGCACGGAACATTCGTTTTGATGAGACTGTAAAGTCTTATGAATTTATTCAAAGCGAGGATGAACCATACATATATAGGAAACTTGAAGGCATTAATGTAGTTTTTCTTGTCTTCTATGTGGATGACATTCTACTCATCGGAAATGATGTAAGGTCATTATCATCTACAAAGGTTTAGCTGTCTAGTCAATTCAGTATGAAGGACTTAGGAGAAGCCAGCTACATTCTCGAGATTAGACTTCTTAGAAATAGGAAGCAGAGAATGGTAGAATTATCCAAAGTGGCATACATTGACAAGATGCTGACCAGGTATAGCATGGACTCATGCAAGGGAGCTCTAATTCCTTGCAGACCTGGGCTGCCATTTTCTTCAAGGGACTGTCCTAAGTCTCGAGAAGAAAATGACAGAATGAGTAGGATTCCCTATGCTTCGGCTGTAGGAAGTCTCATGTATACCATGTTGTGTACTAGGCTAGATATCTGCTTTGCCGTAGGCTTGGCTAGCAGATATCAGTCGAACCCTAGGGAGGTTCATTGGTAAGCTGTAAAGCATATTTTCAAGTACATCAAGGGAACGAGAGATTACATGCTGGTTTACAAGGCTGATGACTTGGTCCTACAGAATACACAGACTCAGACTTCTAAGCGGATAAGGATGAGAGAAAATTCACCAGTGGATGTGTCTTCACCTTGTCTGGAAGCAATCATGGTGGAGTAACAAGCAATCATGCATTGTTGACTCAACCATGGAAGCTGAGTATGTGTGACTAGCTAGTTAAGACAGACTTGTACGAGATAGTTTCTATACTATGTCGCCCCTTGTAGTTGTCTGAATGATCTAAATATCCAGGGCCCTGGGAAACATGACTTGGATGTTTGCTTTAGGGTACCTCCCTTGGAAAGTGGAAACAATCCAGGAAGTCGTGGATCATTTGACTAGAAGCCTAAGGATGGTAGATGTCATTTAGAGAGGTATTAGTATACTTCTTCCCCTCTAAATGTACGGCGATGTATAGAGGGGTATTTCAGTGATTACACCTATAGGTCAGAGACTTTGCTAATACAGCATTGTCCTTGGGGTCAATATTTCCTTATGGTGATATTAGAAAATATTTAAAATGCAAAATATAGCTATTTA
Source organism: Voacanga thouarsii (assembly GCA_026120185.1). Classification (NCBI taxonomy): domain Eukaryota; kingdom Viridiplantae; phylum Streptophyta; class Magnoliopsida; order Gentianales; family Apocynaceae; genus Voacanga; species Voacanga thouarsii. The sequence continues at coordinate 1,678,512 of JANUWF010001937.1, forward strand.
TATGGAAAAGGTATTCTAGTCATTTTAGTAGCTAAGAAGGTGTGTTTTTTGGTCCCTAGTATAGACCATGAGTCCTAATTAAATACGGGCTAAGAAATTGATCTTAAATTAAATGAAATTTATTTTATTTAAGTAGCCTGATTTAATTATTGAGCTAGAATAAAATAAAGGTCCATGGAGAGAGAGAATTAATGAAATTAGTTTGGTGGGTTAATTAATTATTCAGGGCTTTGACCTTGTTTGAATAATTAGGGATTAACCTGTGACTAAACTAATATAGGCTTGTTAATTAGACTAGTTTATTTAGGCTTGGAAATTTAATTATTTTTTGGGTCATTAAGTTAGTTGTAATTAGAATAATTAATTTAGTCCAAAAGGTTAAACTAAGAGTCCAATGGCCCAGTCCAGTTTATCCTTGGGTTTTATTTAGGTTAAACAGGAGGATTAGAGATTATGGTTGTTTTTTTGGATAGACTATTCTCTGTGGAAAAAAGAAACACACGTCGTTCTCTCTCTCTCTCTCTCTCTCTCTCTCTCCAAAAACTATTCCTTAGTTTTGTTAGTTGTTCATCAAATGGAATTAGGCAGACCCTATACTGGAAGATCGAGAGTTTGGCATTCACCTACATGCAAAGACGGAGTAGGAGGCTTGCAGGCATTGCACCAGAGGTTTCTAGCAATGCACCTATCTCGGTTGCACACATTTCGGTCCAGTCAATTTTTAGAACGAGGAAAAGAGATAAATTTTTTTTAACCTCAGAATTAATATAGAGTGCAACCGACACTGGCTAGGGCTGCCGGAGCTGGCGCCGGCTCTGTTTGGTTCCCCTATTCTTCAGTTTTTCTAGTTTTTTTTTTTTTTGTATTCGCTTCCGCTGCGTGCCCTGTGTTTTCCCCTTTATATGCCTTCATCCTTTTACTGAAGATGGAAAACACAAAAGCAACATAGAGAGTCTTGCTTCTTTTTCTTCTTTTTTACGAAATCTAGGCCGCCTATTTTTCTCCCAGCACAGATTAGTGTCGTTATTTTCTAGTGCCAATCCTTGTGTGGATTTCCAATAGAGAAAACTCTGTTTTTGAGATTTAGTGATTGTATGTTGAACCGAACGAAGTAGTAAAAAAACAAAGAGTTGTTCATCGTTTGGTGCCACCAAGCAACTCAAAATTTGGTGGATTTCAAGAAGTGTTGAAAGCTACTATTGCAAGGTAATGCTCAATTCCTTCTTTCGATATGTTTGAACATATGTAAGTGATCCGATTGTAAGGTTTTGTGTCTATTTTTCCACTGCATAATCTGTTTGCATGACCAAAACCAACACTATGAACGCTAATACCACTGAAGATTTGTTTCTAAAGTCATAGTCTTGTGAATACAAGATTCTATAAATATTTTTACAAGAAAATCTATGCTTGTATAAGAACATCGTCCTTTTTTTTTTTTGTATGCGTGTGTGGGTCTTTTGTGACGCTGGATTGTTCATTTCTGTCTCCACTCATTTCCCTGCTTTTCTCTTCGTGTTTTTACAAAGAATAGGAGAAAAATGGAATTATTTCTTTTCTTTTGTGAAAGAGAACGGATTCCCTATTTTTCCTCTTTAGTATTAGTTATAGGGCATAAATTTACCTATATTTTCCTAGTCATTTGAGGTTATTTTGTGATACTTTTGATTGAATAACTAGTCAATTCCCTTTCTATTTGATATTTTGCTTGTGAAAAGTGTTTTTGGTGATTTTATGCAGAAATTGATAAAATTGGAGATTAAAAGTTGGAGTTCCAGTAGATATCCCATGCTTGTCCAGAGAAGCTACCTGGCGATGGCCTTGCTTTGGAATTTTAGGGTAAAACTGGGGGAAAATGCAGAGCAATCGTTGTTTCCTGGAAAAGAACTAGAGCCGGCCCAGAAGAGGTGAACTAGCACCGGCCTTCGTGTGCTAGAGGCGGTTTGAGTCCTTTTGAGAGCAAAATTGGGAATTTCCTAAGAAGTCTTGTAGTTTCCAACTTATACTCGGCCTAGAACTTCTAGGAAACAATTTTTAGCAACCAAAAGATCTCTATAAACAAGACAACTTGAGGTTTAACATATAAATTTAAGGATCAAAGCTGAAATCAATCATTAAAGGAGGAATTCATCAATCAAGAGGCATTGTTTCAAGTAAGTCTTTAAGGGAAGAAGAAGATGGCTTGTCTATGAGTTCTTTCTAAAACATTTGTTTTCTTTTTCCTTGAACAATGATGAGATCAATGTTTTTATTGTATTTGAATATTATTTTTAGATTTGCGATGTTGAATTAGTTTAGTCTTTTGTTCAATTACTTACTATTCTTGGTATTTGATTACTTATTTTTAGTGATGAATTGATGAGATTGGACCATTCTTTTAATTAACTTGAGAAAGAGGTTAGGAGATAGTTTTAATTGCTCAATTCTAATCTTATTTTCTTAACTAAGTCGAGAAGTCAAGAATTTCAATAATCTAAGGTTGTTGATTTCACTTAGAGGTAGGGGAACTAATAAATTTCATACCTTTATCACCTAAAGATAGGGATAATTATCAAGGACGTGTATTCTATGCATCTTTTAGTTCTTTTAGTAAGATGGAGATGTCCATTAAGTTACTAAGAGATAGTAAAACTATAACTTAAGAGAGAGCGGATTCTACATTACTCTTTCATGATATCAAGATAATATTAATTGCGATATTTTCTAATGATTCATTGTCATGTCTTTAATAATATCTATTTAATTGTATATTTTTATCTTATTTTTACCTTTATTCTTTATCACTGTATTCAGTCGGTTAAATAATGACTAAAAAGTAACTAACAGTAGTTGTTTCTTGAGGATCGATACTCATTAATTCGCTATAATATGTTTAATGATGAGTACACTTGCTCATATCTATGATTTGGGAATTAATGTTTTAATTAAAGCTTGATTGAGAATGGACTTAAAATTGCATGGATTTTATAATCCAAATCTAATGTATTAGGCTTTTTGCGCCGTTACCGGGGAACAATGTCATGAAAGTTTGGAATTCATTGATTTAGACATATTTATACGTGTATGTGTGTGTGTGTGTGTGTGTGTGTGTGTGTGTTCTTTATGTATATAGGGACCATATCGTGTTGTTTGTATATTTATACAATTTGAATTTATGTGCTAATTGTTGTATCGTGTGTATTAAGTGTACTTAATTGATTAGTTGTAAATTTCCAAATCTTATTTTCATATTTTCTGTGTAGGATTAGTCTTAGTTTATGACCCGACAAATCACAAGAAGAATTATGGATTTTGATCACGAGATCGAGAGAACTTTAACACGAATTCGAATGGCATATAAAAACTAGGCTGACCAATTCAGTTCAATAGGAAAGATGGAAGTTAACCAAAACAATGATGGAGGAAATGGTGGAAACAATAGAAGGACTATGGGCTATTTTGCTAAACCTACAATCTCGAGTGCAGATTTGAGTATTGTTAGACCAAGGGCAGAAGCCAACAATTTTGAAATAAAACTCAACATTATCCAAATGATCCAAAACATGGTCCAATTTGATGGGTTACATGATAAAGACCTTAATATCCACCCTGCGAATTTCTTGGAGTTTTGTAATACTTTTAAGATGAATGGTGTGTCAGAATATGCTATTAAATTGAGATTCTTTCCTTTTTCTTTTAGGGATAGAACCAAATTTTAGTTGAAATCTTTGCCAGTAGGATTGATCACTACTTGGAATGGATTTGCTGAGAAATTCTTAGAAAAATATTTTCACCCAGCTAGGATAGCCAAGCTTATAACTGACATTTTTGCTTTCCAACAATTAGAGTCTGAGAGCCTATACGAGTGTTGGGAAAGGTGGAAGGAGATACTGAGAAAATGTCCTCACCATAGGTTTGAGTTGGGTATGCAAATGCAGATTTTTCAGAATGGATTGAATTTTCCCTCAAAACAATTGATTGATGTATCCACTGGAGGTACCAAAAATTCTAAAACCTTGGAGGAGTTGTATAATTTGGTTGAAAATATCTCCATGAACAATTACTCGTGGGGCTACACAAGGTCCGGGGCTCATATTCAAGGATTTCACAAAGTTGATGTTGTAGCCACCATAGAAGCTATAGTTGAGGCGCTAGCACAAAAGATGGAACAAATAGTGGCCCCCTCTTAAAGTTAAGTAATGAATGTCAATTGTGATTTTTGTGGAGAAGGGAACTCCAATCATAAGTGCCAAAATATGGATTTTTTTCAAGAGTCCTTAGAGGAAGCTACTTTTATGGGGAATGGGAAAAAAAGTAATAATCCTTATAGTGCCACCTATAATCCTAGTTGAAGGAACTATCCTAATTTCTCTTAGACCAATCAAAACTAACCTAGGCAAAACCCTTCACAATTTAGTAGAAACCAAATGACTAAACTTTCATTGCCTTACAATGCACCCCTACTAAAGCCATCGTTGGAGGAACTGATTAACAAGATGGTAAGTACAATAGAGACGCAGTTCCAAGAACTTGATGCGATGACTAGAAATTTAAAGGCATTGATGCATAACCTCTTAATAGGGGCAAAATTCATCTATGTTTTCCTAGTTATTGGAGGGTGTTTTGTGATACATTTGTTGTAATACTTAGCCATATTAATTCATATTTGATATTTTACCCATGGAAAGGTGTTTTGGATTTTTATTGCAGAAAACACCGAAAAACGAACAAACTGTCTCCATCAAAGCATGGTCGGCACTGGTCGTGACCTACGGAGCTGTCGTCGAGCCTGATCTGGAAAAATAGGTGTTTCGACATTCAAAAAATAGAACACGATCGGACCGACCAAAGCACAGCCGATGCCAGTCGTGCCAAATGGAGTTGGCGCTAGCTTTCCAATTATGCACGGATTTGATAATTTCCCAAGAGTTTTGGTATTTTTCAAACTCTACTTGGACCAGGACTCTTAGGGAATGAATTTTAGCCTCTTAGAAGCCTATTTAAACAAGAAAAACACAAGACAAATGTGTGATTTGTGTTGAAGAATATGTCCTCAAAGACTATGTATTCTGTGTAAATATATTTCAAATAGAGTCGGCACCAGGGGATCCACTGGACTTGGTTCCAAGTCAACTCTACCCAACCGGAGTTCTTGAAAAACAGAGCAGACCTAGCGCCAGGTAGGTCTAATGGACTCGGTGCCAGGTTTACTAAATGTATTTAATTTGGTTTGTTTCTTATATTATTGCACATTTAAGGTTCAAGTATGATAAGTAGTGGTTTATGTGTTGGGTCGTTCTTCACAGTATGGTATAGACTATGGGTACTTGTCAGACAAGTAAAATTGAGTTTTTAGTCGTTTGATAGAATTGGGCATTTCATCAAGATAAGAATATTATGTCATGAGTTCTAATAAGGAATGGTTTACCTTAAATCAGCGAGTAGTTCACTTACATCATTGGCATAAGTGTGTTATGAATATGTAGAACTGGACTTGTAGTAGTGGTCTCTCTTAAAGTACTATAATTATAGAGATCGGACTATTACTGCTACAGCGTGGACAGATACCTTCATACTTGAGTATGAGTTGGTGGTCTGGTGAAGCTAGGGTCTTGTACTTTGATGTATGTTGGGTGAGATCAATAACCTTGTACATTGGTTCTATTACTCTAGTTAGTTAAGGCAAATTTATACAACAGAGCTTCTATGCTTCATTTTGTGAAGTTAAATCACCCCCTTGTGATTGTCCAGGATAATCTAATAATCCAGGGCCCTGGGAACATGACTCTAGAATGTGTGCTTGTGGGTAACTTCTAATGATAAGCAAGTATATTTGAGTAAGTCACAGATTATCGAACTAGAAATCTAAGGATGGTAGATGTCTTTGAGATAGGTGTTAGTATATTTATCGTATCTTATTGATGGGTGGTACATAGAGGGGTATTTCCGTTATTTCACCTGTAAGTTGAAGACATTATTTTAGTAATATTATTCTTGGGGGTTAATATTTTCTTATGGTGATAAATGGAAATATTTAAAATGGTAAAATGTAGCTATTTGATAGTAAGGGCATTTTTGTAACCATGAATAATATGTCTCTTGGTTCCCAGAGTAGCTCAAGTTACCTTGGTATTGTCTAAACACAATTTGGGCTTCATGGATAATTATTTGGAGGAGAAATGAATTTATTCTAAGAATCTAATTAGAATTAATTAAGTAATCTTGGGTTTTTCATAAATCTCAGAAAAGATAATTAATGAATTTAGAAAATTGGGCTGGAATAAATTATTTCATTGGGCTGATATACGTTGACATATATTAAGGGTCCAATTAGAAATAATCTAGGGCATTTGATAAAGCTTAGAAAAAATAGTAAAGAGGATTGGTTTATGAGCCCAACACCAAGCCCATTAGGGCTTTGTGTGTTTTGGCCCACTTAGGTTTCATTAAGCCCTAGGGTGACCAAAATATAAAGGAAAGAGATGGAAAGGTTTTCTAACCCTAGCTCTCTCCCTTTTGCGTGTGTAGCCACCATTCCTCTTGTGTTTTCTCTTCCTTCTCTTATTTCTCTCTTAAAGTGGATCTTGGTTATCCAAAGAAGCTTTCACCAAGCTAACCCAAAATCATGGTAGAATCTTACTCCGGAAGACTAAGAGAAGAAGCTTGAAGAAGTTTAATGCGTAGGAGTAGAAGATTGGTAAGAATACCGGTCAAACCACCGAGGCCTTCTTCTCCATTTCCATCGCAATATCCAATGCAACCCGACACCATGTTGGTTAATGCAAAACCAAACAAGACAAGCAAGTACTCTCTCCTAGATGTGGATCAGAAAATTGAAAATTTTCTTCTGCGTTTTCTTTGATGCTTTCCGTTTTTTATCCTTTAATTGGTATCAGAGCGAGGTTTTCATCTAGGAGCATGTTCTAGGGTTAAAAACTGAAAAAGGTGGTTCCTTTACTATGAAAAATAAATATTTTATGATTTCATGTGATCCCTCATATATTGGTTTCTAGATCTCATGTATGCCTCGCGATTAGAGGCATAGGATCTTGTATTTTAAAGGTTTTCCCATTTTTTTTTTTTTTATTTTGAGTAGTTGTGATGTATTCCTCGTGTTTAGAGGTATAGGTACTTGTAAAGTTATGTTTTTTTAGCCCAGTTTTACATGTCTCTTAACTTGTAAATAGTGGGGACTAAAGTACATGGTTGATGGAATGGTTGAGGGGTGGAAAAATAGCTGAAAAGTAGGATTTTTTAAGAAATCGGTGAACTCTAGAATAGACTTAGTGTCAGGTACCCAATGGGCCTGGCGCCAAGTCCATTTTGCTCAATCGGATGGAAAAACAGCATAGAGTTCGCACTAGGTGGGTCCAATGGACCCGGCACCAGGTCCATACTGTCCGAAAAAATTAAAATAAAGGGGGAACACTCTGAAGGTAAATGTGCACAATTTTTTCCAAGAAGAGGGAAAGTAAAGTTGAAGTTTTGTACCTCAATTTTTCCTTGATGTAATCATGTTTTGAAACCATTGTATGAGGTTAATTTTCGACAATAGTTTTATTTATCTATGGATGAATAATTTGCATGAAAATGAGAAGTAAATAATGGAACCACCTTAGGATTAGACAAGATTATTAATTTTTAAATTCATGACGTTTAATCCATTATTTGGTAACTTAGGAATAAATGAATAGTTTGAGCATGAAAAAGTTTACTTTTGTTATTATGCTTATTTCATTTTTGTGATCAAATGCACAAGTTCTTGTGAGACCAAAGTCTCACTAGATAGAATGGTTGTTGATGAAACATTTCAATCTAAGAAACTTTAAAATAAAAGAGTTTATGGTTTATTCTCTTAAAAGGTTCATTCCTTGCAATAGAGAATAATGTTGAACTTGAGGTTATTTAATAAAGTTTTACTTGGTCGTTAACTTAGTAGAGTAAAATAAATTCATAGTTTATTCTCTCAAAGAATTTAATTCTTGACATAGGGAATAATATTAAATTTTATTTTTTTTATACTAAAATTAATGAAGCCATAAGATTGTAGAAAATGTTTTTAGTCCTAACATTCTATTTTCAATAAAAGATTAAGTGGGAGAAGAGTTCTAACAACCCTATGACTTCCATCACAACTCTCATTAGAGAGAGTGAATTTTCTTGTGTCATTCTGAGCATGGCCCCTTATAGGATGGATTTCCACAAGTATCTAGAACTAATGAAAGAGTAAAATTAAAAGTCTATGATATATGCTTAGATCGACCAACCTAGGTTGGAGGTTTTTAGCACTGGATTACCCGTAGGTGGTCTGAATCATTGGCCATCCCATCGGTAGAACTTTTTCTAGATCATTACCTATTAAGGAAGTTTTGATTCGTAATAGTTATACACTTAACTTAGATTGCTATTAATCTTCCTACGAAGCTTTGTTAGTTTTTCTAAGAGCCAAATATATTTATATTACTGATAATGGTTTTAAGAGTTATCTATTATCAAAAAAATAATATAAAGAAATATGCATTTTTTACAAACTAAATGAATGTTTTTTTGCAATATTTTAGAAATGTCTAGTTTCAGTCCATTGTCAATTATTCTCAAGGAGAATAAGTTGACAGGCCCAAATCATATGGATTGGAAGAGGAATCTTAACATAGTACTCACTGCCGAGGAGTACAAGTATATTCTTATGAATCCCTGTCCTATGATTGGGGAAGATTCCACTGATCAAGAGCGAGAGGCCGAGAAGGCATGGAAGAAAGCTGACAAAATGGCTAAGTGTTATATGTTCGCTTCCATGTCTAGTGTGCTCCTTAAGCATGATCACATGACCACTGCGTACGGTATTGATTTATCATTGCATACCATATTTACTGACAAGAGTTGGCTCACAAGACAGGAAGCTCTTAGGGCAATCATGAACACTAGGATGGCTGAGGGGGCATTGGTTCGAGAGCATTTGCTCAAGATGATTGCCTACTTCGAGGAGGCCGAGGTCCTAGGTGCAACAATAGATCCTAATAGCCATATTGACATGGTTCTTCAAACTCTGTCTGATTCATATTCACAGTTCAAGTTGAATTACACAATGAACAAATTGGATATGAATCTCACGGAGCTTATGAAAGAGCTCCAGGCGGCAAAGAAGATCATGAAGCCCATGTTAAAGGTTTTGGTCTCTAGAACTCAGGCAAAGCCTAAGAAATTCAAGAAGAGGAAGGTCCAGAACAATGTAGGAGCCCAACCCAAAGTATCTAGTCGTGCGAAGCCCAACGAGTAGCCCAAAGGTAAATGTTTCAAGTATGGCAAGAAGGGGCATTGGAAGAAAGATTGTCCGAACTTCTTAGCCAAGTCTACTTCAGGTATTGCTCTATATATAGAGTCTATTTTGATGGTTGGATCAATATATTCTTGGATAGTTAATTCTAGAGCCACTGACCATGTCTGTAACTCCTTACAAGGGTTCAGAAGGACAAAAAGACTCAGTAAGGGTGAGCATGGACTTCAAGTAGGGAATGGAGCAAGAATATGGGCTGAAGCAGTGGGAGATCTTGAGCTTATTTTTTATTACAATAGGAAGTTATTTTTAAAAGATATGTTATATGTTTCCTATGTTAAATAGAATATGATTTCAATTTCTAAATTGATGAATCAAGAATATTCTCTTTCGTTCCATTCTGGTGTTTTCATCAGTAGAAATGGTAATTTAATTTGTACAGGAAACATGTATGGAAATCTTTTTTATATACATCCTATTAGAAATCAAGTAAATAATATTTAAACTGAAGCTCATAATAAAAAGAGAAAGACCATATAAATGACTTGTATTTGTGGCATCTATGATTGGGACATATAAATCCCAATTGGATTCAGAGACTAATCCATGATGGACTTTTAAGTTCATTGAGATTGGAAGAATGACCTCAGTGTGAATCTTACCTTAGAGGTAAAATGACCAAAAAGTTCTTTACGAAAAAGGACAGAGCCATGGAAATATTAGCATTAGTTCATATAGATGTTTGTGGTCCAATGACTACACCAATTAAGGAAGACTACGAGTACTTTATCACTTTCACAGACGATCACATTCGTTTTAGTTATATTTATTTGATAAGGCACAAGTCTGACTCTTTTGATAAATTCAAAGAGTTTAAAGCTGAAGTAGAGCATCAAACAGGTAAATTAATTAAAGCTTTGAGATCAGATCGTGGTGGAGAGTACCTCGTTGGTGAGTTTAAGGATTACTTGGTGCATCATGGCATAGTATCTCAGTTAACTGCACGTGGGACTTCCCAACAAAATGGAGTAGCTGAGAGAAAAAACAGAACTTTGATGGAAATGGTCAAAAGCATGATGAGTCAAGCATCTCTTCCTATTTCTTTTTCGGGATATGCTTAGAAACAATGGCATATATTTTGAACTTGGTACTTTCCAAATCAGTACTTAGGACACCCTTATGAGATGTGGATTGGACGAAAGTCCAGTTTGAACCATCTCAAGATATGGGGTTATCCAACTTATGTGCTAACAAAAAGAAGTAAGCTAGAATCAAGATCAGAGTTATACTACTTCGTTGGGTATCGGAAAGGAATGAGAGGTGGATATTTCTATCATTCTTGAGAGTATAAGGTGCTTATTAGTACTAATGCTAGATACTTAGAGGATGAACAAGTTACACTCACCACAAGTTCAAGTAGAATAGAGTTAGAAGAGAAGTTGGTCATTGATACAACTTTAGGTACTTCTAACACCCCGATCGAGGAACCAAGAGAAATACTACCTGATGTTCCTATACAAACTGAGCCTCGTCGTAGTGGGAGGATAACAAGAGTTCCAAAAAGATGGACTGGAGAAATCTATAATCTAGTCTCTGATCAGTAGGTACAAAATCCCACTAGATACAAAAAGGCCATTATTGATGCTGATGCAGACAAATGGCAATTAGCCATGAATATCAAGATTAAGTCTATATACCTTAATCAGGTCTTAGATCTTGTCACTACACCTGATGGGATAAAACCAATTGGGTATAAGTGGGTATACAAGAGGAAGAGAGGTGCGGATGGAAAGGTTAAAACCTAAAAAATAAGGTTGGTTGCTAAAAGTTATACTCAGAAAAAAGTGATTGATTATGAGGAAAACTTTTCACCGTAGCCATGCTTAAGTCTATTCGCATTCTCTTAGCCATCGCATGTCATTACGACTATAAGATATGGAAAATGGATGTCAAGACGACTTTCTTAAATGACTCTCTTAGCAAAAACATCTATATGTCCTAGCCAGAAGGTTTTGTTGCTAGAGGTCAAGAACCATGGTCTGTCAGCTTAAGAAGTCTATATATAAACTTAAGCAAGCATCACGAGCATGGAACATATGTTTCGATAAAATTGTGAAGGTTTATGGTTTCATTCAAAACGTGAATGAACTATATGTGTATAGGAAATCAGACAGTGGCAAAGTGATTTTCTTTGCACTTTATGTACATGACATCCTACTTATTGAAAATGATATAGGGACATTGTCATCTGTTAAAGTTTGGCTATCTAGTCAATTTTGCATGAAAGATATAGGAGAAGTTAATTACATTGTAGGTATTCTCTTAGAGATAGGAAGCAAAGAATGTTAGGCTTATCCCAATCTAAAATTCTATTGACAATATATTGATCAAGTACAGCATGGATCAATGTAAAGGGGCTATTATACCCTTTAGACATATATTATCCTTATCTTCCAAGAAATGTCCTCAGACACAGAAAGACAAACAGAAAATGAGTAGGATCCCTTATGCTTCGGCTGTGGGAAGTCTCATGTATACTATGCTTTGTACTAGGATAGATATATGTTTTACAGCAGGCATGGTTAGTAGATATTTGTCAAACCCAGGGGAAGCTCACTCGTAAGCTGTCAAGCATATACTAAAATATCTCAAAGAAACGAGAGATTGTATGCTTGTATATTGTGTTGATGATTTGGTTCCTACCAGTTACACAGACTCAGACTTCTAGGCAGATAAAGATGAAAGAAAATCTACTAGTAGATATGTCTTCACTTTGTTTGGAGGAGTTATTTCATAGAGAAGTATCAAACAATCCTGCATTATTAATTCTACCATGAAAGCTGAGTACGTTGCTGTTTTAGAAGCTTCTAAAGAAGCTTTGTGGTCCGGAAGTTCCTCATAGAACTTGGAGCAGTACCGCATATGGACAGGCCTGTCATGATTTATTGTGACAACACTGGAGCGGTGTCACAATGCAATGAACCTCGAAACCATAGGAAGGGCAAGCATATTGAGAGGAAGTATTACCTCATCCAGGAGTTCATCTAGAAACGAGAGATCGTAGTTGATCAAATTTCCTCTATCAACAATCTGGCAGATCCCTTTACAAAGGTATTTTGCAAACATTTAGATATAATAGGGGTAGGAACTTGTGGACATTTTTCATCTTTGTAGTACAAGAGGGAGATTGTTGGAAAACATGTCCTTAAAGACTATGTATTCTGTGCAAATATATTGCAAATAGACCTGATGGCAGGTGGATCCACTGGACCTAGTGCCAGGTCAACTCTGCCCAGCCAGAGTTCTTGAAAAACATAGCAGACTTGGCACCAAGTAGGTCCAATGGACCCGGCGCCAGGTTTACTAAATTCGTTCAATTTGGTTTGTTTCTTATATTATTGTACATTTAAGGTCCATGTATGATAAGTAATAATTTATGTGTTGGGTCATTCTTCACAGTAAGGTATAGATTATGGGTACTTGTCATATAAGTAAAATTGAGTTATTAGTCATTTGATGGAATTGGACATTTCATCAAAATAAGACTATTATGCCATGAGTTCTAATAAGGAATGATTTACCTTAAATAAGTGAGTAGTTCACTCACATCATTGGCATAAGCGTATTACGAATATGTAGAATTGGACCTGTAGTAGTGGTCTCTCTTAAAGTACTATAATTATAGAGACCGGACTATTACTGCTACAGTGTTGACGTATACCTTCATACTTGAGTATGAGTTGGTAGTTTGGTGAAGCTACGGTCTTCTGCTTTGATGTCTGTTGGGTGAGATCTCTTTTGTGAGATTAATAACCTTGTACGTTGGGTATATTACCCGAGTTAGTTATGACGGATAAATACAATAGAGTTTCTATGCCTCATTTTGTGAAGTTAAATAATCCCCTTATAACTGTCCAAGATAATCTAATAATCCAAGGCTCTAGGAACATGACTATAGAATATGTGCTTTTGGATAACTTCCAATGATAAGCAAGTACATTCGAGTAAGTCACGGATTATCGGATTAGAAATCTAAGGATGGTAGATGTCTTTGAGATAGGTGTTAGTACATTTATTGCAATACCCCATATAAGACCACCTTTAGTAAGTGGGGAAAAGTCATGCATGTCATATTGAGTTATACCGCATTTGATAATTTGAATTATTTTTCATGAAAATATTGGTTGTGGATTACATGAATTAATTTATTCTTGATGTAGTTGAATTGCCTGAGCTTTCATTTATTGAGGAAAGTTTATTAGAAAAAGGGGTAAAGCAAGTGGGAAGAAATCAAGGGAGTTGTTAGGAGAAAATTTAGAAAGAAAATGTAGCTTGGTGGATAAAGCTTGGCATTTAAACCTTGATGGGCTTTAGTTTGAATCCTAGATATTTCCAATCATTCTCATTTTCTTATTTTCTTTCCTCCTTAACTAATTTTTCCCTAGCTTGGCCAAAATCCCTAGGAGAATAGCCACTAGGAAATTAATTTCCTAATAAGTGGAAAATAAATTAGGAGAGTGATTTATTTGAAAATTATTTTATAAAATATTTGAGAACAAATTAAATTTTAGTTTCTAATATCTTATCATAATCTTTTAGAGAATTTTAAAGATTACTAATCTACATTTTCTTTTAGCAATATTTAAATAATATACTACTAGAGAAAAATATATATAAGAAAGTATATAGGTATTATTTTCAAGGAAATAAATTTCCTTATTTTATCTTCTTTCAAATAATATTTTTATTTATGTAAATAAAAAGCTTAGAGGTGAATTTAAATGAAATAATTATCTCTTGGATAAGAGGATGATTTTCGAAAATTTAGAAGGAAAAGGAAGAGGAATTCGGTAGCTTCAAGGAAGTAGGAAACTAGAATTTTCTCTCAATATAACTATTTATTAGCTATTTAAAAATTACTCAAATTAAAATAGGGAATTAATTAACTTATTTCCTAAATAGATAACCTAGTTTCCTCACTAAATATTCTGGAAAATTGCATCAAAGCTGCCGCCACCCTTGGAGCAAGTATAATCCAAATCAAACTCTCTAAAACCTAGCTAGGGTTGTCCAAGGAAACCTTAACCAACTAGGACTTTGTTTTAGCCAAAAGAATAACAGAATTTTCCCCTCAAATTCCTTCAGAATTTCGGGCAAAAAACCAGCCTTATTCTACATGAAATTCTCAGCAAAAACCTGCACAGAAATTCTTCTATTTAGCAAGCAAAATACAGCTAGACAAAGACTTCTTTTCCTTCTCTTGTTTCGCCACTTTAGAGACCAAAACCAACCAGCATTCTTCTCTCATTCTGTCCAGATTTTTCCTCACTGTTTTTCCAGAATTTCAGCCACCCTTAGCTTCACAAACACAGTAGCAATCAACCCTAATTTCCTTGCAAAATTTTGGCAGCCACAGAGACACCCAAAGCTGAACAATTTTTTCTTGTGATCAAGAAACCCTAGCAAAACCAAAACTCCTTTAAACACCTAAACCTAATACCCTAGCCTTTTCTATAGAGAAAACCACGAAAATCTCTACCCCTTCAACCCCTCACTCTCATGAAAAAACCAGCATTCAACCAGCTCTAAAATTCGGCCAGCCTATTCCAAGAACACAACCAAAACTAAATCTTTCTACAAGGTAATTGATCTTCAACCCTTCTATTCAACCCCTACTCTTTTCTTTTCCATTTCTCTTCCTTAAATCACGTCCATAAGGGACTGATTTTACCTATTCTTTGGTGAGACTTGATCAAGGGCATCCAAGCAAACCAAACTCTTCAACTATTGATCAAACTCAAGTTAGTCAACAAGGAGTTACTGTGATTTAAGCCTAAATCGCTAAGAGGTAATCAAGATCCTATCTTTATTGATTTAAATGGTCTTAAACTTCAAAATATTGGCTTAAGGATGTCTATAGAGTCTAGTATGAAAGCATGAATATATTAGATTGATGATCATGTTGAGGAAAGCCATAGACAAAGCATGTATGAGATAGGACATTGATGTATCTTGTCATGATGAATCTAGATCCATGCTAAATAGACAAAAAATGAGATCTTTTAATGTTTATGGGGCTATTTATGATGATTTTATATTAGTTTAATATCGAAGATGTCATGTGATGAATTGATCTAGATCAATGCATGGTTATGATTAATAGAATAGTAAAGGAAAGTTATTCATGTGATCTATTGAATTAAATACCATGGATGAAAGGGGTAGATAATGAAATCATGGAGAGTCATGTTGTATGAAATAATGGATGGAATGATTGAATCCTAATTGTGGGATTATTTACTTTAGATAAGGAAGGTGTGGAAAGTAGAGCAATCGATTGAGTGGAATTTGGCTGTGATTTATCCAGGTAAGTCCCTGCATAACTGTTTTGATAAATGTTATATGTTTGCAAAAAAAATTTACAGTATTATTTAGAATTAATGTTAATATGATGTTTTAACACAAGGATTGAGCCTTGACTAAAAATGATGAGTTATACTGGATTGTTGTGAGACTTGGATTGGAAATGTGGATGTTTTATTTTCAAAACAAATTTACTAAATTTTATTTATTCAAACTCAAAAGCGATTTCTTACACTATAGTCAAACGATTTGAAAACGCTATTATGAAAACCACGTTTTGCAATCAAATTAATTAAAGATTTTTGAAAAAGGGAAAATGATTCTGCCCCTATTCGGGAAGCATTGAGTACTCAGTGGGGGTAGGCTAGTAGTACTAGTTTCGAAGAGCAAGAGCGAGTCTTTTGGTAGGAGGCCACCTCCAGAAGATAAACTCAACTTGGAGAGGCGATGGTTCTACTTAGTCAGGCTGGTTCGAGCTAGCATATTAGTCCATGTGGACAATGTTTACCCCGATTGGACAATCGGAGTATTGGGTGAAGAGATGGAGGAGTATCTCACCTAGTAGGTGGTGCTCTTACTGCCCATTTGTTGAAAAAATACATTGGGGAGCTATCATGGTGGTAACCATGATATAGATTGTGTTATTATATTGTTAAATCATTTGTTAATCCCTATTTAATGAATTGTGAATGTGATGAAACAATGATTTATTGTGAACTGTTTTATATTGATTGAGCAAGGCTCATTTGTATGACTGTTATTGATGAGATTGGCTTGCAAACACGATTTTGTGGTTTTGATAAACCTGCATACTTGAAATGGTTATAACTGACATTTGTACACACGGGACTTACTGAGATGTCAATCTCACACCTTTTATATCATGGTTTCAACGGATTGCTTTCAGTGAGCGGGGCGAAGCTGGGGTTGAGCTCCAGTTCATTTATTTAGTTGTGTTTTGAGTTTATTTCAAGAGACGCTTGTTAGTTTTGATTTTCGGGACTTGTATAAGTTTTTCTTTCGAATGTAATGGAATTTTTCTTTTAATTTTATTTAGCAGTTTTCATTTTATTTTATTCCTCGTTATAAAGACCCCTGGTCCTTTGGACGGGGCGACATCCTGCCCTATATAGGTACCTAGGGTGTGGGGTGTTACATTTATCGTATCTCATTGATGGGTGTTACATAGAGAGGTATTTCTGTCATTTCACTTGTAGGTCAGAGATATTATTTTAGCAATATTATTCTTAGGGTGAATATTACCATATGGTTATAAATGGGAATATTTAAAATGGTAAAATGTAGCTATTTAATAGTAAGGGTATTTTGGTCATTTTAGTAGCCATGAATAATATGTCTCTTGGTCCCTGGAGTAGCTCAAGTTACCTTGGTATTATCTAGACACAATTTGGGTTTCATGGATAATTATCTGGAAGAGAAATAAAATTTATTCTAAGAATCCAATTAGAATTAATTAATTAGTCATGAGTTTTTTCATAAAGCTAAGAAAAGATAATTAATGAATTCAAAAAATTAGGTTGGAATAAATTATTTCATTGCGCTGATATATGTTAACATATATTAAGAGTCCAATTGAAAATTATCTTAGGTATTTGATAAAGCTCAAAAAAGATAATAAGGAGGATTAGTTTATGAGCCTAACACCAAGTCCATTGGGCTTAGTGTGTTTTGGCTCACTAGGGTTTCATTAAGCCTTAGGGTGACCAAAATATAGTGGGAAGAGATTGAAAGGTTTCCTAACCCTAGCTCTCTCCCTCTTGTGTGTGCAACCACCCTTCCTCTTGTGTTTTCTCTTTCTTCTCTCCTTTCTCTCTTGAAGTTGATCTTGCTTATCCAAAGGAGCTGTCACCAAGCTAACCCAAAATCAAGGTAGAATCATACTCTGGAAGACTAAGAGAAAAAGCTTGGGGAAGTTTGATGCGTAGGAGTAGAAGATTGACAAGAATACCAATCGAACTACCAAGGCCTCCTTTTCCTTTTCCATTGCAAGATCCAGTGCAACCCGGCACTTTGTTGGTTAATTCGCGACAAACTAGACAAGTAAGTACTCTCTCCTAGATGTGGATTGGAAAATTGAAAATTTTTCGCTGCGTTTTCTTTGATGTTTTCCGTTTTTTGATCCTTCAATTTGAAGGATCCCAACTAACTACTTATTAGTCAAAGACAAAATTATCACTCAAAAGGGCGTTGTTTAAAGGAGGTTTTCAAAAGAAAAAGAATGGCTTGTCTATAGGTTCTATATTTTATCCTTTGTTTACCTTTCTAGAATAATGATGTGCTTAATGTTTTGATTGTAATTGGATATTATTTTAGAGATTATGATTTTGAGTTAATTGGGATTTTTTTTTCAATCTTTTTATATCCTTGGTAGTTGATTACTTGTTATCATTGGTTATTGATCTATTTTCTTCTACTTGACTTGAGAAATGCTGTTAGAAGTTCACATTCATATAATTGGTTTTGAGATCTTAAAGGACTTGAAAAATGAAGTCAAGATTAAAGAACTAAAGTAATGTAAGATCGGTTGATTTCACCTAGAGCATTGGGTCATTGGCTAATTTCACGTTTATGAGGTATGAGTTTAATGCATATTTTGGTTGCTTCGGTTTGATTGGGAAATCTACTAAATTAATCAAGGGATAGTGATTTCATGGATTGGAAAATAAGTGGAATCTATATAGGTATGTTCATGACTTGGGGAATGATTAGATTTTACTTATGTTCATTCATGATACAAATGTGAAAATTGATTGTGATAAATGCTAAGTGATTCAATACTATGTTTTCAAGATAATTATCTAGTGTATGAATTTTTATTCTTGAGTTGTATCTATTTTTATCTTTATTTATTTTTCTTTTTATTCTCTTTTTATTTTATTAACTAAATAATAAATATTTGGGTAACGTAAGGTGGGAGTCTAAGTTCCTATAGATTCGGTACTTGCTATTTCCTATACTATATGATGGGTATACTTGCCCGTATGTATGGTTTTAGTGATTATCATTTTAATTAAAGCTTGATTGATTGTGGACTTTGTTGATAATATTTTCTACACGAAAAAACATTCATCAAGTTTTTGGCACTACTGCCAGGGATGGATACTATTGGAAACACTCGAGTCTTGTTGATTTAGGCTTTGTTGTATTCGTATATATCACTAACTTTTGTGTTTAGATAGTTTGTGAATATTTCTAACTTGTATATTTGTCTTTTCTTTATTTTTCTATTATTTTTGTTTATTTTTATTTTTATTTTTATTTTTTATTTGATTTTTGTTTTTCTTTGAGTACGAGATTCAAAACATCATCATGGACAATTATTCATGGGCACAATGTCAAAGGAGATATAATGATGATATATTGGGAAGGTTGCAAGGTCCTATTGATGCTTTTAGTGAGACGTCACTTGAAACTTAAATCCAATCCTTTGTTTCCAACATAAACACGTCCATTCATCCCAATGAATAAGCTCTGCAAGAAGACAACTAGCCAAGTTGGTTGAAGATGCCATAAAGGCCTATACACTTGGACAAGAGGACCCCTAAGGAGAGGAGAGAGGATATGAGGAACAATTGCCCAACGTGGCAAGAGAGGTATTCGATTCTTCTCTATGGGCTAATAATTCTAATCTCTCTTTGTCACGTGATTTCTTATGTTCCTCTCAATTCTTGGAGAATAATGGTCCAAATGATGATATGTTAAGCTTAACATGCCTCAAGAAGTTAGATCTTTCACTGATATATCATAAGAAGCCCTTGGAGTATGCTAAGAAATTCTACCCTTTACCCTATCCAAAGGGAGGTAACTTAGTTTTTGTAGACTATGGATTGAAAAGTAAGGATTTCTTGATCCCATCTTTGAGAACTCAATTGCTAAGTTTCAAGGGAAATTTTCATTGTGACACATCTTTTGAAGGGAAAAATGGTAATTTCAAGTTTGATGCATTCTTTAGATAGTATGTGCACTCATATATTCAAAATAGTTTTTGCGTGCCTAAAGGAATGTTAGACAATGAGGTTCATGTGTTTTTTTTTACTAGGAAAAATTGTTTTCATGAACATGACCTTTTTCCAAAATCTCCCTTCTTGCCACATTCATCTTGCCTATTTTCTACTTTGAGCTTAAACTTCTTTGACAAGGGTTTGATGAGGAGGCATGATGAGTGAAAAAAGTTTGTTTTATGTTTGGTTTTGTTAAGTGTTTTGTTTTTCTTCTCCCAAATAAGGAAAATATTTTCTAGATTAAATGTGGAGGAGTGAGTCGTGTCTTTATTTACTTTGTTAAGATTTTTATTAGTATTTCTCTTTAGTTTGTTCTCTTTTATTTAAGTGTGTTTTTTTATTTTATTTTCTTTATGCTTTTATTTATGTTGTGTTTTGCTGGTAGGAATAAATAATTCTTGGACAAGCACTTCTCTCTATTCCAAGTTTTGATATCTATTGGAGAGTTATTGCACTTGGAAAGTATGGCTTAATCTTTTACCTCCCTTAATATTTTTTGGTCCCTTTGGAAACGCTTTTGTATGTTAATTTTTTTTCCGATAAGGACATTGAACAATTTAAGTGTGGAGGAATGGTTTGGTGATATTTTTTGTCCAAGTTTTTATCAATTATCTTAGTGTTTTCTTGGTATCAAACAATTTTATTGCAGTTTCCTTGAAAATTTTAAAAATTTAACAATTTAAAAGTTTGGAGATTTGGAGCTAAATTGAGCTTATTTGTCTATAATGGAGTTTGGATTTTCTTTTTAACTTTGGATATAGATTTGTCATTCATTATGGTTTGATTTTTATTAAAAGGTAAACTTGTGTATTAAGTTGAATTTTGCTAAGTCTTAGAATTTAAGTTAACCTTGATTATATTTGGTATTTGAGTTTTGTTTTACTCTTTGAGTTTCAATATGGATGATATGATTGAGAAGAGTTGTTGATTAATTCTTGTATTATAGATTTAAAGTCTACTTGACTTTGAGTTGTGAATAAGGAATGTGAGGAAAAAAATTGAGTGAAAGGAAAAAAATATGAGTTAAAAAAAAATTGCTTTCATCTTTTGGAAAAAAAAAGGACCTTTTGCTAAAAAATAGGGTAATATGGAGAGAAATAACAAGTATTGTTCGATGCATTCTCTTGGGACTATCCTGAAGGCAAAAAAAGAAAGAGAGAAAATTGTTGAAAAATGATAATAACTATAAGAGGGGCCAATACGGTGTGTAAAGAGAAATCCATTCACTTGAGGCTATCAATGCCCTAAGTGTTTGAAAAAAAAAAAAAAAAGAGTGTGGAGTGTTTTCCTAATTCCATTAACTTGAGTTGTGTAAATTTGAATTTATAATGCTTGAATTGGTTAAATGGTTTGACTTGTATAATTTATGTTATTTATGTTTTTGCTTGAGAAGTAGGATAATTTTCTTGTACTAGATATAAGCTTGTTTAACTAAACTTTGATGCCCTTGGGATTTATCACTCAAGGGGCATTGTTTCAAGAAAGTCTTCAAGGGAGGAAGAAGAGTGCTTGTCTATGAGTTCTTTCTAAAATATTTGTTTTCCTTTTCCACGAACAATGATGACATCAACATTTTTATTATATTTCAATATTATTTATGGATTTGTAATATTGAATTAATTTAGTCTTTTGTTCAATTAATTACTATTCTTAGCATTTGATTACTTGTTTTCAGTGATGAATTGATGAGATTGAACCATTCTTCTAATTAACTTGAGAAAAAGGTTAGGAGATAGTTTTAATTACTCAATTGTAATTTTATTTTCTTAACTAACTCGACAGAGAGGTTAAGTCCAGAATTTCAATAATTAAAGGTTATTGGTTTCACCTAGAGATAGGAGAAATAATGAATTTCGTGCCTTTATCACCTAAAGATAGGAATATTTATCAATGAATTGTGTTCTATGCATCTTTAGTTATTTTAGTAAGATAGAGATGTCTATTAAATTACTAAGAGAGAGTGAAACCATAACTCGAGGGAGGGTAGATTCTGTATTACTCCTTCATGATGTTAATATAGTAATTAATTGTGATATTTTCTAATGAGTCATTGTCATGTCTTCAAGAGTATCTATCTAATTACATGTTTTCTCTCCTAGAGTTGTGTATATATTTTTATCTTTATTTTTACCTTTATTCTTTATCACAATATTCGGTTGGTTAAACAATGATTGAAAAGTAACAACGGTAGTTGTTCCTTGAGGATCGATACTCTTTAATTCCCTATACTATACTCAATGATGAGTATACTTGCTCATATGTGTAATTTAGGGATTAATATCTGATTGGAAATGGACTTAAAATTGCATGATTTTTATAACTCAAATATGATGCATCAATTAGTATTGTTTAATAAATTTATTACATGAAAAAAAAAATTATAATGCTTCTCTATTGTGCAAAAACTTTAAAGAAACTCATAATTCTTAGTGATGACTTTGGTTGAAGATTTAAAGTTAAAAAAATAACTAAGATGTTT
Organism: Voacanga thouarsii; assembly: GCA_026120185.1. Classification (NCBI taxonomy): domain Eukaryota; kingdom Viridiplantae; phylum Streptophyta; class Magnoliopsida; order Gentianales; family Apocynaceae; genus Voacanga; species Voacanga thouarsii. The sequence goes on from JANUWF010001937.1 coordinate 1,700,629, forward strand.
TGGAGATTAAATGAGTCAACAATGTTTTAATTCATTATTCATAATTTAATGAATAATATTTACGATTTAATGCGTAAAATTTTGTGTGATAAAACAATAATGTTCTAGTACAAAATTTTTTGACATGCAATCACTACACATACCTACAAATTTCCCATTTTTTCACCTTAATCATCAAACTGGCTTCACTAGTTGAAACCTAACTTTCTTTGCCCACTTCCATTGAACTGATTATAGAAAGGGCATACAAGGTCAATAGTAAAAACTTTAACGTCCTAATCTAATTTTTATGAGGTAAAAATGTTCCAAAATCTACCATAACCTACCCTATCTATCTATACCAACTCAACATCACAGGGTAGCTCACTAAATAATATATCCATTCAATGAGATTCAACTTTTGTGGTGTCAATCATCATATGCAAAGTCACTGCTTCATGGCATATTGACCCCATTGTCTAGGCGATCTTCCATTACCTACAAGATTTGGAAGAAAACAAAGTCGCATACACTTTGGCCATTCTTTCTTACCAAACAAGTCTCTCCCATGACATCTCATTTTTCTATCACACTCCTTATTACTTCAAGGGGCTTTTGCCGTTGGACCAGACCTCTACCTCTGTACTTCATATTTGGTAGTTAGGCTATTACTAATCGCACTTTTTTCCTCATTATATTGGCTACGACTTAGTTTTCTATTGTTTTGTAGTGGATTTATTCCTACCCTCACCTAGACGTTGGAGGTAAGGCTTTAATATCTCCCTCTCTATATCATTTCATCCATATAATAAAGTAGGGGTCTAATCAAAAGCCCTACTCTCAATGGTAGTTTTTTTTTAAAAAAAATCCATATATGTAAAATGGTATATTTTATTTTATTTTTGAAATAAGGGGGAAAATACACAAACTTTGAAACAAAAAGTTATGAAACAATAAACCTAGTTTAACCTTTTATAAATTTGTAATATAAAAAAAATTGGCTAAAATTTCAATATTAATGTTTGTAAAAACCTTCATGTGTCTTGTTCTACCTTCACTCAATTGACTATAATATAAGGTAATACAATATACTCTATATTCTAAAATATTTACTTTATATATTTACCATATACCATGTATAAGGTAAGAAATTAAACTCTACAAAATGTTGTAACCCAATTCTTACCGATATAGAATAGTGTAACAATTTTAACCATTTACTTGCTCTCAAACTAATTAATTATCACCCTATAAAAGACCTTTAATGCTTGCTTGCAAGATTTTTTGATAACTATAGACAAGACAAGGGTAGGTATAGGGATTCACTTGTAAGCTCATAATAGATTAAGTTACACATCGCTTGCTTGATATTTGGAAAACTGATGAGGATCAAATATTGGATGGCGAAATAGAATTTGGCTCGATATAGAGTAAAATATTTTTATACACCAAATTTGAAAGAGGGCATTGACCAAGTGCATGTTGCTACCAGATCATGTTACGTTTCTTTTTTTTTTTTTCATGGTTTGTTCCTTAATTTGGCTTTTTAGGGGTTGGAATAAATTTCCATTTCTGTTTGCATTATTCACTCTTTTCATCTTCTAAACTATTCTTCTTCCAAGTTGCTTCTGCAGGTTGGTGATATTTTTGTTGTGTTTTAGCTGCAACTTGTTGCTACAAGTCTACTCGAGAAATTTCTTCAATTGTAGTCATTGCCATCTTAATACTACCACTTAGTGGCTGCTTTCTTACTGCTTTCCGTGAAGTCATACTAAGTTGTCTTTAGAATTCTTTGAGTTTTACTCCATTGAGGCCCTTGGTAAAAATATCTGCGATTTGTTATTCGATATTCACGTGCTTCATTTTAATTTGACCACATAGAATTTTTTGTTGCCTAAAATGATAATAAACTTCCACTTGTTTGGTGCAAGCAAGAAATACTCTATTTTCAGTGCGTTGAATAGCTGATAGATTATTGTCGTGTAACTTTACCGGATAATCCATTTCTTGATGCAAGTCCTTCATTAATTGCACGAGCCAACTAATTTATTGTGCTGCTGAAACTGCTACTCTATATTCTGCTTCTATGCTAGATAGTGATAGAATTAGCTATCTCTTACTAATCCAAAAAATTACTCCTTATCCAAGATTGAAATTATATCCCATAGTTGATCATCTTGTGTCACAATCTTCAATATAATCGACATCACAGTAACCTATAACTTCACATGGGATGCTTCTTTTATATTAGATATCATAATTAATAGTACCTATGATATATCTCAAAATCTGGCGTACTACTTTCAAATGTGTCTTCTTTAGTCGCTGCATGAAACAGCTAACAACTCCAACTGCATAGGTCTATAAGGAACCCATTAGCTCGTTAACTCGTATTACTGACACGTCCTTATACTTTTCAATGGTAGCTACTTTAGCTTGAAGCCTCGGTGATAATAATCTCAGTGTCTTCCAAATTAACCTTTCTTTTGAATAGAGTTCACCAAGTTGATATACTTGATTTGCAATATCTCTTAATTTATTTCTAAACGTGACTACTATCTCATGTTCACCATTTTTAGTTCCCCAAATTATGTTGTCAGTAATTGCCTCTTTAATATCTAAACACTACTAATACGTTCAAGTATAGTTTGCAATTTGTCTCATGCTTCCTTTGCAACTTCATGGTTGAGATTACTTGAATTCTTCTTGCCTGGCTGTAGAAAAAATGGAGTGCAATGCTTTTGCGTTGGCATTAGCAAGATGATTATCTCTATCTATCCAATTTGCAGTAGATTTCTTTTCGGGCACTTCAGAACTTACACCTGCTTTTGTTGATGGTTTCTATTCAGTTTCAACAACTTTCCATGCAACAATATCCTTATTTTGAATACACATGCCTTTTAGCAATCGCGGTGTTGTGGTAAAATTTCCCTCATCTATTGGTGCAAACATTTTTTAAACCCATTTTTTAGATCTCAACTACTATTTTAATAGCTAGTATGATATGATGAACTGCTATAATAATACTTGTTAGGTATGGTTTGTCAATCTCCTATAGTTTTTCTAAACTTTCTGTTAAAGTTAGTTTGACAAATATTAAAATAAGAGTCTAATAAATACAACAATTTGGTACCGTAGTTTAGCTAGCAATGAGCCTACGTTTGCGAGTTCATGACTAATAAAAAAATCCACTAAACTTTAATAAAAGTTACAATGGTAACACTTATCTTAATTCACCAAGTGTCCTTAATAGAATCTAATGGTATGCAACACAGTACTTTTTCTGTCAAACTTACAGAAGATCTTTATTGAACTCAACCCAACTTGATGGAACATCCATTAATTATTGTTGTATCAACTCCACGAGTTTTCATTTAATAGCAATCTCTTCAACTAAAAAGTAATGGATTCTAAGGATTGATTGACTCAAGCTTCACATTGATGCATATGTAGTAATGAAGTAGTTAAGCTTGAGCCTGTAATGCAAAACTTAACAAAAAATCACAGTAGCATCATTCCAACTTGTTGCATCTGCCCTACTAATGTATGAACATGAATCTCGCCCTCTATGTTGTTCATGACTCACTGAGGAAAGATTTATTTTTTGAACCACACACACTCCTTCCAAGTCAGATCTATTTATATGCACAATAGAGGTATTTTTTTTTATTGAAATATAAAACTATTAAAGCCGAGTGATCATCATAGATTTCCTAAACACAACGCAGTTTCTTTCCTTCTCAAAGTTAACTTTTGCAGAATAAGATCTTCTCCTATATTTAACTCCAAGATCTTTTAATTAAATCTTCCACAAATATTTGCAAGATCTTAGATAAATATTCCTCTAAAATCTTCTGTAGATATTATATTCTAAACCAAATTCTTACCACATTAAGCTATGCCAATAATGCTATTTCCTAAATAGACTTATTGTACATAGTATGTCAATGAGACGTGTTGATGTTCCAAAAACATAAGTCCTAACAAGTATGAATGGCAATCTTATATAGGAATATGAAAATTTCCCTCCTGCAAAAGGTATATGGGATCAATTAAAAATTTCTTTTGAGGGTACTTCTACCACTAACCTAAGGGTGCTCACTTTTTAAAGTTTGAGACCAATAAGATTGATCATAATCACATGATAACAGAGCCTCTTGGAAAGATATTTGGATAATTCATTATATGAAAATTGCAAAAACTAAATTCATTAATGAGTAAGAAATACAAGCAGTCAATAAATCATTGCTTTATTCGCATGCCATAAACAAATATTAATAACTAACGATAGCATAAAGAATTATATTGATGTTTCTTGTTATGTGGAGTTAGAAGCTAAGTGCCACGTGGTGAATCTTCCTAGTATCCTAGTTACTTAGAATGACAAATGTCAATTTGGGCATAAAGCCAAAAGCAAATAAAACCAAGCATGGTGTGCCAAAAGATAAGTTTAAGGAAAAATGCTACGATTGTGGCAAGAAGGGACAATTGACTTATGAGTCTATTGAGCTAAAAAAATGTACCTTCTTAACCTAATCTTGTGTACACATTTGTGTGTACTGATCACATTTTAGTTTCTTATACTTTTCTTGATTGGATTGTAGATAGTAGAGTAACAAGATACATGACTTGAGATCAAGTATGATATGTAAATTATCATACAGATCAAGCTAGAACCTATGGTATGTATATGGGAGTGCAACACGCTAAAAGCCTCTTAGAATTTGCTTGTATCAACTCAAGTTGTGCATTGGATAGAAGGTAGTTATTTACGATGTGCACATGGAATTTTATCACTATATTGTTATCTTTAGGTTCTTCTTTTAATTTGCAATTTGATAGGGTAGGTATTTTATTAAATAGTGGGATTACTTGGACCTAGAATTTTTATAAATAATTTCTTCAAATTATAACTTGATGGTTCTTTTTTTTTTATTTATTTTGATGTACACTAGTAAATATCTCAATGCTTCCCCATGGCATGCTAGAATATTAGGGAATATAAGCAAGATAGAATGTACTAAATTAGCTAGAGAAGGCTAAAGTCAATCTAAGTGTGAAACTTGTTCATTTGAGAAAACATGTAGGAAGCTTTTCAGCAAGGGCATGAGGGAATTTAGCAACTTATGCTAATACATTTTAATATATGTGGGTTAGTAAATGTAAATGCATGTCATGGCACCTCTTCTATATAGGATATGGTTATGCATATTGATAGCTTACTAATTTAAAGCATTAGATTATTTCAAATGCTTTCCAATGAAGGTAGAGAAATAGAAGGGTATAAAATCTCAAAGGATTAACTATGGATGCTAATATATATATGATGATTTAAGGCTATAAGTAAAGAAAAGGAGATACATAATCAATGTATTAGTCTTTAATTGTCATATCAAAATAGTGTAGCAAAAAGAAGGAACATAACTTTTTTAGATATGGTTGTGTCAATACTGACATAAGCTAACCTCCCAAAAGGTTTTGGGGGGTGAACGTTTTGACTGTTATCTATATTCTTAATTGAGTGCCTTTACAATTAGTTCTATCCACCCATACAAACTTTAGAAGGATGAAAAAATAAATTTAGGATATTGACACCAGTAGGTTGTGCTGGATATGTTTTGGACATTGTCCAAAAGTATAGTATAAGACCTAGAGCTAAAAAGTAACTCTTTATTAAATATATATTGTAATAGCTCAAATCGGTATGTGATGTATCGAAAACATCCAAATAGAGGAATGATAAAAATTAACACCTGCATTATTAATTTCTAAGAAAAAGGTCTTTCCTAATACTAGTTATATTAGGAGAAATATTGACTTGTATAAGTAAGATGAAAATGGTGGTGGATTCTTAAATCCAAATGAAGGAAGAGAATTTCTCTATCATCATCAAAACAATCAACAAAATAAAGAACACTATAAATATAATGATAGTGTACCATTAGTGTAATACCCTAGTACCTAGACCCCAAAAGGGGTGGGATGTCCCGTCCTTAGGATAAGGGGTCTTTATAACTAGGTAATAGAAAAATAGAAGGAAATAATCTAATATTAAAATTTATTACAACCTAAAACAATACTTGCACAAGTTTCAAAATAAAAAAAGACAGCTAAAATCTCTTGAGAAATAAATACAATCAAAATGTATCTTTGAAACATAAGGCAACATGAAACAATCAACCTTCAAAGCAGGAACAACCTGAACACATGACATAAAAGAGTGGTGAGAAATATTTCCCAATAAGTCCTGTGTGTACTCATGACAATTGAAGAAAACATTTAATGTATACAAATTTTAAACAAATTACAATGAAAAGTCTGCAAGTCCCGAAATTCATCGTTAAACATTGAGTGGTATTTTATCAGCATTTGCAAAATAAAAATGTACAACTTGTAAAGGAATAAACCACTCAAATAAAGTTGACTATGAAACCCTACATCACAGTCATGGCCATGAAACCCTGCATCATGACTGTGTGCTGTGAAACCCTGCATCACAATACGAGTGGGTGATCAGCCCACTGGGTGAGATACTCTTCCATCTCTACATCCTAACTTACCGGTTGTCCATTCTAGAGAAAAATAGTCCACATAGACTGAGTTGCTAGTGCGGACTAGCCTGACCAACTAGAACTAACGCTTTGTCCAGACAGAACTCATCCCTCAGAGGTGGCCATCTACTGAAGGTCTCATCATGACCATTCAAAGACTAGTCCTAGTAGCCTATTCTTATTGAGTACTTAACATTACGTTTATCCCATTTGGGAGAAATTCAACAAAGTGTGTTTCCTTGAAAGTGCAATTATGGTTCCAAATAGTCCACATAGACTGAGTTGCTAGTGCGGACTGGCCTGACCAACTAGAACTAACGCTTTGTCCAGACAGAACTCATCCCTCAGAGGTGGCCATTTACTGAAGGTCTCATCATGACCATTCAAAGACTAGTCCTAGTAGCCTATTCTTATTGAGTACTTAACATTACGTTTGTCCCATTTGGGAGAAATTCAACAAAGTGTGTTTCCTTGAAAGTGCAATTATGGTTCCAAATAGTCCACATAGACTAAGTTGCTAGTGCGGACTGGCCTGACCAACTAGAACTAACGCTTTGTCCAGACAGAACTCATCCCTCAGAGGTGGCCATCTACTGAAGGTCTCATCATGACCATTCAAAGACTAGTCCTAGTAGCCTATTCTTATTGAGTACTTAACATTACGTTTGTCCCATTTGGGAGAAATTCAACAAAGTGTGTTTCCTTGAAAGTGCAATTATGGTTCCAAATAGTCTAAGATTGAAATCTGGTTTAAGAAAAATTTAACATTTTGCTTGGGAAAACCTTTGCTTGCAAAAACCATTTTTTTTTAATAGAAGGTGAAAAATATCCATAATTGCAACCTAAAGAGTAACTCTACAGTAAACATCACATTTGACTTCCAAGAGCACTTTAGTTTAGCAACAGTTTTATGCAAGGACTTACTGGATCCCTTGATCTTATGGATAAAATAATTTTCGAAGTCTTGTTCAAGGCAACTTAGTTTGGGGTAAACACAGGGTATATATTACTATTAGTGCACAACTAAGCAACAAAACTGTATAGATAAAAATAACTCCCAACTCTAAATATTCGTATCCATCTAAACGACTCTAATATTAACAACACTTAAATAATAACAACAATGGTTTAGAAATTCAAACTTTAATTGGTATAAAAATATTTCTAGAGCTTAATATTATTCCTAGTATAAAAATAACTTGTTATAATGATATCATAAGTAGGTGGTGCAAGTAATAAATAAGTATAGCAAAAATAATAATATTGTCAAAAACATTAATAGGAGTTTTAATAAATTTATAGCTGTTAATAATATTTCTAAAAGGTTAACAATAATAATAATAATATTATTATTATATTTATTATTTTTTAAAATAGTAATGTTTAATAATAATAATAACAACAACAACAACAACATTGCTAATAACAATAATAATAGTACTAATAATATGAGTAATAATAATAATAACATCATTAAAAATAATAGTAGTAATAATAAAATAATGATAACAATTTAAGTATCAAAAGCTACAATAATATTACTATTAATAATTAAAAGTAGTAATAATTTTACTTTTCATAAATAAAGTAGTAATCATACAAGTAGAATAATAATAATATTTATCACAGCAAAAGTAGCATTCATAATAGCAATAATAATATTTGCACAACAATAAAAATTATTGATGGTATTTTCAATAATATTAAAGCAATAATAATAACAACATTAATCTCCAACATCAACCATACTATCATATGTTTTAATGACATATAGACCCCATTCTTATATCTCCTAACAAACATGTTATACTCCCACATTAAAAATCAAGACCCAAATTTAATACATAAAGCAGTCCTAATGCATGTCTCAACCTTTATCATAAGATCACTCATAACATAAATATTTCCCTAACATTATCATAAATCACATCAATCCTTCTATATTGAAATCATCATATACCACTTGAGTTCAAAAGAAATAAGAAGGTTAGATCAGAATACTTATCTTGATGATCGTTTTGAAGACGATATTTAATAATCAAAAGCTTGATTGCCTTGGTGAATATCTTTAAGTGTCCAAATGGAAAGGTCTGCCCATGACCACTAACCATTTCGATCAAGAGGAGATTGAGAAGAAGAGTAAAATAAAAGAATAAGAGAGACGAAAAGAAATGGTATAAAATGATGTTTTTTTTTTTTTTAACTTGGTTTACCTTCTTATTCTTCTTATCTTGAAAGGAAAATGCCTGTTTGATCCGAGTGAATGAAGAACTTTGATTGATTTGGTGTTATAAAATATGTTTAAAAAGAGAATAGATTGAATTCTAGTTGTTTTGAAGGTTTTATAGTGGTTTGGGATGTTTGGAAGTGGCTAAAGGGTTGAAGAAAAGTAGTGTGTATTCTGGATGTTCTTTTTATTCTTGAGAGAACAAGAGAGAAATTTAGAAGAAGGTGAGACTGTTCTTGGATTGAAGGTGGCTGAAAGTCCTTACTAAGAGCGGTGCTTCGACTTTGCCAAAGGAGAGAAAGTCCAGGAGCTTATTCAAGTTTTGAATTTGACAAATGGTTGAGGAATTGATGGAGGTTTTTGAGGTAGAAGATTGATAATGGTGTTTTATCCTTAAAGGTTTCTAGAGCTTCAATGGAGGCTCACTTAATTAACTAAGATATAGAAGAGAAATGTAGAGTGCCTTTTGCTTTGAAGCTGTCCAAAAAGGTCATGAAAAGGTGGGCAGAATTTCTAGTTTGGTTGCTTGAATTGGTTGAGTGTTTGATGGAGAAAAGCATGGATTTCAACTTTCAAACTCAATATTTTAAATGGAGGAAAGTTAGGAGAAGTTTGAGGTACTTTAATGGAGTTTATTGGCTATGGTTGAAGGAAGAAGAAATAATGTTCAGCTTGCGTCATCGTGTGGCCGAAATTGGTGAAGAACAATGAAGAAGAAAAGCTAGTTAAATAAAAACTGAAATAGCTAGAAAAATTCTGGTTGTTTTAATGAAATATAGGAAGTTTTGTTGAACAAAATTCAAAGTATTTTGAAATGACTTTGTTGCTACAAATTAGGAGCATTTCAAGGTCCTTCAATGGTGATTTTCTAGCCATCATCTTAGTGAAGAACAAGAACTATGGAAGAACTAGTTCATGATGTTGAATGCTCAAAGTTTCTTGGCTAAATGACTTGCATGCTTGCTGGAAATTTTCTGGTTTGTAAGGGTAAGGTGATGTCTGAAATTCACCATGAATTTTCCAACTTTTTGCACACAAAAAGAGTGTTTGTGTTGCAAGGAAAGAAATGATATTGAAGCTGCCCAAATTCGAAAGTTATCTAAGAAGAAGAAGTAAAATAATTTTCCAGCTTTTCACCATAACAAGAATAATAAAAAAATGAAGTTCTATAGGAGAGTAATTTGGTGGTTTAATCTAGGAAAACAAAACATTCTTTAACTCTCCTATGTTTTGACCAAGAGGTCCCAAAATACTAGAATTTTATTTAAATTCCAAAACCCTAATAATTTAGAACATTTTATAAGAAAATAAAAAGAATTCATGAAACAAAAATATTTTCAAATTCAAATATGTTAAGACATGGTTTGCTAAAATAATGGAGGATAAAACTCCTCTACATTTTCTTTAGGACACATGTTAGAATAGTACCAATGTTTCTTCTCAAGACAACATTCCTAGATTCATGGAACGCAAGAAGTAAAATTCAAACATTAGTTAGGATGATAAAAATTAATTCTTAGTTGATGGGATTTGAACTCAAGACCTTAGGGATTAGCCACCAAGCTCTAACCACTTATCCACCTTAATTCTTGTTTTCTATTTTTACAATTTAACTCTCTTCCCTTCTAATTCCTAAACTTCTCCTTCTCTTATCTGCACGTAAAATTTCCTAATTGCCCCCAACAACCATCAAGCATAAATAAATCATATAGACCACATATAATAATTCAAAAATGCACAAATTCATCCAAAAAATATTTAGTCATGCAATACATCATGAAATGAAACCTATCCCTCTAATTCTAGGGTAGGCTTAGGTGGGATTTTATATCCTCCACTCCTTAGAATAACTTCGTCTTGAAATTCAGCATGTACCTTCATATCAAGTCGGGGTACTTTTGCTTTATCCACTCCTCCATTTCCCACATGGCATTTTCCATACTGTAAGGCTCCCATAGTACTTTCACCATTAGCATTTGCTTCTTCCGAAAAGTCTTGATGCTTTGATCTAGAATATTAACCGGTTTCTCCACATAACTCACGTCAGGTTGCAATAGCTAAGGCTCATCATTCAGGACATGTCCTGGGTCAGGATTGTACTTCTTTAGTTGAGACACATGGAATAGATCATGTATTCCTGATAATCTGATGTGTATGGATTTGGGTATAAAAATCATATAAAAACTCAGCACATTCCCAATCAAGTTTACATTAAAACTTTAACCCCAAATTACACATATGAGCAACCGTACTCATCATTAACATAGCATAGGGTTTAAACGAGTGTCGATCCTTAAGGAACAAGTATGCATTAATCACTTTTCTTTCATTGTTTATCCGACTCAATAAAGTGAAAACGAAATAAAAAGGAAAATAAAATATATACATGTCAAGGATGGAGAAGTATGTAACTCAAACCATTGTTTAGACAAACATAATCTTAAAGAACCCATCCATTATTATAACCACTTATTCTCTTGGCATCATGAAGGATTAAAGTAGATTCACTTAGATGGTCAATCTATGAAATCACTATCTTCTAGATAAATTATAATCACTTGGTCTCATCTCAACTAATTCATCCAAAAGATGTATTAAACAAAATTCTTAATTAAATTCCCTTGGTCTCAGAAAATTTAAAACATGAAATCAATCAATGAACCCTTGGTCTCGGAAAACATCAATTAACCTTCAATTACTAGTTCTAAGCAATCAACCCCCTTGGTCCAGTAAGTTAATAGCCAACAGAATATGAAATTAATACATTAAAACTACCATCAACCCCCTTAGTCCATTAACTTAATGGAGAGAACCAACCAACTAATCTCGTAATAAGCACAAGTAATTGAATACCAAGAATAATAACCAATTAATCAAAAGATCAACCAACTTTAAAACGCATAAATATCTGAAACAATGTTGAACTACAATAAAACAATTAACATATCATTGTTCAAGAAAAAGAAAACAAAGTAAAAGAAAGCACTCATAGACAAGCCTCATTCTCTTCCTTTGAAAAGCTTTTTGCACAACCCTCCTTGAATTGAAGAATTCCTCCTTTGATTGAATGATTTTATGTGATGATCAATGATTTTTTTTCCCTTTTTCTCTTGTATTTTCCATCTATTTATAGGCTTAGAAAGTGCCTAAACTCATTGGTGTAAGGTTCTTAGATAAGTAGAAGTAGGAAAGTACAAAAATTCTGTAGATTACCAAAAACCGTGTAAAAAAATCAAAGCGCCACTTTAACTTCAGGGCACAGTCGGCGCCGCCTAGGCTTCTAGAGTCGGTGCCGGTTGTGTTTTGTTTCTCCAATTGTTCGTCGATTTTTTTCTTGATCTCAGCACCGTATTGTCCAGAGTGCAGCTAGCACCGCCTTGGCTCCCGAAGCCAGCGCCAGTTCCACTCTGTTTCACTCTATTTTGACAATTTTTATCGCTTCGAAGTTCGTGTAAATAGTGCATGGCCAGCGCCGGTTCCAATGCCCTAGCCGGCACCAACTGGCGCCACCTCTATTCTGTTTTGCGACATTGTTGCTTCGTTTAACCCCAAAAATCTGTAATAATGAACAAAATACCTTTCCAAGGGTAAAATCTCAAATATGAAGGAATATGACTAGTTATTGAATAAAATATATTACAAAATAACCTCAAATAACTATGAAAAGTATGACTAATTTAGCCCCTATCATAATCTAATTAGGAAATCCAATCTATAAACAAATAGGCCCAATTCTCTCAATGATTAGGAATGGTCCCAAATATCTCAGGCTCAACTTCTCTTCTTTTGGATGCTTCAAAATCCCTCTACTAGGAGTTAACTTCAGAAATACACAGTCCCCCACTTGGAATTCCAACTCTCTCCACGTATTGTCTGCATAACTCTTCTGTCGACTTTGAGCTACCTTCAGTCTCGCTCTTATTGCTTTCACTTTATCTGCCATTTCTTGAATATAAATTTTACCGAATTTGTTAATCTGCCTATCTTATATTCATCCCTAATACAACAGTACTTGACATTTGTGGCCTTGCAACGCTTCATATAGGGCAAACCAATAGAAGGTTGGTAATTGTTGTTGTAGGGTAATTTTGCATGTGGCACGCATTCTATCCATTTATCAACAAAGTCCAATATACATACCCTCAACATGTCCTCCAGTATCTAAATAAGTCTCTCCAACTGACCATCAATTCTGTGGATATGTTGTAGTACAGAACTTCCAAGTTGATCCTATTATCTCATGGAACTAAGTCTAAAATCCTGTAGTAGACCTAGGATCCTAATTGGATACAATACTTGTTGACATTCCATGTAGCCTCTACTTAGCTAAGTTTACTTTCAAACCATCCTTGAATTTAACATAAATTTAACTAAAACTTTCATTCCAGAAATAGAGTTATGTTCAACTAAAACTTTCACTTACCAAACTTAACGGAAATTTATGCTCCCTCTACTTTCTAACACCAATTTCAATTGTTCCATATCGTTAAAGGCTTTTTAAAATACATCAGGTATAATCTAAAAGTTATCTTAAAATTATCAATGCAAGATTTAAAATCCTATGCAAGTCTAATGTTGATCACAATATCAGGTATATCCAAAATTTTAAAATTTACTTCTCCAGCCAAAATTTTATCTCTCGGATCAAACTTATAGATCCTTACTTCCTTATATGATGGAGGATGCTTAAACAATTAATAAAAAATCTATAACTATTCATAGCTGATGGATTCATCGTTTAAGCTCTAGCTTATCACTGCTCAAATGAATACAACACCACACAATATATAAGCTATATAGAATAAAGATTAAAGAGAGTATTCTTTCAAGAGAAATAAAGAATTAACTTGGCACCACAACTACATCTGATCTCACGGCCTCCCTGCTCAAAACTAACACATTGGTTATCACTTATGGCTTTAACTTGTTTCCTCCAATAACTACATTTCTTCTGTTGGCTAAATTCGGTAGTGGGGTAGGGTTTTCTTAATTGGGCATGTCCAACTGTTATCTTGGAAGATGCTTCAGGTTCTATCTCTTGTTCGTCTTCGTGCTCCTCTCTCACATCTAGCTTTGAGTGCTCTGTTGGCTCGTATTCAGGTGTTGAAAATTCTCTACCATGACCAATTCTGCCTCTTACTGTAGTTTTACGTCTAGTTGCCATATTCAATCATTATTGTCCATACTTATAGGACGACAAATACATACATATGCATGCAAACATATAGTGCAAAGATAACATATATAGCTTTTGCTCACTCATTCAACATATAAAAGTATTTTTGAAAGAAGTAAAGTACTCAAAAGTTTTATTCAAAATAAACCATATTTTAACATAAAGAAATTGGATATCACAGAGGATATCTCTATAGGAACGAAACACTCATAAGTAGGAAAGTAAATAAAGGCCATGAACTCAATAAGCAAATTCCCTAATCATTAAATTACCACACAAATCTCTAAGTCTTCTTGCTACTCTAGTCATCACTCGAGTAGTCGGAAACAAGTACTTCGAGCCATCCTCCTTTACTCTTGCGGAAGTCTAATCCCAATCAAAATCTAAGTGTGCTACCATTATTTCAATTCCTTCTAGGACTCCCCTCCACCTTCCCTTTTTTCTTATTACTGACTTCCTAAGTGCCTTCATACTCGGGGTAAGTCCATCCCTCTTACTGGGTCTCTCATTATTGGACTTTTCAAAGTCAAAGCCAAAAGGGGTAATGTCAAACTCTCCTATTGGTGGAGTCTGAGGGGGCACAACCGCCTCCTCCTCCTCATCAAACTCTTCCATCCCCATTCTCCTTCACTATCAGTATTATCCATCTCTTCTCCTTCTTCATCGTCAACATCACTCAGTTCCTCACCTCTCTCACCATCAGCATTACCCATCTCCTCTCCTCCCTCACCACCTAAGTCAAGATTAGAGACTTTCTCCTCAGCAGCGCTATTTGAGACTAAATCAACCACTGGTATGAGAGGGTCCACCACCTGCACATCCTCAACACGTCCCTCATGCTCAGGTGATTGTAGCTCAGCAACCTCAACCTCCATCTTCTTTTCCTTACCATTATTATGCACAATAGGGTTAGAAACCTCAATCTCCATCTCACCGCTTCTATTCTCTAAGTCAAACTAATTTGACCTAGGTTCAGTTTCCATGTCAGATGAGGATAGGTCTACTACAGAAACTAGAACAGGTGCTCTACCACACATGAAAGGTTAATCTCGGGTAATGGACGCAAATCTTCTAACCATCCTACAAATAGAATGCATATGTTATTACTAGAGCTTATAAAACTTAATGTAATAAATCTAAATATTGTCAATAACTGTCTAAACCTTGGCTCTGATACCACTTATAACACCCCACTACCTACGTACCCTAAAAAGGGCAGGGATGTCACTCTATTCTTAGGACAAGAGGTTTTTATAACTAGGTAATAGAAAAATAGAAGGAAATAATCTAATATTAAAACTTATTACAATACAAAATAATACTTGTACAAGTCTCAAAACATATAAAAGATAGCTAAAATCTCTCGAGAAATATATACAATCAAAACAAATCTTTAAAACATAAGGCAACATGAACCAATCAACCTTTAAAGTAGGATCGACCTGAAAACATGACATAAAAGAGTGGTGAGAAATATTTTTCAGTAAGTCTTTTGTTTTACCTCTGACTCTGACCTTCATTTCACTTCTAGATTCTTGGCAAAATTTCAAGAATCTTTAGGAATGACATTGAAGGTCAATATTTCAGTTCATTCTCAAATAGATGGATAATCCAAAAAAGTCATATAGTTCATTGAAGACATGCTCAACCTATGTTCTAGATTTTGGGGATAAGTGGATTGGTAGTATTACCTATGCGGAACTGGCGTACAATAATAGTTATTTGGTCTTGATTGATATCGCACCATTTGAGGCTATATAGATAGAAGTTTCAAACACCCTTGGATTGGGAATGGAATCATGGTAGGCAGATTAATAATGAAGGCAAAGTTTGTTTGTAAGAAAAGATGAAAAATGTGAAGCTGGTTTTAGAAAGGTTCAAAGTAGTGCAGAGTTGACAAAAAAGTTATGCCGACAACAAAATAAGGGAATTGGAATTCTAAGTTGAAGCCTAAGTATTTTTTAGGTTTACAATGAGTAGGGATATTTTGAGATACTTGAAAGGACAGAAGCTTTGCGTAAGGTATATTAGACTTTTCAAAGTTGATAAGAGAATTGAGATGGTGGCATGTAGATTAGATCTGCCAGATGGATTGACTTGAATGTAGGACATCTTTTATGTCTCCTAACTCAAGAAGTTTCAACTAGGCTTGGAACATGTACTTAACGATGAACCATTATAGCTACATCTTAACCTAAGTTGTATAGAAAGTCCAGTTAAGGTTCTGGAATGGAGTGTTAATGAACTCAAGAATAAAAAAAATCCCAATGGTTAAGGCATTATGGAAATATTATGTGGTGCACAATGCTACCTAGGAAATAGAATTAATAAGGAAGAGTTTCTGAAACAATTACAAGGTGTGAAAATATGAATTTTAGGGGGAAAATTCTTTTAAGAGGAGAAAAGTGTCACACCTCACCATAGTCATATCTAAATATGGAAAGGAGCATGCATTTATATAGTACTTTATTTGGTGTTGTATGTTAGGTATGCATTTGTGTGTCACGTGATTATTACTTGTTCATAATATTTTCATGTGTGATTGATGCTTATATATTTTGAGTTGTGTGTAACGTTTAACTTATGATGTTGTGTAAAATAATATTAGTGGGAATTATTATTCCTAACATTTATTTTGGGGAGAAAAATAAGTTTTGGGTGGGAACTTAATGTTTATGTTAACAAGGATAGACCTATGAGTTTTGTTTCTAAAATTTAGGCCCTAAAGTTGAAATTAGGGTAAATTTGCAAGGTTGGAATATATATAAAATAAAATCTTGGATATATTTTTAAAATCCCAACTTTCCTAATATTGTCCTAATTATTTTGAGTATATTTTTAAAATCTCTACCTTCCTAAAAATCCTCCTAAATCTTCTCGTTGGTTGTCACTCCGTAATTTTTCTATTGTTATAAATTTTATTTGGAAACAAATCCTAATCCTTCTGAACCCAAATTTCTCTTACAATTTCTCCTAATATTTTCTTCCTTAGCCGCCACATTCTAGTTTCCTATTTTCAAAAAAAAAAAAAATCCTTGTTTTTAAAAAGACAATCTAATCCTCTTAACTCTAATATCCTTACAATTTCTCCTAATGTTGCTTCAGTCAGTTGCCACATATCTAACCTCAATGCACAAGATTTTCTTCCTTTGCTTCAAGAGGAAACAAATCCTAACCCTAATTCACATAGTAGCCAACACTTCCCCAAGAATTCTTGGTTTTCTCTCCTTCCCCTAGTCTCAACAGTTTTCCTGCATTGTTCTCAAAGTCTAGCCTTTGTGTGAAGAAGAAGAACCTACTCTCTAATTTTCTAAGGTTCTACCATATGAATTCTTGCAAGCAAGGTAGGAAAAATCTCACCTTTTTTGCTTTTCCATGGAGCCGACACCATGCTTAGGTTTGCTAAATATTTTTAGTCCCAGATATGCTTTTTTGTTTTGCTTGAAATTTGTTTGGGTATTATATGACTCCTTCTTGATTTACATGTCTTAAGAAATGAGCTTTCAAGGTAAAATTTAATGAAAGAATCCACCTCTCCATGATGTAAATTGAGTTTACCATCTGGAATTTCTCTTTTGTCTTTTATGTGTGTGTGTTTTTACATGAGATAGTTTTATATGACATTAGAGCCGAGTAGAGTAGGTTTCAGCCATCCTCTATGTGCATGAATATGTTGTTTTCCCCAGGTGAATCTAGTGCTAGGAAGTGGTTTTCATCACAGTACAATTTAACATGCTTGTTGGAATCTTATTTTTGTTATAGGTTATGTCAATTGTAGGGCATATTTCTCTAAGAATTATATTAAAATTTTTTGAGGCAATCTGAAGTATATTATCACACAGTTATATGATGATTTTTATGTGTAGTAGATGACTAGAAAACAAAGTTACTGATCTCAGTGAAATTTTGCATATTCACAGAATAGGAATACTAATTTTGTTGTTTTTGCATTTAGTTTGTATAATGTTATTTTTTCTGACTTTACTAATCACTTTAGGGAAGATTTAAGGTGATTTTACAGTAGTTATATTTCCCTAAGGAAATTTTAGGGAAAAATAGGCTCACACTTCTAACTATAAGCACCCAAAGATGGTGCCATTTTTTTTTTCCCGCAAGCTGGAATTTTTCTGATTTTCTTCTTCTAGTTATTTGCTAGAAAATCTATTAAGAGTTTTGTATATATGCATGTATTATTATATCATAGAGATTTGGGAAAGAAAATAGGCATGAATCTTTTTGAGACATTATCAAGATAAAAGATTTAAGCATGTTTACAACTCTATTTTGGAATATGTAATCTACTGACATTGTAAGAATATGTGCTATGAGAATCATCTTAAACATGGTTATGAAGGCACTCACTACTTGATGAGGGCAAAGTCTCTCGTACAAGCTTTTGGTCAAACTGGGGACATCTTTTGGTAGGTGGCTACGTATGAAGTATTGATGCCTTCCAAATGAGGTTATATTACTTATCAGTTGAGCTATCATTTGCTAATAAGCAATGTTCCAAAGGTACTCAAGTTATGGACTTGGGATATCTGGGCTAATAGCTTTGAATGAGAAAGATGGCAAAGAATTCTCTTAGTAGGATGATGTACACCAACCTGATGTATCATGATGCAAGGTTTCATAGTATGATATCATTGTGATATGACATTAATAATGGTTTATGGCTTAATTTGATATATATTTGACGTATTTTGATGATATGATTGTGTTTATGATTTAAAGCACAAATTGAAATGTTTTATTTGGTCCTAAAAAAAATTATTTTGAAGAGATTATGTTGATATGTGATGTTATCTCAAAATTTTATGTTTTACTCTGTTTCAAGAGTATATGATGATTCTCTCAAAAGTTTTTATTGTAAAAAAATATTTGAAGTCATTGTTGGTTACTTGAACTAGTTAGAAGAGAAATTTTTATTCTACATCATGAACTATTATAAAAACTGTATCGTGAACATACTACAGAACTCACCAATATTTTTATCTCACACATCTTTATATCATATTTTCAGGATGACTTAAGTGAGTCAAAGATTGAAGGAATAATCTTTATTTATTTTGATTTAAGATATTGTTTTGAGGCAATTTATATATTTCTTTATTTAGATTTTGAGATTTTTTTTTAGATTATTCTATCTCAAAGATTTATTATTTATTGGGGTTGTGTAATGGATTTACATTTATCTTTGATTTATGTTTCGAAGTTGTAAAAATTTATTACACATTATATTGACCTGTTGTCACTTAAACGGGGCGATATCCCTAGCCCGTTGGGTTATGTATGTGGTGGAGTGTTACATAAGAAGGTTTGGCAACCCAAAGTTGGGAACACTAACCCTAACCCTAGCAATAATCCCTCGCCATCAGGTTATGCTCTACAAACTTGCCAGATTTTTTATGATGTCAACCCTACTATGGACATTCTGAATCCCACTCTGGCTAGTGTTTGACAATACCCTAGTAGTATTGCTAAAGATGTAGTTGTTACAATCTCTATAACACTTTCTGCGCGTGTAGCGGGCCTTTCAGAATCTAGTCTTTGTCTATCACCTCTTGCTGTTTGGGCTAAAATTTCTTCAGTAGGCATTATCAAAGCACTTGATAGTAATTTTGCATTGACTTTTCCAAAGGCAGCTACATTATCGACTAGCTCAAAGCAGTCACCTTCTTCAATTTAGTTATACGACCTCGATGATCAAAATAATACTGAACTTCTCTTCGATATCAAATTTCATAGGAGGTAATATAAAGGGTAGCTATAGTTTCCCTTTCTTGTTTGAATTGCTTGAATTTTGTTCCCATAATCCCTGAGTCTGATCATAAGACTTAGTGGATGCCTATTTCTTTTAACCTTGATAAAGTTATGAATTGTCATCTACGAGCTCAAGCGTGTCATTTATGAGTTCTAAAGATGATTTGTTTGCTGCAATAGAAGCAAGAATACAACATCCTTTTGAGCATGCATCATTCACTTATGCTGTTTCAATTCTTATCCATGCTAAATTCAATATAGACATTTTGAACTTAATTCAGAAAAAGATGTAACACCACACAAATTATTAGCAATTGGTCTTTGATTTATCTTAGCTAGTAATCCATAGCACTAACATGTTTCCGTATAGAATAGTTAAAATTTCATCTCAGCATCCTTCTGTTAAATAATTGTAATGAATTTAATAATTTGGAACATCAGAGGAATGTCTAATAACATAGGCGGCTTAAATTTTTGGGTCGCTTGCATATTTTGAATTTTGTTATTATTGTGAAGCCTCTTGTTAGTTCTAATCAAAATGCTTGCTATGCTTACTAGATAGGTTTTCTAATTTTTTTTCCCCTAATGGTTCTAGAAACTTCTGGTCATTTTGGAAAGAGTATATCACTCTACATGTGATATCTATGTCTGATTTTTGTTATTCATTGTATGGTCTTACCTCTCTTGGAGTTGAAGTTTTGTATTCACTACAAGGAAAAATTTCGTTCCAGAGGCATTAATTAGTGAATTTGTGAGGCCTTTTACTTGTTAAAGCTTTTGAAGGGGGGCATCCAAAGTTATCGCGTCATAATAGGTACAATGACGCTTAAAGGCTTCAAGCAAAATGTTATGCCATTGAGTCAAATATGGCACTATTTATTAGCATAATAGGTGTTGTAACTCTTAAAAGTGTCAGACAAAGTGTTATGCTAGTGGCTCAAAAATGACTTTATTTAGCTTCACTTTTTATAAATTACACATTTTTTATGTCATTACAGATCATATACCGGTAAAAAAAATTCAAATTTCATATTGGTTTATTGCTATTCTAAAAGCTTTAGGATAAACGTTATAATACAACAGTAAAATGCATCATTATAGTGGTTACATTCTTACTCTATGTGTCACTATAAGCCCTAAAGAATGCATTTTAAAAGTGTCAGAATAGACTTTCTTATTTGACATTTTTAATATGCCATGATAAGCCTTTTTATATTGTCCTACCAACTAATATACTTAGAAATATGATATAATTGTTAAATGCATTAATAGAGGTCAAAAGAATAAAAAATAGACCATATTGAAGAGAAAGTCAATTCAAATATAAGTTTCATAACATCAAATTTTAACATTCATAGTAATCAAACAAAAGTAGTTCAAAAATGAGAAGTATTTAAATACATTATTTCTTTTTTGTCCTATTAATCCCTCCATAAACAAACATAAAACAAAGCATTAGCCCTTCAAAACTAAGCATCATTTAACTTATCCCAATCCCAAATTGCTTTGAGAATGAAACACATATCTAATTTTCGTCGCGATTCCTTACCTATAGTATTATGTGCAAGGAATTTAGTAACAACATTGTTAAACATGATGAAAATAAAAAAAAAAATGTTAGACTAATTAATAAGGTAAATGATTAGAGAATTACCAAGTAACGTGGCCAAGTAATAGATAATCTAATAGAGTCTAAAATGTAACACCCCTACTTTCATGATTATGTATAATATGTGATATTTAGGTGTCACCCCATCTGAGTTTCAAATAAGGGATCTTTATAATGGTTTATGATGTGTTGTGAGTTGGATATATAAAAATAATTCTTTTTAAGCTTATTCCTTAATCAAATTTTAACTAAAATGTTAATTCCAAAATCACACAAATAAAGAAGTATATTCATCGGAAAGCATAGTATAAGGAATTAACAATTATCAATCTACAAGAAATAAGTACCACTAAATACTCTCATTCTTTAACATAACTTAACAAAACTAGAAAAGATTAAACATAATTACAAATATATCTAAGATCAATTACTGACACGATAAGAATTAAAAAATATGTACTTAGATAGGATTCTCAAGTAATATAACAAATATTAAGTCAGCAATTATCGCAATTAATCAACTAATTCTAGCATCATGAAGGGTCAAACTTAGACTCTACTCTTGTTTAAGTTATGGATTCACTATCTTTTAGCAAATTAATGAATATCTTTATCTCATGAATCAGTGAAAATACATTAATTCCAATTCCTTAATAACAATATTCCTATCTCTAGGCAATACTGAAATGAAAGCAATTAACATCTCTATCTCTATCTCTACATGACATTAAAAACTCTTTGATTATCACGTTCTTAACCCTTAACCTCTTTCTCTCAAGTTAACTAAAAGATAACAAATATAAATTAATTGAATTGAAACTCACTTTTAATATCTTTCTCAAGTTAATTAGAAGAAAAGTAACAAATAAATCTAAGTAGCCAAATATTAGAAATTGGCATTTAATTGATAAAAAATAACATGTAATACAAAATAATAATCATTAAATCATCCTTCTAAAATATAATATAATAATAAAAATAACATTGTCAAAGAAGGAATACTAAGGAAAAGGAAAATGACTTGTAGTTAAGAAAATCTTCTTCTTCTCTTGAAAAATATCTCCGAATAATAATCCTATCTTTCTCCACAAATTCTCAAATTCTCTATCTTAATATATTGAATCTTATGTATTTTATCTTGTATTTCTCCTTAAGCTTCTTCTCTAGTTAATATATAGCTCCTTTGGTTGCAAAAAAGTGTCCAGACAAGTCCCTTTCTATGTCTAAATTTATCTCGAAAAGATCTTAATAGCAGTTACCAAAACCAACTTTGAATAGGAATTCCTGCCACCATGGTTCTAGGAAGCAATAGCCGATGGTTCCTCTAAAGGACTAGGCACCGACCCCTTTCTATCTATGTTGGTTCATCCTTTATTTTTCCTCTGTTTTTCCAGTGATCCACTACCATGGCTCCTTCAGAGCACCCGACACTGACCCTTGTTTGGTTTTCTCCAATTCCGACTACTTCTAAGTTGTTTTCCAACATTTTCCAAAGGAGCACTTTCTCATCAAATCTATACAAAAGATCACTAAGTAGAGGGAATCAATAGCCATTTATCTAAAAATAACTCAAATACCACTTAAATGACTAGGAAAATATAGCTAAATTCAAGCCTTGTTAACTCCCCTACACTTAAACTTTTGCTTGTCCTCAAGCATGCATATCAAATTTGATATGATCTTGAGAAACACCAAATTTGTGGATTAAACTCAAGAACAAGAAACCTACCAAACCCATATACAAGAATACTAAAATGCTAGAAAATTAACACTCTTGTGATAATGTGAATCTAGCCTACTTCAAAGACACCCTAATCTAACAATAGATTAGAACACCAAGGATAGGAATTTGAAGGCATCTAACTCAATCCTATCAAACATACTAGGCAACCTAGCACATAAGAATAGAGATGAAGCTGAGATTATCCCTTAAATTTAGAGACAAGATCAAAGGTGTGACTAAATCCTTTGATTTAGTCTTGATGTTTAATGGACATCACCCAAAAGGATTGCTTTCTCCAAAGCTTTCAAAGAGTTCTTGAACTCTCACAATTTCATATGCCTCCCAAGGTTCTTGGTTTACAATGTTATAATAGGGTATTTATAGTCCTTCAACATAACCTAATACAAAGCATTATAGAAGGATGTTCTATTTCAGAACTAACCACTTTTAAATTTTACAAAATAACCCCAAAATAGCTGCAAAACGTCAGGGATTTGGGTTCCAAAATAGACCATGCGTAGAGTACGTCTCTTAGGGGTGCCGTTGGGTCCAATCTAGAGGAACAGTTCTCATGCTCAAAAGTCAGAACAATAAAAATGGGACTTAGCCAGTTCATAGCTGATGCCGGGTTGAGCTATTAGGGCCGGCGTTGGGTCCAATTTGCTGGAATAGTTCGTGCACCAAAAAATTGTGGAATTTTGCAAACTTGGGCTGGCGCTGGTTAGCTCATTTGACCTCCATTCCTTCTATTCCTTTTCCATGTATTCCCTTGATCTTCCAAATAATTTTGAAGCCAAGATTGTTTCCTTTTGAAGCACCCTTGGGTTGTATTCCTTTATTTACCCATTTGCCCTTTTTTCCTTATTCATTTGTTTGCTGAATCTTCCATGAGGATTATTTCCTTCTTTGTACTCCATTTGGCCTTCCTTTCTTTATCCACTCCTTCATCATTCTCTTGGCCCTTGGTTTGTTTGCTTGATTGGCCCTAAACTCCTATTGAAACCTTTTGAAATAGACATCACCCAATGTGTCATAAGCTATGGTTTGGATTTCTCTTTATCTTATTTTGAGCGGCATTTGTGCTTAGGGAGATTTTTATCATTTCTCCCTTCTTGGAATGGATTTGTCCTCGATTCAAAACCTGTACAAGAATTCAAATAAGAGAGTTTTTGTAAAAGTAAAATGTTATGGCTTTGTACCTCATTTTTCTCTATACTTCCTTTTTTCACTACCCACATTTTTCTTCTCAATTTACCTCTATTATTTTTTCTTTTTTTGTCTTCTTGTTTACCTCTCTTTTCTTTTTCTCTCCAACTTGGGATGGTCACTATCCTTTCAACACCGTCTTCCTTTCTTTCCTTAATTTATATCTCTCTTTCTTCTCTCACCTCAACCTCTTATTCCCCCTTCTTTTGTTCTTCCCTCTTCTCTCCTTTTTTCTCCTCATTTTCTTACTCACCCATCTTCTTTTTCCTCTCCTTTCCCTCTCTTTTTTCCTTTTCTTTTTCCCTCAAGATATTTTGATCTCTCAAAAACTCACTAAGGGATAAGAGAAGTAGAGTAATTTTCATTCTATCTTTTCTCAAAGAATAAGTCTTCCTCTTCCCTTTATGAACCACATCTCTATCAAACATCCAAGGTCTTCCCAACAAATTATGCTTTCCATATACGGAAAATGCATCACAAACCACTTCATTCTTATACTTCCCCATATGAATGGCAACCTTGGCTTGTTTGTTCACCTTCACCTCTCCACAATTGTTCAACCATAGTAGCTTGCAAGGTCTAGGGTATTTTAAGGTTTCTATTCCTAACTCCTCCTCCAATATAGCACTAATAATATTTTTACAACTTCCTCCATCAATGGAGACACTACATGATTTTTACTTGATTAGACACCTTAAAAAATATATATGCTCTCTTTGTGAATTTTCTCCTTCTTTCACTACATCACAAGCATTTTTAACTTCCATTACTACGTCAATCAATGCACATGGTTTCTAAAGTATATCTCATTCTCTTCTATCCACTCTATCTCCTCCACTAGATTTCATGTCATTTTGTGAAGTTGAACTAGATGCTTCATTCTTACTAGTTTCACTCATTTTCATTTGCTTTTGCACCACTTCTAGCCAACTCCTCTTTTTCTCTTCTTGTGGATGTGTGCTTTCTCCCACTTCATAAGTACTTGAAGCACTTTGGGAACCTTCATGTATAGCACGCATTTGCTCCCCCTCTACCTTATTCCTTAAATGCATTTGCTTTTCAACAAATTCTACTTTATTTTGCTCAACTCCATCTTGTTCATGCTCCTCTAACATTCCTAATGGGTTTGACTCATCCTCTAGAAAGAATAGAATATTATAAAATTCCTTAGTCACCCCATTTATTAGACTCAATTGATCCACTTCATCTCCTTTATCATCACCAAGTTCCTAATCAATCTTATCAACATTTTTCTCAACTTCTTCTTGCACTACTTCATCATTTTGATTGAGCATTCCTTGTCATTTGACCTCATTTTCTACCTTCTCTTCCTTTTGATGTGTCCGGACTTAGGTATAAAAATCATACAAAAACTAAGCACATTCTCAATCAAGTTTACATTAAAACGTTCAACTCAAATCACATATATGAGTAAGCGTACTCATCATTAACTGAGCATAGGGTTCAAATGAGTGTTGATCCTCCAAGAATAAGTAGACATTAATTACCTTTCTTTCATTGTTTAACCGACTCGATAAAGTGAAAAATAAGTAAAAAGGAAAGAAAATCAAATCAAATCAAATCAAAATAAAAATATATACATGTCAAGGATGGAGAAGTATGCAATTCAAACCATTGTTTAGATAAACATGATCTTAAAGTACCCAGCCTTTATCATAACTAATTATTCTCTTGGCATCATAAAGGATGAAGGTAGACTCACTTCGATGGTCAATCCATGAAATCACTATCTTCTAGATGAATTAGAATCACTTGGTCCGTATCAACCAATTCATCCAAAAGACGAATTAAACACAATCCTTAGTTAAATTCCCTTGGTCTCGAAAAATTTAAAGTATGAAATTAATCAATAAACCCTTAGTCTTGGAAGATATCAATCAACCTTCAATTACTAGTTCTAGGCAATCAACCCCTTTTGGTCCAGCAAGTCAATAACCAACAGAATATGAAGTTAATAAATTGAAACTACCATCAAACCCTTTTGGTCCAGTAAGTCAATGGATAGAACCAACCAACTAATCTCGTAATAAGTACAAGTAATTGAATACCAAGAATAATAACCAATTAATCAAAAGATTAAATAACTCTAAATATCATGAATATCTAAACAACATTGAATTACAATAAAATAATTAACATATCATTGTCAAGAAAAAGAAAACAAAGGAAAGAAATAGATACTCATAGACAAGTCTTCTTCTTCTTTCTTCGAAGACCCTCTTGTACAACCCTCCTTGAACTATTTATCTCGAGAAAATATTGGTGATGTACTTTAAAATATATCTAAGTCCCTACATTGTGCACACCTTTTCTATGTACATTGGCCTTTATTTATAGGTTTACAAAGTTCCTAAAAGAGTCCTAAATAAAGAAGAAGTAATTACTAAAAAAATCATCCAAAACTAAAAAGGAATAGAAATTACTAAATAAAATCCTAAAAGAATTTAATTGCCCACCGTCTTTGACTTTTTGAATTGGAAATTCAATTTTGACTTCAATTGGATTTGGACTTCAATTTGGATTTTGTCTTGTCGTGTTGTGCTAAAGATTTGCAATTCTTGTTGAATTTGGAATTTGTGAAATCTGCAATTGGCTTCCAATTAAGCCGTTGAAGCCACTGAATTTCCCCTCTTGTAACGTCGGCTCGCATGAGACACATTTATCCTTTAAGCCACCGAAATCGTGTTTTTCACTTTCTGTTTTACATCGGCTTGCAGAGACGAATTCCATCGAATTTCCTTTGTTCCCTTGCCTCGGCTCAATTGAGCCACTAAACATAAAAACCCACCGAAAATTGCTGCTTCTTGTTCTTTTATTTTTGTCTTTTGCAGCCACCATTGTTGACTTCTCCTTTGCACTTGGGCCCCACCGATTTCAATTGCCTTGGCTGCTTCGTTTGTGATTTCTGTTGCTGTCGTCGACTTTCTTGAAGCCAAACTAATTTCTTTCTTTTCCTTTCAATTGTAGCAGCCTCTGTTGACTTCCAATTTCTCTGCACTTCCCTGTTTCATTCAATTTCTTTGCGCACTTCTCTGTTCCACCAGTAGCTACCCGGCGCCAGCTCCACTTTCTGGGCTGCTGCTGGTCCTATTCAGTAAAATCCCCATTTTATCTCTAATTTTCCCTTATTTTTAAATAAAATTACAGAAAAGCATTTTTCTAAAGGAAATATCAAATATGAAGGAATATGACTACTTATTATATAAAATGTATCACAATATGACCTCAAATAATTAGGAAAAATATGACTAATTTAGGCCCTATCAATTCTCCCCCACTTGAATCGTTCCTTGTCCTCAAGTAAACACTTAAACAAAGCACTTAATAATTTATTTCTTCTCATATTCATCCATAACAAAGCCATAATTTCTTTCCAACCTTAGATACTAAATTGTCATTCATTCACCCTTTAAAAACCTTTATAAACTCATACATTAAATCAAATAATCCCAAGGCCATCAAAGTTAAGTTAAACAAGCTTATATCTAGTACATGAAAATTATTCTACTCCTCAAGCCAAAACATAAATAACAAAAATCATACAAGTCAAGTCATTTAACCAATTCAAGCATTATAAACTCAAATTTACCAACTCGAGTTAGTGAAATAAGGAAAACACTCCACTCTTTGTTTTTCTATGACTTTGGGAATTAATAGCCTCAAGTGCATGGATTTCTCTTCACACACTGTATTGGCCCCCTTTACAAACAACCAACTAATCATTTTTTCCTCTAATAATTTTTTCTCTTTTCTTTTTCTTGCCTTTTTGCCTTCGGAATAGCCTCAAGAGAGTGCACCGAATACACTTGCTACTTCTCTCCATATTGACCCCCTTTTCAGCAAAAGGTCTTCAAAGATAAAAACACTAAGAACATTTTTTCTCATCTCATTTTCTCATCTCATATTTTTTTCACTCAAAAATTTTTTCTTGCATATTTTTTCCAACTAAAATTTTTCCTCTCATTCCTTATTCAAAACTCAAAGTTAAGCAAATTTTAAGTCCATAATATAAGAATTAATCAACAACTGTTCCTATATTTCATCATATCATCCATATTCAAACTCAAAGAATAAAATAAAACTCAAATACCAAATATAACCAAGGTTAACTTAAATTCTCAAGACTTAGAAAAATCTAACATAATACATAAGTTTACCTTTTTAATAAAATCCTACCATACTGAATGACAAATCTATATCCAAAGTTTAAAAAGAAAATCATATCTTCATTATGAACAAATAAACTCAATTTAGCTCTTCATATATATATATTTAAAAAATTTCAACAATTCAAACATATATCATTGAAAATCCCTCAAACATATATAATTGAAAATCCATTGAAAATCACAAAGATGCACTTGAGAAAATGTTAAATCTCTCCCCCCATACTTAAATTAGACATTGTCCTCAATGGCCTAAAATAGCACACTAAAGCATAACCAATGGACCAAAAATGTAAAGAGGGAAAGAAAGTAATACTCCCCAAGGCAGATTAGCTCCAAGAAAACTCAAATTCCAAAGTCACTCAACAAGAAAAACCTCAAGAAAATTAAAAACTTGGACCAAGAATATCACCAAACCACTCCATCACACTTAAATTGGACCATATCCTTATGGGCCAAAAATAAACATAATAAAGCATCTCCAATGGGACCAAAATTAAAAACGGGTAGAAAGAATTGTTCCAGTGAAATCAACCTACAAATCGAAAAATGAACACACAAGTAAAAGCATAAAGAGTAATTGAAACAAAATAAAAATCAAGGGAAAAGAAAAATATAAAGTCAAAGCCTTGAAGTTCCCCTCAAAGTAAAGTCCCCCATGTCTCCAAATTGGCCAATAGCACCACCATAACCTCCAAAGGACTCACAATATCCTCTTCGTCTTATCCAAATCCACTTTGCAATTGGTTTCCTTTTTAGTGAAGATCTTTTTCCAGATTTTTGATACTCAAGAAAAACATAATAATATCCAACGTAGATAGCACAAGGACAATGTAAACCAATTTAATCAATAAACAAAATTTCACAAGAATGCTCAATTGTCCAAGTTCTCCATATATGCAAAAATTCCAGAAAAATACATAGTAAATGCTTAGAAGTAATCATAAGACTTAAAATTCATTCTATGCATTTTTGTCCACCAAATAAACTCAACAATGATTTGTCCATGTCTAGTAAACTTTTCCTCAAAAACACATATTCATAATGCCAAGACATTCAAGAAGATAAAATCTAGCTTACCTTGAAGAGAGTTTTTTTTTTTTCACCGATGTATTTGATGCGTTCAGACTTGGGTATAAAAATCAAACAAAATTAAGTACATTCCCAATCAAGTTCAAATTAAAATGTTAAACCCAAATCACACATATGAGCAAGCGTACTCATCATTAACTGAGCATAGGGTTACAACAAGTGTCGATCCTCAAGGAACAAGTAGACATTAATTACCCTTCTTTCATTGTTTAACCGACTCAACAAAGTGAAAAAAAAATAAAAAGAAAATTAAAAAGAAAATAAAAATAAAAATATGTATATGTCAAGGATGTAGATTTATGCTACTCAAGCCATTGTTTAGACAAACATGATCTTAAAGAACTTAATCATTATCATGACCAATCATTCTCTTAGTACCATGAAGGATGAAGGTAGACTCACTTTGATGGTCAATCCATAAAATCACTATCTCCTAGATAAATTAGAATCACTTGGTCCGTCTCAACTAATTCATCCAAAAGACACATTAAACACAATCCTTAATTAAATTTCCTTGGTCTCGGTGAATTTAGAACATGAAATTAATCAATGAACCCTTGTCTCGGAAGACATCAATTAATCTTCAATTACCAATTCTTAAACAATCAACCCCCTTTGGTCCAGCAAGTCAATTGCCAACAGAATATGAAATTAATAAATCGAAACACCCATCAACCCCCTTTGGTCCAGCAAGTCAATGGATAAAATCAACTAACTAATCTCGTAATAAGTATAAGTAATTGAATACCAAGAATAATAACCAATTAATCACAAGATCAAATAACTCTAGAAATCATGAATATCTAAAACAATGTCGAATTACAATAAAACAATTAACATATCATTGTCCAAGAAAACAAAGTAAAGAAAGAACTCATAGACAAGCCTCATTCTTCTTCCTTTGAAAATCTTCTTGCACAACCCTCCTTGAACTTTGAAGAATTCTCCTTGGACTGAGTGATTTTCTATGATAACCAATGAATTCTCCCCTTTTCCCTTGTGTTTTCCATCTATTTATAGGCTTAAGAGGTGCCTAAACTCGTAGGTACAAAGTTCTTGGCCGAGTAGAAGTTGCAAGCTGCTAAAACTCTTCAGATTTCCAAAAACGCGTAAAAAGATCGCAGCACCGCCTCAGGGACAGACAATAGCCGGCGCCGCCTTATTTCTGTTTCTTCACTCTTCCGCCGATTTTTCTCCGAATTGTACACATACGTTTCAAAGTACAGTCGGCACCGGTTCCAGCCTTGCAGCCGGCGCTGCCTCTGCTCTGCTTCGCGACAGTTTCACTTTATTTTACATAAAATCCTGAAGTAATGATCAAAATACCTTTCCAAGGGTAAAATCTCAAATATGAAAGAATATGACCAGTTATTTCACAAAATGTATTACAAAAAAAGCTCAAATAACTAAGTAAAGTATAACCAATTTAGCCCCTATCATATTCTTCCACACTTAACTATTTGCTTGTCCTCAAGCAAAGTATCAAGAACAAGTAGGAAAAACACAAGATTTTAATCAAATCACTCAATCAATTCCAAAACCATATCTTCAATGCTTTCTTTATTCATGAACATAGAACATATGATACTAAATCTTTCACAGCCAATGTAAAACTTGTGTAGTGATAAACGACTCAGTAGAACCATCTCAATACTTTATAATATTCTCAAACCATTGGAAAGAATTTAGTTCAAAAAGAGTATACATTCCATATGCTTACTTTTCATACACTCTCTCCACTAATCCGAGACATATCATGATTCTACTTAGATCAAGTAGGACTTTTAAGCTTGTAATGTAAGGCTAAAGGTTCGTAATGCGGCTTAGCAAATGAAGGATATAGGAACATCAAAAGTTAAAGAATAACTGAGAGTAAGCAAGAAAAGGATAACCAAAATGAACCTATAATTCCCAACTCTTCTTGCTCTCCTATTCCACGAATCAATCAAACCATAACCTTGTATGATAACCCTTATGTATTTCAAGCAAATCCTGCATTTTTTCTTTTTCTTTCACTCTTCTCATCATCAACTCTTTTCCTCACAGGATCGCTCAATTTTTTCAGCAATGGTGTCAAGTGCTTTATATGAACTTAATTTTACAGTTCACTCACCATCCCTTTTGTGATCTTTTCCATTCTTTTTTTTTTTCACTGCTTTTTCAATTCTCTTCTCTTTTGTTTTCACTGTTGTTGTTCTTTTCTTTTTCACTCACTTTTCTTTCTAGCAGCTTATTGTTTTCTCTTTTTACTTCCTCTCTTTTCTTTTCTTCTTTCTCATATTTTTCAGCTCACCATTCTTTTCTTTCTCAATTTTTTTTCTCAACTTCTTCCTTCCATTCCACTTCCTTTCTTTTCCTAGCTCTACTTGTAATTGATCCATGACTGAGAGTAACAAGTCATGATCTCCATCTCTGCATTTTTTCCAACATACATATACTTTCATCCTTCAAGAGCATAAAAATTTGGAAATTATACAAATTCTCAACACAAGAAATGGACAAAATATCGTGACGGGTTTTAAAGAAAGAAATCACCAATTTAGGCTCAAAATGGGCACTAGGGATAATATAACAATAGGTAGGCTTGAAAAGCTCAAACTATCCAAAGAAGGCCTATTACCATCATCCCTAAGTTAAATCATGAATGTCTTTCTTATTTCGCCTCGAGAGGTATTCAAGTAAGTTCTAGAATGCTCCATGAATTTTAGAGAAAAACAAATTTAAGAATAATGCACAGCATTTGATCAAGAACTACTTCATCAAAGTGAATGCAAAAAGTCATGCATAAGCCATCAATAATCTAGAACATAAGCTCTATAATCCATCATAAAGACATGCACTAACAAAAATACAGCTTGGAATTGAAAATTTTTGAAAATATTTGAAAAAAATTGAAAAATCCCGCAAATATATATAGAAGAATTGTCAATCAAACCACCCCTCCATACTTAAACTGGACATTGTCCTCAATGGCCAAATAAATATAACGAAAACAACTAATACCATGGGACCAAGCAAAATAAAGGAAAAGAGATAGGAAAAACAAACTTTCATTCATTGTGGCGTACAAGAGTTGAATGCATGATGAGGGAAGCAGCATCAACGTACCTAAAAACAAAAGAAAATACCAAAGCGTAACAACTAGAAAAGAAAATAAAGAAAAGACAAACGAAATAGAGAAACAACGAAAACAACCGCTACTTGGGAAACCACACATTTTCTATGTGGATTTGTCAAAGAGCATGTCCACCTGTTCGGGGTGTGGAAGACTGCCACCTGCATAACGTTTCACCCTATGGCTATTGACTTTAAAAGTACCTCGAGCGGGGTGGTGAGTTCGAGGATGCCAAAAGGGCCGATCTTACTTACCGTGATGGTCCCAACCACCGAGATTTCAACTTGCCGGGAAAGAGTTTTAAACGAGAATTGAATAACAGTACTTGCTCGCCTGGTTCAAATTCAAGTTGGTAAGTGATATGCTTGCCGTGCCACCGTTTGACTTTCTCCTTGTACCGTATGGAATGATCATAAGCATCGTTTCGCAATTCCTCCAAGGCTGTGAGTTGAAGTAACCTGACTTCCCAACTGACTCAAGATTGAAGTTAACTAGTTTTATCGCCCAATAAGCCTCGTGTTCAATTTCAACGGGTAAGTGACAGGCTTTACTATAAACTAACCAAAATGGAGTTGTACCAATCGGTGTCTTAAAGGCTGTTCGGTATACCCAAAGGGTATCATCTAATTATAAGTTCCAATCTTTCCGAGTATGATTGACAGTTTTTTCCAAAATTCGTTTGAGTTCTCCATTAACCACCTCAACCTGTCCACTTATTTGTGGGTGATACGGGGTAGCCAATCTATGGTGCACACCTAGGTGTGTGAGAACTTTTTTCATTTGTGCATTGCAAAAATGAGTCCCCCTATCACTAATGAGGACCTTAGGCACACCAAAACGAGTGAAAAGTTTTTTCAGAAATTTAACCACCACCCTTGCATTATTAGTGGGTAAGGCTTGGGCTTCTACCCATTTAGAGACATAATCCACTGCCACTAAGATATATTTATTCCCTAAAGAACTAGGAAAAGGTCCCATAAAGTCTATACCCAACAGTCAAATACTTCACATGCTTGAAAAATTTGTAATGGCATCTCATTAGATTTTGAAAGGTTACCTATACGTTGACACTTATCACAATTTTGGACAAACTTGTGGGCATCTTTAAACAACGAGGGCCAATAGAATCCAGAGTCTAGCAACTTTTGTGCAGTGTTGTTGGCTTGGTAATGGCCTCCAGCAAGTCCTTCATGACAATGTCGAAGAATATTTTCCCCTTCCCTAGAATCTACACATCTCCGAATGATTTGGTCCACACAACACTTGAACAAATATGGATCATCCCAGAAGTAATGTCGTACGTCGGAGAAGAATTTCTTCTTTTGATGTGTCGTGAGGTCTTTTGGGTTAATTCCTGCAGCCAAGTAATTAGCAAAGTCGGTAAACCATGGTGGGGTTTGGATCTCACCTTCTATAAGCAAGAGTTGCTCATCTGGAAAAGCGTCATCAATGTCTTCGTCTAGCAAGGATTCCAGGTTTGGATTATCCAATCTTGACAGATGATCGGCAGCCAAGTTTTCTGCCCCCTTTTTGTCCCAAATCTCCAAATTAAATTCCTACAATAATAGAACACATCTTAGCAATCTTGGTTTGGAATCATGTTTGGTTAGTAGGTACTTCAGGGCTGAATGGTCCGTATATACAATGACTTTGGACAAAATAAGATAAGAGCGAAATTTATCAAAGGCAAACACTATGGCAAGCAACTCTCTCTCAGTCATTGTGTAATTTTCCTGTGCATCCGTTAGAGTATTGCTAGCATAGTATATCGGTTGGAAGTGCTTTTTCCATCTTCGTCCCAATACTGCACCAACTGCAAAGTCACTTGTATCACGCATTAGTTCAAAGGGAAGAGACCAATCCGGGGCAATTAGAATGGGTAAATTAATCAATTTCTCTTTAAGTATGGTAAAAGCTTTGAGAAATTTATCATCAAAATTAAACATAGCATCATTTTCAAGTAAAGAAGTAAGAGGTTTCGAAATTTTTTGAGAAGTCTAAGATAAACCGCCTGTAGAAACCTGCATGACCAAGAAAGCTCCTTATAGCATTTACCGAAGTAGGAGGAGGTAGCTTCTCGATTGCTTCAATTTTTGCTCTATCGACCTCAATACCCTTCTTTGAAATTTTATGCCCTAGCACAATACCTTCTTGTACCATAAAATGACACTTTTCCCAGTTAAGCATAAGGCTAGTCTCTTCACATCTTGCGAGCACCTTCTCAAGGTTAGATAAACACAAGTCAAATGAATCACCAAAAACTGAGAAATCATCCATAAATACCTCCATGATATCCCCCATGAGTCCTTCAAATATAGTTGTCATGCACCTTTGGAATATTCCGGAGCCATTGCAAAGGCCAAATGGCATCCTACGATATGCAAAAGTACCATATGGACACGTGAAAGTGGTCTTTTCTTGGTCCTCCAGAGCTATGGGAATTTGCAGGTAGCCCGAGAATCCATCTAAGAAATAATAATACTCGTGTCCGGCTAACCTTTCCAACATTTGGTCAATGAAATGAAGAGGGAAGTAATCTTTTCAAGTGGCTTTGTTTAACATCCTATAATCTATGCAAAATCTCCAACCCGTGACCAATCTCATAGGGACTAACTCATTTCTATCGTTGGGGCTCACCATCATTCCTCCCTTTTTTGGTACTACTTGAGTAGGACTTACCCAACTTCTATCTAAAATAGGGTAAATGATACCGGAATCTAAGAGCTTACCCACCTCACCTTTTACCACTTCACTCATATGTGGGTTCAACCTATGTTGGGGTTGAACTACGGGTTTTGCACTTTCTTCCATCAAGATCTTGTGTGTGCAAAAGGATGGACTAATACCTTTAATATCAGTGATCTTCCAAGCTATCACCCTTTTATATTTTTCCAACAGACTTACCAGCTTAGTCTTTTGTTCTGCCTTGAGATTTTTGGCAATGATAACAGGCAACTTACGATCCTTAGCCAAGAACACATATTCCAAATGCTCAGGTAGGTCCTTTAAGTCTACTTCTGGAGGATCCTCTATAGATGATTTCATTCTCCCCAAGTTGCATTTTTCTACGTCAAAACTCTGCCTCCCATCCTCGCTATGAAATTCCTCTGAATATGCCATTGATGTTTCCATCAATTCTTCCTCGATAGATTCCTGCATCATCTCAAAAATTGGTTTGTCAAGAATATCAACTCTTAGACACAAATCATCAGAAGTCATAGGTTGTTGCTTGCTCTTGTGGATTCGAATTATGACTTCCTCATCCCCAACCCTCAGTGTTAACCTCCCCACATGGACATCAATTAATGCTTTTGCTGTAGCTAGGAAGGGTCTACCTAAGATTAAGGGGACTTTAGAATCTTCATCCATGTCAAGAATAACAAAATCTACAGGGAATATGAATTTATCAACTTTTACCAACACATTTTCAATGAAGCCCCTAGGGTATTTGATAGATCAATCCGCGAGTTGAATACTCATCCTAGTGGGCTGTGGTTCTCCTAGGCCTAGCCTTTTAAATATTTTATATGGTAGAAAATTAATGCTAGCACCTAGGTCAGCTAATACATTGCAGACATGAAGAGTGCCAATTAGACATGGGATAGAGAAACTTCCTGGATCTTTCGCTTTTTGGGGCAAACTCGAGTTGTCCTGTAGGATGGCTGAGCATTCTTCATTGAGGACTACTGTAGACAATTCTTTCAGTTGCTTTTTGTTAACAAGCATGCTTTTGAGGAATTTGGCATATTTAGGCATGTGGATTAAAGCTTCACTGAGGGGAATGTTTATGTGCAGTTGTTTAAATACCTCTTGGAATTTATTGAACTGAGCATCTTTTCAGGCCTTGTGTAGATGAGTAGGGTATGGTACGTTAGGCTAAAAAGTAGGTTTTTCGGGAGGTGGACAGGGGATAGCTGGCGCCAGTTCCATTCTGTGTTGATCGTTTCAGCGTTTATGGATATCCGGCGCCAATTCTCTTCTTCCAGCCGGTGCCAGCCTTCATCTGGTCTATCTGGTAATTCTTTTCCACTTCGCAAAGTGACAACAGCTGTTTCCAGACTGGCTAACGGTGTGAGTTCATGAGATTTTATTACCTTATCTGTCAAAAACCAGATTTGTTGTTCCATGTTGCGGATCATTGCGTCGAATTTCTTAAATGTGGAATTGATTGCTTGGAAATGCCTCGTGACATGCACTACAAATTTACCAACTAAGGTTTCAAGCTCTGTTGATTCTGGTGCTGTGAGTGTTCCTTCCGATGCGTGATGGAGGTACTGCCCCCTGTTCGACCTTCTTAGATCCCAATTTGCCATTTCTCCTGAACAAGGAGACGAGTTAGACATGGAATCTACAAGAGTATATAGTTAGTTTAAAAGACGTAATCCAAGTTGGTTAGTTTAAGTAAGTTTACACAGGTATACAAGAGTACACGAAATACAATAGATAGCACCGTTTTGCAGTAAGAACGAATATACATATTTACCTATTGACATTTTTACATATTTACATGGTTAAATCAACAAAATTCGAGTTTTCATGATATTATTCCCCGGCAATGGTGCCAAAAACTTGATGCGTTCAGACTTGGGTATAAAATTCATACAAAATTAAGCACATTCCCAATCAAGTTCAAATTAAAATGTTAAACCCAAATCACACATATGAGCAAGCGCACACATCATTAACTGAGCAGAGGGTTACAACAAGTGTCGATCCTCAAGGAACAAGTAGACATTAATTACCCTTCTTTAATTGTTTAACCGACTCAACAAAGTGAAAAATAAATAAAAAGAAAATAAAAATAAAAATATGTATATGTCAAGGATGTAGATTTATGCAACTCAAGCCATTGTTTAGACAAACGTGATCTTAAAGAACTTAATCATTATCATGACCAATCATTCTCTTAGCACCATGAAGGATGAAGGTAGACTTACTTTAATGGTCAATCCATAAAATCACTATCTCCTAGATAAATTAGCATCACTTTGTCCGTCTCAACTAATTCATCCAAAAGACGCATTAAACACAATCCTTAATTAAATTCCCTTGGTCTTGGTGAATTTAGAACATGAAATTAATCAATGAACCCTTGGTCTCGGAAGACATCAATTAATCTTCAATTACCAATTCTTAAACAATCAACCCCCTTTGGTCCAGCAAGTCAATTGCCAATAGAATATGAAATTAATAAATCGAAACACCCATCAACCCCCTTTGGTCCAGCAAGTCAATGGATAAAATCAACTAACTAATCTCGTAATAAGCATAAGTAATTGAATACCAAGAATAATAACCAATTAATCAAAAGATTAAATAACTCTTGAAATCATGAATATCTAAAACAATGTCGAATTACAATAAAAAAAATTAACATATCATTGTCCAAGAAAAAGAAAACAAAGTAAAATAAAGAACTCATAGACAAGCCTCCTTCTTCTTCCTTTGAAAACCTTCTTGCACAACCCTCCTTGAACTTTGAAGAATTCTCCTTGGACTGAGTGATTTTCTATGATAATCAATGAATTCTCCCCCTTTCCCTTGTGTTTTCCATCTATTTATAGGCTTAATAGGTGCCTAAACTCGTAGGTACAAAGTTCTTAACCTAGTAGAAGTTGGAAGCTGCTAAAACTCTTCAGATTTCCATAAACACGTAAAAAGATCGCAGCACCACCTCAGGGACAGACCACAGCCGGTGCCGCCTTGGTCCTTCAGAGCCGGCGCCGCCTTGGTTCTGTTTCTCCACTCTTCCATCAATTTTTCTCCGAATTGTGCACATACAATCCAGAGTACAGCCAACGCTGATTCCAGCCTTGCAGCCGGCGCTGCCTCTGCTCTACTTCGCGACGATTTCGCTTTGTTTTACCCGAAATCCTGAAGTAATAACCAAAATACCTTTCCAAGGGTAAAATCTCAAATATGAAAGAATATGACCAGTTATTTCACAAAATGTATTACAAAAGAACCTCAAATAACTAAGCAAAGTATAACCAATTTAGCCCCTATCAGTATTCCCCCAACGTAGAAGTTTGAAAAAATATTTTAATCCATGGTGGGTAATTAGAAGAAGAAAAATGATGTGATGAAGGGGAAAACGAAGGAAGGAAGTCAAAATATCATGCCAAGAGAAAATAAAAGAAGAAAGACAAATAGAAAAACAAGACCAATACAAAAAACAAACAAGAAAATCAAAGAAAAAGAAAACAAGACGAAAAAGATAAAATAAGAAAAATTTGGGAAGCCAAGACATAGGGAAGGGAACAAACGAAAATAAAAAAAAAATATTTAATTTAATTAATTAATTTATTTATTTTTAATAGCCTTCTAGAATGAAGCCGGCGTCGGTTGCATTCTGTCTGGGCCCCTCCTTTTTTTTTTTTTTTTTTATTTATAAATGGAATGCATGACCACTATACATGTAACACAAGAATTTCTAAAAGAAAAAATTGTAAGAAAAGAAACAAATAATAAGATAACTTTAATCTATCTAAAACATCGTGTTCGCAAAGTCCAAACCTAAAAATAAGAAGGATTAGTATTGACTCAAAATTCCAAACGTGAAAATCAACAAATTAAAAATACTATTATTAGACATATTTCATATCAACATTACGTTAGTAAAATTAAATAAATAAATAAACAATATATACAAATATACAAAGACAAGTTAGGTATTATTAACATGTATATACTTATGCACATATTTATAACATATAGTGAAATTATACAAACAACAACATATGGTACATTTTTTGTAAAAAGAACAATTGTACAAATTTACATATTTACCTATTTACATATTTACATGGTTAAATTAACAAAATCTAAGCTTTCATGCTATTGTTCCCCGGCAATGGTGTCAAAAACTTGATGTGTCCGGAGTTGGGTATAAAAATCATACAACAACTAAGCACATTCCCAATCAAGTTTACATTAAATGTTCAACCCAAATCACACATATGAGCAAACGTACTCATCATTAACCGAGCATAGGGTTCAAACGAGTGTCGATCCTCCAGGAACAAGCAGACATTAATTACCTTTCTTTCATTGTTTAACCGACTCGATAAAGTGAAAAACAAGTAAAAAGGGGAAAAATAAAATAAAAGAAAATCAAAATAAAAATATATACATGCCAAGGATGGAGAAATATGCAATTCAAACCATTATTTAGATAAACATGATCTTAAAGTGCCCAACCTTTATCATAACTAATTATTCTCTTGGCATCATGAAGGATGAAGGTAGACTCACTTCAATGGTCAATCCATAAAATTACTATCTTCTAGATGAATTAGAATCACTTGGTCCGTATCAACCAATTCATCCAAAAAACGCATTAAACACAATCCTTGGTTAAATTCCCTTGGTCTCGGAAAATTTAAAGTATGCAATTAATCAATGAACCATTAGTCTTGGAAAATTGAGCCACTTACCATAAAAACCCACCGAAAATTGCTACTTCTTGTTCTTTTTGTCTTTTGCAGCCACCATTGCTAACTTCTCCTTTGCACTTGGGCCCCACCGATTTCAATTGCCTTGGCTGCTTCGTTTGTGATTTCTGTTGCTGTCGTCGGCTTGCTTGAAGCCGAACCAATTTCTTCCTTTTCCTTTCAATTGTAGCAGCCTCTGTTGACTTCCAATTTCTCTGCACTTCCCTGTTTCATTCAATTTCTTTGTGCACTTCTCTGTTCCACCAGTAGCTACCTGGCGCCAGCTCCACTTTCTGGGCTGGTGCCGGTCCTATTATGCAAAATCCCCATTTTATCTCTAATTTTTTCTTATTTATACATAAAATTACAGAAAAGCATTTTTCTAAAGGAAATATCAAATATGAAGGAATATGACTACTTATTGTATAAAATGTATCACAAAATGACCTCAAATAATTAGGAAAAATATGACTAATTTAGGCCCTATTAATTCCCACACTTGAATCTTCCCTTGTCCTCAAGTAAACACTTAAACAAAGCACTTAATAATTTATTTCTTCTCATATTCATCCATAACAAAGCCATAATTTCTTTCCAACCTTAGCTACTAAATTGTCATTCATTCACCCTTTAAAAACCTTTATAAACTCATACATTAAATCAAATAATCCCAAGGCCATCAAAGTTAAGTTAAACAATCTTATATCTAGTACATGAACATCATTCTACTCCTCAAGCCAAAACATAAATAACAAAAATCATACAAGTCAAGTCATTTAACCAATTCAAGCATTATAAACTCAAATTTACCAACTCGAGTTAGTGAAATAAGGAAAACACTCCACTCTTTATTTTTCTATGACTTTGGAAATTAATAGCCTCAAGTGTATAGATTTCTCTTCACACACCGTATTGGCCCCCTTTACAGTCATCACTCATCATTCTTTCCTTTAATAATTTGTTCTCTTTTCTTTTTCTTGCCTTTTTGCCTTCGGGATAGTCTCAAGAGAGTGTACCGAATATACTTGCTACTTCTCCCCATATGTTCCTAAACTAAATACTTTTAAATATTACAAAATGACCCCAAAATAGCTACAAAACTTCTGGGGTTCGGGTTTTAGAACAGAGTAGGTCGGGTACGTCTCCTAGGGGTGGCACCGAGCTAATCTGGAGGAACATTCTCATGAACAAAAGTTGAAACAATAACAACGGGATTCAGCTAGTCCACAGCCGGCACTGAATCCAATCTGCTGGAATAATGCATGTGCCAAAAAATTGAGAAATTTTGCAGGTCAGTGGCGATGCCTGGTCGGTCGATCTAGGCTGGAGCCAGGTCAGCTCTGGGTACTCCAATTCCTACTCAATTGACCTCAATTCCTTCTATTCCTTTTCCATGCATTCCCTTTATCTTCCAAATAGTTTTGAAGCTAAGATTATTTCCATTTGAAGCTCTTTTGGGTCGCATTCCTTCATTTGTCCGTTTGCCCTTTAATCCTTATTCATTTCTTTACTTGACCTTCTACAAGAATTGTTGCCTTCTTTGTACTACTTTTGGCCTTTCTTTCTTTATTCACTCCTTCATCATTCTCTTGGCCTTTAGCTTGTTGGCTTGGTTGGCCTTAAACCCCTGTTAAAATCTCTTGAAAATGGATCTCACCCAAGATGTCATGAGCAGTAGTTTGGATTTCTCTTTGTCCTCTTTTGAGTGGCCTTCATACCTGGGGTGATTCTGTTGGGTATCTCACACGCATATCATATATGGCACAGCAGAAGAATAAGAATGAGATACCATCCCAGGATCCGCATATGTGTGAAAAACAAGATATAAAGATAACAAAGATAACAACTTTTTACCTTTCTTTGATCGTCCAAAGAACAAAAATTTTTCTTCTTCAAGTCGAGGCGCAATCCAGCAATCCTCTTGATCAAACTCCACGAGAGTTGAACGTCCAACCACTATAATCACAGTGTGTGATTGGTAGTGAACATAAATTAATCCAAACGTCTTTGAGATTAATAATCCAGAATTAATTAGAATTAATCCTATTAATTCTAATCAGGATTGGTTTATTAATTCATCAATTAATAAACCAATATTCTCAGATCATGAGCGATATCTAGCAACACATCATGACCACCCAAGAGTCCAGGAAGTCAAGTGGCTTGACATGAACCCGTCAATAACAAACTACAGTGCAATTAACTCCTTTCACCATATAATATCTCATTCGATTTGGAGTATGGAATTAGTACCAACTTCTTCCAGAATTAATTCTGGCCCGAATATAATAGTACTTGTATCAGGAATCCACTACTCTAGATGTGTATCAATTGAAACTATTTTCAATACATATATGCCTTGGCCAAGGATTTCTCGAGTTGTAATTCCTATAAATAGCTGTGAGATATTCGCCCCTACTATTAGGAGTAGTGAATCCTTTATTGACCCTCTCAACTACTTTCATTTACCTCACAATGTATCCAATATCCATCTCATAGGCGGCCCTCAATCGAGCTCCAGAGATTGAAATCAAAGTACAATACTCAGCAAACAAAGTACCTTGGAGATCTCAAGTCTAATGATACTTGCATGTTTGTTATATTGAGATTATATCACTGGCACTAAATAGTTATCCATGTGATTATCTCATAGCTAGGTCATCCAATGACCTTGTTCCAGTAACAAGCATCCATATTTTAACTTTGAATATCTCAATACTCACGGATATGAGAACCACCACCTAATCAAATTAGGAAGTTTAACACATGCTAGTCTTAACGTATTAATGATGTCCTGTCTCATTAATACTATGACTAGGGACTGTTTAAGTACTAACACCATATAGTGTAGTAGGAATCGCATATCATGATCTCTATCATAATTTTCTTAACACAGTGTTGTATTAGGGACTTTATCAAATAGTTATATTACTTAAAAGTAAATAAAAGAAATTGTAAGATAAATAATGCATTTTATTAAAATAAAATGTGTCATATACAATGTAGGAGTGATTGCTTCTACGGCACAACACTAACAGATTCCTATCAAAATTTTAACAAAGATATTATCATTCCTTATACGTACCAAAGACAACACCATAAAACCCATATAGTTCAATTAATCCAAAACCAACTCATATATTATCCAAAACATACTCAAGACCATGAAAGCAAAGCTACATAAATTTATATTCATTAAATGCAATTCACTGATTCATTAAGCCAAAACAAAGCCAACACGCTTAATATAAGTTAATATTCATTTCTAAACTTCGAGCTTTTAATGGCTCTAAACTTCTACAACTCAAAGTAGTAGACTAGAGGCTCTCACTCATTTTTATCATAAATGGGATTTAATAGCTTCAAGAGAGTGCACTAAATACTACTTCTTTCTATATTGGCCTTTTTTATTCAATTCAAATACCACATTCTTCTTTTTTTTTTGAAAGAAGTACACATTCTTTTTCAAATAATTTTTTCTCTCATGTTATACTTTCTCTTTTTTCTTTCACTCAAGGGAATACAACTAATTTCAGGCACTTGTATTTCTATTTTTTCACTTAGTCCCTATCCACTCACCCTAAAGTTAGGACAAGTTTAGAAATTACTATCACAAAAAATAGTTATTCATATTTACTTATACTCTATCATATCAATTAAATCAAGACTCAAAATAACAATGCTTCAAACATATAAAAAAAGATAAACAAGAATAACTCAAATTCTCAGGACTTAAGCATATCTAGCTTAATACACAAGTTAACCAAGAATTAACTCAACTAAATAAGAATTATGACAAATTCTAAAGTATATAAAAACATCAACAACTCTATTATCAACAAAACTTAAATTCGAAAGTATTAGCCCCAAAATTGCAACCTATCCAACAACAAATCAACAATATTCCATCAAACTAATATAACGATAATTGGTAAGAATACACTGATAGGGTGCTTGTTTGTATTAGAAAATGATTCCACAATCACTGAAGTTTTTCAAATTAGAATGCCATTATTACTCACACAATACATATTTAGGCAAATATACCTATAGTTTAGTATAGTGTGAAATGGGTAAGTATTGAAGAACCTAAGGGAAAGATGGTAAGTACCCCTACTTCCTTCCTATCTCTTTATCTAGCTAATAAATTAGGTGGCAACAAAACTAATTAATTGCACTAGAAAGAAAATCAAACCCATACAAGAAAAAGTCACAAGGCTTGCAAATGAATGTGAGAAAGAAGGAAAGGACATATAATAGAAGGAATTCTCCTATTTAAGCACCAAGCGAAGAGTGCCCCTTAGATCGATAATCATAACTCTAGGCACCGATATGAGTTTCAAAGGTCCATTTCACACTCTCCCAAGCTATAAAATCCCTAATCCCTAATCCCTAATTCAATTACTTGGTATCTCGACCTAATCAAACAACCAAAAGAGGCATTAAGCACACCTTAGGTAACACCCCGCTACCTAGGCCTGTCAGGGCCGGGGATGTCGCCCCGTCCAAAGGACAAGGGGTCTTTATAACGAGGTCACACAAATAAAATAGCGGAATAAAAATAATAAAAATAATACTTCAACTTAAGATTTATTACAACCCAAGAATAAATCCACGAATTCCCAAAAGGAAACAAATCCATAAATAAAATTATCCACTCTCGTCTCCCCAAAGCAATACATAAAATCAAAAGACACATTCTCTTCCAAGGCAGATAACACTAGCTACTGATCCCCACAGCAGGATCGGC
Organism: Voacanga thouarsii; assembly: GCA_026120185.1. Classification (NCBI taxonomy): domain Eukaryota; kingdom Viridiplantae; phylum Streptophyta; class Magnoliopsida; order Gentianales; family Apocynaceae; genus Voacanga; species Voacanga thouarsii. The sequence goes on from JANUWF010001937.1 coordinate 1,745,440, forward strand.
CTGAAATCATGGTAAAAAGGTGATGGGACAGAAATCTCAGTAAGTCCGTGTGTGCTTTGGGTGTTCAGTGAAAACAATTCGTGGATGCAAAGTGTGAAATCTTTATAAGAGAAATATTGGCAAGCAATAAATATTAGTCAAAAGCAAGAGTGGTGTTTTCCTATTTTTTGAAACCATACAAGTGCCCAATAAAATCAACCACTCATAAAGGTGGTCATGGGTTACCACACGTTGGGCCCCATAACCGGTCAGAATGCCTAACACTTTGTGCAGACTGACAAAAGAAATACTGGCAAACAATGAATGATGTTCAAAAATAAGAGTGGCGTTTTGGGCTTATCTAGCCGTACATAATTTAGAAGATCAACCACTCGAAAGAAAGGATTATGAGTTACCACACGTTGGGCCCCATAACCAGTCAGAATGCCTAACACTTTGTGCAGACTGACAAAAGGTAGATGATCGGCCTACCGAGCAAGATACTCCTCCTTCTCTATACCAAAACAACAACCGGGTGTCCATTTCGGCAAAACACAGTCACTTGACTGAAATAAAACAAACTGCTAGCTCGGACCGGCCTGACTAAGTAGTATTGACGTTTCTCTAAGTTGAGCTTATCTTCTGGAGGTGGCCTCCTGCTAGAAGACTCACTCTTGCTCTTCAAAACTAGTCCTACTAGCCTACCCTTATTGAGTACTCAACGTAATATATCCCACTTGGGGAGAAAATGAACAAAACACAGTTCCACTTGAAAATGGCAATTAAGATTTTCCAAAGTTTGGGGCAAAACTGGTTGTTGAAAGAGTTTTAGGTTTTGAGTAAAACCGCCTCTTGATTTGCAAATAATTTATTTGTCTGAAATAAGAATGGAAATAATCCTCAATTGCCTTTACAGAAATGAGTGACCATGCGCTCCACATTTGGCTTGCCAGAAAAAAAATCATTTTTCATCAAACAGGTTTTATGCAGGAGCTTACCTGATCCTTGCTCACAACAAAGGTCTCCAATAGCTGGCCTGACCCGCATAGGGTGAATACAAACCACAATCAAACTCAAGCCAAAGACTCACTTTCTCAAATAAAACCAACTCAACTTACTACAATCATATCCCTAGTGTCCCAAGCTTTAAGGCTCAATAATAAATAAAAAGGTTTATAAAATAATTCTAGTTTGATATTAAAATAACTAGAGTTTGGGAAATAGGTACAAAAAGTTGAAGGTTTAAATCTTGCTAAAAATAAATTATGGTTTATTTGAAAAAGGGTCCAAGGTAGTATTAGGTAAAATAATGATTTATTAATAATTTAGTTGTTAGAGAATAATTGATAGCTAAAATTTGTTGAAAATAAATTTAATGAGTCTTGCTTGAAAAATAATAAGCAAATCCTTAATGGGTTTTGATTAAAAGATAATAATTAAATTTTTTAGTAATAAATATTTTATTAATTATAATTATTTCCATAAAAGGTTTTAATTGATTTTATCATTTTAAATAATATATATATATTTTTTCCAACAAAAACTATTATTTATTTGACTAGAATATCACTATTTTATATAAAAGACCAAATCCACATTTTCCCATGGTTTTCAAAATTTTACTAGAAAAATCATATTATTAAATATTTTATTAATGAAATAAAATTTAGCTTAGGGATAACTAGATCATGATCATATTCCTATAGCCAACAATAATCATGAACATATACAACCCTTCAATTCATCAAATCATCCAAATCATGCATACAAGCATAGATCTCAATTTATCAAAACATGATCTAACCCCTACTAGCATAAATAAGATCATGGCTTCAATAATCCAACATGAATATAAATCCTATTCACCAAAGGTGACATAATCTCTAGCATACTTCATCACAAATACTACCTATAACATGGAGACATGCATTAAATCTCAAATCATCATACAATTGACCAAGATAATCCATCCATGCATAAATCCCATCTCCTTCATATTCATACATACATTCATGCTTCAATCTCAACAATATATATATATATATATATATATATATATATATATATACACTTAAATCCTATCGCCATCCACCTACTATCATCATCATCCTAGAGACATGAATCTAGAGTTTAAAAGAAAGGTTAAAGGGACTTACTTGGTTGATGAATGACTTGAAGGAGTTTAGAGTAGATCTCAACTCCTAGATGTCTAACTTTGTCCATGGGAGATGGCGAAAGCATGTTCATGGGAGAAAAAGTCATTCGGCCAAGAGAGGGGAATTTTCGGCCATGAGAGAGAGAGAGAGAGAGAGAGAGAGAGAGAAAAAGAAAAAGAAATCATTAGTATGTTTATTCGCATAGGTTCTCATTAGAGATCATGGTTGGAGAAGATGAAGTAGTTAGAATAAATTTACCTTGAAGGTGTTCTTGACTTTAACAGAAATTTCTGGTTTTTGATCCAAAAGTGCTAGTTGGATTTTGGAGTTTGATGTTAAAAATGGTACGAATGGACTCACAGCAATGAATAGATGAAATCTGGAATTTTTAGAGGTAGTTTGAAGTAATTTGGAGAGGTATTAGGTGAAAGGAAGTAGTAGGTGTTCTTGGTGTAGTGTGTGTTCTTGAAGGTTGAAGAAAATCGAGAGATGGTAATGCGCAACTGCTGAATTTTTGTGAGAGATATGGGTGGACGAATTTCTGTAGGGTTTAGGAGGTTGATTCTCTGATTTGGAAGGGAAAAGGAAAGGTTAGTTGTTATAATCTTTGAAGAATATTTTTAGGAAGTGAATTTGGAAACTAAATATTCCAAGAATATCTTGATTGTTGGACAGCTTTTGGAAATCTGCCATGGCTGATTGTTTGAGCAGAATTTCGTGGGATTAATGCTGACTTATGGAGGCTTATGGTGGCCTAATGTAGGGTGTACAATGATGAAGAAGAAGTATGGTCCATTGAGCAAAATATTATGGAAGGTTACTAAATAAGATGGCTGAAATTCTGGAAACCAATCAAGGTAAATTGCAGGGATTTGTTTGTGAGATTTTTGCACAGCCATTAATGGAATTTCGTGCAGAAGTTCAAGGGGATTAATGGAGCTCTGTTGATGGAGGTTTAAGGAAGGTTTTAACAGACTAAGGTTGGTGTTTTGGCTGGAAGAGAGATAGGAAACAAGCTGGACAAAAATCTACACAGAAATTTCGCTGCACAGTGATTTTTCTGGCAGATTTTCGTCTGCTGTTCAAAGCCATTTTACAGCGAGTTTTGAAGGTGATTTCAGGGGTATTCAAGGCTGGTTTCCAGCCTTATTTATGGAGGAAAAACATGGCTAAGGTGCTACACAAAATCTAGGAGAAAACAGCTTGGTTTGGAGCTCTCAAAGCTGATTTTCGAACAGGAATTTTTCCTTTTTTGCTCCAACTTATGCAGTCCGAAATTGGACAAAAACTTTCAGGTTTCAAACTGATCCTAAAGACCATTTTTCTGGTAGAATTTAGGAGGGAATGTTAGTTAAAAATTTCGACCTTTTGAAGGTACAACAAGCTGGAAAAATTCCAGCTCATTCTATGAAGAAAGATGAACTAAGCTAGAGGAAAATTTCAGCAAGCTTACTAGGGGGATTTTTCCTCTTGAAATTCCTCACAACTCTTCCATATTTTTCAGACCATAAGGAGTCTTTTACCAAGACATTTCAATCCTAAAAGACCTCAGTACTTTACTGAATTTTCTGGAAAGAAAAAGGCTAGAACATCTTGATCAAACCAATAAGTTGAAACTAAGGAAAACTAAAGATCAAGGAAGAATGATTTTCCCTATAAGAATTTCGAGAAGAGTAAAAGGAGTGGAATGAGGTTACTTCCATCATGTCTCTCCTAGAACATCATCACCACATTAATCTAGGTCCTTAAGGCCGAAACCATTCTTTCCCAAGCAAAATAAAATTTACTCAAGCTAAAGCTTCTATGATGGACTTTGAACCCAATACCTCAAGAATTAATTCCAAAGCTCTAATCACTACACCACAACAACTCTTGTTGCTATTTCTACTAGAAAAATTATTTCCTATTCAATCCACAAGCTATCTCCTTATTTTCACCTCGGGCAAAAATTACCATTTTGCCCTTCTCACTCAATAATCATAATCAAGCCCTCTAGACTATAAAACACAAATTCAATGCACATAAAATCATATAAAAATATATTTAAACGTGCAATAAAATATGATGTGCATCCCAACTCCCTTACTCTAAGGTTGGTTTTGGTTGGGGTTTCACACCTTATCTACCAAAGGTATTCAAAAGCCATAAAATCCCTATCTTTAGAAAATTTTATTTACTATTTGATTATCATGTTCAAATCCCTAGTCCCTCTCCTGATTTAATCAAGGAAAACAAACATCAAATTAGCCAAGTGGAAGTTTAAAACCTTAACTCCATCTCTCAAAACCATTAAGGTAGCAAAAATTAATTGAAGAAAACTAATCAAACCCAGCTCAACAAACTCAACAACATAAAGCCAAATAATCAAATACCGTATAAAGAAATAGAGAGATCTAATGAGAATGTGTCAACCCAAACCATAAAATAGGGTACAACTCTATTAAAACTATAAATCAAAATTTAGCATAGTATTGACAAAGTAAGATACACAAAAAGTGAGAAATGAAACACTTATTGACGAGCCTTTCTTTTATCTTCTTGAAATCTTTTTTGCAACATCTCTGATTCTTCATTGGGAGCCTAGATCCTCCTCTTCCTTTGCGTGCAATCCAAGCTTCCAAGGGGTTTTGGTAAATACACAAGATCTAAGATGCTTATCTGGGGCTTATAAATGGGCATTTATAAGCTTCCTCTCTGAAATGCCCTAAAGTCCATAAAATAGAATTTTTTGTAAACTCAGGCGGCCATACCTCAACAACCAAGGTAGCATTGTCTAGGTTAAATTTTTCTCCGTGCAAAGGCTAGGCTGCATTACCTAGGTAGGCCTAGGCAGCGCCACCTAGGCCTAGTACTTCTTTTCTCTAATTTTTCTTTGCTCTACTGACCAAACTTATGGGTCTAGGTGGCCCTACCTTATGCTACCTAGGTAAGGCCACCTAGGATACGGTGTCCTAGGTGTTCTTGCTTTAATTTTCTTCACTTTTCATACTTGTTCTTCATCAAATGGTCTTTCAACTAATCCTACATAAAACAAGGTAAAACATATGGGGTGGGTTGTAATCAAGACAGATTTCTCAATAGATAGCAGAAGATGACAGAAAAATATGTACAATTTTAGCACTCATTACTCTCCCACACTTAAGCTTTTACTTGTCTTCAACAAAATGACAAGAATGTATTACAAAAAAAAAAAAAAAAAAAAAGCTTCCCCACAAAATAGATTTTTCACAAAGTATCATTTTTGAATGAGTTTGGTAAATATGGTAAAGGTATTATCTATCTTTTAATTCAAGAATTGAATCCAACACCTAATCAGTCAGATCAATTTATGTTTAAGATAGAAATGAAAGTTGCTAGTTTAGCATTTTATTAAATGGACAGTATTTTGATTATTTTAAGTCTACGCGGGAGTACATCAACGAGATCCCCATTCCCCTATCTTATTTATCTTATCACAGGACATTCTTTCTCCAGGGCTAAATGATATTTTGTCTTGTAGTTCTTACATTTCTTACCCTCTTCCCTCCAAGTGTTTCCTAATTACGCATTTTAGTTTTACTGACAACACTATGATTTTCACTTCAAAAACAAATTCTAGCTTGAGAAGAATTAAGGTTGGCCTTGTCAGCTGATTAATGCATCCAAAAGTTCTTTTGTGGTGTCCAAAAAGGCCTCTTCACAGAGGGTAGTTTTTATTTAAAATTTTTTGGGATATTTTAGGAAACGTCTTCGTATTTTGTAGTTGGGTTGTCCTTTTTTCAAAGTAAGAGACTATAATTTTTATTTCCATCTTGTTCTTGATAAAGTACAAAAGAGAATATCTGGGTGGCAGTTTAAATATTTATCTCAAGTAGGTAGGCTTGCCTTGATTAAATCGGTTCTCTATTCTATGTCGATTCATGTTCTACATTCCATCCATCCTCTAGTTCTAGTTTTTTGCAGTTTTGAATATAATGTTTTCTTTATTCTTTTGGGATGGGCAACAGGAATCTAATTTTCCAAATTGACATTGATGCTGCTTGGAATCATGATGTTACCTATTAGATAAAAATAGCTTAGGTGTTATTTGATGGAATAAAGTCTCTTTATTGACTTCTATTAAGCTTTGGTAGCGCTTTCCACAAAAGAATACCCTTTGGGCTTATTTTCTGCATGCAAACAATGATGGGTTAGGAATGCAGCCATCATTGTTATCTATGCCATGGTCTTCTTTTCATGTATGGTGTAAGATGCTCAAGGTTCAAGCTATGGTAGAGGGTTTTATAAGTGTAGAGGTAAGGGATGGTTCGAGTTCATTTTCATTTGCACATGGTAGTATTCGTCCTCTTTTGCTACTTTGAACTCTAATATAACCTAGAAGGACACTCTAATTTTAGACTACATTAGTAATAGTTTTTGCAAGGTACAATGCATTTTGTATCTTTTGGACCCTCCTCTAGCTTTTGCTGCTCTTGCTTTCACCCCTCCTTTATTAGATGCTTCCAATAGAGATATTTTAACCTACAAGCCTTCTTTTTCTAGGTTTTCTTCTTCTTCGATTAGAGATGTTGTTTGTCAACATCAGCAGTTTAGTCATTTGCTAGGTCGTATTAAGAAGTTTAAGCTTCCAAGGAAAATTTGCTTGCTTTTGTGGAGAATTCTTAATAGGTTTCTGCCTTTAGAGCCTATTTTGCAATGACTTGGTTTTCATTTGGCTTCTAGATGGTTTTTGTGTAATACAACAGTGGATTCTCCCTTGCATTTGTTCTTCTAGTGTCAAATGGCCTTGTAGCTCTGGCTACAGCCATATAGGGCCACTTGCTGATCTGGAGGATATCTTATGGCAGAGCACTGTTAACCACATTTTTCAATTTTTTTTGGAGTTTGAATGGGGCAATGGGAAATGTTTGCAAAATATTTCAACTGCCATTATTTTAGTTATTTGAAGGGAGAGGAAACTAATTTTATATGACAATAGGTGTCCTTCGAGGAGGTATGTTTAGTGTAACATTTCTTTATTTCTTCTTGACTTTACTAAAGTGCACCCTTTGCCAATGAGTTTGTAACATTTTTTCATTTCTTCTTGACTTTACTAAGTTGCACCATTTGCCTACAGGTTCACCGCTTCAGTAGGTTTGTTCTCATTTGTCTTTGATTTGGTCTATTGAGAGAAGCATATCTGTGATGCCTGTATGTTTGATGGGTAGGCATGAGGGTGTATATTTTATTCTAAACATTGATGGATACTCAGAAGATAATCCAAGACAGAATCTAGTGCTGGGGGTGTTATTCATCAGCTTAATAGTATCTTTTGCTTCTGTTTCTGTCTTCCGCTTAGGTTATGTTCTAATATCATAACTAAGGCTCAGGCTCTTCGTTATGGTCTAAAATTTTATGTTTCAAGAAGGTTGAATAATGTTCTTATTCAAACAGATTTGTTAGCCCTAAGGACATTCTCCTGTGTTTTAACTTATAAAAAACATTGATGAGGACTAACTTGTATTATTTATATGTGATAAGACATGTTTGGCCTCAGTTCTTCTAAAGGCATGCAAATGAGACTGCCAAGCAACTCTTGAGCAATGGAATCCAAATCAAGTATATCTTCAATTCAAGAGCTTGCAAAATCATGAAGTCTTTGTGAAAGAACTATAGACTAGGAATCATTGTTAGACTATTATGTGTAAATTCATATGTCTCTTTTACCTTATTATTCAATTTCTTTTTACCTTGAAGTACACAAATAAAATGATTTTAAAAAGTAAGCCTTGAGATGTTTAGTCAATGCTTGGAAGGACTCTCTATCCAAAAACATCATCCAAAACTCTTAAACAGTGTCTGAATATTTTTGCCTAAAAAATGCCATTTTCAACTCACTTTTTGGATACATCCTCATTTGATACTTAAGTCCAAAGCTCTAGAAAATCTAACAGTGAAAAAATAGACATTGCTATGTCACTTTTTGCTCTCCTATAAAAGCTTTCAAAACTCGATTTTGAAGTAGATTTTTGTGCTATCTCTCTCATAAACATTCTTATTCTTTAGAATAAAAAAAATCTCCCTTTTCATTATGCTTCAAAATGAAATCAAAATTGGTCCAAAAATAAAAAGATATTTGTGCTTAAAATTTTCATATCTACTCAATCTATAAGCTATTTATGTGCTCTATCTTTTATCAACTTTGTATCAAGTTTAAAGAGATAAAACCTAGTTATGGTGAGCCTTGATTATTGTGATTGAAGAGGTTGGGTGTAGAATCAAGTATAGTGATCCTCTTGTGTAAGATTAGTGTCGCCTACCACCATTAGTTTGGGAAAAAGGTTTCAGTGATTGTGTTGAAATTCTTAAGTGGGTACTTAAGGTAGTGGATGTGGATCAGTTGAGGATCAAACCACTATAAATCCTTTGGTCTTTTTTTTTTCTTTTTTTTTCATTTCATCTGCACTTTATCACTGCATTTTTGCTGGTCATTAGATCAAAGAACTTTATCTCAATCTCTACAATTGTTGATCAGTTTTAAAGACCTTTATGTTCTATAGAATGTCTATCTTAATACCTCAACTTCCCATCTTTAAAATAGACCATCTTCTCGCCATTTAGTGGTGTTTCAAAAGATTCTTGTCTGTACTCCTACAGCTGCGAAGTTAATATGATATTTATACCTAGATTTTTACTGTTCATCCAACTTAAGAGTTTATACTCTTCATTGCATTCATTCATTTGATCAAAGACTTTTATGTAGCTTGATGAAACTGTTATTGTTGCTTTACTTACCTATTGTAACTATAAATCTTCTTTTCATCATTTAGAGTAGTTTTGAAAGTTCTTTAATAGTACATTCAAGCCTGCATTTTTTGAACTCACACTTTGTTCGACATTTATCAAAAAAAGACATCAAAGAATTTTTTAAATCGCATATTATTTGTCATAAACCTTATTCACCCACCTCTAAGGTTTATCAATTGGTATCACAATGCTGGTCTTTATTGTCTTTGGCTTAACAGTCGTGTAGTAAAGATCCATATGGTAAACACATCTACTCTATCCTACATTGAAAGATCTTCGACAAATAGACTTCCTTTGTTCAATGGAAGTTATCATGCATTCTGGAAAAATAGAATGAAGATTTAAGTTTGCTCAATCAATTTTGAGCTATGGAATCTGATTGAAAATGGACCATTTGTCCCATCAAACTTTGTTGATGACAAAAAGGTGCCTAAATAGAGTGATGAATATAACAATGAGGATATTTTGAAAATGACTATTAGTTTTCCGGCAATGAATATATTGTGTTGTGCTTTTGATGCTAATGAATACAACTAGATTAGTGGTTGTGATTAAGCTTACAAAGTGTAGAGATTACTTGAAGTCACCCATGAAGGGACTGCTCAAGTAATAGAATCAAAGCTAGGTCATTTAGTCCATGATTATGAGTTGTTCACTATGAAGCTATGTGAGAACATAACTGATATATTCACCAGATTTTCAAACAACATGAATGGACTGAAGGTATATGGGAAAATCTATTCCCTCGGTGAGCAAAATAGAAAGTTACTTGATATCTTACTAAAAAGCTGGCAGCCAACAACCTTAGTTGTGGAGGAGTCCAAGAATTTAAACAGCTTACCAACTGAAGAACTGATCGACACTCAACAAGTTTCAAGAGCATGATGATGATAAATGCAAAAGAGGAACTTCCAAAAAAACTGCAAATGATAATACTATTAGTGAACAACCTGAAAGTGATTATGGCACTAATATGGACAATAAAGAATTGATCATGGTTGCTAGAAAATTTAAAAAGGTGTTTAGAAAAGAAAACTTTAGCAAGGACAAGAAATTTGTAAAAAAGAAAGGACATACTTCATCTCTTAAACCTCAGTGCTACGAATGCAAAAGTACAAATCATTTTTTTTTTTTTTTTTTGTTGATTGCCCAATAGCTAAAGAAAGAGAAGCCAAGCTCTACAAGAAGAAAATAAAAGAACTGGTTAGGACTTGGGACCAAGTTGAATTCGAGACTAAAGAGAGCTGCGAATCTGATAGTGAAAAAGCAAAAATGTGCTTTATGGCTATGGAAGATAAGGTAAATCCTACTTCTTCGAATTCCATATCTGAATTATATGATTTTGATTGTGAAAAGCCTGATGATCCTAATGAACTACTTTTTGACATGTTTCATGAACTCAAAAAGCTATCTAGAAGAAACATGGAAATGAAAATGAAAATTGATTCCCTATTAGATGAAAATGCTAAGCTGTTGAATGAGAACAAAACCTTACTTGATTCCATTATATGCTCAAATGTTGAAAATGATGTTATTCTAACTTCTTTGCATTGTATGACACTTAAGAACAAATGCTTGTGTGACAAAGTTCATTCTCTTAAAATTATGGTTAGCAACTTTGATAACATAAAAATTAGAGTTGATGATCTTACCACATGTATTAAAAGTTCACAAATGGCAAAAACAATTTTGAAAAATTACTTGGTCCACATCATATAGCTGGAAACCGAAATGGTCTCGACTATAGGCATGAAAATAAAGCTAAAAATTACCAATCATACTTTGTAAAAGCTGGTTCTTCATACATGAGTCATATTTGTTGCACATATTATGAAAAATCTAAACACAAAGCATCTAGGTGTCATGTTAGGATGAAAGTGGAATCCGGTGCAAAAACATTTTGAAAAATTAGAGGAACTACTACTAACTCCCGTGAACCTAAGAAAATGTAGGTACCAAAAGATATTCTTCCATCTCATGAATAGGTACATCAGCTACAAAGAGTTGAGCTCCAGAAAGTGGTTCTTAGATAGTGGATGCTGAAGACACATAATGGGAAATACAAAACTAATAGAAAATATTCAAGCTGCAAATGATGGATTTGTCACATTTGGAGATAAGAAAAAGGAAAAATACTCTGTATAGGTAATATTTGTAAGGGATCCTCCATCATTATTAAGAAAGTATTTTTTATTAATGAATTGAAGTACAATTTGCTTAGTATTAGTCATTTGTGTGACAATGATTGCAAGGTTAATTTTGAAAAGATTCATGCACTATCATTGATAATTCTAATGATGAAATCATTTTTTTTTTTTTTGTTGCCAACTACATTGGTAATGACTATGCATTATATCTTGATGATTCTATTGCTCATGATGTAAAATACTTCTCCATAAATGATGATGATGGCTACTTTTGGCATAGAGGTTAGGATACGTCTCTATTGATTTGCTAAATAGATTGTCCTCAAAAGAGCTTGAGAATGGACTGCCCAAAATGATATTTGACAAAAACCAATTGTGTGATACTTGCCAATTTGGAAAACAAACTGAGACATATTTCAAGTCCAATAAAATGATTTCAACTTCAAAATTTCTTGAGCTAATACATATGGGTTTGTTTAGACCAATGAGGACCACTAGCCTAGGTGGTAAGAGGTATACTTAGATGATTTTTTGAGATTTACTTAGACCTTATCTCTTGCACAAAATGATGACAATGATATAGGTAGCTCAAAGAAAAATGGCATTAAACATCATGAAACTCCATCACTTGACAACCATGTCAAAGACGAAGAACTAGGGGAACAACAAGCTGAAGATAGTAAGCAAAGAAGTGTCTAGCACACTAATCAGAATCTACTAAAAGATTGGAAATATAAAACTGTCCATCCAAAAGAATAGATTATTGGCGATCCCAATTGTAAAGTCAAAACAAGATGATATATTCACCAAACCACTGGCTGAAGAACGATTCAATCATCTAAGGAGATGTTTGGAAATACCAAATTATGAAACTAATGATTTTGCCAGAGAGTGGTTGTTTATTCTTTTAGAATTCTTTAAAATCTTCTAATTTTAGATGGAGATATTGGATGCAGTATTTGGACTATATTTTAAGTCAAAAGTCACAATATCTTTTTACCACGTGTGACACACCTTTTGGACAGGGAAATCGGATAGACAATCTGTGTCCAAATGTTCATATCTTTAAATTCTAAATGTTCCCGCTTTTTTTTCTAGCCACAACACTTTCTCTCTTCCTATTAGAATATCTTTACATATTTTAAAAAATCATCATTCTCAAATATACTAGATTGCACTTATGCTCTTTAAAACCTCGTAAACCCCAAAAAGAATTCAAATCTATTTAAATCTTCTTCTCTTTTTAAAAATTAAAAAAAAAAACTATCATTTTTCTTAGTATTTTTCTCTCTCCTCTAGCCTTCGTTCTTTCTCCAAAACCAGAAAAATCAAATTCTTCAATCCTGTTCGCCATAGGTAAAACTTAAAATCCCAACTAAGAGGTCGAGCCAATAACGAAGGAGATCAAGAAATGCAAGATAATGAAAAAGGAATCAGTTGCTGCCAGACTGATACCTGCGAAGAAGAAGGAAAATATGAGTTGCAATTGATGAACCAACTCCTCAAACAATTTTATCAAAACAACTTCCAGAAGAGGAAAGCATGGACACTCCTGTACCTCAATTTCTCCACTAAAAAAAAAAAAAAGTGAATTTGAATGCAATTACTGGGTATCTAGAAATAGAACTGTGACTGTTGGATATCGTATTGCCCCCGTGTCTTTCTTAAACTATTCAACTGATTCTTAGTATGTTTGAGTCTTTTGGGTGGAATGCTTTGCTATCTGTTGATGAAAAATATTATACCACCTTAGTTTGGGAATTCTATGCAAATCTGAGAAAGGGATGACATGAGGAAATAGCGAATGGGTTTAATGTGCAGTGGTATATATCTATAGTTGGAAATGTGAACTTCGAGTTTTGACCACCGTATGTTAAATAGAATTCTTTTAGTGCTTGAGCCGATGGAGTACAATCTTTCGAAATGAATAAACTGCATGAAAATTTTTGAATTTTCTTTAACTGAGTCAATTTGAGATAAAATTTACTAGTTCCAAGAGCTTCACAAATTCAAGTGACCGAAATGTCAAATGGTTAAATAGAATGGGGAGACTGCTACATCACATGATCTCAACTATGGTAATACCTAGTTTTGGCCACAAGACATCTATAAGTATTCGACAAATGGTGGTGATGTTGGCTCTATCATAAGGAAAACAAATTATCTTTGGGTTTCTGAAAATGAAATTGATGACTCGATCCCAGAACACATCAAACAAAGTATTATTTTTTGGAAACCTTCTCACCAAGCTATTCAAGTACTTTAATATTGAATTGAGTGAGGTTGCCCCTGAGAACTACAAGGTAAACATCTATAGTAGAGATTTATTTGAGAAAATAGGGTCCATTCAAGCGGATAATTAATGGATATTACTTGGAGATGCCACTGAAGAAAAGGAAGAAAATTTGGTGAAGGCCAAGGAAAATCTGCTGCATCAGGACGAACAAAAAGAAAGGCTGAGACTGAAATTCAAGGGAAAACATTAAGTTGAGGGGAGTAAATAAAATCAAAAAAAGTTGAATAACTCAGAGTATTTTCGAATGCTATAAATCTGCTCTCTACCAAACTAGATAGTCTGAGTGCAGAAGTCAAAGGTAAACTAAAAAATTCAAAAAATGCATTGATAGATGTGGAAGGAAAGTAATATAAAGCTGAAGGTTATTCGACTGAGCAAGTTCCTTCACCTGTGCTAGAGCCTGAATCTATCATTCCTTCAACACGTGAAGAAACTAATGTTTAGCTAGAGAATGAGAGCGAGAAAGAGAATGAGAAAGAAGGGTGCCTACTATTGAACCCACAACTGTTGCATCCATTGTTGATAAAGAAGTTCCTAAGCAAGACAAACCAGCTGCATTTGGCAACTCATCTGGCCGAAAGCAGAAGCATGTCGTGGTAAAACAGAAGTCCAACAAAATTGTTGGACAACATTCAAAGAAGGGTGCCAATGCTAAGCCTGTGACTATCCTCATTCCATGAGATACAACACAAAACGACTGCTAAATGATAACCTCTTCTACCAACATTAATTTTGTTGACACAATTTTATTCTTGCAAAATTTCCTGCTCTATGCACTAGCTTTTTTTTTTTCTTTTGAAACCCTTATTTTGGTCTTTAACTGATATTACTACTAGTTTCCTACTCATTATTGCTATTACTAATGTTGCTTATTACTTATTGATGTCCCTGTTCTGGGCATTCTCTTGATATCATTGCTATACTACTAATTGCTTCTCTGGTGCTTGTTGTTATTCTTTGATTGAAGATAAAAGGGGAGAAAATATATTGTTAGGGGATTGTGAATTGATGATTTGATGGGGTTATGGAGACTATGTTGTGGACTAAGAGGAGATTGTGATATGGAGACTGAAAATTTCTTAAGAAGCTTGTGATTTTGTGAAATACATTTTTGGGATTTAAGTTGATCAAATATTATGCTGTGCAATTTATTTATTTATTTTTTTATTTTTTTTTATTTATTTTTTTTTTTGCTTTCATGATATCTTTTTCACTGGTTTTTGCCCTTATAAATATTAATTGTGAATTGTGTATATATTGTGGTTGTAAGTTGGTTTATGAGGGTTATGATTTGTAATTTATAGATTATGATTGTGACTGATTATAAGGATTATAAATTCATATGGCTTAAGATGAATTATGGCTATTTATGGTTATGGTTTGAAAATATGGACTGTGAAGAATTGGGTGACTTGATGGAGACCATGTTGAGATGTTGTTGTTATTATGGACTAAGGAGATTGAAGTGTGGGTATGAGTTTATTGTGCATTCTGACTAATTGAGATTTGGTTGAATGATTTGTTTTGAATACAATTGTGATGCGCATTTTACAAAATGTTTGTTTGGATGATGAAGTTATTCAAGTGAATACTTAAGAAATCTATATTACTTCTATTTGGTTGCTATGTAAAATTCTCATGTTAAAACCATTGATCTTTACTCTTGGGTATTTTTTTTTATTTTTATTCTTTTTGCATATACACAAGGGGAGTTTTGGACCCGCGTTTCTTCAATCCAAAATAGCAGTCCAAAAATAACCTTTTAAAAGGCTAAACTTCTACCTAATTTTACCTAATTTTTTATACATATTTTGGAAGTCCAAAACCTTAGGTCCAAAAATGACTTGTTAAAAGATTAGCTTCTATCTCATTTTACCTGATTTTGTATGCATGTTTTGGAAGTCCAAAAATTTGGAATCTAGTCTTATTTTCAAATGCACTTCATAGCTCTTTATCTAATGTTCATATATGCATATACATAGGGGGAGCATTACATCTTATGATTTATCTTTTACACCTCTTCATGTACATATCTATACATTTTTTTTTTTTTTTGTGACTGCTGTTTGCAGCTATTTCCTTGGGAAATTGTCCTTTGATGGAAGGAATGAGGATAAGGAGGTTGGTTGGACCATAAGCTCATTGAGCCATTTTTGTGAGTACATGCTTAATTTTCTTATCTTAATTTCACAAGCTCTTTTTTAGTCCTATAATAAGAGAATGCATTTCAGTTAAAAATATTCTTATTTATCTCTGTCTAACATGTTAATGTACATATTATTGTTTTTATATTACAATCCCATCAAGTTTGTCAGAACTCAAGAAGGGAAAGATTGTTAGGCCTAAGAGCATTCTCCTATTTTTTTTTAAATATAACAAACATTGATAAGGACTAACTTGTGTGACTTATATGTGATAGAACATGTTTGACCTCAGTTTTTCCAAAGGCATGCAAATGAGACTACCAAGAAACCCTTGAGCAATGGAATCCAAATTAAGTATATCTTCAATTCAAGTGCTTGCAAAATCATGAAGTCCTTGTGAAAGAACGATAGACTAGGAATCATTGTTAAGGTATTATGTGTAAATTCCTATATCTCTTTTACCTTATGATTCAATTTGTATTTAACCTTCAAGAACACAAATAAAATGATTTTAAAAAGTAAGTCTTCAGATGTTTGGATTGAGTAGTTTGGATGACTCTCCATCCAAAAACTTTGGAAAAGTGTCTGAATGTTTTTGCCTAAAAATTTGTCATTTTGGACTCACCATTTGGATGCACCCTCATCCGATCCATGAGTCTAAAACTCTAAAAAATCCGACAGTGAAAAACTTGTCGTTACTAGTCATTGCTATGTCACTTTTTGCTCCTATAAAAGCTTTCGAGGCTCGATTTTGAAGTAGATTTTTGTGCTATGTCTCTCAGAAAAATTCTTACTCTTTAGAATACAAAAATCTCCTTTTTCATTATGCTTCAAAGTGAAATCAAAATTGCTCCAAAGGTAAATAGGTATTTGTGCTTAAATCATTCATATCTACTCAATCTATGAGCTACTCTATCTTTTATCAGCTTTGTATCAAGGTTAAGGAAATAAAACCTAGTTGAGGTGAGCCTTGATTTATTGTGTATCAAGGTTAAGGAAGTAAAACCCAATTGGGGTGAGCCTTGATTGTTGTGATTAAGGAGGTTAGGTGTAAAACTAAGTGTTGTGATCCTCTTGTGTAAGATTGGTGTCCCCTACTACCATTGATTTGGAAAAAATGTATTAGTGATTGTGTTGAAATCTTTAAGTGGGCACATAAGGTAGTGGATGTCAATCAATTGAGGACCGAACTACTATAAATCCTTGAGTCTTTTTTTTTTTTTTTTTTCATTTCATCTGCACTTTATCATTGCATGTTTGCTGGTCTTTAGATTAAAGAACTTTATCTCAATCTCTGCAATTTTTTTATCAGTTTTAAAGACTTTTGTGTTCTATAAAAAGTCTGCCTTAATGCCTCAGTTGCCAATTTTTTAAACGGACCATCTCTCACCATTTAGTGTTGTTTCAAAAGATTCTTGTCTGCACTCCTACAGCCATGAAGCTAAGCTGATATTTATACCTAAGTTTTTACTATTCATCCAACTTGAGAGCTTTATACTCCTCCTTACATTCATTGATTTGATCAAAGACTTTTATGTAGTTGGGTGAAACTATTATTGTTGCTTTATCTATCCATCTTAACTATAAATCTTCTTTTCATCATTTAGAGGAGTTTTGAAAGTTCTTTAGCAGCATATTCAAGTTTGCATTTTTTAACTCACACTTTGTTTGGCCAATATCAAAAAAAGACATCAAAGAATTATTTAAATTGCATATTATTTTCCATAAACCTTATTCACCCCTCGTCTCTAAGGTTTATCAACATTATCTTTCTCTTTTGAAACAATTTAGCAAGGAACAGATCGTAACTTAGCATTTGAAAGGGATCTTTAACCGGATTTACTTTCTTGCTACTAAGTTGCCATTTGCAAGACTGGAGCAAATTTATAGAGAGGCAAATCAATTGGTGGATAATATGGCTAACGTTGGCGTTACTGCAGCTAGTTTTACTTATTTTTCTAGTTTCTCTGAGGTACCTCATATAGCTAGGGGTATTTGCATTCTAGACAGAGCAAACATTCCTATTTTGCATGTATTAACTTGTTATAATTAATAAATAGGTCGGTATGGCCATCATTATTTAAAAAAAAAAACAATAGATATGACCAAAGCTATCAAAGTTGAATTAAACAAATTTATGCTCACTCAATATGTTCCATCCCGTGTCTTTAAGTCTCGAATGTAAATAATATGTTTCATATAATTTAGGACTTTTAACTTTTTAACTGTTGTAGTCCAAGTAGTAAACTAGGGATTGACCTCTTTTAGCCTTAAGTGGGCATGCTTTGCACCCACCGTATTAGCTTTTTACCCATTAATCACTCTTTCTTTTGTGCACATTTCACGACTCTATTTTTTTCCAAAGGAAATGTACTTGAAATTTTTACTTTGAGTTGGATTGTGAAAGTGCATTCCTTTTTCCTAACTTAAGTGTACCTTTGTGAATGGCATGAAATATGTACCTTTGTGAATGGCATAAATATGTACCTTTGTGAATGGCATGAAATATGAATAGAGTGTTTGAATTTCAGAGTTGAGTAAGGATGCTATTATTGTCTCTCAATTCTTTTAATCCCCATTTACTTAAACTCTGAGTAAGAAATAGTTATATGATCATAGAACATAGATTAATCTAAAATTCTCTACTTATATTTTAACACAAAAACCACCATAATTCCCAAAAACAACATGGCATCACTTCTACTAAGAAATAACTAAGGTTAATTCAAATTCTGAAGACTTAGTCATATCACACCTCATATACAAGTTTACACCAAAACAAAATTATCCAAATAAGTCTTAAACCAAATTCTTATGCCAAAAGAAACATACTACCATAATAGCAAAAAATACAACAAAAATTGAAAAAATTTAGCCCAATTTCCATACACCTACTAAAATCATAGGAAAACACTAAAAGCACAGATAGAAACTTAAAGAGAATATTACCAATCCTTTCCCTACACTTAAAGTGGATAAATTAGCTAAAAATAACAGAATAAAAGAATTGACTAAAGGAAGAAAAGGATAGCAATACTCCTCGAGTGACCGCAATGCATAAGAAAGAGGGATGGAGAAGTTTGATTCAAAAAAGATGAGGAGCAAACCTGTAAAAAGAAATAAAAATGCAATAAAGCTTAAAGAAAGTAAACTAAAATCAAGCGTACTAAATAAATAAATAAATAGAAACAAGAAATACATAAAGAGCTGATAAAATCTTAATCCTAATAAAGCAAGTGAAAATAAGTAGTAACATGCCAAGGGCTAAAAAATAGGCTCTCCCAGAACCTAATAGTTTAGGCTCTTCATGATATCCATGCCTTGAGCCAAGGTATCCCAAATATTTTTCAAATATTGCGGTTAAATATATTGTATTTGCCTTTTATCTTCTCTAATCTCCTTCATATTATTTTGGCCTATCCGTACTTGATTCATTCAGTTCTTAGTCATGCAAGTGACGATAAGCTACAACTTCATGCATAGAAGAAATAAGAATAAGTGCCAGTGGTATGGTATGGTATTAGAATGCATCATTTTATGACTGTAATAGACATTAATGACCCTAGCCTCGTTGATGCTTGTTTTTTGGTGTAGAAAATATTATCAACAAAGTCCACAAACAATCAAGCTTTAATTAAAATGATGACCAATAAAACCACACATATAGGCAAGTATACCCATCATATAGTATAAGGAATAGCAAGTATCGAATCCACGAGAACTTAGGTTCCCACCTTACTTTACCCAAATCTTTATCGTTTAGTTCATAAAACAAAGGAATAGAGGTAAATAGAATAATAACATAATATACTAGAGAAAATTAAGTCACATAAGAAAAGTTACAAGGATAATCATGGAGTAAGAATAAGGAGAAACGACATGTAAATAGATAGAAATCTTTGAATATACAACAAAGATTGATTAGCACTTATCATAAGTAATTATCACATTGGCATCATGAAGGAATAAACTAGAACCACTTCATTTGCAATCCATGATTCCCTATCTTCTAAGTAACTTATTGGATATATTTTATCTCACTAGTCTTACTCAAAAGATGCATTAAATTCAATCATGATATAAATTCCTATATTCTAGATGATTTAGAGTATGAAATTAGTCAATAAATCTATATTCTAACAATCATCAACTAATCTTTGATTACTTATTCTTTACCATTAACCTCTTTTTTAAGCAAGTTAAGAAAAACTAGTATTGAATTATTTAGTTGGCCATTCTCTCCTAACATCGTTTTCCAAGTTAATTAGAAGAGAACTAATCAATCTAATAAGATATTAGACTCAAGTAATCAAATACCAAGAATAGAAATAAATTTATCAAAGAACTAAAATCAATACAAAATCATGAATCCAAAAGAATATCCTCTAAATATAATTAAAACATTAATCTCAAATTGTTTATAAATTACAAAGAAAAGGAAAACAAGTCACTCATAGACAAGCGAGATCCTGTCTTCCTCCTTGAAACCTTCTTGATCAACCTTCTCTTCCTCTCCAAGAGTTCCCTTAGATCCTCCTAAATCTTGGTGATTCTCTAGGAGTTTTCTAAAGATATTACATTGAAGAATTGAAAACTATGAAAACTAACTTGTACAATGTTATTGTCTTATATTTATAAGAGTTCTAACTGCCAAAAAGTGCTTATAAGAGTCATTTTTCGTGGTTGAAAGAGTTCCCAAAAGAATCAAACTGAAATTGTCAAAATCTGCTTAGAAAAGGAAAACCCGCCCGCCGCCGGCTGTCCTGTGCAAAGCCGGCGCCGATTGTACTCTGTTTGCCTGACGCCACTCTATTTTTTCCTTGATTTTCACTCCCTTCCAGACCAGGGCTAGCACTGGCCGTGCACTGCTCCACCTTTCCAAGTGTAAAACATTAAATATGAGGGAATATGCCTGCACCAAATGTATCACAAAAGAACCTCAAATAACTAGGAAAATATAGGTGAATTTAGCCCCTATCAATTCTCCCACACTTAAGCTTTGCTTGTCCTCAACCAAACAAGAATTAAAGCATTAAGCATTTAGAATAAGACAAAAAAAATTAGCAAATTTTTCCTTAGCAAATTCATCCATAATGAATACATAACATTTTTCAACCCTTAAACATAAATTCATCAATCATTTAACCCTTTCAAAACCTTGCAAACTCATGTAGTAAATCAAACAAACCCAAGGCCATTAATGTTTAGTTAAACAAGTTTATATTTATTACAAGAAAATCATCCTACTCCTTAAGCAAAAACATATATAACATAAATCATACAAGTCATGCCATTTAACCAATTACAACATTATAAACTCAAATTTACACAACTCAAGTTAGAGAAACAAGGAAACACTCCACTCCTTTTTTTTAATGACTTAGGGAATTGATAGCCTCAATTGAATGAATTTCTGTTCACGCAGCGTATTAGCCCCCTTATAGTCACTATCATTTTTCAATAATTTTCTTTTTTTTTTTTGCCTTTTTTTCTTTTTTACCTTTAAGATAACATCAAGAGAGTGCACTGAATAATACTTGCTACTTCTCTCCATATTAACCCCCTGTTCAGCAAAAAGTCTTCTTTTTTTTTTTTCTTTTTCCTCAAAAGATAAAAGCAAATTTTTTTTTTTTCAACTCCATATTTTTTCATCTCACATAACAAAGATTTTTTTCTCACTCATTATTTTTCTATTATCTCACATTCTTTATTCACAACTAAAAGTCAAGCAAATTTTAAAGCCATAATATAGGAATTAGTGAACAACACTTCCCATATTTCATCACATCATCCATATTCAAACTCAAAGAATAAAATAAAACTAAAATACCAAATATAACCAAGGTTAACTTAAATTGTCAAGACTTAGGAAAATTCAACTTAATATACAAGTTTACTTTTAATAAAAATCAAACCATAATGAAAGACAAATCTATATTCAAAGTTAAAAGAAAATCGCAACTCCATTATAGAATAATAAGCTCAAATTTAGCTCCAAAAATCCTCTAGCTTTCAAAGTTTCAAATTTTCAAAATGTCAAATTTTTTAATAAAATTGTTTGATACCAAGAAAATACCAGGATAATTGAAAAAAATTTGGACAAAGAATATTAACAAACCACTCCCCTATGCTTAAACTAGATAATGTCCTCATTGGCCAAAAATTAACACAAGAAAGCATCTCCAAAAAGACCAAAAAAAATGATAAAATGAGATAGATGATTAAGCAATACTCCCTAAGTGCAATAATGATCCAATAAATATCAAAACTGGAAATAGAGAAGAGACCTTGTCCAAAAGGACTTTTTTCTGACCTACAAAACAAAACACAAATAAAAGCACAAGAAAAATAATAACAAAATAAGGAAACACTTAAATAAAAGAAAACAAACTAAAGAAAAATACTAATAAAAATCTTAACAAAGCAAGTAAATATACGACTCACTTTCCCACACTTAAGATGCAAAATATTTTCCTTATTTAGGGAGGGAAAAGGCACTTAACAACTCCAAAAACAAAACAAAGATACAAACTCTTTCCACTTATCATGCTTCTTTATCAAACCTTTGTAAAATAAATTAATATTCATTGAAAAAATGTAAGCATGATGAAAGTAGAAATAAGAGATGGTTTTGAAAAATAGAGGGTTCATGGAAACTATTAGTTGTAATGAATGTAAATGCATGACCTCCCTTCCATAGTACCTTTTTAGACATATAAATCAAGTTCCCAACACAAAGAGTTTATGTTTAAAAAGTGTATAAATATTAGAATCACCACTTATCCCTTCAAATGATTTGTCACAATTAAAATTTCCCTTTAGACCTAGTAATGTAGATTTGAAAGATGGGATCAAGAAATCCTTACTTTGCACCCTATCTACAAATACAAGTTACCTCCCTGAAATTGCGGTGAAGGGTAGAAACTGTCAATATTCTTCAAGGACTTCTTATGATGAATCATGGATAAATCTAACTCCTTGAGACATGTTAAACTCTATTTTAGACCATTGTCCTCCAAGAATGAAGAGGAACCCTAAGAAATCATGTGGCAAATAGAGATTAGAATTATTAGCACATAAAGAGGAATCGAATGCCTCCCTTTCTACATTGGGTAATTGATCTTCATATCCTCTCCCTTTTCCTTGGGACTCCTCTTGTTCAAGTGTATAGGCCTTTATGGCATCTTCAACCAACTTGGCTAGTTGTATTCTTTAATGAATCTTACGTTGGGATGCTTCGTTATGCCACTTAATAGATAACTTTGTATTGGTGACAAAAGAATACATTAAGGCTTCAAGTGACGTCTCACAAAAAGCATCAATTCGAGCTTGCAAAATTTCCAAATTCTCATCATTTTAGCTCCTTTTATTTTGTGCTAAAAAATAAGTGTCCATGATGATGCCAATTTCACACTCAAATAAAAATAAAAATCAAATCGAAAATAAAAATAAATAATAGAAAAACACACAAATGATAAATATTCTCAAGCTACATAAATACAAAAGTCAGTGGTATTTACAAATACAACAAAGGCTAAATTAACAAGATTCGAGTGTTTTTAATAGTACCCATCCCCACCAACAATGCTAAAAACTTGATGCGTGTTTTTTAGTGTAGAAAATATTATTAACAAAGTCCACAAACAATCAAGCTTTAATTAAAATGTTTACCACTAAAACCATACATACGGGCAAGTATACCCACAATATAGTATAGGAAATAGTAAGTATCAAATCCACGAGAACTTAGTCTTCCATGTTACTTTACCCAAATCTTTATTGTTTAGCCAATAAAATAAAGGAATAGAGCTAAATAAAAAAACTAACCTAATATACTAGAGAAAATCAAGTCACACAAGAAAAGTTACAAGGATAATCATGGAGTAAGAATAAGGAGAAAAGATATGTAAATAGATAGAAATCCTTCAATAGACAACAAAGAATGATTAGCACTTATCACAAGTAATTATCACCTTAGCATCATGAAGGAATAAATTAGAACCACTTCGTTTTGCAATCCATGATTCCCTATCTTCTAAGTACCTTATTGGATATATTCTATCTCACCAGTCTTACTCAAAAGATGCATTAAATTCAATTATCATATAAATCCCTATATTGTAGATGATTTAGAGTATGAAATTAGTCAATGAATCTATATTCTAGTAATCATCAACTAATCTTTGATTACTTAGTCTTTATCCTTAACCTCTTTTTCAACCAAGTGAAGAAAAACTAGTATTGAATTATTTAGTTGGCCATTCTCTCCTAACATCATTTTGCAAGTTAATTAGAAGAGAACTAATCAATCCAACTGTTAGCCTTAAGGGCTTTCTTTTATGTTTTGATTTATGACAAATGTTGATATGGACTAACTTATCTATTTCCTATTGTTGGACATGTTTGATCCTTATTCTTCTAAAGTCTTCAGATAAGAATTGTTGACAACTTCTTCATTACTGATTTCAAGATTAGAAGATCAAATGAGAAAATCAGAGTATGAAAAGTTATATATCATAGAAGATCTTTATGAAGAATGATAGACTAGGAAGTGTTGTTAAGGTATATTTATTAATTCATATGCCATCTTATCTT
Organism: Voacanga thouarsii; assembly: GCA_026120185.1. NCBI lineage: Eukaryota > Viridiplantae > Streptophyta > Magnoliopsida > Gentianales > Apocynaceae > Voacanga > Voacanga thouarsii. The sequence continues at coordinate 1,769,522 of JANUWF010001937.1, forward strand.
TTGATTCATTTAACTTTACCTTGAAGCTTCAAAGGAGATAATTTTCAAAGTTCTAAAAATTCACAGAATTTTGGATGAAATAGTTTGAATCCAAAAGGTTCATCCAAAATCCTGTAAACTGGGTTAAAAAAATTCTGTCAGAAATGTGCTATTTTGGACTTAACTTATGGATGCATCTTCTTCCAAAACCCGAGTCCAAAACTCGGATGAGTTTAAACAGAAAAATTTGTAGCTGTTTTTTTATGACCGTTGGCACTTCACTTTTTGGCTCTATAAATAGCCCTTAATGCAAGATTAGAAGCAATATTTTTGAGACATTCATCTTAGAAACACCATTGCTCAATATTTTCAAAAACCTCCTTTTATCTAGCTTCAAAGTGAGTTCATTTTGTATCAAAGATAAAAGAAATTTGTGGCTTGTATCCGAGAGAATATCTGCTCAAGTAAGTGAGCTTATCTCTGTTCTATTGTTTTTCAATTCTCTGTTGTTAGTACAACGTTGTGGTGTAAAACCCATAGGGGTGAGCCTTGTGTTGTGTACTCATAGTGGTGAGCTTTGTGTTGTGTATATTCAAGGTTGTGGAGTAAAACCTAGTGAGGTGATCCTTGATATGTTTGAGAGGTTGTGGAAACCTAGTGAGATGATCCTCTCTTGTATGTGGAGCTATTTCATTAATTGAGGTTAATGAAATAGGGTTGAAAATCCTTAAGTGTGAGGCTTAAAGTAGTTGATGTAGATCATTGTTGATCGAACCACTATACATCTCATGTTTCATTTATTTTAGTGGTCATGTACTGTTTTTGTGTTCTTTCACTGTCTAAATTTGGATATACATCTACGAGTGCTTAGATAGCTTTCTATGTATCTATAAAGTCAGTCCAAGCATCTTGGTGATCATCCATGTTCAGCATTTTAGACACTTCGGAAAAATTGTTTTTGGTTGCCAAAAACCTTATACACCCCCCCCCCCCTCCCTCCTCCCCTTTAAGGTTTTTCACCAACAACATATTATGCTCAAGTAATCAAATACCAAGTATAGCAATAAATTGATCAAACAACTAAAATGAATGCAAAATCATGAATCCAAAAGAATATCCTCTAAAAATAGTTAAAACATTAATCTCAAATTATCAATAAATTACAAAGAAAAGGAAAAGAAGTCACTCATAGATAAGAGAGATCCTTTCTTCCTCCTTGAAACCTTCTTGATCAACCTTCTCTTCCTCTCCAAGAGTTCCCCTAGATCCTTCTAAGTCTTGGTGTTTCTCTAGGAGTTTTCTAAAGATATTACATTGAAGAATTGAAAACTAACTTGTACAATGTTATTCTCTTATATTCATAGGAGTTCTAACTGCCAAAAAGTGCCTATAAGAGTCATTTTTCGTGGTTGAAAGAGTTCCCAAAAGAATCAAACGGAAATTGCCAAAATATGCTTGGAAAAGGAAAACCCGCTGACATTGTACCGCATGGAGCAGATGCCGGTTGTCCTGTACAAATTCGGTGCCAGTTGTGCTCTGTTTGCTCGACGTTGCTCTATTTTTTTTCCTTGATTTTCACTCCCTTCCAAACCAGGGTCGATGCCAGTCATGCACTGCAATGACGACATTTTTTTCATCGTTTTCCCTTTTTACTACAATAAAATGCCAAAACACCTTTCTAAGGATAAAATATCAAATATAAAGGAATATGACTACTTCCTCTCAAAGAATTCCCTTTGATCCTTCTAAATCTTAGTATTTCTCCGGGAGTTTTCTAAATATAATACATTGAAGAATTGAAAACTCTAAAAACATACTTGTACAATGTTATTCTCTTGTAAAAAGTACCTATAAGAGTTATTTTCCGTGGTTGAAAGAGTTCCCAAAAGAATTAAACTTAAATTGCCAAATTCTGCTTGGAAAAAGAAAACCCGCCGACATTATATAGCATGGAGCCGACGCCATCTATCCTGTACAGATTCGGCGCTGGTTATGCTCAGTTTACCCGATGTCGCTCTATTTTTTTCCTTTATTTTCGCTCCCTTCTAGACCAGGGCTGGCGCTAGCCGTGCACTGCAACGACGACGGTTTTTTCATCGTTTTTCCTTTTTTCTGTAATAAAATGCCAAAAACACATTTCCAAGGGTAAAATATCAAATATGAAGGAACATGCTTACTTATTGCACCCAATGTATCACAAAAGAATCTCAAATAACTAAAAAAAAATATAGGTGAATTTAGCCCCTATCACTCGTTCATAGCACTAGCTCTTGGATAAACATTAAATCCAATCAGATATGGTAATAAAGCATAGTTGAGGAGACAGAACATTAGTATGTAGGAAAACTAAGGCACTTGTTTGCCTATACCCTAGACCTATCTTGGTTCTCGCAACCTTAAAATCCCAATCAGTGTTAGAAATGACCTTTTATTATATGTATCAATACTAAACCAATTGCCACTATTTGGAACTCCTATGATTTAGGCCAAAGTTTATTTAGTATAATGTATAATAAGGGCCATCTATGCTTAGGACAGGCTTCCAACCAATTCTATTGAACATGTGATAAATATTCATGGAATGGTTTAAGTTAATCTCTACAAATTTCTCAACTATAATTCTATTTGAGGCCCTCTCATCAAACCAAATAGCATAGGATTTATCAACAAAATGCCTATAAGGAATGGGGGTGTTCATCAGGAGGGGGGTCACTGGAGGACGAGGCACACTTTTCTTCTTTTAGGGAGTAGTTTTTGAATCCTCGGCATAATGAAAATAAAATGCTGCTACATATGAAAAATAGAAAGAAAATCAATCACTCTTCAGATTGTCAACAAAAACCCACAACAAGTCTCCCTATTCAATTTACAATGCAAAACTCAGAACTCTCATCGACAATGCAATTAATCAACAAGCCCTTCCACCAACTTAACCATAAACCAAATATTAAGCATCCCTACTTTAGCAATTATCACCTAACAATGTAACAATTTTTAACAAATAACAATCCAAGAAAATTAACAATTTGGGCTCAATATCAACAGTGGCATTGTAATTTTCTAGTATTACAATTTAATACTTTCAGAAAATACAAATAATTCCCTAAAAGCCCAAAAAATATTAAATTATGAAAATTGGAAAAATAACTCAAAACAGAGTATGAAGACATTATAAAAATTTTATATGCTCAAATTCTTTACAAAAAATTAAAATGAGGGAAAAGAAGACACCAAAGTGAATTGTTGTGAAGCAGAAAAAACTTAAATTCCTTGAGCTTTTGAACCAGAAATCTTGTAGAATCTTTGTACCTTTGCCTTGACCTAGTGTTGATAACTTATCATAGCTTCAAATGGGTGCAAAAAAGTGCAAGCTTTGGTGAAGTGGGTGTGGAAAATATTATCGAAAATCAAAGAAAAAGAGAGAAGATTTAAGTTGTAAGTGAAGAACATGAAGAAGAGGGTGAAGAACTTCAAAAATTAGTAGGAAATATGGTTGCTTTGGTGGAAAAAATGAACAGATAAGAAGAGGAGAAATACACTGCAAAAGAGGAACAAGAGAGGAGGAAAAACATTGACGGGGGGAAATAGGATTCGTTGGCTCAGTCGAGCCTAGGCAGCCTGGTATCAAGTACACTGGGTGATCTAGGATAGGCCCATAAATTTTTTGGGTGTTCAACCTAGATAGCCTAGGGTCTTGTGACCCGGGTGGCCTAGGCCTCTTCGGTCATTTTTTAAAATAAAATAAGGTAAAATATTCACAAAATAAAAGCTAAAAGAATGTAACGTAAATTATTCATCTTAATTAATAAAAGCACACCTAAGAGACCATTTTTTCCCAAGCTCAACACGTGGGCAGCTTTTAGTATTGCCTAGTAGTGAACCATTTTGCCTTTTGGAAAAGAGCTTAGAGAATTGTCCAATTTGATTCTCCAAATTATGGATGGAGGCTTCTTGGTTCTTATAAAAACTTGAACTCCTTGAAACCTTGTATTCGTGAAAGATACCAACTTAGCAACTAAATTCTCAAAAGAAGGCTTTGGAGGTTGTAGAAGTGGGGCTTAGTATGCTAATAGTACTTAAAGTAGTGCATTTGGGAAGATGATAGAGTTTGAATTTGTCTAAATTTTGTTAGTCATTTACATGTAATTTGTCTAATGGCTATTCATTTCTTCTACATTAAGAACTTTTATGTAGGATTGATTTGGAAAAGTTTTTCGTAGAAAGATGGTGAAAATTATTAAAAAACAAATGTAACTGGAAAGTTCTAGTAAAGACCTAGCACAGGTCCCTAGGAAAGAGATGTGCTAACTTCTTTCCAGAAAAATATAGGAAAATAGAGGAATTTTTATGGTAACTAGAGAGGAATCGGATCTGGCCCTTCTGAAGGAACTTGCACCGACCCTTTTCTAGATTAAATGCGGTTGATTTTCCAACTTTGACCAGAATTTAATAATTTTTGTAGCAATCTTTTAGAGATGAATTTGTCATGGAAAGGAACTCTTCTATATAGTTTTTGGCGACTAAATTCCTATACAATCATTAGAAAAGAAGCCTAATAGACTTTATCATCAAGATAATATTATAGAATAGGTACAAGATCAATTGTAATTGCGAGAGAGAGTTGAGTGTTCTTGATGTTGGAATGTATGCCCAAAATGGACAATGTATTTATGTATTTTGAAAATTAATATTTCATTCATTAATGGTTTTTTGCTTATATATATGTGCACATTAAAAGTCTAAGTGTGTTAGGAATTAATCTACGTGATTAGGTCGTGCTTTCATAGTAAGGTGCAGATTATGGATACTAATACATAAGTGAAAATTTGTTCTTCATCAATTGATAGATTTTGGCACTTTATTAGGGTTTAAATTATTACACTATGCTTTCTAAATAGGAAATGATTTACTTTTAACTAGTGAGTAGTCCACTCACACCAATACTGTAAGCATATTTGGAATACATAGAACTAGATTATGCAATAATAATCTTTATAAAAGTCCTGAAATAAATAAAGATTAAGTTATCACTCCTACTACGTAGATGAGTTCTTTAAGATTTGAGTATAAGTTGATGGTCTTGTGAAGCTCGATTTGTGCACTTTGATGTATGATGGGTGAGGTCTTAATGCAAGGCCAATGACCTTGTACGCTGAGTGTATAACTATAGTTAATCAAGACAAACTTATAAAATAGAGCATATATACTTTACTTAGTGAATATATCACCCCCTTATGATTGTTCAGGATAATCTTAATTAATCATAATCCTAGGAAACGTGAATAAGTATGCATGCTTTATGGATAGCTTCCTGAGATAAGTGGGACATACTAAAAGTTACAAATTATCGGACTAGACATCAAAGGATGGTAGATGTCAATGAAAAAAGTGTTAATACAATTTTTCTATCTCAATGATGGATGTCACGTGGAAAAGTATTTTTGTCATTACACCCGTAGGTCAAAGACAATAATTTTGCAATATTATTCTCAATGTTAATATTTCCGTATGGTGATAGATGGAATATTTAAAATGATAAAATACAGTTATTTGTTATGAATTTTAGTAGCTAAGAAAATTGTGTCTTTTGGTGCCCAAGGTAGCTCTAAATACCGGAATAACTATTTTTGTCATTACAAAATTATTTGGATTATTTGAGGAATCGAAGGATTTATTTTATTTTAGAAAGCCTATTAAGCTAGAATAATTAATTAAGTCCAAGAGTAATTTATGGGCTAGATTAATTAATTAATTCTAAAAATTCCAAGGCAATGAATGGGTTTGAATAAAATAAATAAGGATTGGCCTAATGATGGGTGTCAGGTAGAGGGTTATTTTTGTAATTACACTTGTAGGTCGAAGACAACGCTTTTGCAATATTATTCTTAGGGTCAATATTTTCATATGATGATAGATGGAATATTTAAAATGATAAAATACAGCTATTTGTTAGTAAGGTTATTTTAGTCATTTTAGTAGCCAAGAAGAATATATCTTTTAGTGTCCAAGGTAGCTCTAAAAACCATAATGACTATTTTAGTTATTGCACGAATTATTTGGATTATTTGAAGAATGGGATAATTTATTTTATTCTAGAAAGTCCATTAGGCTAGAATTACTAATTAAATCCAAGAGTAATTCATGGGCTAGATTAATTACTTAACTCTAGAAAGTCTAAGATGATAATGGGCTTGAATAAAATAAATAAGGATTGGCCTAATAATTATTTTCGGTTGTGTATTTTGTATTTTGGGCTTCAATAAAATAAAAGGCTTAGATAAAATAGTAAATATAGTGGTCTAAGTTTTCTTATTTTGAGTTTTTTAATTAAATACTCAAGACAAATAAAAGGCCAAGTTGGAGTAATATCCAAAGTTCATCTTGGATTAGGGCAGCTAGCCTTGATGACATATATAATCCTTATGGGGCTAGCTTGGTTAATTAATAAAAAAAGAACCTATGAATTAAGAAGAACCCTAAACACCACTCCTTGCCCTCTCTCTCTCAATTCTTCCTTGGAAAAATAGCCCAAACTACTTTCACTTGTAGTTTGATTTGTGAGGTTGAGGGTATACCTTAGAAGATCAAAAGCTTGAGCCTTTGAAGTGTTTCATGCGAAGGAGCAAACATTTAGCAGGTCTTCCAATCAGTACTACTCCAAAAGTTACAGTTCAGATGAATTCCAGACAACCTAGTGCACAATAGATTTTGGTTCATGCCACGGTTTCTTCTAATTCTAGGAGAAAAGTAAACATGCGATCCTAATCTCTGATTTATTTTTTATTAAATTCCACTATGTTTGTGTGATTCTAGATCCTTCAAATGGTATCAAAGACTAGCTAAACACCAGGAAGCAAGCTTTAGATTAATAACCGGTGGTGGTTCCTTAAAAATCAATTCTTTTGATTTACGTGATCTGTATGATTGGTTTCTTGATTACTTGTAAATCTCGTGAGCAAAGGTATAGGATCTTGTAATCATTTTTTTTTTTTTACTTTATTTGTTGGTTTTCAGGTTTTTGATAGAATCTGGTGTACATCTCGCGTGTAGAGGTATAGGCGATTGTAAAATTATATTTTTGCATGAAAGCTTTTATTTTTCACCGTAGTTCGGGTTCTAGACACACCAATAATAGATTGAAGAAAAGGTGCAAAAAAAAAAAGGCAAAACCATCAAAATCAAAGATGTTAAAGCTATTTCAGAAATTCCAGTTGCAAGTGAACAGGGTCAAGCTGGCATCGACCCCTACCTGGAAAAATCGGCGAATAGGATAGAATGCAGCCACTGCCAGCCCATCTTTGGTTTGGCGTGAATTTGGAATTTTTTTGTAGTTTTTTTTTTAGGAAACCAATCATACTTGATCTTTATTTTTATGCATTGCTTTTATTTATTTCTATAAGTAAATAGCATGAAAAAGGTGGCTGGAACCACCTTAGTTTTAAACAACATCATCTTTCTATATGATGTTTAATCCTGCTTTTTTTGGTCACATAAGAATTAGAGATAAAAATAGCATGTAAAAAGTTTATTTTTGGAAGTGTAGCTATTTATTTAATTTTGTGATCAAATGCACGGGTTTTTGAGAAATCTATTTTTCTCTAGATAAAACAATAAAGAAAAATATTTTTAAAGGGAAATAAGGAATTAAAAATAAAACTCATGATTTATTCTTCCAAAGGCTATTATCCTTGACATGGGTAATAATTTGAATTTAAATATTTTAAATTTAATTTCTATAAATGGTTTGAACTTGAGTAGTGAAAATAAAAATTCATGATTTTTTCTCTTAAAGGGTATTATCCTTGACATAGAAAATATTGTTGAATTTTAGGATTTTTACTAAAGTTTACTAAAGTTAATGAAAACTAAATGTTTTTTTAAAGAACATTTTTTTTCAAAAAACTATTTTTCTCAAAAAGATTAAGTGGGAGAGGGGTTTTAACGGCACCATAGCTTCTATCATGGATTTTTGTTAGAGATTGTAGTTACCCCCGTGTCATTCTAAGCTTAACCCTTTGTAAGATGGATTTCTACGCGAATCTTGAACTAATGGAGATATTATAATTAAAGCCAAGAATATATGTTGATATCAACTAGCTTATGTTGGATGTATTAACAATAGATTATCTATAGGTAACATGAATAGTGGTCATCCTATTAATGTAACTATCTCTGGATCATTAACTATTAAGGAAGTTTGATTAGTGATGGTTATATACTTAACTTAGCAAATTGTTAACCTTCCAATCAAATTTTTTCATATTTTTTGTAATAGTTTTAATAGGTTAACTGTACCATGGAAATAATATGATGTTTAAATGTGCATTTTTATATATTTTTTTCAAAACAAGCATTTTTTTAGAATGAAGTTTTTTTTTTCAATCAATAGAAATGTTTGGTTTCAGTTCTTTGTCCATTATTCTCAAGGAAAATAAATTAACTTGACCAAATTATGTAGATTGGAAAAAGAATCTGAATATAATACTCACTATGGAAGAATACAGGTATGTTTAAACCGACTCCTGTCCTGAAATTGGGGAAGATTCTACGGACTAGGATCATGAGGCTGAGAGGGCATAAAAGAAAGCCGATGAGATGGCACGTTTCTATATGTTATTTTCTATGTCCAATGTTCTTCAGCCTTAGCACGAGAATATGCCTACTACATGTGATATTGATCTGTCATTGTGCACTATATTTGCTGACAACAACTGGCCCGCAAGGTAGGACGCTCTTAGAGCAATCATGATACTAGGATGACTAAGGGGGTATCAGTTCGCAAGCATATACTCAAGATAATTACTCACTTTGAGAAAGTCAAGGTCTTAGGGACAAGGATAGATCCTAAGAACCAAATTGATATGGTTCTTAAGAATTTGCCAAACTTGTATTCTCAGTTCAAATTAAATTATAGCATTAACAAGCTGAGTATATCTTTGACAAAGTTAATAAAAAAACTCCAGGCTGCTAAGAAAATCATAAAGCCTGTGTAAAAGGTATTAGTTACTAGTTTTGGTTCATCTTCTAGAACTAAGGTTCACCCTTAGAAGTTTAAGAAGAAGAAGGCACAGAGTAATGTAGGAGCCCAACCTAAGGGATCCAAGCCTAGTCTGTCTAAGACCAATGCCAAGCCCAAGGGCAAATGTTTTAAGTATTGTAAGAAGGGGCACCTCAGGAAATATTGTCCGAACTTCTTGGCCAAATTCTCCTCAGGTATTGCTTTTTATTTAGAGTTTATTTTGATGATTGGATCATCATCCACTTGGATTGTTGATTCCGGAGCTACTGACCATATCTATAACTTCTTACAGTAGTTCAGCAAGATAAGGAGGCTCAACATAAGAGAGCATAGACTACGAGTAAGAAATAGAGCACAGGTATGGGCTGAAGCAGTGGAAGACTTGGAACTTTTATTTGATTATAATAGGATTTTAGTTTTAGAATACATTTTATATGCTTCTAGTTTTAAATAGGATTTGATTTCATTTTAAAATTGACTAATTAAGGATATTTTGTTTCTTTCTATTATTGTATTTCATCAATAGTGATGAAAAAAATTGTTTGTTCTGGAAATATGTATGGCAATCTCTTTTATATTAATACTATAAGTCATCAAATAAATAATAGTTAGACTAAACCTAATAATAAGAAGAGAAATATCACATCAAATAACTCATATTTATAGCATTTAAGATTAGGACATATCAATCATAGTCAAATTCAGAGGTTAATCCGAAATGAGTCTTTAGACACATTAAAATTGGAGGAATGATCTGAGTGTAAATCTTGTCTTATGAGTAAAATGACTAAAAGTGCATTTACTCAAAAGGTGGAAAGAGCTAAGGAAATACTTGAGTTAGTTCACATTAATGTTTGTGGTCCTATGTCTACACCAGCTAGAGGAATACATGAATACTTCATCACTTTCACGGATGATTACACGCGTTTTGGTTACATTTATATGATGAAGCACAAGTCTAACTCTTTTGATAAATTCAAGGAGTTTAAGGCTGAAGTGAAGCATCAAACAAGGAAACTAATCAAGAAGCTTAAATTGGATCGTGGTGGAGAGTACCTCTTTGGTGAATTCAAGGACTACTTGGCATATTAGGGAATAGTATCTCAGCTGACTACACCTAGAACTCCCCAGCAGAATGGAGTAGTTGAGAGAAGAAATAGAACTTTGATGGAAATAGTTAGAAGTGTGATGACTCATGCAGCTCTTCCTGTTTTTTTTTTTTTTTTCTAGAATATGTTCTAGAGACAGCAACATATATTTTGAACTTGGTGCCTTCCAAATTAGTACAAGAGAAAGAGAAGTGCAGATAGAAAGATAGAAACATATAAAGCAAGGTTGGTTACAAAAAGTTATACTCAGAAAGAAGGGATCGATATTAAGGATACCTTTTCACCTATTTCCAGGCTTAAGTCTATTCACATTCTCTTAGCTATCTCATGTCATTATGACTACGAGATATGGCAAATTGATCTCAAGATAGCCTTTCTCAATGGCAATCTTAGCGAAGATATCTATATGATCCAGCCTAAAGGCTTTATTGCGAAAGACCAAGAACATATGGTCTGTAAGCTTGAGAAGTCCATTTACGGACTTAAACAAACATTGCATGTATGGAATATACATTTTGATAAGATTGTAACGTCTTATGATTTTATACAAAATGTGAATGAACCATGTGTGTATAAGAAGGTAGATGGGAATAATATATCCTTTGTGGTACTTTATGTAGATGACATTCTATCTATTGTAAATGATGTAGAGGTATTGTCATATATAAATGTTTGGCTATTAAGTCAATTTAGCATGAAAGATATAGAAGAAGTTAGCTACATTCTTGGTATAAATCTTCTTAGAGATAGGAAGTAAAGAATGTTATACTTATCTCAATCTGCTTACATTGACAAGATATTTGTTAGGTTTAGCATGGATCAATGTAAAAGGACAATTACACCTTCTAGGTATGGATTGACCTTATCTTCTAAATAGTGTCGTAAGACATTGGAAGAAAAGGAAAAGATAGGTGTGATTCCTTATGCCTCGGTAATGGGAAGTCTCACATATGCTATAATTTGTACAAGGCCAAATATTTACTTTATAGTAGCCATGATTAACGGGTTTCAATCAAACCAAGAGAAAGAACATCGGCAAGCTATAAAGTATATACTCGAATACATAAGGGGAACGAGGGATTATATGCTTGTTTATAGAGTTGAAAAGTTAATTTCTACCGATTACACTACCTTAAACTTCCATGCAAATAAAGATAAAAGAAAATCCACTAGTGGATATGTTTGTACTTTGTCTAGAATGGCAATTTCATGGAGGAGTGTTAAACAATCTTATATAGCTGATTTGACCATGGAAGCTAAGTATATAGTAGCTTTAAAAAATTTAAAAGAAGTGGGTTAGCTCCAAAAGTTCATCATAGAACTTGAAGCTATGCCACAAATGGATAGGCCCATTACCATATTTTGTGACAATTCAGGAGTTGTGTCACAATGCAAAGAACAAAGAAACCACAAGAAGGGCAAGCACATTGAGAGGAAGTATCAGCTAATTCGAGAGTTCATCCAGAAACAAGAGATATTGGTTGATCAAATTTCCTCTATAAAAAATCTGGCAGACCTATTTACCAAACTTATAATAGAAAAGGCATTTCTAAGACACTTGGATATCATAGGGATAGGAAATAAGGACAATCATTGTCTATTTAGTGCAAGTGGGGATTGTTAGATTGTATGCTCAAAATGAACAATGAATTTATGTATATTAGAAATTAATATTTCTTTCATTAATGATTATTTGCTTATATATGTGCATATTAAAGATCTAAGTGTATTATTAAGTAATCTACGTGATTGTGTTATACTTTCACAGTAAGATGTAGATGATGAGCTACTAACACATAAGCAAAAATTTCTTCTCGATTGATTGATAAAACCGGGCACTTTATCAAGGTTTATAATATTACATTATGATTTCTAAACAGGGAATGATTTACTTTTAACCAGAGAATAGTCCACTCACGCTAATAGTATAAGCATATTTAGAATGCATAGAATTGGACCATGCAATAATAATCTTTATAAAAGCACTAAAATAAATAAAGATTAAATTATTGCTACTACTACATAGATGAGTACCCTAATGTTTGAGTATAATTTAGTGATTTGGTGAAGCTGGACTTATACACTTTGATGTATAAAGGGTGAAGTCTTAATGCAAGGCTAATAACTTTGTACGTTAGGTGTATGACTCTCGTAAATTAAGACAAACTTATACAATTAAGTATCTATGCTTCACTTAGTGAAGATATTACTCCCTTATGATTGTCTATAATAATTTAAATAAATCAGGGCCCTGGGAAACGTGACTAAGTACGTATGCTTTATAGGTAGCTTCCTGAGATAAGTGGGTACATAGTAGAAGTCACAGATTATTGGACTAGATATCAAAGGATGGTAGATCTATTGAAAAAGTTATTAGTACAATTTTTTTATCTCAACGATGGGTATTACGTGGAGAGGTGTTTTCGTAATTACACTCATAGTCAAAGACCGCGCTTTTGCAATTTTATTCTCAATGTTAATATTTTTATATGATGATAGATGTAATATTTTAAATGATAATATGCAACTATTTGTTAGAAAATGGTATTTTAGTCATTTTAGTAGTCGAGAAGAATATGCCTTTTGGTCCCTAAAGTAGCTCTTAAAACTAGAATGACTATTTTAGTCATTACACAAATTATTTGGATTATTTGTGAAATATGAGAATTTATTTTATTTTAGAAAGTCCATTAGACTAGAATAATTAATTAAGTCCAAAAGTAATTCATGGGTTAGATTAATTAATTAATTCTATAAAGTCTAAGGTAATATATAAGCTTGAATAAAATAAATAAGTATTGGCCTAATAATTATATTAGGTCATATATTTATTATTTAGAGCTTCAATAAAATAAAAGTTCCAAATAAAATAATAAATATAGTGGGTTAAGTTTTATTATTTTAATTTTTTTCATTAAAGACTCCAAATAAATAAAAGGCCTAATTGATGGAATAGTCCAAGTCCATCTTAGATTAGGGTAGCCAGCCTTGAAGACTTATATAATCCTTTTAGGGCTAGCTAAGATAATTAATAAAAAAAAGAATCTATGAATTGAGGAGAAACCTAGACACCACTCCTTACTCTCTCTCAATTCTTTTTCAGAAAAATAGTCCTAGCCTGCTTTCACCGGTAGTTCGATTTGCAAGGTTGAGAGAATACCTTGGAAGATCAAAAGCTCGAGCCTTTAAAGCATTTCATATGAAGGAGCAGAAGGTTGGTGGGTCTTCCAATCTGTACTGCTCTAGAGGTTACGGTTCAGACAAATTTCAGATAGCCTAGTGCATAATAGATTCCGGTTCTTACCACGATTTCTTCTAATTCTAGGAGAAAAAGTAAGCATGCAATCGTAATCTCTGATTTTTTTTTTTTTTTAAATTCTGCTATGCTTGTATGATTCTAGATTTTTCACTTGAAAGATTGAATCGTTGTTCAATGGGAGCTTTTCGAAAGGAGAAGAAGGACTGCTTATTTGTGAGTTCTTCTTCTTTTTCTTTTGTTTTATTTTTTTGACAATGTAGTTTTTGTTAATTTATTGTATTTTAGAAGAATGATTTAAGGATTATGAATTTATATTGAGTTTTACTTTTTTATCAATTAATTCCCAAATTTTTGTATTTGATTACTTGAATTTATGTGTTAGATTGATTGATTGTCACTTTCTTGCTAATTAACTTGAGAAATCTGCTAGGAGTGAGATTTAATTCAATTAATTTTATATTTGTTTTCTGGTAGTTTACTTGAGAGATATAGGTTAAGAGTTAAGAACTTGGTAACTAAAGAATTGTTAATGACACTTGGCGGTTGGGATGTTAATTTCTTTCATGTTAATATTGCCTAAAGATAGGAATTTTTTTTTTTTTTTTTTTTGGGGATGCAAATGTAAATATTGTAATATTAATCAATAAGAATTTACATGAAAAACTAGTTTGCAGTCGGGAAGACTACAATCTAGAGGATCTCAGTACATATCTCAAAACTAGTCCTAACATGAGGGTACAATGCAAAAATTACAGTGTACACATGCGTTTTTATCTGCTTCACTATAGTTTCCGGTTGGCAGACTACACCCTCAAAGATGGCCTTGTTTCGGGCAGTCCAAATGAAATAAAAAGTGGCCGACAAAGAAGTAGACTTGGCCTTAGAAACCCATGAGGTACCCATGTTGCCATGCTTATACCACCTAAGACACGCCTTTGCAGAATTCAAAGACTGAGGAAGACCTATCCAAGATTTAATTTCTGTCCAAATGGTAGTCGAGACCGCGCATTTTAAGAACAAGTGATTCATCGATTCAGGCTGGCACTTACATAGAGGGCATGTTAAATCATCTAGTCTGAACACTAGTGCATCTTTGGTCTTGAGCCTTCCCTTCGTACATAACCAAAGAATGAATGAGTGTTTGGGCGTTAATCCCTGTTTCCATATAGTCTTGGCCTAATACACTGGATGGGAAGTAGCTCTAAGATAGTCATAAGCAATAGCGGTGAAAGAAGTAATACAATTGTCCCATGACTGAAGAAGAGCAACAGCGCGGTGGGAGTCTTCTTCACGTTCTACGATCACATCCCTTATTGCCAGCAATTTCCTAAACAAGAGGGAATGTTCCTTATGAGCTTCAATATCCCAAATGGTTCCGCCTTTCAAATAGTAGTGGTTCACCCATTTGACCCACAAGGATTGCTTCTCAGTGTGTACGTCCCAAATAATTCGAGACAGTAGCACTCCATTCCAGATTTTTAAGTTCCTCAAACCTAGGCCACCATCAGTCTTGGGGAGGCAAAGAGTGTTCCAGGCCACCGGATGGTAATTTGAGTTCCATAGGAAGTCTTGCGTCATCCTTTCTAACTGAGAAATAACAGAAGAAGAGGTAGGAAGAGCTGACAGCCAAAAACATTCGACCCCTTGGAGCACCGATTGAATTAACTGTAACCGCCCAGCAAAAGAGAGAGAGCGAGTAGACCATCTACCAATAAAAGAGCCAATACGATCAATCAATGGTTTGAAGAGAGTTAGTCTAATTTTACCGTTCATGATTGGCAATCCAAGGTAGCGAAAAGGAATGTCTCCAATAGGTATGCCCGTATCTGCAATAATCGCTTCTTGAATATCCGGAGTAATCCCCACAAGATAAATACTGGATTTATCCTTATTGATTTCAAGACCTGAGCATCTTTTAAATTCTTCTAGACAGTCAAGGAGGATACGGATAGAAGGACTGTCTCCCCTAGCAAATAGCATGAGGTCATCCTCAAAGGCCAGGTGGGTAACCTTTAAGTCCTTACAGTTCGGATGGTAATTAAATGATGTCCCAAGAGTATGCACTTTGACCACCCTAGAGAAATATTCTAAACAGATAACAAATAGCAGTGGAGAGAGAGGATCCCCTTGCCTCAGACCCTTAGCTCCAGTAAAGTAGCCATGCACATTTCCATTGATAGCAACAGAGAAGGAGGTAGTGGTCACACACTGCTTAATCCATGTCACAAATAGATGAGGGAATCTAAGCTCAATAAGTAAGTCTAATAAGAAATCCCAGTTGACAGAGTCATAGACTTTCCTGAGATACACTTTCAATGTACTCCTCGGAGAAACTCATTTCGACTATACATTCGCAGCAGTTCTTGGACTAGTAGGATATTATCAGTCATGAGCCTGTCATGAATGAAAGCAGATTGTGCACCGTCCACCAAATGAGGAACCACCAACTTGAGTCTATCAGCCAGTATTTTGGATATGATCTTATAAACCACATTACAATAGGAAATAGGTCTATAATCACCCACCCTATCAGCATGAACGTTCTTCGAGACTAGGGTAATGATAGAATGATTGATCTGTTTAAGAATTTTCCCCGAACTGAAGAATTCCTTTACTGCATCACACAGACTCTGCCCAACCGTGCTCCAAGTTTTCTTAAAAAATAGTGCCGAGTAACCACCCGGTCCCGGTGCTTTGGAATCCCCAATGTCCCACAAAGCCAATCTGATAACCTGAGTAGTCACCTCTCTAACCAAGTTAACCAGCAGATCATGAGGAACAAGGGGACCAGCCCTGACAAAATCTATATTAATGCTCCTACAGTCATCCTTAGACCCAAGTAGCTTTTGGTAGTAATTAACAAATTCGTCCGCAAGAGCGATTGGGCTATTGGTTCTTGTACCATCCTCCAAAGAGATAGAAGAGATAAAGTTCCGCTTTTTATTGCGCTTGACAATGTTGTAGAAGTAGCGGGTATTTTTGTCAGAGAGGGCTACATACATTCCTTTTGCAAGTTGTTGGTAGAACTTCATTTCTGCTTCCGCCAAGCGCCAGGCAGATCTTTTGCAATCCTTGAATTGTGCAATAAGAGTTAGATCTCCCGGGTTGCCAAGTAATAGCTTTTGTGCATTAAGAACTGCCTGGTTAGCTTTTTCCACTCATTCAGAAAGATGAGAAAATTCCTGTTTGTTTAGCTTCCGCAGGTATCCCTTAAGCATCTTGAAACGTCTACAAAGAGTGAACTGGTGGAAACCCAAGATCTCCTGAACCCAAACCTCTTGAACAATATTATGGAATAGATCATGTTCAGCCCAGATATTAAGAAATCTAAATGGACGCGCAAGTCTCCTGATGTTGTCAACCACTGACCAAATAGCAGGACTATGATCAGATAAGTACCCAATAGGGAGAAACTCAACAGAAGCCTGTGTAGGGCATTGAAACCATGCATCATTACCCATAACCCTATCAAGTTTGGAATAAACTCTAGAATTTGTCCAAGTATATCGTGATCCGACATAAGGTAGGTCCTCCAATCCAATGTCCGCACATAGGGAAACAAAGTCCCTAATCTCATAAGATGATGGCACCGAACCTCCTATTTTGTCCTCAATATGTAAATAAGTATTGAAGTCACCCATAAGAATCCACGAACAAGAGATAGATGAAGATAAGGACTGAATGTCCTTCCATAATATTCTTCTAGCCGTAACTGAATTGAAGATAGGAATATTATTATCAAAGAATTGAGATTAATACATTTTTTATTGGTTAATGATGTAGAGGTATCCATTAATCCTTTATGATGCTAGAATTGGTTGATTAATTGTGATATTTGCTAACTTAATATTTTTCATGTTCTTGGAAATCCTACCAAGTACATACTTTTAATTCTTATCCCGTTCGTAATTGATCTTTTGTGTGTATATATTTAGGTTTATCTTTTCCAGTTTTTGTGCACTAGACAATGAAGAATAAAAGTAATTAGTAGAACTTGTTCCTTATGGATCGATACTCGTTAATTCCTTATACTATACTTGCGATTAATATACTTACTCTATATGTGTGGTTTTAGTATTGCCATTTTTATTAAAACTTAGGCTTATGAAAGAACTTAAAAAGCATTGATTTTTATATTCCCAACTCAACGCATATTAAGTTTTTTTCCATTATATGCTGTCCGAAATTTGGAAATTCCTAAACATAATATATTCCTTTTAAAAGATTACCTTATGCACTTAATTTCCATTTTCTTTTTCCTTAGATCAAGCTTTTGTATCTTCCTCCCACTCAGCTACAGACGGCCTTACCAATTTGGAGGCATATCTATGAACTCTTTTAGTAACAAAGATTATTGTGAATTGATATTTACTATAACAGATTCCCCCCCCCCCCTTCTTAATCTATACTACCGAATTCTAGCCTTCCCAAAACCACTCAATTCTTGTGCTTTGAATCAGCTGAACTTGGAGCTCGTTAATCTCCCAATTTTGGTCAGCTGTGCTTGGAGCACAACCGCATTATTTCCTTTCTGATTCAGGCCGAGAGTTAAGGGAGGGACAAGGAAAGAAAATTTCTTCAACTTAGCAAGCAGGTGATCTACTTTCCTTTTTCCTTCCAAAATTCAAATTCAAAACATCCTTCCATTGGGTGATACCAGAATTTCTACCATTATTCTTTCACCAAAACTTTTCAATCTCATGCCACTTCACTTTTCCTCTCAATCAAAATAATCACCTTCAATTTCCCTAACTAAGACGCACACCTCGTTCCCTCTACTCATGACTGCTCTTCAATTTTATTCGGAATTCAAGCCTCCATTGTGCAAGGAGAAATCATTCTTCATAATCCAAGATTAACGTGTGGGTAGTTCTTCCCAGAGGTAACCCGAAAATCTTTTCCTTCTCATTCCACGTTGCCACTAGCTTAAGTGTTCTTGCTGGAATTTTTGTTCTGCTGGGACTAGGCTGTCTGACTTTGATTGGGGAGGCGTAGACCGATTCTTCTTTTGATTATTCACATTTAAGGGAATAAGACTTCAAAAGAATCTAAATGAAGAATTTGTCTCTTCTTGGTATAGACAATATATGAGGGTAATCTAAAAATTTTGTTGTGACATTAGCATTTCTGGTTGCAAGGATTTGGATGGTATGGTACCCGGGCTGAACGGGAGACGATGGTTGTTCCCATAGAGGCTTGGGAAGTTATTTAATTTATAAGATCAAACTTGAATGCCATTGCTGAATGGATTTATATATCTATTGGAATATCGTAGGAATTCTTTTTACCAAAATGATTTGTAAGGCTTCGGTCTCTAGGATGTAATAAGGATTCGGTTGGAGCAGCATGGAAATGTTAAAAATCAGATTATACGACGATTTTATTTAGCGTTAGGGACCAGAGTACTATGATTTCTGATCTTTGGGAAAACCTATTATGTGAAGACAATAGGGAGGAACCGGTTGCTATTCTCATACCCATATTTTCAGCTTGCTGTGCAAACTGATTTGTTCACCGTATCGAAGGAAACTAAGTTTTTTTTTTTTTTTTTTCAAGTAGATATGACACGCGAAGATGCTATAAAAGTCATGGAAGTTTTGTGTGTTTTTTCTGTTTGTTACAAGGACAGGGTATCACATATTATACTATAGAATAACTTTAGTATATTCTGTGGGTTAATCGTACTGTATTGATAGCTAAAATCATTTCGGTGATGCATTTGCTTTTGTTTTACTATTCCAGTTCTAACATTAGCGATTAGTTTATTACCAATATGTTTAATTGATATAATATTATTTATTATACAAAATAACCAAAATTTATACTATTTATTTATTTACTAAAGTTATCTATTTATTTATCTATCTACTTGATTATTTATTGTTTATCACATATTTATTATTCATTATTTATTTATTATATATAAATTATTAATTAATTGATTATTATTAATTAATTAATAATTGCTAATTATTATTGATTACTTATTATTTTTATTATTAATTACTTATTACTTATTACTTATTAATTACTATTTATTTGTTATTTAATAATAATAATTATTATTATTTATTATATTTATCTATTTGTATGCCGGTGCATGCTATTTAGACTATTATTTTGGTGCATAATAATTATTTAGTACATATTATCCTAGTTGTCATATTATTTAGCACATGTTATCTTTTTGTTGTTTGAACATCTACTTCCTGTTCATGTGCTTTGTTGGTCAAGTAGAAGCAATCTTGGAAGTGAGGTCAAATACCTACATATGCGATATTCTTTGTGCTTTGGAGAAAAGGGGGAAGTTGAATCTTGGATGCATTACCATGTTTAGAAGGGTAGTATCCGATTGAGAATTGCTAATTTTCTTATCTAGACGAGGGTGAGACTGGAGCACGAGGAACAACTTACTAGCTCGAGGGTTTGAATAAGATTGACAAGTAAGTCCTTACATAAACTTTTGCAAATAATGCTTATCTTGCAAGTCATTAGTTGTTACATCATTTTGTTGGAAGAACAGTACGCTTGATATGAATGGTTTAAAACTTTCTATTGCACAAATAACACTTTGATCATACAGAAGTCTTTTCAAAACAATTTCTAGTTTTCTACTATAATGTTTTGGCAGAACTTCCCCTATATCACGTCGCTTTGGTGAGTACTCTTTAAAACTTTCTATTGCACAAATAACACTTTGATCATACAAAAGTCTTTTCAAAACAATTTCTAGTTTTCTACTATAATGTTTTGGCAGAACTTCCCCTATATCACGTCGCTTTGGTGAGTACTCTGGCGGGTGGCCACCTTCGGAGTATGATGTCTTTCTGGAAAGGGCGACAGTACTTGTCACGCCCTGTGCTAGCGGACCCGGGAGCGCAACTTTGGGCCTAGCAGTAGCCACAGTCAACTATTTGGCCGTGGTCCTCATTGGGCCGAAATGGATATCTCAAGTTAACAATAGGTACTTAGCCCATCCTTATATATCATTCACACATCTCATCCCAATCCCATGTGGGATTGGGATATCACATTCACCCCTCCTTTAAACCTAAGCGTCCTCGTTGGGCCCATACTTTAGAGGCCAAACCAGGACCAACCAGGCAGCATAGGATTCTAGGGGTGGCTCTCACCATGCACAGTATAGCACTTAGCTCCTATACCGGGACTATAATACCCCACATTTGTATCTTTGACTACTACTATTTGTAATAGGATAAGAATTTGTATCAATAGCCAGAACAAAAGTTGATCGGTGTAATGAGATGAATATTTTGGTATGATAATATTTGATTGGGACCTGAATGTAATTATTGGATTTATTCTACCTGTACCCCAAATCTTCAGAAGGCTAATATTATTAATAAAATAAAAATTTGAAGGTACGCTGAGAAAAGAAATTGATTAGTGCAAGAAAACGCATGTTTTGGTGTGAATTATGCTATTCGGGTCACCGGGTCCATATTCATTATTTTGACCGTGCCTATGACTTTAATCACAAATTTGACCAAATAGAGAATGAATTGAAGAATTTAAGAATTACCAATGGATTTAGTATAATTTTTGGAGTTGAACGATGAAATAAATTATTTTTCCGTTTGGACCCGATTTTGATCATTTCTGAAGAAAATAGGAAATCATGATTAAAATGGTGCGTGTGGCATTTTGTGATTGGTAACCCATGGACATGTGTCAATTTAAGAGAGGTTGCATGAAGAGTTCATGCAAGACACATGGAATTAAAGGATTTGAAAATAAATGAAGAACGAAGTGTAAATTTGTGATTGGAACATATCATTTATGGGCCCTCTAATTAAGGTCTTGTGAAATGTGATTGACCAATACTTGGACCATAAGAAGGTGGATGAATGGTTGAAAAATGGCCAAGAAACCAATAGCCTTGCAAGAAGTAATGAAGGGAATTTTTGTAGAGAAAAAATAAGTGGTTGGTATGTAAATTTTTCATTGGAACACACCTATGCATTAGCCAACATACAATTAATTGATTTAAAATTATCATGGCCAATATTTTGCCAAGAATGGCGATTGAGGAGCTGAATTTCAACAAGAAATTCGTCCATAAGGAATAGAGAAAGACAAGGAAAGAAAATGTAGAGAAAAATAGGGAGAAAAAGAAAAATGAGAAAGAGAAAGAAAAAAGTGTGTTGTTCTTGGTGTTCTTGGAGCAAAATCACTTCAAATAGCCTCAAATACAAGGTAAAATCCTTGCTTGCTTGAATTAAAGTTATTGTTGGTTGAATGATGATTATGTTGATATGAATTTTAACATGAAAACATAAATTTCATGTCTTGATTTTAGATCAAAACTAGGGTTTGTGAACTTTTGCGTATGAACCTTATATATGCTTATATAAGTACCGGTTGCCTAAGGGTCTTTGAATGAAGTTTTGTGTGAGGAATAACTGAATAATTATGGTGGTTTGAAGGCTTATTTTCGGTTGAGAAGGTGATGATCAAAGTAGAGTAAAAATAAAATTTACTTGGTTGGAAAACATAGATTATACTAGCTTTTGATTAGAAATGATGAATTTGTATTGAATAAGTGTGGCTCTTGTGAGCTATTGGAATCTGAAAATTACAGAAATAAGATGATTTGAAGGAAAATTGTATGAATAAATGTTGCCAAAGTGTTAAAGGCTAAAGGAAAACAAAGAAAAGCATGAATAGTGGAATTGGAGCAAAACTACTGGGGCTGTATTTACCTAGTAGGGTGTCACGGGAACAAGAACTCTGTAAAGGGATTATATATAATTAAATTTATGAATCTTACAGTCATTTTGGTATATCATAGAGTCAAATAGGAGTTGTTGATTGAAAGTTATGTGCAAAACAAAATCATGTATCAAGCAGTGAAATTCCAGAAAAATGAGTCCGAAAATGGATGAACTTAAGGATGATTAATTGTGTGATTTTGGATGAAATAAATGAGGAATATGAAGTGAATCCCTTGTATATAGAGGGAGAAAGGATGTGGAAAAATAAAAACGAAAGAATTGAACAAACGACGAAAAAATGACGTGAACGAAAATTGGACGTTTTCCTTAATCGTTGGCTCCCGTCGGCTAAACGTCGGTTGGACATCGGCTACCCATCAGGCACGTCGGCTATTTTTTGGCTGAATACGAATTGACCCAAAAATGATGTGTGGTGTAGGTTTATCGATAAACGGCCAACGGTTCATTAAAAACGATAGAAACGGTGGTCGAACAGCCGTGAATGGAAAATTTTAGTCAGGACACGAGGTGAGTCTCTTGGACCTCTAAAACCTTTTTGAAAGTTAGTGCGCTTTGTTTTTCCATGAAATGCTATGTTTTATACCGTTTTGAAAATCCTTTAATATGTTTAAGGTTTATCTAAGCGAGAATTATTTTATGCCATTTTAGGCTTGAATGAACTTCATTATTAGCTTGGAAACCTTAACGGATGTTTAAAGTATAAATTTGTGAATTTATTCCATTTTGGATTAAATACTTGAGATTTTTAGAAAATGATAATTTTGGAATCGGATATTTAGAAAACAATCCAAATGTCCTTATTCGAATGATTTATGAAAACCTTTGAAATCGGGTATTCGGCAAATGACCAAAATATCCTTATTAGAATTTTTGTGAATATTTTTAAAATTGGATAAGGGCAAAATAACCCGAATACCCTTGGAAAGTCTTTTGGAATTGGGATGGGTAAAATGACTCGAATACCCTAGGAAATGACTTTTGTGATCGAGTATGGAGAAAATGACCCAAATACTCTTGGAAACTTATTTTGATATGAGAAAAGAACTCTTTATCCTATTTGGACACAGTTTTGAAAAATGATCTCTCAATATGTGATTGACTTTGGAAAATGACATTTTGATTCCGAAAATTATTTTATTGGCCTAAGATGCTTATGAAATAAATTGATTGGCTCTGCGGGGCCTATGGAAATTATTAACTGACTTGCGAGTCAGTGAGATTAAATTCTTAAAAATAATATTTTGCCCTAACAATCTTGATATTGAAAATGGTTTCCTGATGTGCTCAAGTACGAGCTTTTTTTGGATCTGAAAACATGGTGAACAATATGAATCTTGAATTATTGATTTCTTGAACTTGACAATCCTTGAATACTAGGCGTATGTACTAACTTGAATACTTTGCATTTCACTAACTTGAATACTTGGCGTAAACACTAACTTGATTCTCGGTAGTACATTGCGGTGTACTTACCTATCCGGCGACGCATGGTGGAGTGCTATAGGCTATGGTCTATGCACAATGATACGTGGCGCCGAAGGCAAAGCCTTATAAGCTTTGCATACAGGCCGACCTTCTATTGGAGAAGCGCTTGTGATTTGGAAATTGGAGCAATGTTTTTAAAGTAAAATACTGTTTTTCAAAAATGATTGAGTTCTAGATAAACTCTTCTTTAAAGAGTTTTGGAATTATTTCCAGTGAACAAATGAAATATTTTCCCCACAAGAGTTTTATGTGCTCTGTCTCTTTACTAAAGCACTAGTACACACGGGACTCACTGAGTGATTTTCACTCACATGTGTGTTATTTTCTTTGAAAAAAAATTCATGATCAAAAGCACAACGAAAGCACGGTGGACTCCCATAGGCTCATGCTACATCTTGGACCTATTGTACTTGTGAGTATATGCATCAGAAGCCAAATTCTTGTACTTTTCCATGTTAAGGGAAAAAAATTTTCGCTGCTTTTTTAGTAAAGGTGGTTATAAAGACCCCTTTGTCTGAGTAACCAGACGGGGCGACATCCCAAAGTTATAGCCCACTACGTTATGGGAATATGGAGTGTTACATGGACTGGTTACCTACTCTAATACCACTAAATGCCACACCCCGAATCCGGGTCAAACCCATCCCCAAGACACAACACGGCCACATCCTCTAAGGTTTCCCTCAAAAAATGTGAAGCCTTAATACTACACAAACTAAATCATTAAGAAAAAGAATTATGATTCTATTATCCAGTAATGCAAAACTCAAAGGCCCCAATAACAATAATTCAAAGGCTAAAATTGAAACTAATAAAAATAATAATCTAATCCGAAATACAAGAGTTTATCAAGTAAATTTAACTTAAAAATCTTCAAATTGCAAAGGAGACAATCTAAAGTAGAAGTTCAAAAGGATCCTTGCACTAGCCATCCCAGCTCACTCTCAACCATTATCGTCATCAAACTCAAACTCATTGTTAGTATATGAAAATATTGAATTAAAAGAGTGAGTATAAAACTTAGTAATTAAGAATTCCCCATCCTTTGGGATTGAGCAAGAAGTTTCATAACATATTCTTTTCAAAGTGTGTGAAAATCTTCACTTAAACTAAGCTTGAAACCAGAATATTCAAGTTTTGTTTATAAAACAAAAATAATTTAATAATGATGAACCCAGCACAATGGTCAAATGTTTTAGAGATAGAGGGAAAAAATAAATTATCAAAGATACAAGAAGACTTTAGAACAATTGAACCAAAATAAACATGTACTTATAATGCACATTTAATTTCACTAGTACATTAGGATATAAATAAGTGTACAGCTAATAGGTCATCACTAAATTTAGTCCTATTATTTAATCCTGCTAGGAGGCCATTCTTACAATCATTTGATTGGCTTTTTGCCCATGCCAATAGGTTCATTCATTCAAGGTGGAACATGTTCCTCCCTCAGCCAATACACCAATTTTGTCCCAATAACTAACGAATTCCTTATTCCAAAACATTGAAGCAATTTATGAATGCATTTAACTATCAAATCCAACATTAACCAACACTTTGGAATAAGCATAAGTCAATAACACAACCCTAAAATCATTTAATTCGCAAGTTTAAACAAATTTAAAAAAAAAAAAACTTCAAAGGAATAGCCTAAATATCAAAACCAAATTTTAGTAATTTAAACGCTATTTAACAATTAAACCAGTAGTAAAATTTATACTTTTAGTTAGAGAAGGAATTTTCAAAATACTTAACTATATAAAAAATTCAATTAAATATAGCAATTGTAGAAGCCACCACACTTTACAAATTAATCAAACCAAATGCTTCCCCACCAAAAGTTAAGTGTGGTATCCACCCAAAAAATTTGCCAGAATAATTTTCTTGAATACAACAAGCATTTTTTTTAATTTTTTTTCCATGGGGAACATTGGGAATTGAACATTGACAATGTCTCACAAAAACAGAAAACGCACATTATGGTTTTTCAGAAACATAGCATAGTTTTTTTTTTTTTTAATTAATTAAAACTCATTGAGATCAATTAAAATCATAATGTCTCCACAAAAAAAAAACAAAAACTGTAGAAAACATGTAATTCAAAGGAATAGTAAAATCAATTCTTTTTTTTAATGCACAACCCCTCCCCCCCCCCTTTTCTCTTTTCGTGGCGCACATTGCACCAACTGCACCATTTTCTTTTCTCTATCCTTTTCGTGAAGGCATTAGTCCCTACATTGGACAAAACAAAGCCATATATTTCCTTTTTGTCTAATGGAAAAACACCAACAATGCTTCCAATGAAAAACAGAAACCATAGGCGACAGTAGCAACGGGCCACAATGTCAAGTCAAAACCCATTTCTTGTACATTTTTATGAAACAAATAAAAGGCTGCTAACATTTTTTTGGAAAACATCATCAACCCTAAAAAATTGAGGATTTTCCAAAGCCAAAAACAACATAAAACATACAGTAATAATGTTTCCTTGGCAAAACTGAAACCGCCAAAGGCAACACATTTTTTTTTTTTTTTTTTTTGTTTAGGGAACTTAGAGAAAGGATCATTCTCACTTACCCGAAAAGAATTCAAACAATTCCTAGGCCTTTTCCACTGTTAATTCCTAATAAAATAACAAAACCCCAATCAATTCCAAAAGTATAAACTAATCTTAAGTTTATATAAAACCTGAATACAACTTAATAATCAATCCATTGGGCTACTACTAGCATGAATAATAGGAAAGATGATTAATTACCTTCAATAGTACCCTGTGTTGATAGCCTTAACAATTTCTCTCGCTTTTGTTCTTATCTGGAGTTTACATTTCCGCCTCCTGATGTGTTCAAATGTGTGAGTGAATAGATAATGTTATTGGAGAATATAATATATTAAAATTTGCTACTAAGTCCTCCACTTTAATTAACAAATTAAAATGGTCTCCATAAATATATATAAGTCGCAATCTACTGTAATACCCACCCAATAATTGGGCGGGGTATTACATTCTATCCTCCTTACAAAAAAGTTTCGCGCTCGAAACTTAACGTACCTTGTTCCTCAAACAAATACGAATATTCATTGTGCATGTTCTCCTCAAGCTCCTATGTAGATTCTCTCACAATATGGTTAGACCATTGTACTTTCACATAAGGTATGGTCCTTATCCTTATCACTTGTTCCTTCCGATCAACAATTTTCATTGGGATCTCTTCATAACTTAAGTTTTCTTGAACATATAACGGCTCTATCTCAAGCACATGGTTCGAATCTAAAACATAATACCACAACTGCAATACGTGGAAAACATTGTGTACTCTAGACAACAAAAGTGGTAAAGCTAGTTGATAGGCCAGATCTTCTACTTTCTCCAAAATCTCAAATGGTCATACGTATCTCAGACTCAACTTCCCACTATCTCCAAATCTCATAATGCCTTTCAGAGTTGATACACATAGGTACACTTTCTCACCCTGCTTAAACTCCAATGGTCTTCTCTTGGTATCCGCCCAACTCTTTTGTCGATTTTGAGCTATTTTTAGATGCTTTCAAATTAATGTAACCTGTTCTTTTGCAATCTACACCAACTCTGGACCAGTAATACTCCTTTCGCCTACTTCATCCCAACAGATTGGTGAGGGACACCTCCTCCCATATATCATTTCAAAAGGAGCCATGCCAATGCTTGACTGGTAACTATTATTGCACGAGAACTCCACCAAAATCAAATAGTTAACCCAACTACCCTTAAAGTCCATGACACAAGCTCGAAGCATATCCTCTAAAATCTGAATCGGCCTTTTGCTCTATCCATTAGTCTATGAATGAAATGCAGTACTCAAAGATAATGTATTGCCAAACTCCTTATTAAGACTTTACTAGAAGCGCGAAACAAATCTTGTATCATGGTCCGTACTATAGATACTGGTACCCCATGCAATATGACAATATTATCTACATATAAACGTGCCAATTCCTCCATAGCTACAATGGCTTTCATTGGAAGAAAGTGGACAGACTTAGTCAATTTATCCACTATTACCAATATAGTGTCTTTACCAATCTTTGTCCTAGGAAACCTTACAACAAAATCCACGGTCACATGTTTCCACTTCCATGCAGTTATCTCTAATGGTTTTAACAACCCACTAGGACGTTGATGCTCAGCTTTCACCTGTTGATACATTAAATAATGATATGCGAATTCTACAATATCTTTCTTCATTCCATTCCACCAGAAGTTCATTTTCATGTCTCAATACATTTTTGTTCCTCTATGATGTATTGAAAACTTGGTATTATGAGCCTCTCTCATCACATCTTGCCTCAGTTGTGCATCACTTAGTATGCATAACCTACCGTAAAGCCACAAACTACCATCATCTTGCTATTGAAAGTCTGATCCATTATATATCTAACTTCTTATTTTATTCATTTCTACATCCCCTTTCTGAGCAACCTTGATCCATTCAATCAAGGTTGGTTGTGCCAAAAGTGCTGGAAAAAAAATCCTTCTGTAGAGACAACTATTTCAATCTTCAGTTTCTCAAATTCTGCTACTATCTACTTTTTGTTAAGTTAACATTGCAGCTAATGTCCCTGATGACTTCCTACTCGGAGCGTCAGCTATCTTGTTTCCCTTTCCAGGGTAGTAACTAATCTTCAAGTTATAGTCTTTTAATAATTCCAACCATATTTGTTGCCTCATATTTAGCTCTTTTTGTGTAAGCAGATACTTTACTTTTGTGATCGGTAAAAACTTCATGCTGCTCTCTGTATAAATAGTGCCTCCAAAATTTTAAAGTAAAGACTACTACCGCCAACTCCAAGTCATGGATAGGATAATTTTTTTCATATGTTTTAACTATCGAGAGCTATATGCAATTACTCGATCATTTTGTATTAGCACACAACCAAACCCATTCTTAGATACATCACTAGAGATTACAAATCCCCCAGACTCCGTAGGTAATGCCAAAACTGGCGCTGCCACCAACTTTTACTTTATCTATTGAAAACTCTCATCAGAAGCCAAGGTTCATTCAAACTTAGTTCTTTTTTTAGTAAACCGAGTCATAGGCATTGCAATAGCAGAGAAGCCTTCTACAAACTTCTTATAGCATCCTGCTAGACCAAGGAAACTACGAACCTCAGTGGCATTACTGGGTCTGGGCCAATCCACAATTGCCTCTATTTTCTTTGGACCCAAAGATGCACCATTTCCAGAAATCACACAACCAAGAAAAGCGACACTTTGCAGCTAAAAATCGCACTTAAAGAACTTAGCATAAAGCTTCCTTTCTCGAAGGATCTGTAACACGACCTTTAAATGCTTAGCATATAGTTCTTCAGATGAAGAATAGATGAGAATATCATCAATGAATACTACTACATACTTGTCTAATTACTGCCAAAAAACTAATGTTCTTCAATTCCATGAATGCAGCTGGTGTATTGGTCAATTCGAAGGCATCACAAAAAATTCGTAGTTCCCATATTGAGTCCTAAATACACTTTTAGGAATATTCTCTTTATTAATCCTTAGTTGATGATATACAGATCATAGGTTAATTTTCGAGAAGCTCATGCCCTTTTTAACTAATAAAAAAGAAAATCAAATCGAGATAAAGGATATTTATTCTTCACTATAATCTTATTTAACTCCCTGTAATTAATACACAGGCGAAAACTCCCATATTTCTTCTTCATAAATAACATAGGGACTCCCCAAGGTAATACACTTGGTCGAATAAATTTCATATCAAGTAGCTCTTGCAGCTGCATTTGAAGGCCTAGAAAGGGAAAACACAGAGCACATAGCTTTCTTTCTGGTTTCCTTTTTTCCTTGTTCTCAAAGTTAGCTGGATCGAAATGTGTGAAACCGGGGTAGGTGTGCTGGTGAAAACCTCTGGTGCGATTCCTACAAGCCTCCTACTCCGTCTTTGCATGTAAGTAAACGCTAAACTCTCAATCTTCTAATATATGGCATGCCTAATCCCGTTTGGTGAACAACTTATAGGGCTAAGGAACTTTCTTGGAGAGAGAGTGAGAGAGGCATCTCTTTTTTCACAGAGAAGAAGCAGTAAAAAACAACGTAGTATTCAATCCTTCTATTTAACCTAAATAAAACCTTAGGTTAAATTGGACTGGCCCATTAAACTCTTAGTTTAGCCTTTTGGACTAAATTAATTATTCTAATTAGAACCAAATAAATGGCCAAACAAATAATTAATTTCCCAGCCCAAATAAACTAGTCCAATTAGCAATCTGTATTGGTTTAGTCTTAGGTTAATCTTTAATTACTCAAACTGGGCCAAAGTCCTGAACAATTAATTAACTCACCAAACTAACTTAATTAATTCTCTCTCTCTCCATGGATTTTTTTTTATTCTAACCCAATAATTAAATGAGACTACTTAAATAAAATAAATTCTATTTAATTTAATTTAAGGCCAATTCCTTAGCCAGTATTTAATTAGGACTCATGGTCTATACTGGGGACCAAAAGACACACTGCATTGGCTACTAAAATGACCAAAATACCCTTGCCATATAAATAGCTGTATTTTACATTTTAAATATTTCATAATATCACCATAAGGAAATATTGACCCTAAGGACAATGCTGCATTAGCAAAGTCTCCAACCTACAAGTGTAATGACTAAAATACCCCTCTATACATTGCCGTATATTTCAAGAGGAAGAAGTGTACTAACACATTTCTATATGACATCTACCATCCTTAGGCTTCTAGTCTAATGATTCACGACTTCCTGGATTGTTTCCGCTTTCCAAGGGAGCTACCCTAAAGAAAACATCCAAGTCATGTTTCACAGGACCCTGGATATTTAGATCATTTAGACAACCACAAGGGGCGATATAGTATAAAAACTATCTTGTATAAGTCTATCTTAACTAACTAGTCATACATACCCAACATGCAAGTATATTTGTCCTACGATAGAACCTCAACTACAGCATATCAAAGTACATGTTTCCAACTTCGTCAAATCACCAACTCATACTCAAGTCATAGAGTACTAGTCCACGATGTAAAAGTAGTAGTCTAGGTTTCTACCATATAGTACTTTTAAGAAACCACTACTACAGATCCTGTTCTATGTATTTAAAATACGCTTATGTCATGAAGTGAGTGAACTATTCACTGGCTAAAGGTAAGCCATTCCCCATTTGGAATTCATAACATAATAATCTAAACATGACGAGATTCTCATTATCATCAATCGGTTAAGAATGAACGTTTATGTGTTAAGTAACCCGTGATCCATATCTTACTGTGAAAGACCTCCATTCACATAGACCATTTACTTAAATACAATGGGTCTTTTCCAAACGGAATTATGCACAAATAAAATCTAAATTCACAAACAATTTTTGAAAATAAATTTCTTTTTATTAAAACATTCGATGTTTACATCAGAAACCTAGTTTAAGAGGGTATATTTCCCAATAGCATTTTCAATTCCCTAAGCTTAGCCAGTGCCATCTAATAAGATGCTTTGGAAACTAGCTCTGCTCTAGGAATAAGATTGATCTCAAATTCAATCTCGTGTTTGGGGGGTAATCCAGGTAATTTCTCAAGAAAAAAGTCTAGAAACTCACAGACTATTGGAACATCCTCCAACTTCGGACTGTCTTTCCTCGTATTAACCAGATGAGCCAGGTACCCCATACATCTCTTTTGCAAATTTCTCCAAGCTTTTTTAGGTGTCCTTTGAAACTAAAACACCTCTCTTTCAGGTATTCTAAAATTCACCTTTTTACCTTGACAATTGACCAAGGTATGATTATGAGATAACCAATTCTTCCCCAAGATAACATCGAAATCTGACATATTAATTTGAATAATGTCAACACCAAGCACATGCTCCCCAATGCCCACTCGACAATCTCGAAATATAAAGTTGGTGGTTAAAATTTTTCCTCCAGGTGTAGCAACACGATAGGTTCAATAAGATGCTCAGGTAGAATGCCAAAACTTTTAGCAAATTTAAAGTATACAAACAAATAGGTCACTCCACAATCAAATAATGCATAAGCTAGAAAGGCATTGATGGAAATTGTACCTGCAACAACATCGTCTGACTGGTTTGACTCCTGTTAGGTTAAGGCAAACACTCTGGTATTAGTCTTCTTCTATTGTGATTATGTCAATTGCGATTGATATGATTGATGCCAGTAGGCTTAACCCCTGGTTGCTTTGGGCTAGAACAATCTGCTACCTTATGACTAAGTTTTCCACAACCAAAACATACTGCAATCTTAAACCTACAATCACCAGGATGAATCATTCCACAAGTCTCACATGGTTTCCTTTGAAAAGTAGCTCCAATATGGCTTTGTTTCTTTGCTAGTAATAATGCTCATTTCTTTACTGGTTAGAACCTTCCAGTAGTTGACTTCGAACTCTATCCTATCCCTGGTTGTTAATTGGTCTAGACCTCTTCACATCTCTTTTTGTATCACCTCCACGAATGTCAGCTTCAATACAAATACATCTTCTATAGGAGTTCTCATAGTCCCGTGAGGGCACCAAAGACATTCTGGCATGGATTCATCCTAAAAGTCCTTCCTCAAACTGAAGTAGCTGCAAATTACCATTTGCTATTACCTTAAATACATACTAACCCAATGAGTTAAATCTTTTGGCATACTCCACAATTGACATAGAATCTGTTTGCTTCAAGTTAAGGAATTGTTTCTACTTCTCCAAACGCAGGGAATCTGGGAAATAATGAGCCAGAAATGCTTTCTTGAATGTCTCCAATGCTAACGATTGGTTATTTGCTACATATGCTAGAGAAGCCCCTTTCCCACCATTTTTCTTCATCCCCTACCAAGAATAGAACAACAGTCCTGGCTCTGATATCTACAGGTACCTCTAAAACCTCGAAGTTGGCTCCATCTCTTTAAGCCACTTCTCAAAAGTTGGTTCCATCTCCATCTCTTTTTGGGGTCTAATCCTCCATCAAAAGTAGGTGCATTAGCATTGTTCAAATGCTCAGAATGAACCTTGGTACCCATAGCTGCCCGTTGGTTGTGATTTCCTTGAGCTTGCTGAATCTTATGTTGGTTTCGCATGACTTGCTCCATCACATTAAACATTACAGTCATCTCTGAAGGTATAACAAAAATAGTACTATGTGATGTAGATCTTGATACTGGGGGTGGAGATGGTGGAGGATTCCTCCTATATGACATGTCCTTACCCTTCCTAGGTACACGCACCCCTTGGTTCAGTTGACCTAAAGGTATATTTATGTCGTCGCATTCAGAAGGTTCCTCTAAACCACTAATAATCCCTGTTCTTCTATTGCAGGCCATTTATTCAGCTGAAGTAAAAAATAAACGTTTAAAATAGATGCTAAGATCTATATAATAATAATAATAATAATAATAATAATAATAATAATAATAATAATAATAATAATAATAATAATAATAATAATAATAATAATAATAATAATAATAATAATACAAAAATCTATATATAACTAAGGTGGCAAGGAAAATAAATGAAATATCTTATGTACCATTTCCTTTCTAAACTCTTCCTCATGTCCCACACTTATTCCCAAGTTACAATTCATATCTTAGTATCTATCTAGATTATCATAATTTGTCTCTGATACCAAATGTCACATCTCGTGCCCATGGACCTGGGAGCCTAATTGTAGGTCTGGCAGCACTCGCGATCAACTATTTGGCCACCGTCCTCCCTGAGCTAAAATGGATATCCCAAGTTGACAATGGGTACTTAGGCCCATCTTTATGTACCATTCACATATCTCTTCCAATCCCATGTGAGATTGGGGTATCACAATACAAGAAAGTCTGGCCAGTCTGAGCTAGCAATTAGTTCCAAGTGGGGTTCTGATATGGAGTTCGACAACCGGTAAGGTTGGGTGAGAGATGAAGGAATATCTCACCTAGTGGGCCAATCACCCACAACACTATGATGCAAGGTGTCATAGTGCATTGCCATGATGGAGGGTTTCATGGCAATAGACTATGATGTAGGGTTTCATAGTCCGTTATTTTATAAAAATTTTATGGGCGGTTATTTTGTACATGGAATGGTTTTAACCGATTTCGCTTTATTTTATGATTAAGGGACTATGATGTATAGTTTCATAGTCCACCCATTTTACAAAA
Source organism: Voacanga thouarsii (assembly GCA_026120185.1). NCBI lineage: Eukaryota > Viridiplantae > Streptophyta > Magnoliopsida > Gentianales > Apocynaceae > Voacanga > Voacanga thouarsii. The sequence goes on from JANUWF010001937.1 coordinate 1,803,309, forward strand.
CTTAATGAGTGATTCCTCTTATATGTGAAACGTGGTTATTTTAACTTCTCTGCTGATTTTATCTTATTACATTGAGCCAAATGAACAAGCAACCACTCTGTGATCCTCTAAAGTATTATGCTATGACTTGCAGCATTTTATGTAAAGTATTCAACTTGCATGATGAATGAATTTTAAATTTGCACTGAGTACACACAAGACATACAGGGAATTTTCTTCTCACATATCTCTCTTCATGTTTTCAGGAAATTCTAGTCTCAACAAAGTGGGAAGTCATTAGAGACCGAAGGCTTAGATTATGCCTATATTTGTGTTTATTCTGGGTACCTATACTCTTTTAAGATTTCATTCTTGAGACCTTTGTATGATTATTGAAAAGTTGTATTAAGTTTGAAATTTCATTTTCTTTTTGCTCTTGTCTAGTTATAAAGACCCTTGATCCTAAGGATGGGCCGACATCGACAACCTTTTTGTTATCTAGTAGTGGGGTGTTAAATATATATATATATATATATATATATATATATATATATGTTCTTTACTGTAATTAGGCGCCATGTTCATAGTTTTCTTGTTTATGTATGATTTTGTGAACTTTGTAATCTTTATGATTTTAGCAATATTGTATGTATGCTAAGATAGAAATTGTAAATTTTGAGAAATTAATTTTTTATTTATTTTCAGGTGTAATATTTAGTTTATGATCCAATGAACTGAATGAAGTAGTTACTAATTTGATCCCAAGATTGAATGGACTTTAACTAGGTTTTGGAGGAAAAATAAATAAAGGATTGACCAATTGAGCTAAATTAATGACCAATTAACAAGTGCAAATCAATCTCTGGACATTAAGGTAAATTAAAATAACAATATTAGTAATGATAGGAGAACTATGAGAGATCTTACTGGGATAGCTATTTTAGGAATAGATTCAAGTATTGCTAAGACTAGGGTTGAAGTCAATAATTTTTAAATTAAGCCCATATTTTTCAAAATGATACAATAAATAGTGTAATTTGATAGCTTACAGGAAGAGGATCCCAATACCCACTTCACAAGTTTCTTAGAAATTTGTGATACCTTTAAGATGAATGGAGTTTCTGATGATGTCATTAAGCTAACACTTTTTCCTTTTCTCTTAGGGATAAGGCCAAGTCAAGGTGGAATTTCCAATAAGGTCCATCACCACTTAGAATGATCTAGTTAAGAAATTTTTAGCCAATTATTTTCCCCAACTAGGAGAGCTAAGCTTAGAATAGATATTTTCACTTTTCAACAAATGGAGTCAAAAAATCTGTATGATTCTTAGAAAATGTGGAAGGAAACGCTAAGGAAGTGTCCTTATCATAGTTTAGAATTAGGGATGCAAATGTAAACCTTTCCTAGTAGGTCGAACTTTACCTCAAAATAATTAATAGATACTTCAGCTAGAAGGACAACAAGCACCAAAACCTCGAAGGAACTATATAATTTGGTTGGAATACTGTGATGAACAATTTCTTTAGGAGAAATCCAAGGGCTAGAGTTCGAGTGAAAGGTATTAATAAAGTGAATGTTGTAGTAGCTTTGGAGGCTAAAATTGAGGCACTTAGTAAACAAGTTGAACAATTGACTGTAGCCCCTTCTCAAAGGTAAGTAATGAGTATGACTTGCGATTTTTGTGGAGGAGAGTATCCTATTTAGGAGTGTCAAAGTATTGGGTTATCTCAAGAATCTTTTATTATCTTGGTTGCTTGTTTGGGTAATAGAAGTCAAGGTAATAATCCCCGTGGAGACACTTATAACCCAAGCAAGAGAAACCACCTTAATTTTTCCTGAAGTAAGCCCAGACAATCTAGGCTAGCACAGCAACAAGGGTTTCAACCCAGTGGAGTTCAAAGATTCCAACCTCTTCTACTATATAATGCTCCATCTTCAAACCCACCGAAGCCTTCATTAGAGGAATTGGTGAATATGTTGGTAATATACACTAGAAGTAATCATCTGTACAATGTATTTTTCATAATTAATCAATTAAAGGTATTCTTTTATCTTTTAGTTCATTTAATTATTTCATACGTCAATATGTATATATAATGATATATAAAGTCCCAAGAACATTGTACATTGGTGGAGAAATCATAATAGAGATCATGATGTGAGATTTCTACTACATTATACAGTGCTTGTACGTAGGTTATCCCTAATCATAGTATTAATTAGATAGGAAATTTTTTATGCATCAAGACTAGCACGTGTTAGGCTTCTTGATTGGATCAAGCGGTGGTTCTCACATGAACAAGTTCATTAGATGACCTAACTATAAGATAATTACATGGATAACTATTTAGTGCCAGCGATAGAATCTCACTATAATAAATGTACATGTATCTTTAGACGTAAGATCTCCAAAGTATTTTATTTGTTAAGTGTTGTACTTTGATTCTAATCTTTGGAGTTTTACACTACTAGAAAAAGGTTGATTACTAACTGACAAAATCCATTAGTAATTGTTCAATTTCTATTGGTAATACTAGATTACCAATAGATTCCTAATAGAATTTTGTCCATTAGTAAAACATTTGTCTAAAATTCTTACCAACAAGTTTTTTTTTTTTTTTTCAAGTTGGTTGGTAATTACCAATAGATTATACAATTGATAACAATAAATTTTGGTTGGTAATGATTTTTTTTTTGGAGTTAAGTATTTTTTGTCGGTAATTTTGTTAAGTTACCAACAAACAAACTAATTGGTTGGTAAAATTATTGGTAATTTTCCAATTACTTTAGTTTCCATTTGTTTTCCAATTGATTAGTTAGTTGTTACATATACATATATGTACATATATATATATATATATATATATATATATATATATATATACATGGACATATATATGATGTACATGTATACATATGTATATGTATACATACATATATATATACACATATATGTATATATGTATACATATATATATATATATGTATATACATATGTATGTATATATACATATATATATATATATATATATATTACTGGTAAATATTATACATTACCAAAAGCCACTTCAATTGGGACTTAGTTGGAAAATGTTTAAGAATATCATGCCAAATAATAGCTTACCAACTAAAATTTAGTTGGTAATGTTGTACAATAAAAACACGATGCCATTGATAAGTACCAACAAAAAATCTGTTGGTGTTCACTAATAGAAAACACCAACATATTTTCTTTGGGTAAGTGCCAATAGATTTCCTGTTCATAAGCAATTACAAATTTCTGTTGGTAACTAAAATTACTAATAGATTTTCTGTTGGTAACTAAATTTATATTATGACTATATAATCTATAATTCACATGTTTGATAAAATAATCCTGCATAATTTGAAAAGAACATCTTTATCAAAAGTCGTACGTCCATATAAAAAATACATCAACATCCAAAATTCACATATTTGAAATATTGCCCATGCCAACCACCATCCATATCAAATGTACATCAAACTGTGATAACAATATTTCACTTCAGAAGTTCAAATATAGAATAAAATCCAGAAGAACCAGCTTGTGAAGCATCCTCTCCTTTAAGTTCCTTGACTTTTGATGTTAGGTAGTTCACTGTAGATTGTAAGTGTTCATTTGCTTCTCGTAGTTCTTGAATAGCCTTGTAAAGTGATTCGTCAACACCTTAGAATTATGACCTTTGGATATATTCTATAGATTATGTTGATGAACAAGATGCAAAGGATGGCTTGTAAGAAATAGATTTCCCTTGGTAACTCGAACTAGTTTTGGTTGCTCCCTCTTAGATGTTTTATTTGCAATTAGCTTCTTCTCTTTTTGCAATTTCTCTTGGTCCCAAGACCGTGGTAATGACAAAAATATGGTGTAAATGACAACCCAACAACAAAACTTATGCTTCCTAGCAAAATAATCTCAGCAAAACAGCCCCAACAAAAGTAGTCCCAACTAAGAACTAACTTCCAGAAAAATCATTTTTTAGCAAATAAGCACTCAAGGTAATTGTGAATCATCTATTAAGAAATGAGTCAGTGTGGGAATGTATAGGTTATATTAACAGTTACAATAAGTTTGTTAGAGCATCTAATGCTACAAATTGAAGCCATAATATATATAAATGATGTGCTGCTAAGTGAAGCATGAAAAGGCTTTCAAATGAAATTAATCTGGGAATTGGCTCCAAATGTTTACAGAAAAGAGTTTTTGAGGCCATTAATGAAGATGAATATCGGTATCATCCTTTTGAAGAGGTAGAGAAGATCAATTTGAGTAGTTTACACGTGATAAAATTTCTTCATTTCAACACATTGTTAGAGGTTCTTTCTGGAACAAGGTCCCCTACAATGTTCAAACCAATAGCTTTTTGCTCAAGGGCCAACACTAAATGTAATAAAGAAGCCCAGATTAAGTGAATCATCACAGTTTAATAAGCATTAAAATAGGTACTGTAGTACTTGTTCCAAAATAATAAAAAAGAGGGTTTTGTTGGAACTGATAATTTGATCTTGATTTTTGCATATTCTCAGTAGCATTTGATCACCTTTAAAACCCTTTTTAAACTTTTGAGTTCAAGCACTTAGAAGAATCACTCAAGACCTTATAAGTTGCCTAAAAACACAAGATCCCGAACCCCATCTAAAAGTAATGCATATTGCATAGATTGTAATTAAATCTACAATTTATGAAAGAAGAGTGCCTAAAAGATAAATATAAAAGGCAGTGGATAAAAAATGAATGACACAATGGGAAAAATATTCTGTTTCCTTAGAAAATTGAGGATTATAGAAGCCACAAAAGATAAAAAGATTGAAAATAAGAAAATTGGAGAAACTTTTTTGGGTCCTAAACCTCAACAACTTCAAATTAGAATAGCTTGTTGAAAAGCTTCTTATCTGGCAGAAGAAATGAAAGAACTTTGCTTCCTACTCTGAGAAATTCCTACAACGATTGATCTAGTTTATCATTGGTTGTATCTGTTAACGTCTGTTTAACAAGTCTTATGCCCTATTGTACTAACAAGCTACTAGAAATAATATTGATAGATCTAACTGTCAGGATAAGAAATTGCTTTGCTTATTACTATGTAGTATAGAAATGGCCCTAGAAATTATTCCTTGTCAGATAGCTTATGGTTTTAATTTATTGCTAAAATATCCCAACCTTGAATTATTCATCTATTGATGGCCACCATGTAACACCCCACTACTTACGTACCCTATTAGGGTTGGGGATGTCGCCCCGTCCATAGGACAATGGGTCTTTATAACTAGGATTCACAAAAGAAAGGAAAGAAACAATCTAAATCAAACGCATTACAACTTAAATAATACATGAACAATTCCCAAAAATAAAAAAATAAATATCTGCTAGAGTCTCTCAAATGAGGTACATAGGAAAAGAAATAAGTCTTCAAAACAAAGGCAATCTCTAATCAATAACCTTCACAGCAAGACCAACCTGACAGCGTGGTATAAAAGGTGGTGAGACATAAATATCAGTAAGCCCATACGTGCTTTGAGTGCTTCAGGTAAAATAGTTCATATATGCAAGTTGAGAAATCTTCATAAAAATAAGTGCTGGCAAGTCATAAATAAATTTCACAAATAAGGAGTGGTGTTTTTCTTCCAAACCATACATGTATACAATAAAAGTAACCACTCAAAAGAGGTCACCATGGCACCACACTTTGTACACCATGACAAAAGAACGTTCAGGATGCAACACTTTGTACATAGTGACACAAGGTAGGTGTATGGCCTACCGGGTGAGATACTCCTCCATCTCTACACCCAAACTTACCGATTGTCCATTCCAAAACCACACAGTCCACTTGACTGTACTTGCTAGCTTGGACCGGTATGACCTACAGGACTGGCATCATATCAAGAAAGGACTCGCCCCTCAGAGGTGGCTACTTACTGAAAGACTTACCCTAACCCTTCAAAGACTAGTCCTAGTAGTCTACTCTTTTTCAGTACTCAACGTTGTGTTCATCCCACTTAGGAAAAGGAAGATCGTACAATGATTCTCTTTAAAATAGCAATTATGATTTTTAAAATTCTTGTCAAAGTTGGTCTTTAGAAAAAGTTTAGAATTTTGTATAAAATTACTTGTTCATCTTAAAATGGTTTGTTTGACTGAAAAGAAAAAGGAAAACTGTTCATAATTGCATTCATAGTACAATTCCTTGTATACATCATGTTTGACTTACCAAAACTTTGATCTTCAAACATCTTTATGCAGGAACTTACCCGATCCCTTGCTTTTCCTGAGTATAATAGTCTTCCAAGATAATTCAAGACAACCTAACTCCACTTGGGGTAAATACAGGGTATAAGTCCAACATTCAGACAATCCTTGCCTTAAATAAATAACTCTTAGGCTCAACCAACTACAAGAACATCTAACTTTGACAACAATGCCTAAAGCTTTAACATTAGTTGATAAAATATTTTATAGAATGAGTTTAATTTAATAAGTTAAAATGAATAGGTGTTATAAATAAATAATAAATAATAAATTATAACATTAACTATTTATTAACAAATAATAAATAATGAGTAATATTGATAATAAATAAAATTAGTAATAAATAATGAGTACTATTAATAATAAATCCAAAATAATATTGGTAATAAATAATAAATAATATTATTACAAATATTAAGTAATATTAATAATAGATTATAAATAATTTTAATTATAAATAATAAATAAATTATTCTAATATAAATAATATTTATGAGTGTAAATACAAGTTTTAGTATGGCTAACTAATAATAATATGAATATAAAAGATATTTGATATTAATTAATTCCAATATATTATTTATATTTAATAAAAATATTACTATTTATTTATCTAATGAATTATTTTAAATAATTATTAAGTTCGAAGCTACTTAGTGGTTACTGAAATTAGCAAATTAAATTAACTAATTATATTAATAAAAATAATGATAGTAATAATAATACTAAAAATAATAAAAATAGTTCTTACAATAATTTTATTACTAGAGAAAATCTATATACATATTCATACCCACATGGATCCAACAAATAACATGTGGATTTATTCAAAGATAGACTTGTATTAACATACATCACAACAAGAATGATATTCTACTAGGCATAACATTATCTGGGGATTTATTGAAAAATAACATAATGAGAGCATAATCAACAATGGTGGCATAATGACTATCATACATAAAAAATCCATAAAACCCTTAATCATAATGAACATATAATGATCTTAAAGTATAATCCACAAGTCACAACATTCATTCCAATCTCCATGCCTTAAATCTATTCCCTTCACCCAGATACATATCTCCAACCCCACATTATTCAATCTACCTATCAAGTCCATCATCTAAGAGCCTTGAGTTTGAGAATTCAAAGAGAAGATCAAGAAAGAAAAACTTATTTTGATGAACGTTAGTTGAAGATATCGCCTTACTTAATGAAGGTCGTTGAATGCTTGAGAGTCCTTCCTTGGTTGAAATTTGTCCAAGAATGGCCATCCAAGGTTCGATTGAGAGAGAGAGAGAGAGAGAGAGAGAGAGAGAGAGAGAGAGAGAGAGAGATTAGGATGATATTGAAATGGTGATGATGAGATGAAGAAGGTCCAAGGTGTTTAAAGTTACATTCTTGATGTTCTTCTTATTCTTGGCTGAAAAGGTGTGTTTGATCTGAATGGATGATCAACTTTCACGTTTTTGGTGTTATGGAGTGGCTTATGAGTATGGACCAAATCCTAGTTGATTTGAAGGTTCTTGGAGTGATTCGGGATGAATAGAGGTGATTGAAGGTTGAAGAAGCTTAGTGTGTGTTCTTGGAAAGGAATTAAGAGAGAGTGTTTTCGTATGTGTGTTGTGAATGATGGCCAAATGGCCTAGCTACGGGGAGGGATTTCGGCTATCCAAGAAAGAGAGAGAGAGAGTTTTATCTTTTCCAAATTTAAAATTAAGAGAAATATGGAGATGTTTGAGGTGAAGGATTGGGTAATGGTGTTTTTTCTTTGAAGGTTTCTTATCCTTCAATGGTGAATGGCTGAACTAGCTATGATTTGATCATAGAATAAATAGTTGTTTCAACTTTGAGGTTGGCCAAAAATGTTGTACAAGAGAAGGGAAAATTCTGGTTTTATTATCTAGCTAGGTGAGTGTTTAATGGAAGAAAAATCTGAAATTTAATTTTGAAGTTTGAATAATTTTGAATGGAGTGAGGATAGGAATATTTTGAGGTGTGTTAATGGAGTCCTAATGACCAAGGTAGATGGAGAAGCCAAGGGGTTCTGTCCATAGCTACATTTGGCCGAAAATATGAAGTTGAATGATGAAGGAAATCGGACCTTGCATTGGATAGGCTAAGCTGGAAAAAAATTCTGGAAATCTAGCTAAAAAACTCTTAGGATTTGAAATGATTTTGAGTAGAATTTGTGGTCTTCTTCAAAACGGATTTGCAACTAAAATTTAGGAGTGTTTAAAGTCTATTATTGATGGTTTTCCAACCACCATCTTCGAGAAGAAAGAAGAAAGTTTCAAGTGTTCTTGAGCACAAATGAATGGCTCAATGTTCATGTCCAAAGCTTGGTTGTTTGCTGGAAAAATTTCTGGTTTGGTATAGCTTTGTTCAAGCTACGAAATTCCAATGATTTCATCTTTCATCTTCACACAAGATAGTTGGTTGTTAGCAAGAATTAGGTAGGGAATGTTTGCTGCAAATTTTGAAAACCAGCCATGAAGAAAATCTGGAATATTTTCCAAATTTTAACAAAACAAGAACAAGAAGAAGATGAAGTTCTTGGAGGAATAACTATGGTGATTTAATTGAAAACCTCTTCCTATCTTTCCTCTACAATTTCGACCAACCTCCTATCCCACAAGAGCTGGAATTTTTTAAACTTTAAGCAAGGAATTATTCTTTTATAGATATAAAAATGAATTAAAGAAATATGAGTAGTTTAAATTCAAAGAGGTTAGGCAAGGCTTGCAAAAATAATGGAGACAAAAATTCTTCTAGAATTCTTTTGAGGACAAGATCACATGGTTAAGACATTACCATTGTGTCTTATCTAAGACAACATTCCTAACTTTAAGGAATGTAAGAAAGAAGAAAATTCAAACATTGGTTAAGATAATTATGAATAAAACATAGGTGATGGGATTTGAACACAAAACCTTAGAGATTAATCATAAAGCTCTAACCACTTAACCACAACAACTCTTGTTCTTATTTTTCCAACCAAATTCTCTTCTCATTTCAACCTCAAGTAAAATTATCTTTTTACCCTTTCTACACAACAAGTAAAATTGACCATTTAACCCATAAACTACAATTCTAAGGTGCACAAAATCATTCAAGGAATATATTTTATGCAAGATGATATGATATGCACCCCATCCCTCTTACTCTAGGGTAGGTTTAGGTGGGGTTTTACACAACAGGTCCCAAGATATGAACAAGGAAACTTATTTGTCCCACCATCTTTTGTGTTATCATTCCTGACATAGAATGCTATATGGTTTTTCTTTACTTATCTCCTCTATTTCTCCTATTTCTTGTTACAACTACCCTTCTTGTTTCTTTTTCTGGCTGCTAGAATATATAAATATGAGAGGCAGCCAAACTCTCTCTCTCTTTCCCTCCCACACACACACTCTCTCTCTCATTCAACTTGATATGGGTGTTGGGCAAGGGGAGATTTCTGGGCCTGTTCATATTTACATGCAGGTCGAGGAGTATTTTTGCTTATGATATGGATTGTGATTGATTTTTCATTACTATAGTAGCGACATAATGATTAACATTTTTTTATTTCTTTGTTAAGCTAATAACTTAGATGAGGCACAAAACATTGTTAACAGAAACTAGTAATTTCATTCTCATTTTTATAGAATCCTAATGAAGTATTTACATTTCTAGTTATGTTATGCATTTGTGTGGTCATCTAACATATATGGTAATGGTGCTACTATTTTCACTACATTTGGAGCTACTATAAGGAAATTTCAGATCGAGATTGAAGAAAGGTAGGTAAGTGGATTGGCAACTTTTGCTAATTAAGAAACATATAGTATGCTTTACAATAGAAACCTACATTCCAGTCCCCAAAATTTTCTTTGGCCTAGACAAAAAAGCTCAACTAGAAAAGAAAAACCAGCTACTTTAAATTTCAAATCATATAGTGGCAAAAATAAATAAGCATTGATTCCTAAACAAAAAATGCAATACAAAAACTATATACAAAAATACAAAAGCAGAAAAATGTAATACAAAAAATCATGTAGTGGCAAAAATATAGATTTCATTGACATTTTCCTGAGTAGAAATGTCGGCAGAAATTTTCTCTGGTAAAGGGGTAGAAGAACATGGTTGGCTAGCTGGATTTACCATTTTCTTAATATGTGATATCATATATCTGAGACCATTCCTTGTTCATCTCAACACAAACAACCAATGATTGGAGAAAGCATGGAACTGTACAAGTATTCAATTTAAGGACCAACAAATTAGCAATGGTCGGGTCTAATGAAGTAAAACACTGGCATTTCAAGAAAGTTACATAGGTAAAACAGTAGTATGTCGAAAAATAGATCATAAAGTCTAATAAATCAACAATTTGATGATAAAAAATTGTATTTTGAGAAAATAGAATTATGAGCTTTGATGAATGCTTGATATTTTTATCAAATCATAAATCTAGAATGAGTAGGTCATCATAATTAGGTGTATGGTCAAGAAAATAGAAGAATTTAGCATCACAATTATGACTTTCTGTCTTCCAAAATGTAAAAGGTATGATACAAGTATAAAGCAGGTTTTTTCTTTTATTTTTCCTTTTCCCACCTTTCCTGAATGGAACAAGGTAAAAATGGCCATCTTTGTCTTGGCCTACCCTGTAGCCATTCCCTACAAAAGCATGTATGTATATATAGGCTAAACAAAAACTCATAGCAAATATAGAAAGTTTCTCTCAACTGCTAAAAGCAAGCAACAAATCACTTCCTACCGAAGAAGAATGTGTATGCATCTGGTGCATTTGTGTGTATGCATCAGGAGAATTTGAACCCATTAATTTAAGAATAGCAAAAGCATCCAACCTAACAGTCACGCAATTCATGGAGGTAGCTTATTACAATCCTGTTTTTCTCATCACAAACTAACTTTTGAACTAAAAAGATTTCAAATCATTAATCATTCCATAACCTCCTTCCAATTTCCTAGCTGAATATGGAAAGTTAGCCATCCAAGATCAATGTACTGGATCCATGTTGCCCAACTAAAATATATTCACTTTTGGATTTAACAATGTTATATCTCACAATAGAAAAGGGACAATGGAAGCAACTAAATGAAGGAAAGAAAACTACATAATGTCTCATGTGCAAAAGTACAATCAAGTATAACCAGTTATGCATTTCCAAGCTAACACCAATGTAGTGCCTTACTGATTGTTACTAGGGTGTGTACAATGGGAACCACAGCTCTTCAATGTTGGCATGATGAAATAAAACAAAAACAGGGAAATATTCGAAGGAAAATAAGAAAGAAATACTTTAACTCCTAAAATGAGGACTGTTGGATTAGCAGCAAAAACTAATCAAGAAAACATATTGAAAAGAATATCATGAAGTCTAATAAATCTAAAAATTAGATGACAAAAAACTATAGTTTGAGAAAATAGAATTATAAGAAGTATAAAATAGATAGGATCAGCTTTTGCTAGTTCAGCTGATACCTAATTGGATTTTCTGCTAGTTGGGGACAGCTTCAACTTGTTTAACTAGAAACCCCACAGATTTCACCAATACTACCAGTCCAAGAAAACATATAAATGAGTTAGTTGAATGGTTTTTAATACAAATTCCTTCTTGTCTTGGTTTATAAATGGAACAGAAATAGAGGGAAAAAGATACAGAAATAGAGTCAAATTATTTAGGTGTTGGCAATAGGTTGCAACAAAACCAAATTCTTCTATTTAATTTTCTGTTTGATTTTAGTCAGAAGTAATAAAAGCTGGTGTAGACTGGCGCTCTATTTATGGATTTATGTACAGAAAATTAGACATCCTACCACCACATTCGAACTTAAACAAAAACTAACAAAATTTCAGGCATTCCACGACCATATTTAAACTGAAGCAGAGACCCATTAAAAAAATGATACCATAGCAAACAGCAGTAGCAAAAAACCAAAAAAGTAATCTCAAATTTCTAAGTCTCGTTTCAAAATTAGTACAAATTTCACAAAGCAAAGAAATAGCAGAATAACGGATAATGCTCAACTGTAGCGTGTACTTCAACGGCGCAAACTTGGGGGAATATCACCTCAGATTTGAGAGACTTTGAAGACTTTTCGTTGTGTCTCTGTGTGTCAACATGTACCACAGACCGTGACAGTGAGTGGCTTGCAGTAAAAGCCGATAAGGGTGAGCAGAAGGGCAGTGTATGTGAGAAGCAGAAGGGAAGTACCGAGGACAGCGATGGTGAGAATGTGATTCTCAGTATAATTTTTCTATTTTTTATTTCTTTATAGTACTACATTTTGTATTACTATATTTTGTATAGTAATGTACAATATAATATTTCTTTATATTCTTCTTCTTTCTTCTTATATTTTAATCAGTTATTATATTTTAATTCATATATATATATATATATATATATATATATATATATATACTAAATACTAATTATATTTATATTTATATTTTGAGTTTATAAATAAATAACAATAATAAAAAAATTATTATTATGTACACTAAAGAATAATTAGTGTTTGGTGTATATAATATATATATACAATAAATACTAATTATATATATTTTATATTTTGTGTGAAAAATAAATAATAATATTTTATGCATATAATATGTATAAGCATAGATATTATATTTATATATATAATAATTTATTTTTACTATATTATAAATATAATTCATATATATATGCACTATAATAGATATAAATATAAAAGTATAGTTATAATATGGGTCGGGTATACATACATACATACATACATACATACATACATACATACATACATACATACATACATACATACATACATACATACATACATACATACATACATATATGTATATATATATATATATAAACTATCAAAATTACATAGTTTTGTCCTTCCTTATTGTGTAGACATATTTTTAAATTTTAAAAAATTGGTATAATTTTAAAATCAATTTTTTAAGAAAATTTAATTTTGAGAATTCCATAAATGAAAATAGTTTTTTTTTTTTTACCTTGTAATTCCTTATTATTAAGTTTATTACTCTTGTAATTTATGATATAAACATAACCACATGAATATATCCTTTAAAGATGATATAAACGTAACTGTTAGCCCTAGGGGCATTCTCCCGTATTTTGACTTATGACAAATATTGATGAGGACTAACTTGTATGATTTATATGTGATAGGACATGTTTAACGTCAATTCTTCTAAGCCGTACAAATGAGATTGCTAAGCAACTCTTAAACAATAGAATCCAAGAATGGGTGAGAAAGAACTTTAGACTAGAAATCATTTGACAATGTATTATGTGTAAATTCCTATGTCTCTTTACGTTATGATCAATTTTGTTTTACCTTGCAGTACACAAATAAAATGATTTCAAAAGAGTAAGATTTCAGGTGTTCGAATTGAGTAATTTGGATGGACTCTACATCCAAAAGCTTTGTCCAAAACTCTAGAACAATGTCTAAATGTTTCTACCTAGAAAAGTGCATTTTTTAGACTTACCATTTGGATGCACCCTCGTTTGATTCTTCAGTCCAAAACTCTGCAAAATTTGATAACAAAAAAGTCGTTGCTGTCATACTTTTTGCTTCTATAGAACCCATTTAAACACGATTTTTGAAAGATTTTTGTTTTATATTTCTCAGAAACACTCTTATTCTTCATATTACAAAAATCTCCCTTTTCATTTGTGCTCCATAAAGTGAAATTAAATTGTTCAAAAGGTAAAAAGGTGTTGGTGCTCATCTGTTTGAATATCTGCTCAAAGTTGTGAGCTATATTTGTCTTATTTCTCTAATCCTTTGTATATCAAGGTTGTGGTATAACATTCAAGGTGAGCCTTAATTTGTAGTTGGTTGAGAGATTTCAGGTAAAATTGAGTGTAGTGATTCTCTTGTGTAATTGGTATAGTCAAATACCATTGATCTGATTGAGCTTTATAGTGATCTAGTTTAAAATCCTTAAGTATGAGCTTAAGGCAGTAGGTGTAGATCTTTAAGGATCGAACCACTATAAATCTCTTATTCATTCTCCTTGCATTTATTTCTGAATGTATGTGAACTTCTCTACACAACATTTTCAATCTCCTGAAGAGACCTTTATGATTTTTCCCAACCCATCTTTACTATTGTATTGATTGCATATCACTTGACACATCTCTTTAAGATCCTAAATATCTCTTTAAAGCTGCACGAATTTCTAACCTTGCATAACCTTCATACATCACGATCTGTCTTTCAAACAAAAAGAGTTTTTGGAAAATCAAATTTCGAAAAAGTGTTTAAATTTTCCAAAAACCTTATTCACCCCCCGTCTAAAGTTTTTCAATTGGTATCAGAGTGTTGGTCTACATTTCTTTGGCTAGGCAGCCTTGTGGAAAAGATCCTTATAGAAAATACCTCTTCTCTTCCTTATATCGAGGGATCCTTAACAAATAGACCTCCCTTGTTCACTGGGAACAATTATACATTCTAGAAAAATCACATGAAGATCTATGTATGCTCAATCAATTTTGGGTTGTGGAATTTGATTGAAAAAGGACCATATGTTCCTTCTAAAAGTGTTGAAGGTCAAATGGTTCCCAAACAGAGTGACGAATATGATGCTGAAGACAATGCCAAAATGATATTAAATTTTCAAGCTATGAACATTCTATGTTATGCCCTTGATACCATTGAATATAACCGAGTAAGTGGCTATGATTCAGCTCACGAAAAGTGGAGACTACTTGAGGTTACCCATGAGGGGACAAATCAAGTAAAAGAATCAAAGCTAGGAATGTTGGTCTGAGACTATGAACTATTCAATTTGAAGGCAAGTGAGAACATCACTGATACTTTCACTCGTTTCACAAACACCATGAAAATTGCTTGATTATTTACTCTCTCGAAGAGCAAAATAGAAAATTACTTGATGCTCTACCAAAAAGTTGGCAACCAAAAACCTTAGTCATAGAAGAATCAAAGGATCTAAACAGCTTACCTACTGAAGAGCTAATTGGCTCT
Organism: Voacanga thouarsii; assembly: GCA_026120185.1. Taxonomy (NCBI): domain Eukaryota; kingdom Viridiplantae; phylum Streptophyta; class Magnoliopsida; order Gentianales; family Apocynaceae; genus Voacanga; species Voacanga thouarsii. The sequence continues at coordinate 1,818,583 of JANUWF010001937.1, forward strand.
CTCTTAACCTATGAAATGAAACTTAAAAGGTTTCAAGAATATGATGATGATGAGAAAAGAAAATAGGGAACTGCCTTCAAAGCAGTTGATGAAGAGACTAATAGTGATCAGTCTGAATGTGATGATAGCACCGATCTAGACACAGAGGAATTAGCTATGGTAGCCAAAAAGTTTTAAAAAATGCTCAGAAATGGACATTTCAAAAAGGGTAAAAATTTTGTAAAAAATAAAGGACAGACTTCTCTTTCAAACCTCAATGCTTTGAACGCAAAATTATGAAACATTTCATTGCTGATTGTCTAGTGCCCAAAGAGAAAGAGGCCAAGCAGTTTAGAAAGAAAAAGAAGGATACAAAGTTAAAGAAAGGAAAATGACTAATTGGAACCTGGGATTAGGCAGAATCTAAAACTGAAGAGAGTTGCGTTCAGAAAAAGAAAAGGCTAACATATGTTTCATGGCTATGGAGGATATGGTGAATCCTACATCTCAAACATAACTACTGATCTACATTACTCTAATTATGAAAAACATGATGATCCTAGCAAATTATTTTTTGATATGTTTCATGAATTAAAAAAGTTGTCTAGAAGAAACAAAAAAAATAAAGATAAAATTTGATTCCTTATTAAAAGAGAATATAACGTTGTTAAATGAAAATGAAATATCACTTGAGTTATATACACGCTCAGATATTGAATAAAACGTTATCATCACCTCATTGCATCATATGTCCTTAGAGAATAAATGCTTATGTGATAAAATTTGCTCTCTTGAAACTATGGTCAGTAATTTTGATGATATGAAAAGTAGAGTCGATGATCTTACCACATGCATTAAAAAGTTTACTAACGGCAGAAACAATTTGGAAAAATTGCTTGGGACACAACACATTGCTAGAAATTGAAATGGTCTAAGATATAGACATGATATCATAACTGAATATCACAAATTCCATCTTGTAAGAGCTGCTTCATCACCTGTGACATATAGTTGTTGCACATATTGTGGAAAATTTGGACATAAAACATCTAAATGTCATATTAGGGAAAAGGTGCAATCTAGCATGAAAATTGTTTGGAAGGTGAAAAGAACCACCACTAACCCCTATGGACCCAAGAAAATATAGGTACCAAAAGTCACTCTTCTGTCTTGTGTATAGGAAGATTTGTTAAACAAGGGGAGCTCCACAAAATGATTTTTGGATAGTGGATGCTCACGACACATGGCAAGAAATGCTAAACTATTAGAAAGTATTCCAGCTACAAATGATGGATTTGTAACTTTTGGAGACAATAAGAAAGGAAATATACTTGGCATATGTAATATTGGTAAGGGATCTTTAATTATCATTAAGCATGTGCTATTAATTGATGAATTAAAGTATAATATTCTCAATATCAGCCAACTATGTGATAATGGATGAAAAGTTGTTTTTGCAAGAACTTCTTGCATCATCATTGATAGTTCTAGCAATAAGACTATTTGTGTTGCTAATAGGGCTGGAAATGTCGATTTTTTTTTTATCTTGATTATCTTACAGCACATGACATTAGATGTCGATCTGTGAATGATAACGACAGCTACCTATGGCATAGAAGACTAGGTCAGTATCTATTGATTTGCTGAACAAATCATCTTCAAAAGAACTTGTTAAAGGACTGTCCAAAATGAGATTTGATAAAAATCGAGTGTATGATGCTTGCCAATTTGGAAAATAGACCAAAACCTCTTTTAAGCCCAAGAAAATGATTTCCACTTCAAAATCTCTTGAAATCATATACATGAATTTATTTAGATCAATGAGGACTACTAGCCTTGGTGGCAAGATGTATGCTTTTGTAATTGTGGATGACTTCTCAAGATTTACTTGGACCGTATTTCTTTCTCAAAAGGATGAAGCCTTTTCTAAATTCTCAAAACTACTCAAACATGTTCAAAACTCTCTTGGTTGCAAACTAATCTTTGTTCAAAGTGATAATGGTAGAAAATTTCACAACCATAACTTTACAGAATTTAGTGAGGAAAGTGGTGTCACACACAATTTTTCAATAGCAAAAACCCCTTAACAAAATGGTGTGGTTTGGAGGAAAAATAGAACCTTGCAATAAATGTTAAGATTGATACTTTGTGAAAACTCTATTTCAAAATATTTTTTTAGCTAAAGTAGTAAATACAGCTTGCTATATTATCAATCATGTCATGCTTAGACTATTCATAAGGACAACTCCTTTTAAACTTATATTTGACAAAGTACCATCCATTACATATTTCAAAGTTTTTGGATGCAAATGTTTTGTGCTCAACACTCGTGACAATCTTGGGAAATTTAACAGAAAACCTGATGAGGCTATATTTCTTGTATATTCTTCTAATAAAAAGCTATATAGAGTATATAATAAGAGAATTCTATATGTGGAAGAATCTGTACATATTGTGTTTGATGAATTAAACATATATTCTTCTAGAAATGATGATGATATAAGTGTTTCAAAGGAAAAAAGGCAATGAACATCACAAAGCTCCATCACTTAACATTCATGCTAAAGAAGAAGAACTAGAAGAACAAAAAAAAGAAAAAAAACAACCAAAGATCTGAAGAACTCACAAATCAAGATCTGCTAAGAGATTGGAAGTACAAAACTGTCCATCCAAAAGAACAGATTATTGGTGATCCTAGTTGCGGAGTTAAGACTAGATGGTATTTTGTTGATAATTGATAGGGGTTAAAATCATCATTCTTTTTCTAGTTATTTGAGGGTATTTTAAGATACATTTGTTGTAATAACTAGCATATTCCTTCCTATTTGACATTTTGCTTGTAAAAGGTGTTTTTGATAAATATGTGCATATTTAAGTTAAAATTGAGTAGAAAGTGCACAGAACCAGAATGTACCAGGTGCCAGGTCCAACCAATGGACCAGGCGCAAGGTCCATTTTACTCCAACAGTAGCAATTAAGCAAGCTTCAGGGAAAATTTTAGAACAAACTTGGTGCCAGGTCTGGCAAGTGTACCTGGGGCCGGGTCTATTCTGTCTGTCAAGGAGAGACGGCCAAAAACAGAGCAAAAATAGAGGAAGATCAGAGTGCACCTTGTGCCAGGTGGGTTGAAGGTACCAAATGCCAGGTATGCTCCAGAGGGGGAAATTCTGTACGCAGAATTATGGATTATCCAATGATTTTTGTATTTTCCTATTCCTACTTGGTCAAGACTTCCTCAACCACAAAATTGGCATCCAAGAGGCCTATAAAAGTACAAAAGAACACAAGGGTTTGATATATACAACTTAGAGAGGTGAATTAAAGGGTAGAAGTTCTGATTCTCTCATTGAATGAGGTGTTCACGCAAGCCAAGGAGGATTGTTCAAAGGGAGTCTTCAAGGAAAAAGAAAGATGCTTATCTATGAGTGCTGTCTTTTCTCTTTGTCTTCTTTTTCTTTAACAATGATGTGTTCAATTCTTTTATTGTAATTTAACATTATTTTAGGATTCATGATTTTGTGCTAATTTAGTTATTTGATCAATTCTTTGTCATCTTTGGTGTTTGATTACTTGATTTCATTGGTTCTTGATGTGAGTTCTTCTAATTGACTTCGACATAACAATGTTAGGAGTTTCATAGCAATGGATTTGAACGATGAAGTTAGGATTTTAGAACTAAGTGGTTAAAGGAAGTTAATTTCGCCTTGATATAGGGTTATTAACTAGTTTTATGTTTTTAAGGAATTGAAATTCATGCATGTTTTGGTTAGGATGGCTTGATTGACAAATCTACTAATTGAATCAAGATATGAATGATGAGCTTAATGTACGTTTTGGTTATGTTAGCATGCTTGACAAATATATTAATATAAATCAAAATATAGGATTCCATGGATTGACAAACATAGTGGAATGTACCTAAGTAAATATATGACTTGACAAGCAATTGAATTTTACCATGTGTTCCTTCATGATGCCAATATGATAGTTAGTTGAAATAATTGCTAATTGGTTCATTGCCATATTTTCTAGGATACTTGTTTAAATTGCATAAACCTACATTCTTGAGTTGTATATATTTCTTTTATTTTTCTTTTGATTCTTTTCTCACTTTGTTGGGGTCGGTTAAACAATGAATGAAAAGTAATTAGTGTGTACTTGTTCTTTTGAGGATTGATACTCGTTAATTGCCTATACTATGCTTGTGATGAGTATACTTGCTCACATGTGTATTTTGGGATTAATGTTTTAATTAAAACTTGATTAATGGATGGATTTAAAATTGATGATTTTATATACTCAAAATTTACATATCAAGTTTTTGGCGCCATTACAAGGGAACAATATCATAAAAGCTTGGATTTTATTGATTTAATCATGTTAATATGTTTATATATAAATATATAAATATGCATATATCTTCCTTGTATGAATAGGTGCTATATTTTGTTTTCTTGTATACTTGTACTTTAATGGCTTTGTATGTTGTAATTCCCTGTAATTTAAATTGTGAACATGTACCTTAACCAACTAACTTGCTTTCATATTATAATGTGTATATATGATACTATATACACACTAACCAGCTATTTTTTATAGGTAAGATGGCCAATTGGAGCTTGGGACGGTATTCTAACATATCTCACGGAATGACATCTCAACCATCCGACTCAATTTCCTTAGAAGGGGTATTGGAAAAATTTGCCACCCATGAAACTACACGTTTTTCTGGGATAGAAGACACACTAGAAAAATTTGAGGGCATGGTTAGAAATGTGGAACGACAAATTTGGCTTTTAACGAATTTAGTGATAAAGTCACCATTAGGGGGTAGAAGTACAGCATAATTCAGCTGCCATTACCCTAAGGAGTGGTAAGGAGCTGCCCAATCCCTACATGGAATTGGTACCCTCTAAAAAAGATGGGCCAGAACCAACCCTTATTGTTGAACCTTTCGAAAAACAACCTAAAAAACTAGATTTTCAGCTACCGGTACCCTACTCCACTCGCACACACAAAACTAGAAATGATGCACATTTTGACAAGTTTTGGGAAATCTTCAAACAACTGCATATAAACATTCCACTTAATGAAACCTTAGTGCACATACCCAAATATGCAAAATTTCTTAAAAGCATACTTGTAAACAAAAAAGGATTGGAGGAAATATCTATTGTAGTTTTAAATGAAGAGTATTCAGCTATCTTGCAAGACCAACAGACGATGCCATGAAAAGAAAGTGATCCATGGAGTTTTTCTATTCCTTATCTTGTTGGTACTCTTACATTTTGCAATGCTTTTGCTGACCTAGGTGCTAGTATCAATCTGTTACCATACAAAACTTTCAAAAAACTAGGCCTAGGTGAACCCAAGCCCACTAGGATGAGTATTCAACATGCGAATCGATCTATTAAATATCCTAGAGGAATAATTGAAGTCTTGGTTAAAGTGGATAAATTCATATTCCCTGTGGATTTTGTAATTCTGGATATGGACAAAGATTCTAAAGTTTCTTTAATCCTAGGTCGACCTTTTTTAGCAACTACTAAAGCGTTAATTGATGATTATGGAGAAAGATTGACACTTAGGGTTGGGGACGAGGAAGTCATTATAAAAATTCACAAAAGCATGCAGCACCCTAGTTCTTGTGATGATTCTTGTTTAGGGGTTGATATTCTTGATGAACCTATCTTGGACTTTGTGTAGGAATCATTTGTCCAAGGTTATATGGAACAATCCATTGTATATTTGCAGGATTCAATTGAGGGTTATAAGTTAGAAAAATTTTAGGAAATCGAAAAATGTCGTTTGGAAAGGATGAAGTCATCCATTGAAGAATCACCAGAATTGGATTTGAAAAACCTCCCTGAGCACTTAGAATCTACATTTTTGGTAAAAGGTTAAAAACTGCCCATGATTATTGCCAAGGACCTGACTTATAACCAAAAGACCAAATTGGTAAGTCTATGGAAAATATAAGGGAGTGATTACATGAAAAATTATAAATATTAAGGAAATTAGCCCTTCCTTTTGTACTCACAAAATTTTGTTGGAAGTAGGAGCCAAACCCATAGTGCAATCGCAACGTAGGTTGAACCCAAACATGAGTGATGTGGTAAAAGGTAAGGTGATTAAACTTTTAGATTCTGGCATCATTTATCCTATTTCTGATAGTATTTGAGTTAGTCTAACACAAGTGGTTCCAAAGATGGGAGGAATGACTGTGAGCCCTAATGAAAAAAATGAGTTGATCCTAATGAGATTGGTAACCGGTTGGAGAGTGTGCATTGACTATAGGAAATTGAAAGAGGCAACTAGGAAATACCATTTTCCTCTTCCTTTCATTAACCAAATGTTAGAAAGGTTAGTTGGACATGAGTTTTATTGCTTCTTAGATGGTTTTTACTTTCAAATTCCTATAGTACCGGAGGATCAAGAGAAGACTACCTTTACATACCCTTTTTGTACTTTTGCATATCGACGTATGCCTTTCGGTCTTTAATGGCCCTGGAACATTCCAACGATGTATGATGGCTATTTTGAAGGGCTTGTGGGAGATATCATAGAGGTATTTATGGATTATTTCTCTATTTTTGGTGATTCTTTTGATTTGTGTTTGACCAATTTAGAAAAGGTCCTTCAACGGTGTGAAGAGACCAATCTCATACTTAATTGGGAAAAATGCTACTTCATGGTGCAAGAAGGCATAGTATTGGGACATAAGATTTCAAGAAAGGTATTGAGGTTGATAGGGTCAAAATTGAAGCAATTGAGAAATTCCCTCCTCTAACTTCCGTGAAGGCAATTCGAAACTTTCTTGGGCATGCAGGTTTTTATAGGTGATTTATCTTAGATTTCTCAATGATTTCTAAACCCCTTTTTTTTTTCTTGAAAAAGATGCTATTTTTTATTTTGATGGAAAATATCTCAATGCTTTCAATGTGCTTAAAACAAAACTGATTAATTCTCCTATTTTAATTTCACTGGATTGGTCTCTTCCTTTTGAACTAATGTATGATGCAAGTGACTATGCAGTGGGCGCAGTGTTTGGACGAAGGAGGAATAAGCACTTTCAGCCAATTTACTATGCAAGCAAAACTCTTACGGCGGCACAAGAGAACTACACCACAACGGAGAAAGAGTTACTTGCAATAGTATTTGCTTTTGATAAATTTTATTTTTATCTTATTTTGTCCAAAGTAATTGTGTATACAGATCATTCCGCCCTTAAGTATCTACTAAACAAGCATGATTCCAAACCAAGATTGATAAGATAGGTTTTATTGTTTTAGGAATTTGACTTGGAAATTAGGGACAAAAAGGGAGCGAAAAATTTAGTTGCAGATCACTTGTCTAGGTTGGAGAATCCCAACCTTGAGTCATTAGCCTAGAGAGACATCAATGACACCTTCCTGGATGAACAACTTTTACTTATTGATTGTGAGATTTCTCAACTACCATGGTATACGGATTTTGCTAATTACTTAGTTGCAGGAATTCTTTCAGACAAGTTTGATGCCCAACAAAAGAAGAAATTCCTCTCCGAGGTAAAGTATTACTTTTGGAAAGATCTTTACTTGTTCCGATGTTGTGCAGATCAAATTATTCGATGATGTGTGGATTCTATGGAAAGCATCAATATCTTGAAACATTGTCATGAATGACCTGCAGGAGGCTCCTACCAAGCTAGCAACACCGTAAGAAAGGTACTTGAGTCTGGTTTTTATTGGCCTACATTCTTCAAGGACGCTCACAGGTTTGTTCAAAGTTGTGATAGGTGTCAATGTACAGGTAACATCTCTAAATCTAATGAGATGCCATTAAAAATTTTTCAAGCTTATGAAATTTTTTATTGTTGGGGGATTGATTTTATGGGTCTGTTTCCTAGTTCTTTGGGCAATAAATACATCTTGGTTGCAGTTAAGTATGTATCAAAGTAGGTTGAGGCGCAAGCCTTGCCTACTAATGATGCACAGATTATTGTAAAATATTTAAAAAAACTTTTCACCTAATTTGGAGTACCAAGGTGCTTATTAGTAATAGGGGAACCCACTTTTGTAATACACAACTAGATAAAGTTCTCAAACATTTAGGGGTTACTCATAAGGTTGCTACGCCCTATTATCTACAAACTAGTGGCCAAGTTGAGGTAGTCAATAGAGAATTAAAAGGAATCTTAGAAAAAGTGGTCAATTATACACGAAATGATTGGAGTTGGAAGCTAGATGATACTCTTTAGGCTTATAGGGCTACTTTTAAAACTCCCATTGATACAACTCCTTATCGGTTAGTGTATGGGAAATCATGTCATCTATAGGTAGAAGTTCAACATATAGCTCATTAGGCAATCAAGCTTGTCAATTTTGACCTTCATCTTGCAGGAAAAGAAAGAATGTTTCGAGTGAATGAGTTCGATGAGTGGCGTAATGATGCCTACCATAATTCGAGGATTTACAAAAGTAAGATGAAACGGTGGCATGATAGGCATATTCATTTTCCCCATGGGTTTAAAAAATGAGATAAAATGTTAGTCTTTAATTCTAGGCTTTGACTTTTCCTAGATAAGTTAAGATCTCAATGGTTGGGACCGTATGAGATACATCAAATTTCTCCATTCAGAGTTATTGCAATTTCTCACCCAACTCAAGGGATCATTAAGGTGAATGGAAGTAGATTAAACCATATTTGGGAGACGAACTTGACACCTTAGCTCATCTCGACGTTCTCCTTTATGAGCTTGACAATTCCTTACTCCTTTGTACTTAATTTTCTTTATTATTTTCGTATGTTATTATCTTGTTTTTGTTCTTTTTCTAGATTTATATTTTCTTTCTTTTGTGTCTTTTCTTTTAGTAGGTACTCTTGTAATGACCCTTCCTTAAGGTGGATTAAAACCTGATGGTACGACAATGTAATGGAAGTATCTTCTTCACTTTATTCTTCTTCTTTCTTTATCTTGGTCTTCTTGGCTATACTTTTATTATTCTATCTTTGGCCATTGATGACAATATTCAGTTTAAGTGTGAGGGGGCGGGGGGGGGAGAATAAAGGTTTAAGAAGTGTTTTCCCATATTATTTTGGTGAATATATTTTATGTTTGTGATAACTTTTTTCGAAAATTTCAGTGGTTTCATTGTTAAGCAAGGTTGTAATTCTTTTTCTTACTTGGATATGAGTTTTGTCATTCATTAGGTGGAGTTTGATGAAATTGGTTTTATTAGATAAGATATTTGTCAAGACTTGAGAATTTTGAATAATCTTGTTTATACATTGGTGTTTGAATGTTATTTGACTTATCTAGTTGAAATATAGAAGATATGATGAATATGGGAAGAGTTTATTAGCTAAATTTTGTATTATGAGTTTAAATTTTGCTAGCTTTGAGTTATGATGAAAAAAATTGTGAGTTGAAAACAAATCTTTAAGAGGAACGATTGAGGAGAATACTGAAAATTTTGATTTGAGTTGAGAGAAAAACAATGAGTGGAAACAACACTATTGTTGGTGTGAATTGAGAGAAAAAGGCTATTATTGATGATCTTTGAAGACCTTTAGTTGAAAAGGAGGTCAATATGGGGAAAAGTAGCAGGTGTATTCGATACACTCTCTTGAGGCTATTCTGAAGGCAAAAAGGCAAGTAAGAGCATGGGGAAAAAGAATTGTTGAAAAAAATGATAAGTGATGACTGTAAAAGGGGCTACTATAGTGTGTGAAAAGAAATCCATGTACTTGAGGCTATCAATTCCCTAAGTCATTGAAAAATTTTAAGAGAAAAAAAAATTGGAGTACTTTCCTCACGTCATAACTTGAGTATGCAATTTTTGGATTTATAATACTTAAGTTGGTAGATGGCTTAACCTAGGTGATTCATGTTATCTATTTTTTTACTTGAAGAGTGAAGTAATTTTCTTAAACAAAGGTATGCACTAGATTAATTTGACTTCAAGATTTTTGTGACGTCTTGGCCAATGTTTCAAAGTTTGAAATTGTTTTCAAAGGGTATGAAAGACAAGGGTTGTATCTGAAGATTGAAAGGAAGACATGACCTTTGCTATGATAGAGAAACTTTTGAGTGAGAAAAAAAAAAGCTTGTGTTGTCTTGATAATTTTTCTTGGACTAAAGTGTTTTTCTTGAGCACCAGCAAATATTCAAGTGTGGGGGTATATGATAGGGATTAAAATCACCATTCTTTTCTTAGTTATTTGAGGGTGTTTTAAAATACATTTGTTGTAATAACTAAGCATATTCCTTCCTATTTGACATTTTACTTGTAAAAGGTATTTTTGGCAAATATGTGTATATTTAAATTAAAATCAAATAGAAAGTGCCAGCCAGTAGATCAGGTGCCAGGTCCATTCCACTCTAGCAGCTAAAATTGAGCAAGCTTTAGGGGAAATTCCAGAACAGACCTGGCGCCAGGTCTGGCAAGTGTACCTGGCGCCGGGTCCATTCTGTCTGCCAATAAGAGATGGCTAAAAACAAAGCAAAAACAGAGGAAGAACAGAGTGTAGCTAGTGACAGGTGGATCGAAAGTACCCGGTGCCAGATATGCTTTGGAGGCAAAAATTCTATACTCGGAATTAGAGCTTATCTAACGATTTTGTTATTTTCCTATTCCTACTCGGCTAAGACTTTCTCAGCCATGAAATCGGCATCCAAGAGGCCTATAAATGCATAAGAAAACACAAGGGTTTGGTATATACAACTTAGAGAGGGGAATTAAATGGCAGAAATTCTAATTCTCTCATTGAAGAAGGTGTTCATCTAAGTCAAGGAGGATTGTTCAAAGGGAGTCTTCAAGGAAGAAGAAAGAGGCTTGTCTATGAGTGCTTTCTTTTCTCTTTGTCTTCTTTTTCTTTAGCAATGATGTATTCAATGCTTTTAGTGTAGTTTAACATTTTTTAGAATTCATGGTTTTACATTAATTTAGTTATTTGATCAATTCTTTGTTATCTTTAGTGTTTGATTACTTGATTTCATTAGTTCTTGATGCCTTGATTTCATTAGTTCTTGATGCGAGTTCTTCTAATTGACTTCGACACAACAATGTTAGGAGTTACGTTGCTTTGATGTCGTATTTGTTAAATTTTGATAGATTTGAACGATGAAGTTAGGATTTTAGAACTAAGTGATCAAATGTTAAGTTAATTTCACCTCGACATAGGGTTATTAACTAGTTTTATGTTTTTAGGAATTGAGATTCATGAATGTTTTTGTTAGGATGGCTTGATTGATAAATCTACTAATTGAATCAAGATATGAATGATGAAATTAATGCATGTTTTGGTTATGTTATGTTAGTTTGATTGACAAATCTATTAATATGAATCAAAAAATAGGATTTCATGAATTGACAAACGAAGTGGAATTTACCTAAGTAAATTCATGACTTGATAAACGATTGAATTTTACTGTGCATTCCTTTATAATGCCAAGATGATAATTAATTGAGAGAGTTACTAATTGGTTCATTGTCATGTTTTCTAGGATACTTGTCTAAATGGCATGAACCTACATCCTTGAGTTGTATATATATATTTTTTCTTTTTATTCTTTTCTCACTTTATGTGTGTCGGTTAAATAATGAATGAAAAGTGATTAGTGTGTACTTGTTCCTTTGAGGATTGATACTTGTTAATTCCCTATACTATGCTTGCGGTGAGTATACTTGCTCACATGTGTATTTTGGGATTATTTTTTTTAATTAAAACATGATTAAGGGATGGATTTAAAATTAATGATTTTATATATCCAAAATTTACGCATCAATAATTTTACGTTACTCTTTAGTACTGAACCTAATTGTATCGGTGCAGCTTTACATGATGAATTTTAGATTATTGCCATGCAAGAAGAGCTGAACCAATTTGAAAGGAATCAAGTTTGAAAACTTGTCCCTAGACCACTTGACCACCCCGTAATTGGCACCCAATGGGTATTTAGAAACAAACTTGATGAGTATAGTAGTGTTATCAGAAATAAAGCTAGATTAGTTGCTCAAGGATTCAATCTAGAAAAGGGCTTTGATTATGATAAAATCTTTGCTTCTGTCACTCAATTAGAATCAATAAGAATGTTGCTTGCATTTGCTTCTTTCAAAGGTTTTATGCTTTATCAAGTAGATGTCAAAAGTACTTTCTTAAATGGTTTTATTAAAGAAGAAGTTTATGTAGAACAACCTCCTAGTTTTACTCATGAACAATATCCAGGCCATGTTTTCAAACTTTTTAAAACCCTTTATGGTTTAAAATAAGCTCCAAGAGCATAGTATGAAAGGTTAAGTGGTTTTCTTCTCTCAAACGGCTTTTCAAGAGGCCTAGTTGATACCATATTATTTATCAAGTCTGAAAAATCTGATAATATCTTAATTGTACAAATATATGTTGATGATATTATTTTTGGGACTACTAATGATTCTTTGTGTAAGAATTTTTCCAAGACTATGCAACAAGAATTCAAGATGAGCATGATAGGAGAACTCAACTTCTTTCTTAGTCTTCAAATCAAGCAAACCAAAGATGGAATATTCTTAAATCAAGCCAAGTATGCCAAGGAACTATTCAAAAGATTTGGTATGAATGAAGCCCAAGAAATTAATACGCCTATGAGCACATCACTAAAGCTTGGCAAGGATGAAAAGGGTATGAAAGTGGATGAATCGAAATACAAAGGTATGATTGGAAGTGTATTATATCTCACTGCTACTGACCAGATATTATGTTCTCGATTTGTCTTTGTGCAAGATTTCAATCATATCTAAAAGAATCCCACGTATATGCTGTGAAACGTATTCTTATATACTTAGTTAGGACACATGATTATGGATTATGGTATCCTCGAACTAACTCCTTTGATCTTATAGGCTACACAGATACAGATTATGTAGGCTACAAAGTTGAACGGAAAAGTACTAGTGGGCATTGTCAATTTCTCGAATATTTTTTAGGAAATAAGCTTTTGTATCATTATCCAAAATTAAGGATGAATACGTCGCAGCAGGGAGCTGTTGTGTGCAAATCTTATGGATGAAAAACACACTACTTCAGTCTTAATTTTGATTGTGTACCCATACTATACAATAATATGACTGCAATTAATTTGATCAAAAATCTGTTCAACATTCTAAGACTAAGCACATTGAGGTTAAGCATCATTTTATTAGAGATTATGTGCTTAAAGGTGATGTTTGTGTAGAACATATCCCCACTAATGATCAACTTGCAGATATATTCACAAAACCCCTAACTGAAGACAGATTCTTCTTTTTGAGAAGAGGGTTGGGCATTACAAAAATTATGTGACTAAAGGTTTTAGAAAAGAATGACTGTTTCTTTTTATAGGTTCTGAAGAAATATGATTTCAGAGGGAGACTTTGGATGCAGTACTTCGAAAAGTAAATCCAAAATTTACCTTTAAAATCCCTCAATCTAAAGAATTCTTGTTCTCTCAAACCAGATGAACATTTTGGATAGAGCTTCAATCCAAAATGAAAACAATCTGATGCTTCGTATGAATTTAAAAAAAAAAAAAAGGACTGCTTCCAGAACATTCTTTTTGAAATTCAAAATACTAGCTCTTTTTCAAGATAGCTTTTGAAATCTTTGATAGAAGTTACCTTCTAATGTACTTGACTGTACCTATCTTCACAACTTCCTAGGAAACCCCAAAAAGCTTTTTCTCTCTATTTCCTCTCGGATTCTGAAACCAATAGTAAGCTCTGTTTTTCTCTCTTCAAAATTTCTTTATCTTCTCTTTGAAAAACAAAAAAGCCCAAGCTTTTACCTTGTGATCACAACAGTTAAATCTCCAAAATTGACCAAATCATAATCAAAGAAAGCCTAAAAAAATGCAACAATGATGAAAAAGAAATTAGCTACTGAGATAAAATCAATTGTAAATAGAAAGGGAAGGAAGTCGTTCCCGAACTCCTTGCTTCACAGACCGATTCTTCATAACTAACTTCGGAACAGGAAAGTTCTGAGACCCAGTTTCCCCCATTTTCTTGACTCTAAGAGTGAATCCGACTTTAATGATTGGGTTTGAAGAAACCAAACTGTCATTGTTGGTTACAGCGTCAATCCAGAGTCTTTCTTGAATTTTGCAAATATTTTGAATATGTTTGAGTCTTTTGGATGGGGAGACCTATTATTTGTGAATGAAAAATTGTACAAAACTCTAGTGTGGGAATTTTATGCAAATCTGAGAAAAGGTCGATTAGAGGAGACTGGAGGGGGTTTTATGGTCCGATAGTATACCTCGAGAGTTGGAGGAAAGAATATTGAGTTTAATCATCGCTTATTGAATAGAATATATGGTGTTAGAGATGGAGGCATTCATTTTTTTTAATTGAACAAGTTCTCAGAGGGCATTGATCTGTTTAATTTGGGGAAATTTGAAAGAATATTTATTGGCAGGAGAAGCTTTAAGAATTCAGAGAGGAACACTAAGTGGTTAAATGGGCTTGGTAGAATTCTTCATTACATGGTTTCAATCATGGCGGTACCAAGTTTTGGTCACAAAACTTCTGTAAACATCATGCAAATGGTAATAATATTAGAGCTATTCTAGAATAGGCAAATAAGCTTTGGTTTGCTTGCTGAGAAATTGATGATACAAACAAGGAACACCTCAAGCAAGGCCCTGCCCCAAGAAAATTTGTTAACCAAAGTGTTCAGACATTTCAACGTTGATTTGAGTTTGATCACCCTTAATACTTCAAAAATGAATGTTTACAACTTTGAGTCTTTTGAGAAAATGGGATATGTGCAAATGAACAATGAGTGGAAGCTGCTCAAAGATGTTTTTGACAATGAAAAAGAAAGATTGTTAAAGGTTAAAGCTGAAAGCAAGATTGCTCAACCTACAAGAGCAAAAAGAAAGGTTGAGATAGAAACTCAAGAGGAGTTGTGTAGCAAGGGAAAACAGAAAATTCATGATACCGACATCAATCAAAGCATTCTAGAAGCCAAAAATTTGTTGGCTATTATGGTAGACAGCCTCAACTCAGAAATCTAGAATGTTGGAAAAAGGTTAATGGCTATGGAAGAGATGGATCAAAAGGCTGAAAACATTCCTGATACATCAACACCTTCTCAAGAACAAGTGACTAAAGCACAAATTGTCCAAGAGAAAGAAAATGACAATGAACAAGATGCTGAGAAGGAACATGAGAGGGAGGATAAAGGACTAAAAGCAACCTAGATTGAAGAGGAACCAAATAAGGTAAATAAGATAGAGGAGGAACTAAAAGACAAAGACCTTGGCCAAAAACAGACAACTGAGGAAGATAAAAAATGAAAGCAGACACCAGTACGTGAGGACAAATCAACACCACCTGCTCCTACTATAACTACTCACAAGCCTATTTCCTCTAGAAAAAGACAGAAACATGTGGTCGTAAAAAGAAAGTCCAGCCAAATTGCTGGACAGCATTTAAAAGGGGTGCCGGGACTAAGTCTGCACAAATCCACATTTCCTTACTAACCACTTCTACGTGTTACTTACAGACTTCTTATGCTTGGTTAACATTTATTACTTTCCCATTGACAAACAATTTTATAATTTCTGCACTAGTACTTGAACAATTTATTTATGCATTTATCCCCTGCTAATCTATCTGCTAATATATATCTACTCTTATCCATAAGTTTTTTCACCTCTTTTTTTTGTCCTTCTTGCATTTTGATTGATGACAAAGAAGGAGAAAAATGGATTGTGGTGGTGATTGGTGGATTATGAATTATGGATTGTGGATGAATATGAATTATTTTGAATTATTATGTATTGTGATTATTATTTTGAGAATGGTGGCTTGGGAACTATGATGTGAGAATATATGTTATGGACATACAAACTGTTTATAGTTTGAAGATACGGACTGTAAGGCATTGGGAGACTTTGTGGAATCTATGTTAAGATTTATGAAACACTTTGTTGAATGGGTATAAGTTCATCGTGCATTCCAATTTATTTTAACTTTGCTTGATGATTTGTTTCTTGACTATGGTTGTGATTTGAACTTTATTAAATATTCACATGATAAGGATATTTACGCTTATGAAAATTTTCTTCTATAGCATAGAAAATTCCTTGTGTTTGAAAAACCTTGAGAAAAATAGGTTAGGTGAAAAACCTCCGATCCATCTATGTAAAAAAAAAAAAAAAAAAAATACTCTGCACATACACAGGGGGAGTTTTGGACTCATGTTTCTTCAATCCAAAATAGCGGTCCAAAAATAACATTTTAAAAGATTAAGCTTCTACCTCATTTAATTCTATTTTAGATGAATATTTTTGAAGTCCAAACTTTTAGGATCCATCTTAAATTTAAGACGCACCTCATAGCTCTATATCCTATGATTCATTTATGCACATACTAAGGGGGAGCATTACATCTTATGATTTATCTTCTATTCCTCCTCATGTACATATCTATACATTATTCTTGTGACTACTATTTGCGGTTTTTTCCTTGTGAAATAGTCCTGTGATGGAAGGAAGAAGGATAAGAAAGTAGGTTGGACCATAGGCTCATTGAGCCATGTTTGTCAGTACATGCTTAAATTTTCTTACCTTAATCTCATAAACACTCTTTGAGTCATATAATGAGAGAATACTTTTCTGATAAAAATATTCTTGTTTCTATCGGTCCAATATGTATGTACTGTACATATCATTATTTTTATATCACAATCCCATCAAGTTTGTCATCACTAAAAAATGGGGAGATTGTAAACCCTAAGGGTATTCTTCTGTGTTTTGACTTATAACAAACATTGATGAGGACTAACTTGTTTGATTTATATGTGATAGGACATGTTTGAGCTCAATTCTTCCAAGCCATACAAATGAGATTGCTAAGCAACTCTTCAATAATAGAATCCAAGAATAAGTGATCAAGTATAAGACAAGCTTTAGACTAGAAATCGTTTGACAAGGTATTATATGTAAATTTCTATGTCTCTTTACCTTATGATCAGTTTTGTTTTACCTTGTAGTACACAAATAAAATTATTTCAAAAGAGTAAGCTTTTAGATGTTTGGATGAACCCTATATCTAGAAGCTTTACCCAAAACTCTGGAACAATGTCTAAATATTTATTCCTAGAAAAGTGCCTTTTTTGGACTTATCTTTTAGATGTACCCTTATTTGATCCTTGAGTCCAAAACTCTGGAAAATCTGATAACGAAAAACTAGTCGTTACATGCCATTGTAGTCTTACTTTTTACTTCTATAAAAGCCATTTAAACATAATTTTCTATGATATTTTTATGCTATCTTTCTCAGAAATACTCTTACACTTCATATTACAAAAATCTCAATTTTCATTTGTGTTTCACAAAGTGAAATTAAATTGTTCAAAAGGTAAAAAGGTGTTAGTACTCATCTGTTTGCATATCTGCTCAAAGTTGTGAGCTATATTTGTCTCATTTCTTTAATCCTTTGTATATCAAGGTTGTGGTGTAAAACCCATTCGGGGTGAGCCTTGATTTGTAGTTGGTTGAGAGGTTTCGGGTAAAACCAAGTGTGGTGATCCTCTTGTGTAATTGATGTAGTCAAACACCATTGATCTGATTGAGCTTTATAGTGACCTGGTTTAAAATCGCTAAGTGTGAGCTTAAGGTAGTGGATGTTGATCTTTGAGGATCAATGATGTGTTTAGATTTGGGTATAAAAATCATATAAAAATAAGCACATTCCTAATCAAGTTTAAATTAAAATGTTAATCCCAAATTACACATATGAGCAATCGTACTTATCATTAACATAGCATAGGGTTCAAATGAGTGTCGATCCTCCAAGAACAAGTATGCATTAGTCACATTTCTTTCATTGTTTAACCGACTCAATAAAGTAAAAAGAAATAAAAATAAAATAAAATAAAATAAAAGTATATACATGTCAAGGATGGAGAAGTATGTAACTCAAATCGTTATTTTGACAATCATGATCTTAAAGTACATAATCATTATCATAACTAATTATTCTCTAGGCATCATGAAGGATTAAGGTAGATTCACTTCTTTATCTAATCCATGAATCCCTATCTTCTGGATAAATTGGCATCACATATCCTGTCTCAACTAATTCACCTAAAAGATGTATTAACCACAGTCCTTGATTTAATTCCCATTCCTGGCAAATTACACATGAAATTAACCAATGAATTCATATCCTAGCAGACATCAATTAACCTTGAACTACTTTGTCCAAGTAAGTTATGAGTCAACAAATATGAAACTAACGAATTGAAACTACCATCAACCCCTTTGTCCAAGTAAGTTAATGGAAAGAACCAACCAATTAATCTCGCAATAAGCACAAGTAATCAAATATCAAGAATAACAATCAATTAATCAAAAGATCAAACAACTCTAAAAATCATGAAAATCTAAAACAATGTCAAATTACAATAAAAAAAATTAATACATCATTGTCAAGAAAAAGAAAACAAAGTCAAAGAAAGCACTCATAGACAAGCCTCATTCTTCTTCCTTTAAAGACCTTCTTATACAACCCTTCTTAAATTGAAGAATTCCTCCTTTGAGTGAGTGATTTTCTGTGATGATTAATGAATTCTCCACTTTTTCTCTTGTGTTTTCCATCTATTTATTGGCTTAAGAAGTGCCTAAACTTGTTGGTGTAATGTTTTTGGCCGAGTAGAAGTAGGAAAGTATTAAAAATCCATAGATTACCAAAAACCGTGTCCAAAAATTAAGATCCCGTCTTTTTCTCAAGGTACAGTCGGCGCTGCCTTAGCTACTGGAGCCGATGCTGGTTCTGTTCTATTTCTTCCTTTGTTCGCCGATTTTTCTTGATTTCCACACAATGTTGTCCAGAGTGTAGCCGACGCCGGTTCAGTTCTGTTCCGTCCTGTTTCAACAATTTTTTGTCGTCTCGAAATTCGTGTCATCAGCACATGGCCGGCGCCAGTTCCATTGTCCTGGCCGGCACCGCCTCTATTCTGTTTTGCGACGTTTTTGCTTCGTTTTACCCTTAAAATCTGAAATAATGAACAAAATACCTTTCTAAGGGTAAAATCTCAAATATGAAGGAATATGACTAGTTATTGGACAAAATGTATCACAAAAGAACCTCAAATAACTAGAAAAAATATGACTAATTTAGCCCCTATCAATTGAACCACTATAAATCCCTTATTCATCCTCCTTGCATTTATTTTTGAATATTTGTGAACTTCTCTACACAAAGTTTTCAATCTCTCGAAGAGACCTTTATAACTTTCACCAATCCATAATTACTATTATATTGATTGCACATCACTTGACACATCTCTTTAAGATCCTATATATCTCTTTAAAGCTGCACGAATTTCTATCTCACATAACCTTCATACATCGCGATCTGTCTTTAAAACAAAAAGAGTTTTTGGAAAATCAAATTTCGAAAACTGTTTGAATTTGACAAAAATCTTATTCACCCCCTCTAAGATTTTTCAGTAACCAATTAGACATACTACTTTTAAAATAATATATAATGTCATTAATTGATTTGATAAGTCATAATCGTAATATAATTATTAGCCTCAAATTGGGAATCTTTTCAATTCCAATAAATTTAATTTGAAATTGTTAAATTTCGAAGCTATTCCTAAATATAGCCTGAATATTCATATATAAATATAAAGTACTAAGCTAATGTTAAATTACAATAATTGAATTTAACTTCGAACAAGTGTTAATTAATAGGCATTACATAAAAACTAAGTTTGGAATGTTTATAGATATTTATATTAGATCTTGTGGCAAAATATATCTGATTATTTTCAAATTTAATTATAATATTTTTTAAAATAATTTTAACAAATTTAATGATTGGATCATTAATTTGAAATGTTTGTTTTTGTAAATGGGCTGTTTTTAGAGCGTTATATAGATATTATGCGAGATTATGTGGCAAAATATATCCAAATACCTTTAAATTTAGTCATAATACTTCTTTTAGAAATTTTAACAAATCTGATGATTAGATCGTTAATTTGATTTGTTATCTTTATAAAGGAGTTAGGTTTTGGGCGTTATATATAGATTATAGTAGATCGTCTGACAAAACATATCCGATTACCTATAAATTTAGTCATGATGCTTTATTTTAGTAATATTAACAAATCTAATGGTTGGATCATTAATTTGATATGCTTATATTTATAAATGTTGTAGGTTTTGAACGGTTATATAGAGATTATGCTAGATCAATGATGCGTAAATTTTGGGTATATAAAATCATCAATTTTAAATCCATCCCTTAATCAAGTTTTAATTAAAACATTAATCCCAAAATACACATGTGAGAATGTATACTCATCGCGAGTATAGTACAAGGAATTAACAAGTATCAATCCTCAAAGGAACAAGTATACACTAATAACGTTTCTTTCATTATTTAGCCAACCCAAATATAGCAATAAAGAATAAAAAGAAAAATCAAAGAATCATATACAACTCAAGGATGTAGGTTTATGCAATTTAGACAAGTATCCTGGAAAACATAACAATGAACCAATTAGTAATTCTCTCAACTAATTTTCATCTTGACATCATGAAGGAATATAAAGTAAAACTCAATCGTCTCACAAGTCATGTTTCTACTTAGATAAAACCCACTTCATGTCCCAATTCATAGAATCCTACATTTTGATTATGTTAACAGATTTGCCAATCAAGCTAATCCTAACCAAAATATGCATTAGGCTCAATTCCTTATAAACATGAAATTAGCTAATAACCCTTTGCTCGAGGCGAAATCAACTAATCTTTGATCACTTAGTCCTATAACCTTAACTTCATTGCTTAAGTCCATTAAGATTAGACAAATACAAAATCAATGCAATAAAACTCCTAACATTGTTGCCTCAAGTCAATTAGAAGAACTTGCATCAATAACTAATGAAATCAAGTAATCAAATACCAAAGAAAATAATTAATTAATCAAAGAACTAAATTAACTCAAAATCATAAATCCAAGAGTAATATCTAAATATAACTAAAGAATTAAAATCATCATTGTTCAAGAAAAAGAAAATAAAGGAAAGAGATAAATACTCATAGACAAGCTTTTCATTCTCTAATGAAAACTCCTTCAAGAATCAATGCTCATTGACTAATTCCTCTAGAGAAAATATTGGTGATGCACTGTAAAAAACTATGTCTAAGTCCCTACATTGTGCACCCTCCCTCCTTTTCTAAAATAATTGGCATTTATTTATAGGCTTACAAAGTTCCTAAAGATTCCTAAGTAAAGATAAAGTAATTACCTAAAAATCTAAAACAAAAAAGGATTAGTAAAATCTAAATAAAAATATAAATAAAAACTAAGGGTCCACCGCCTTTAAATTAACAGAATTGAGAAGTTGAAGTCTTCCTTGTCATTTTGTGCAGAAGCCATTCTTTTTCGTTGAATTGGAATTGCTGAAATTGGCGTCCAATTGAGCCACTAAAATTGTCCAAGCCACTTAAAGCCATCCGAGGTGAGGTGCCTTCAAGCTGTAAGGTTGAAGCTGCCGATTTTCTTTGTTTTCCTTGCCTCGGCTTAATTGAGCCGAGGCCGAGCCACAACCAAGCCACCAAATTGTTGCTTTATTTTCTTCTCCTGCTATTGCGTCGGCTCAATTTAGCCATTTTCCTTGCATCAACTCAATTGAGCCGCAAACCATCCCATATGCAACTGTCGAAATTCAATTTCTTCCTTTTGTCCTTTTCTTATTCTGCTTTTCTTCTTTTGGCCGTATTTGTTGACTTTTTCTCTTTGTTTGAGCTGACAACGTGCTTCTTGTTTCCTTTATTGCTTTTGTCCTTTGTGCTTTCATTTGTTCTTTGTTTCTTTTGAAGCCGTGAGTGAGTCATGCTCTTTGAGCCATTGTTTCCTTTTCAATCCCAATTTCCAATTGCAATTGTTCCTCTATTTCATTCAATTTCTCTTGATGTCCTTTGTTCTTCCAGTAGATGACTGGCACTAGGTCCACTTTCTTGGCCTGGTGCTGGGTCTGTGCTGCACAATTAGTTCTAAATTTCACATATTTTTGCATAAAATTACTGAAAAGTATTTTTATAAGGGAAATATTATATTGGAAGGAATAAGACTAGTTATTGTATTAAACGTATCTCAATTTATCCTCAAGTAACTATGAAAATAACAATGATTTTAACCCCTATCAATACCCACACACTTGAATCTTTACTTGTTCTCAAGTAAAGTACTTAAACAAAGTATTCAAAACAATTTATTTCTCTTCATATTCATTCATAATAAAGCCATAATTTTTTTTCAACCTTAGTTAAAAAATTGTCATTCATTCACCATTTAAAAACCTTTGTAAATTCATGCATTAAATCAAATAATTCTAAGACCATCAAAATTAAGTTAAACAATCTTATATCTAGTACAACAAAATTATTCCACCCCTCAAGTAAAAACATAAATAACATAAATCATACAAGTCAAGTCATTTAACCAATTCAAGTATTATAACCTCAAATTTACAAAACTTAAGTTATTAAAACAAGGAAAACACTCCACTCTTCTTTTTTTTTTTTTTATGACTTTGGAAATTGATAGACTCAAGTGAATGGATTTCTCTTCACGCACCGTATTAGCACCCTTATAGTCATCATCAATTTTTTTCAACATATTTTTTCTTTGGTCTTTCTTGCCTTTTTGCTTTCGGGATAGCCTCAAGAGAGTGCACCGAATACACTTGCCGCTTCTCCCCATATTGACCTACTTTTCAGCAAAAGGTCTTCAATGATCATTAATAAGTGCATTTTTCAATTCACCTAACAATAGTGTTGTTTCCACTCATTGTTTTTTTCAACTCACATTTTATTTTTCAACTCAGATTTTTTCATCTCACATTCCTTATTCAAAACTCAAAGTCAAGTAAGTTTTAAATCCATAATGTAATAATTAATCAACAACTCTTCTCATATTTCATCATATCATCCATATTCAAACTCAAAGAATAAAATAAAACTCAAATATCAAATATAACCAAGGTTAAGTTATATTCTAAAGACTTAGCAAAATCAAACTTAATACACAAGTTTACCTTTTAAATAAAAATCAACCATCACGAATAACAAATCCATATCCAAAGTTAAAAAGAAAATCATATCTTCATTATAAATAAATAAACTTAATTTAGCTCCAAATCTTCAAACTTTCAAATTTTAAAATTTTTTTCAAAGAAATTTTCTCCAAGATGATTTTTTCCAAGATAGAAAAATGGTTGTCCAAATTTCCAATTCCAAAGTAACTCAACAACAAAAAAACATCATGCTAATTGATAACAACTTCAACCAAGAATATCACCAAACCATTCCCCCACACTTTTGGACAATGTCCTCATTGGAAAAAAATAAACGCAAGAAAGCATCCCCAATAGGATAAAAAAATGATAAAGGGGTAGAAAGTTTAAGTAATACTCCCCAAATGTAGATTAGCTCCAAGATAAGAGAAGTTCATCATTTAAGAAGTTAGAAGAATTATTGCTAGTGGTATAAGCCTACAAAAAGAAAAACAAACACAAAAGTAAAAGCAAAAAAAAAAAAAAAGTAATTGAAAGAAATCAAGATAAAAGATCAATAGAAATCAAAGGAAAAGAAGAATAGAAAGTCAAAGCCTTTAAGTCTCCCTTAAAGTAGATCCTCTAAATGGGTCTCCAAATTGTCCAAAAGAACCATGAAATAGACCACCATGACTTCTAAATGGATCACGAGGGCCTTCTTGTCTCCCCCGAACACACTTTGCACATGGTTCTCTTTTTAATGAAGAAATTTTCCAAACTTGTAATGCTTAAGAAAAACAAGAAGAATATCCAACGTAGATAGAAAAAGTACAATGTCAACCAACTTCAATCCACACATCAAAATATCAGAAGGATGCTCAATTGTCTAAGATTTTCATATTGGCAAAAATTCCAGAAAAATATATAGCTAATGTTTAGAAGCAATCATAAGACTCACAATTCATTCTATGCATTTTTCTACCACCAAATAAAGAGATGTCCATGTCTAGTAAATTTTTCCTCAAAAATACATATACAAAATGCCAAGAAATTCAAGAGGGTAAAATCTACCTTAAAATGAAGAGAGTTTTCCTCCCAATGTATGAGCTTTAAAAATTTTTAATTCATGGGGGATAATTTATAGAAGAAGAAGATCAATGTGAAGAAGAAAGAAGGGAAAGACGAAGATGAAGGGAAGGAGTAAAAAACAGAGAAACGAAAATATCGTTTTGGGGGGATTGGAAAAAAAAAATCAATGAAGAAAAAGAAATAGAAGAAATAAGACAAACAAGAGAAACAAACAAGAAAACCAAAGAAAAAGGAAACAAGAAGAAAAAGATAAAATAGGAAAATTTTGGGAAGAAAAGAAAAAGGGTAAGAAAACAAATGAAAAAGGATTTTTTTTTTTTTTTTTTTGTGGTGCGGGTATTGTTGGGTAGAGCTGGCCTGATGCCAGGTCCATTTTCTGGCCTGGGACTAGGTAAGCTCTGGCAAATTTTTTTTTTTCTTAGGCAGTGCTGGACCGATGCCCAAGCCATTTTTTGTCCTAGCGCCAGGTCAGCTCTGGCCCCAATTTTTTTTTTTTTTTTTAATAACTAAAAACTCTCCTAATTGAATGCATGACCACGATATATTTAAAACAATAATTTATAAATTAAATATTAAACTGCATAGGCAAAAAGTCCAAAATATCATGCTAGTGTACATAAACAAAAAGTTCAAATCTGAAAATAAAAAGAGTTAGTAGTGACTCAAAAGTATTAACGTAAAAACCATCAAATTAAAACTACAATTAGTGCATATATTTCACATTAACATTAGGTTAGTAAAATTAAATAACTAAATATATAATATATACAAACATACAAAGACAAGTTAGTAATTATTAACATGTATCTACCGATTTATATATTTACAACACATAGTGAAATTAAAATATAATTATACAAACAACAAAATATGGCACTTATTCATAAAGGAATGTATATAGATATTTACATATATATACATATAAACATAGTTAAATCAACAAAATCCCAGCTTTCATGATATTGTTCCCCAACAACAGTGCCAAAAACTTGATGCGTAAATTTTGGCTATATAAAATCATCAATTTTAAATTCATCCCTTAATCAAATTTTAATTAAAATTTAATCCCAAAATACACATGTGAGCAAGTATACTCATTGCAACCATAGTACCGGAAATTAACGAGTACAGATCCTCAAAGGAATGAGTACAGACTAATCACTTTTCTTTCATTATTTAACTGACCCAAATAAAGTAATAAAGAATAAAAAGAAAAACATAAGAAACATATGCAACTGAAGGATATAGGTTTATGCAATTTAGACAAGTATCCTAGAAAATATAACAATAAACCAATTAGCAATTCTCTCAACTAATTATCATCTTGACATCATGAAGGAATATAAAGTAAAACTCAATAATCTCACAAGTCATGATTCTACTTAGATAAATCCCACTTCATTTCTCAATCCATGGAATCCTATATTTTGATTATTTTAACAAAATTTCCAATCAAGCTAATCCTAACTAAAACATGAATTAGGCTCGATTCCTTATAAACATGAAATTATCAATAACCCTTTACTCGAGGAAAATTCAACTAATTTTTTATCACAGTCATATAACCTTAACTTTGTCGCTCAAGTCCATTAAGATTAGACAAATATGAAATCAATACAATGAAACTCCTAACATCGTCGTCTCAAGTCAATTAGAAGAACTCGCATCATTAATCAATGAAATCAAGTAATCAAATACCAAAGAAAATAATTAATTAATCAAATAACTAAATTAACTCAAAATCATAAATCTAAGAATAATGTCTAAATACAATTAAAGAATTAAAATCATCATTGTTCAAGAAAAATTAAACAAATTAAAGAGATAAATACTCATAGACAAGCTCTTTAATCTCCAATAAAAACTCCTGCAAGAATCAATGTTCCTTGAGTAATTTCTCTAGAGAAAATATTGGTAATGCACTCTAAAAACTATGTCTAAGTACCAACATTGTGCACCCCCCTTTTCTAAGATAATTGGCCTTTATTTATAGGCTTACAAAGTTCCTAAAAGAATCTTAAGTAAAGAAAAACTAATTACCTAAAAATCCAAAGCAAAAAGGATTAGTAAAATCTAAATAAAAACTAAGGGTCCACCGCCTTTAAGTTGAAAGAATTGAGAAGTTGAAGTCTTCCTTGTCGTTTTGTGCTGAAGCCAGTCTTTTTTGTTGAATTGGAATTACTGAAATTGGCTTCCTATTGAGCCACTAAAATTGTTCAAGCCACTTAAAGCCATTCGAGGCGAAGAGCCTTCAAGCTGTATGGATGAAGCTGCCGATTTTCTTTTTTTTTTCCTTGCCTTGGCTCAATTGAGCTGAGGCCAAGCCGCAACCAAGCCACCGAACCAAGCCACCAAATTGCTGCTTCCTTTTCTTCTCCTGCTGTTGCATTGGCTCAATTGAGCCATTTTCCTTGCATCAGCTCAATTAAGCCGCAAACCATCCTATACGCAGTTGCTGAAATTCAATTTCTTCCTTTTGTCCTTTTATTCTTCTGCTTTTCTTCTTTTGGCCTTTTCTATTGACTTTTGCTTTTTATTTGAGCTGATAGCGTGCTTCTTGTTTCCTTTATTGCTTTTGTCCTTTATGCTTTCTTTTGTTCTTTGTTTCTTTTGAAGCCGTGAATGAGCAGCGCTCCTTGAGCCATTGTTTCCTTTCCAATCCCAATTTCCAATTGCAATTGTTTGTCTGTTTCATTCAATTTCTCTCGATTTCCTTTGCTCTTCCAGTAGATGACCAGCGCCAGGTCCACTTTCTCGGCCTGGTGTTGGGTCTGTGCTGAAAAATTACACAATTAGTTCCAAGTTTCACAGATTTTTACATACAATTATAGAAAAGCATTTTTATAAGGAAAATATCAAATATGAAGGAATATAACTAGTTATTGTATTAAAAGTGTCTCAATTTAGCCTCAAATAACTAAGAAAATAATGATTATTTTAACCTCGATCAATCATATGTCAAAATATATCCGATTACCTTTAAAGTTGGTCATGGTACTTTTTTTAGTAACTTCAACGAATATAACAGTTGGATTGTTAATTTAAAATACTTATCTTGATAAATACATTAGATTTTAGGCTGTTATATAAAGATTCTATGCTTGATCATGTAGTAAAATATACCTGATTACCTTAAAATTTGGTCATGATACTTTACATAGAGATATACCGTACTATGTGCAAAAATATATCCAGTCACTTTCAGATTTGGTCAAAATATTTTTTTTTAAACCAATTTCAACAAATCTAAAAGTAAAGGCTATTTTCTCTTCTAGTTAAACTTCTACCAACTACCCACTTCAATTGGTAGTTCATTGGCAAATCTGTAGGAAAAACATTCCCCTCCCCTATTACCAACAAATTACCATCAGACATAGTTACCAACTACTTACACTTTGTTGATAATCTATTGGTAAATATTTTCTCACCTATTTGGCAACATATTACCAACAAATTCCAACACAAATATTAACAATTAAATGCACAGTTGGTAATTATGTTGGTAGCTTATTGCAAATTAGTCTACTATATTTCCAATAGACATTACAGTTGGTAATTCTGTTGGCAAAAAATTGACCATCATATTACCAACTATATTACCTAATTAAATCTCTACCAACTATCCATTTCAGTTGGTATTCCATTGGTAAACTAGCAAGAACTGAAGCATGAAAATGGTAAAACATGCATATTAGAGCAACAAAAAACAAATAACAAGGCACAGCAGAAGGACTGTTATACCTCTGCGCTTTAATATTTTCTTAGGCTCCGAGGAAGACGTCTGAACAATAGGGATTTTATCTTCTCGACTCGTTGAAGTCTCAGGATCAACACCCGCAATGCACCTACTTCTCCTAGCCTTCTAGGATATTTCCTCTGCCTGAATAGTCAGTGAATACCAAAGATGCAAGGAAAAAAGTCATTATTTTTTCTTCTCTGCTAGAGAACTAATAGAGTAAAAGAAAAATAGAGAGAAAAAAAAGTGGCCAGGTATTTTCCTGAGATAATTATTCTGACAGTTAACCAATTGTTTTAGGTATAAGTCTTCCTGATAACCAAAAAAAAAAAAAAAAACTATGTTTACTCAGAGATATCTTGGATTATCTTTGAGTTTGGAAATTCAAAACCCTTAAATAACCACCTAACCATCTGAAGAACCATACCCACTTAACCCTAATCAAGCCAGGATCAAAACATAGACCATCGGTCCATTTTATTGGGCTAACCTCAATCAATTAGGCCAGGATTAATTAAAACTCAACAGTAATTAATTAATCAACCCAAAATGCACCAAAACATTTTCACAAGACTTTTTACCTAATTTAGGTCAGGCCAAATTTAACTACTCAACCTAGACTCAAGCCCTGAATAATTAATTGACTAAATCAACTAGGCCAACAAACAATTCTCTCTTTGGACCTTTTATTTTATTCTAACCCAATAAAAGAACTAGGCTAGCTGAATAAAATAAAATCCACTCATGATAAAGACCAATTCCTTAACCCAAATACATCAGTACTTATGTGCTATCCTAGGGACCAAAAGACGCATCGCCTTGACTACTAAAATGACCAAAATACCCCTACTATACAAATAGTTGTATTTTGCATTCTAAATATTTTCTAATATCACCATAAGAAAATATTGACCCCAAGGACAATGTTGCGTTAGCAATGTCTTCGACCTACAATTGTAATACTAAAATACCCCTCTACACATTGTCGTTCATTTAGAGAAGAACAAGTGTACTGACACCTCTCTAAAAAACATCTACCATCCTCAGACTACTAGTCTAATGATTCACGATTTCTTGGAATGTTTTTGCTTTCCAAGGGAGCTATCATAAACTAAACATCCAAGTCATGTTTCCTAAGGCCCTGGATATTTAGATTATTCGAACAGTCACAAGGGATGATATAGCGTAGAAGCTATCTTGTACTAGTCTGTCTTAACTAACTAGTCACATATATTTAACATACAAGTATATTAAGCCTACAATAGAACTTTAACTATAGTATATCAAAACATATGCTCCTAGCTTCATCAGACCACTAACTCATGCTCAAGCTGTAGAGTATAAGTTCACGATGTAGCAGTAGTAGTCTAGATTTTAACCTTATAGTACTTTTTCAAACTACTACTATAGGTCTAGTTTTATGTATTCGATATATGCTTGTATTATGAAGTGAGAAGACTACTCACTGACTAAACGTAAGTCATTCCCCATTTAGAATTCACAATACAATAATCTTACTATGAAAAGATTCTCATTCTCATTTTTCAGTTAAGAATAATAGTTTATGTGTTAAGTAACCCATGGTCCATACCTTACTGTGAAAGACCACCATTCACATGAACCATATACTTAAGCACAACGGGTCTTTTCCAATGAAATTATGTACGAAAGTAATGTAAAAATCACAAACAATTCTTGAGAATAAAACTTTTATTAATTATAAACCAAGATTACTTCAGAAACCTAGTCTAAGAAGGCATACATTTTAACAATCTCCTACTTGCACTTTAAGACTAAGTAAGTCCATAAGTGTGCACCTCTATGACATCTGATTGTCTTCTAAAGGCTCTCTCAACCAAAGGCTTGGTGAAGGGATCTGCTAAATTATTCTCCGAGGCAATCTATTCCACCACAATTCCTGTCTCTGGATAAAATCCCGAATTATGTGGTACTTCCTCTCAATGTGCTTCCCCTTCTTGTATTTCCTGGGCTCTTTGGATTGTGAGACGACGCTAGTGTTGTCATAATACATCACAATCGACTTATCTATCTGTGGCATTACTCCAAGTTCTGAAAGGAACTTTCGGAGCTAGACTGTTTCTTTGGATGCCTCCGAAGCTGCCACATACTCAGCTTCCATGGTTGAGTCAGTAATGCAATATTAATTAATACTCCTCCATAAAATAGCCCTTCCAGACAAGGTGAAGATATATCTACTAGTGGATTTTCTCTTATCCTTATCTGCCTGGAATTCTAAGTCTGTGTATCTTGTAGGAATCAAGTCATTAGCCATGTAAATCAGCATATAATCTCTCGTTCTCTTGAGGTACTTGAGAATATACTTTACAGCTTGTCACTGAACCTCCCCAGGGTTTAACTAATATCTTAACAGCATGGAGTATATGAGACTTCCTACAGCTAAAACATAGGGAATTCTACTCATTCTGTCTTTTTCTTCTTGAGACTTTAAACAATCATTTGAAGAAAAAGATAACCCATATCAGCAAGGGATTAATGCTCCCTTATATGAGTCCATGCTGAACTTAGTCAACATCTTGTCAATGTATGTAGCTTAGGATAATCCTAACATTCTCTGTATTCTATTTCTAAGAAGCTTAATTTTGAGAATGTAACTAGCTTTTTCGAAGTCCTTCATACTGAATTGACTAGACAACTAAACTTTAGTAGATGACAATGTCCCTACATCATTCCCAATTAGTAAAATGTCATCCACAAATAATATAAGAAAAATCACGTTTATGTCTTCCAGTTTCCTGTACACATAGTTCATCCTCGTTTTGAATGAAATAGTAGGACTTTAAAGTCTCATCAAAATTAATATTACGTGCTCTCGATGTCTACTTAAGTCCATAAATAGATTTCTTAAACTTACAATCCAAATGTTCCTACCCCTCAGTAATATAGCCTTCCAGTTGGGACAGAAATATGTCTTTGCTATGATGGCCATTGAGAAATGCCTTCTTTACATCCATTTGTCATATCTTGTAGTCATAATGACATACAATGGCAAGGAGGATACGAATGAACTTAAGCATCGCTACTAGGGAAAAGGTTTTCTCATAGTCGATACCCTCATTCTGAGTGCACCTTTTGGTCACAAGCCTAGTTTTAAAGGTTTCCACATTTTCATCCACTCCCATCTTCCTCTTGTATACCCACTTAAACCCAATGGGTTTTATCCCTTCAGGTAAAGTTATAAGATCCCAAACCTGATTGAAGTACATAGACGTAATCTTGGCTTTCATTACTTCATGCCATAGGTTTGCATCGACATCATCAATAGTCTCCTCGTATCTAGTGGGATCTTGTTCCTGATGGTCAAAGACTAGGTGAAAAACCTCTCCAATCAATCTTTCTGAAACCCTTGATACCCTCCTGCTATGATGATGCTCCGTTTATACAGGTTCCTGAGGTTGTGTGTTTTCTTGTTCAACAATTGGGTTAGAAGAAGTCGATTAAGAAGATAACTTCTCCTGAATTCCAACCTTGTTGAACCTGTAATGGATGTGCTTTGATCATCCTCTAAGTATCTAGCATTAGTACTCACCAGTACTTTTTGCTCCTTAGGATGATAAAAGTAACTACCCTTTGTTCCTTTTAGGTGCCCAACAAAATAGTATAATTCTAATCTTGGTCCTAACTTATATCTCTTGATTAGTACATAAGCTGGATAGCCCATCTCATATAGCCCAGTCCACATCTCATATAGCGTCTTAGGTACCGACTTGGAAGGTACCAAGTTCAAAATATACGTCACTGTTTCTAGGGAATATTCTCAAAAAGACACTAGAAGAGTAGCATGAGACATTGTGCTTCGAACCATTCCATCAATGTCCTGTTCTTTCTCTCTGCGACTCAGTTCTGTTAGGGTGTTCCTAGCATTGACACTTGGGCTGGCCCGTACGGTTTCGAGCCGTGCAGGACCGGCCCGTGAGTCGTGTGGGCCAGTCCCACAACTGGGCGGCCCAGTCCATGTCGGGCCCCGGGCCAGAAGCTATGGGCCCAGCACGACTCAGGCCCTTGGCCCGTGAGGCCCGCGGGCCAGGTGAGTCAGTGACGGGCCTTAGTCTCTCATTCTTTATTTTTTTCTCCCATTTAATTCGATTAAAATTTTTTTATATTTAACTATTTTGTAATTTTTTTATTATTACTTTAATAACACGGTTTTTTAAAATTATAAAAAAGCCACCTTGAAGTGGTGGGGGATTTGGCTTGGACCCCTACTTGTTTTATTAATTAATAAAATAAAGATTACATAAAAGGGGGACTTGATGCCTAAACCTCTTAAAAATATTACAATGATCAAATTTTAAAAATAGAATAAATATCCTAAAAATAAAATTAAATACATAATATTCCTTATCCTAAGTTCCTAATTATTTGAATGCTAAACTAACTATTTGGCTCACCCCATTCATCGTCTAAGTTATCATCAACAATCCACGAATTAGCCGTCCTATCCTCTGCTGCGAACAAACTAATGCAACACATTAACATCTCCAAAGTATGAGGAGCTAATCGAGATCTTCTTTCATCGATTGTTCGAGCGCTCTTACTGAAAATGCTTTCCGATGGCACTGTGGAGACAGGTGATGTTAAAAGATCACGCGCCATTATAGATAAAATGGGGTATTGACTTGCATGAACCTTCCACCAACCACAAAGATTAAAATGTTGATCCTCATTTTCTACCAAGGGTTGCATCTCGTAAATTGCCATCTCGTTGTAAGTGGTAGATGATCTTTTTTTTACGCTTCATGATACCCCATGGATTTAATACTGATGAAATCAAAGAGGCAGATTTTCGTGGTGGTTGAAAGTGACTTCTAGATGATGATAAATCTTGCCTACTTAAATTAGGAGAACCAGAATAAGAAGACTCAAACTCATACAAATTATACATGTCAGATAGACCTTTAGTCGTTTTATCTTTTGTATCTTTTATTATACATTACTTAAGTATTTGAGATTCATCAAAATCTCATATTTCATATAAATATTCAATAATATTATGAAATCCAGCCATTTTTACTCGAGGATTCATACACAATGCCATACAATATAAAATAGGAATATCTTCATAATATTTTTTATATTTTTTAAACATACTTATCATAAAAT
Organism: Voacanga thouarsii; assembly: GCA_026120185.1. NCBI lineage: Eukaryota > Viridiplantae > Streptophyta > Magnoliopsida > Gentianales > Apocynaceae > Voacanga > Voacanga thouarsii. The sequence goes on from JANUWF010001937.1 coordinate 1,851,554, forward strand.
AACCATGTTAGGGGATGGTCCATATACTCACCAAAAATATGTGCTACCTTAGCAGGTGTTGGAAAACTATGATGAGTAGTGGGATAATAAGATCTCGATAAAAGTTCAGTTTCTTCTTTGAAAGTAAATAAAAATGTTGAAAGCGCAATACAATTTTCAAAATGAGTTTCAGTTAGTTGAGGTTGAAAATTGTTACTATTACAAAATTCAATATGTTGGTTTTGAAAAGGTATAACACTTTCAAACATATCTAAAGTTGAGTTCCATCTAATTTTGCAATCTAATCTAAATTTTTTAAAAGATACACCTCATTCTCAGCATAAAACCTTAAAATTTTGTTTCTTAGTTGGGGAAGTTTTAATAAATAAAATAATATTTCTAATTATATTAACAATATCATCAGCATATTTATATCCTTCCTTAACACAAAAATTAAGTATATGACAAGCACACCTAGTATGAAATAAAATACCATCTAACATAGGATTCATAGTATTTTTCAAAATTGCTATAGCAGAATCATTATTTGTAGCGTTATCTAAAGAAATAGAAATAATTTTATTTAAAATCCTATATTCACGATATGTTTAAGTAACCATTCTAGCTATACTACTACCTACATGAGAATATTTAAATAATTTAAAACAAATAGTTCTTTTTTGTACTAACCAATCATGATCTATCCATTGACATATAATGCACAAATAAGACTCATTTATAATTGCAGTCCAACATCACAAGTAAGGACAAATTTTCAATTACTAGAATCAAACATAACAATTAGATACTCTTTTATTTCTTTATATATCTTTATTATATCGTTTTTTTAACATTGTTCTAGGAATCGTTCTCCTTGCTGGTTGACAATTGTTTTGCATGTATTATTTATAATGTGGATTTTCTACAAAATTGAAAGGTAATTTGGTTTGAAAAATCTTTTTAGCAAATCGACTTCTATTTTTTCTATGATCGTATTGAAAATTACCAATAATTTGACCTCATGTAGTATGAATTTGTTGTTGTTTAAGTAGATTTTCTAACCAATCATTATGTGACCTTTTCATATGTCTAACTAACATTCCCGTCCCTCCTCCCTTCTTATGTGCATATATCAGTTTACAAATTTTATATGTTACCCTATCATTATTATTATCCTTTTCAAAAAGATTCCAAACCATAGATATTTTTGCTTTAGCTATAATATCCACAATTTCAAATTCATCCTGACCTATATTAGATTTATTAGAATTCATAGTTGGAGTTGGTTGTGATTGTGAAACACTAATGCTAGGCCTACTAGGACCTTCATTTTCATTATCTATTTCATTATTTTATTAAATTCAAGGCTGGATCTATATTGAAATCAAAATATGCAGATGGTTGTGATAAAGAAAAATGATGATATTGATTTGGATTCATTACTTCTAAAAAAAACAATCAATCAAAATTCAAATAAAAGTTCAAAAAAAATAAAATAAAGTATTAACAAATAATGAAATAAGAGAATTGAAAAATATAAATAACAAATTAACTTAAAAATTAAACAAACAACTAAAACAAATAAACAATTAAAAATGTTGAAAAAATAAGAATGTTATATTAAGAAATGCTAACTAGTTGATAGCCAAGAACAATGACACTTTGTAGAGTTTTACTTCTTATATTCACTATTCTGCCACTCAACGATCTTTCAAAATATGAAGCCTTTTTTCAAGAATTGAAAAAGTACATTAAAAAAATAAATTCTATTCTAACACTTTTTGTAGACAAAATGAAGAGATTTGATGATTATGAGAGTATGATGAATGAAAATAAGAGAGTTGGAGAGAGTTGGAGAGTGTTTGATAAGTTTTGGGGTGAATTGGTGGGTATTTATAATGTTTTGGGGGTTAAGGGAGAAAATATAGTTGTTATGGTCTAAATTATATATATATATATATATGTATATATATATATATTAATAGCCATTTTAGGGACCAAAATGAAAAAAAAAAAAAACTTGAGAGTAATTGGTGCAACGACTCTCAAATGCGGGCTAGGGATTTTTATCCGTAGCCCGGGATGTAGGACCGACCCAATGAATAGTATACTTTGATACGATGGACCAACAAATTTCGAACACCATGGCCCACAAAAAAATGATAACATGCATGGCCTACTAGAATCTTAATATCATGGCCCACTAATACTTTGAGCCTAATTCTTCCATAATTAAATAAATATTGTAAATATATATTATATATGTCTTCTTTGCCTTTTTATTTATAATTCTCGTATTTACTAAGTACTTAAGGAGAAGGTATTACAAAATGAAATAGGCACAAAGTATATCAAGTTAACCGTATAGGAAGCCTTACTCATGCCAAGTTTAACAACAAAATACTAATCACCATCAACTTTGCAACAAAATTTTCATGGTTGGCATTATTACACTTTTTTTTTTAATTTCTCATCTTACCTGGCGACGGGGATTTAATATTGGCACTGGGAATTTCACACGTCGCTGTCCATTAAGCAATACGTGATTCAGAGAAAGAATATTTTCACCGACATATTTTACTTGATCAGGACAAAAAATTTCTTTAGCTGATCACCTTATTCCTTATTCCAGTAGTATGATTGGGATGCTTCAAAAGCAAAAAATACAGTCTTTTATTTTGTGTGCCCCCCCCCCTCCCTCTCACCCTCTCTTCTTAGAATGCAGTTTGAATGGGTAACAATGTGAAGACTAGATTTCAACTGGTTTGTAAGGATTTTAGAAATCAAATTGTAATTGTGGTAGTCTAGTAGGGCAACAATTGGGCATTTGGACGGGGTCGCAACTTTGAAAACTAAAAAAATCTGAGCTCTCTCTGATTTTATGCCTCACACAGGGTTCTTTCCAAAATAATGCACTGTACCCAATCCTCTTTGCAAGGTTTAGAGCTTCAGTGGTAGTTATCATCCCCACATTCTTAACGCTGATAACTTACTGCAACTTTTTAGCCAATGCCCAAAACACAGAACTATTAAGGTTATGCATGATGGTGTGCACTTCCCCAGCCTCACCACATTATACACCCCATCCAAGTTGGCTTTTGGCCATTTACAATGAGGCTTCCACAGTTCCACTATCTTACATTTCTGTTGGAAAACTTAAATTGGGATCACTAAAGAAACAAAATAAGATAATATAAAAATAAAATAAAGTACAAAAAAATTACGTACTGCTAACTGAGTCTACATTCCCAGTTACACTTTATGAAAACTTTGTTAATAGCCACTGAATAAGATTAGCAATCAACGGCCTTCCACTAGGATCAGTGCCTATTGATTTGACAGCGTAACCATAACCGACTGAATCTTAAGCTCTAACTCCATTAAAGGATAGCTGAAACTAAAAGAAGTAGAGAAGAATTAAAAGACAGAGCCCTTGAAATTGAAAAAGTATTTGGGGTATCCTCTATTCAAAGGGAGGAAGAAAAGAGTGTATTTTCGGCATTTGGTAGATACTTCCTCCGTCCCAAATTAAGTGTTCACTCTCTAGTCCAATTTTTGTCCCAAATTATCTGTCCCTTTAGAAAATCAAGATTTCATTTTTCAAATGTACCCCTATTTAATAGCATCATATTTCCTAAACATATTTAAAATACTACAGTTAAATCTAGTTTTACGAGTTCTACTATTAATATTCATCTAGTTAATTTCCAAAAAAACATTAATATAGTACAACTTATACCACCTATTTGAATACAGTAGCAATCAAATTACAATATTCAATAAAAGGAAATGGAGTTACATGAAAAGTCATTTTGCAGTATTCACTCACAAACAATGAAGGCCAGTTTATGGAGTCATTCAAAGAAAATGGATGTTGGAGAAGAGTCAAGCTATTCAGATTTCAACCATTTGGCCAACTCAAATGAAGTGGTTCAAGAAGAAAAGAGAAAAGCTCCTCTACCATTTGACTTGAACCTACCTACAGATCTTGGGTTCGATTTGAACAAATTTCCAGAAGAAGATGAAGAAGATGAAGAAGAAGAAACTGGCATTAGAAAAGAATTCTGGCAAGTGATTAGAATAATGTTAAAAATTTATCTGCCAAAATGGTATTAAGAGTATCACTGTTTTATTTTAGTATTCTAATGGAAATGTATAGTAGTGGGTACAATATGGTGAGGATTTGAGGAAGGAAAATGTATTTTTAAGAGTTTTATCTTAGTTGTGACGTCGACTACTTGTTTTGAAGATTTGTTTTGGATTTGTGATGTTGAAAAATGGAGTAACTTTCCATTTTATATTCTATGAGTACAATTTTTACTTTGTTTAATCCATAAGTGAATGGTCCACATACTTTGAATCCTTTCCAAACGTACTGACAAAATATCATGTCAAAGTTCTTTTGATTGCAAAAAAAGAGTTGGGATCGTACCTAGTGGGTCACTTTTTGCTATGGAGGTTAAAATGCAAAATTTTGAGAAATGGAAATCCACCAAAAACTTCCTGACTTCCGAGAAGTTAATTTGCTCCTTCTCTCTCTATCTGTTCTCTCACCAGCTCCATTTTCACAGCGCCTCTGTGTTTGTCGGCCAGATCCAGGCTCTACCTTTGTTTGGAGCTTGGATCTTGGCTAGCCTTTATAGTGAAGGTCTACTTTTTCTTGAAGATCTTGCCTCTATAAATGCTTTGGCTTACAAAAAAACCAGTCAAAGAACTTTATCAGAACCTCTGGAAAGCAAACCCAGGCTACCATGGAAGTGACCTTCTCCACAGATGGACGGAAGTTAGGCCACTATTTGAAGCCAGTGAGGTAGTGTCCCATGATCACCCATGGCCCATTCTCAAGAACATGCATATAGTTTTTCCATGAGTAAAAACGAACTAGAAAATAACCCTTCTCAAGGTCAATGATCTCAGATCCCCATTCCAATTTCCACAAATCCTTCACCCATTGCTCCAACATCCTGAAGCTGACATTTTTCCCCAGGAGTTTTAGGATAAGCACCCTTCTCCGGGGCTTCCACAATTCCCTAGTCTGTAGTTTCATTTGAGGATCAACAACTTGAAATAGCTCGTAGGATGTTTGTAATCGAAGGTGGTCACACCTCTTCTGATGTCTGGGGAGATATGACTTAAAAGGTTTGGCTTTTCTTTCCAAGATATTTACATTCTTTGATCTTTTGCTTTCTTATGCATTACGTTAAGTCCATGATCCTCTTTTTGATGATAGATTCCAGATCTGACCCTTGGCCACCATGAAGTAATTGCGACTTGAGATTCACTGACTTGTAGGCTGCAGTAAAACATAGGGAATCAGAATTTTGTTGTGGTTAAGTGGAAGAGGAAGCAATTGAGAGTTCTGGAGAGTACTGATGTTGAACTTGCCAGTAGGAAAAGAGACCAATGCCAATGTAATCTAGGCATATATGGTTAGAGAGTGAGAGATGATAATATTCTCGAGCTCAAATTTGGTCAATCCGTGTAGTCTCAGAGAATTGAGGATATGTTTTGGTGAATTGAATTAATGATTCTTGGAAATAAGGGAGACACTCAGGATCGGTGAACCAGGTATTTGGGAACAAAGAATATGTACTTGTTGTTGTAAAGCCCTGCCGACAAGTTGTAGATGCGCTTCTGGACTTAGGACTCATATTCATAGGCTCACGATCCTCAGCCTCTCCTTTGAGAGGCCTTGTGCAAAAATTATACAGGCATGCTTTCTCGGCTGCCTTGAGGCAAGGAGACTGCATACTTTTTGGTATCTTCACTCAACTGTTGTAGTGATCTTCTTTCTGCCTCTGACCTTTGGTTTGTTATTCTGCAGTACTTATTTTTCTTTCAATCAACTTGTATGCTTTTACGGGGACACTTACTTGTTAAGAAAAGCTGTCAAAGTAATTTCTTTAAAAGAATGATTTGAACAGGTTGTTACAGTCATCCAACACAAAATGATTATACTGAGAAATAGTTGTATTGGACCTTTTCTTTTAATATTGGACTACTTTTTTCTCTTTCCCCTCTTTTTTCAATTCTTTTGGTCAATTGCTCAAGCACTTTTTGTTAAAGTTGACTTGACTTTATAGAACATGTAGGGAAAGGAGAATATCTTATGCTTCTTGGATCTAATCTTTCCAGCCCTTAACTGACGGTGGACTTGGTTATGGTGAATGGGTCATTGTAGTTCTATACATATATTTGTAGTCCTAAATAACTTACAAAATATCCCATAACATGAAATAATACAATTGTGAAATTACATCAAGTAGAAGCAATATTCAAGAAATCAACAACTTCTTGTACTGTTGTAGGATCACATTTTAGTTGGGCAGGGAGTTGACCTTGTCTTCGTAGAATTGCCTTTCTTATATGTGGGATTTTGTATTTGTTTGAACCTCTTTCCTTCATGATTACCCTCATGCATGACTGTAACGTTAAGAAAATATTGTCAGATTCCACACTATAATAAGCCTCAAATGAATTCAGAACAGCATTGACTAGATCATCAACAGATTTAGATGCTTCTTGCTGCTGTAATGACTGAATAGCTCTAAAGAATCCAAGGTCTAGAACATTTAAATCTAGAGAGTTGGCAGGCTGGAACATCAAATGAATATCCAATCCTATTTGAGTAGCGGCTTGATAAAATGCAGCATCATTAGAAGTAATGTGAGTTCTGGCATTATCTTGCTGAATAAATATTGGATATTGTTGATCTTTTCCTGGCCACTTTTCTTTAATAGCAGGTAGAAGTCTTTCAATAAGCATATGTCTTATGGTTTCTCTCTTTATTGAAGTCATTGGTTTTATTTCCAGGGTCCCTGCAACTCTATTAGCACTATTTCTTTTAGCTGGTTCTTGAGTGACAAAGGGGAATATGCTAATTTTTCCAAAGAAGATTTCATTCCCCTGTGCATCAAATCTTGGATGAGCAATTGCAGCTAGGAACATGACTTTGTCAACAAAGTTTTTGCTTTTACAAGTGCGCAATGGATCTTCCTCTTCAGTAAGCAAATAATAACATTACTTCTTTTTTGACATGTAGAACCATTTCTTGTTAATGTGTATAATGTTGTGCATGCCTATGAAAATTGGATCATGTGGAATGCTGCCTCTATCCAACATTGACAAGCAAAATTCCAGCCGAGATCTTTTGTTTTCTTCCTTCAAATATAGTTTTATAGGGTTTGAATGACGCCGTATAATTCCATAATTCAGAAATCTACCCACTGAGCTCTTGCTTATTTTCAAAGCACATGCTAAAGATCGAATAGATTTCCTCTTGGATAAAGGAATCCTGCGAATTTGAGTTGGGTCAATTTGCACTCGTTTTTGTCCACAATTTGATGTCTTCTTATGGTTCACATCCCCTTATTTTCCTTTTTTCCAAACACGACTAATAGTTTTTTTGGAGATTGAATATAATGAAGCCACCTTTTTTATTGCACCTCTTCTCAACTTTCCATCAATACTATATTCCAATAGGCGTTGATAAATTGCTTTGCGGTCTTGATTGCCTAGAATTCCTGAAAGTCCAATCGGAGATGGGAGTAGAAAAATCCAAAGAAGATCTTAGTGAAACTTTTTGATGAAGTTTATTGTATTTCCTAACTGGTTATATTTTCATTACAAATGAGAGTTAAAATTGCTCTAATCATGCAAAATAACAAAACCTTAAAAATTTAATAAAGAAAATAAGTAAAACTAAAAAAATTAATATGGAATATAGGTAGCATGTTTCTCTTGTTAGTTTCCTTATCTATTTTCACTTATAAAAACATTCTGAAATTGCTTTTCCTTGAATAGATTATTCCATAGTGCTAATATAAATATTGTGGTAGACATAGTATAAAGATTCTGGCACACGGATAACAGAATCATTTATGTTTTGGTAAAGTAATGGGGTTGAAGAGAGTGTAGTACCTGTGTGTAAGTTTGCATTTTCTGTGTTTGCTTCTGGATCCATGTTATCTTCTCCACAAGGCTCTTCATTTAAGTTAAAGAGAAACTCAAGTGATGATATCTCATTTGATTCAGGATTGAGATTGAAGTTTTCAACAGCTTAATATTCTCTGGTGTAATATTAAGATCTGGCAATGGACTTCTTGATTTGCCCTGTTGATTACCTCCATCATCAGTGTTTGAATTTGTTGGTGTATTGTTAAGATCTGGACATGATCTGTCTTGTTGATTGCCTCCATCATCAGTGTTTGAATGTGTGAAAATGACATTCGAATCCATTTGATATTCTTGCCCTTGATTATACTATAGAAGCTTTGTTGTATTTTATAAGAGCAGATATTTGTTACTCTTTGTTTATAAATTTTGAATTGGGGTAGCTGAACCATTTTTGGTGGGAAAAAAACTAAAGTTAGTATTACTTGAAATCTTAATTCTCGTTTGAATAGGATGCAAAGTGGCGGGTTATGAAATTATAGGACATCAGACCTTTGTTTGCTCTTTATTTGTAAATTTTTTTAATTAGGGCATCTGAATCATTTTGGTGGGAAAAAAAATGAAATTAGGATTTGCTTGAAATCTTAATTCTCGTTTGAATAGGATGAAAAGTGGCAGGTGATGAAATTAGGAATACGTAAAGTTTGCAGTGAAGTCTTGTTCAGCAATATTTTGACCCACTTTTTATAAAGAATTATATACTCAAGAGAAAGAAACAAGTTGGAGTTAGTGCATTAAAATTTTGGAGTTTGTATACTTATCATTGAGTTTTAAGAGTAAAAATGGAAAAGAATATTTAATTAACTAAAAAACCCACTTTTTTTAATTCCCGCACAATCGGTTAAAGAGGACACTTAATTTGGGACGGAGGGAGTAAGGTTTATACTAGGATGCAAGGCTGGAAGTTTAACCACCTTTTTTAGGCTGGGCGTTTGCAGTTAATAATGGCAGTCTTGTCATCATTCCTTTACACAATATGCATGCCACCCTCTTTGTATGTGTTTAGTGTTATACACTACGCAAAAATCAGAATTTAGAGACAAAATTATTTCGTCTCTGAATAGAGATCAATTTGAGACAAAATAAAGACAAACTAATTTTTAAAAAATTAAAATGAGATATTTGAGATACATTAGCGACGAAAATTATAAAACGATTCTATTTGGTCTCTAAATAGACGCAAAATAGAGACGAAAGTAATACCGTCTTAATTTTATCTCTAAATAGAGTCAAAACAGCGATGACTCTCAATGCGTCTCGAATATCAGAGACAAATTAGATACGAATATTTTTCATCTCTAACTAAAATATTTCTATTTAATCTCTAACAAAATGCAAAATAGAAACGATAGTAAAGCCGTCTTAATTTTGTCTCCCAATAGAGTCAGAACTATGACAACGGTCAACGCGTCTCTAATATTAGCGACAAAATAGAGAGAAAAAAGTTATTAGTCTCAAATATTAGAGACAAAACGAAGACAAAAATTTTATTAGTCTCTAAAGTGTTTAAAATTAGAAACTAAATAGAGACGAATATGTTCGTCTCTATTCTTTTATTACTCCATTTATTTGGATAATTGGTCTCAAAATTAGAGACGGTCTTAGTCATCTCTAAATAGAGACATTTTAGAGATTATCAAATCCATTTCAAATATTTGAGACTAATTAGAGTCTATATTTTTTGTCTCTAAATTTTAGAGACGAAAAGCATTATTTATGTTTTTGTTTCTTAATTGACTCTAATTTCAAATTGCTCTCTAAAATTGGAGATGGCCTTAGTCGTCTCTAATTGGTCTCTAAATAGAGACGATTTAGAGATTATCAAATCCATCTCAAATATTTGAGACTAATTAGAGTTTATAATTTTTGTCTCTAAATTTTAGAGAGAAAAAAAAAGGATGATTTACGTTTTTGTCTCTAAATTAACTCTAATTTTGAGTCAATGGTCATTGTCTCCATTTGGATTTTACATTTCTATTTAGAGACAAAATAGACACCAATTTGAGTTGTCTTTATATCTTTAAGTATATTTGACAAATTCAAAAAAATTATTATGTTAAAATAATAATAATTATAGGGGATTACAAATTGAACATGAGCTTATAGCAAATCTAATGGTTGGATCGGTAATTTTGTATGCTAATTTTTGTAAATGTATTACGTTTCAAGCTTTTATGTAGAATTATGCTAGATTACATGACAAACCATATCGATTATCGTCAATTTGGACTATATATATATATATATATATATATATATATATATATATATACCAATTTTAAAAAATCTAACGGTTAGATAATTAATTTGATATGCTAATCTTTGCAAATACATTAGGGTTTGAACTTTTATGTAAATATTATGATAGATCATGTGGCAAAACAAATCTGATTATCTTTAAATTTGGCCATAATACTTTTTTTATAGCAATTTTAACAAATCAACGGCTAAATTATTAATTTGATATGCTAATATTCATAAATGCTTTAGGTTTTAGGCTTTTATACAGAGATTATGCTAGATAATGTAACGAACCTTATCCGATTATCTTCAAATTTGGTCATAATACTTTTTAAAACAATTTTAACAAATCTAATATTTTTAAATGCGTTAGATTTTTAGCTTTTATGTAAAGATTATCAAAGATCATATGGAAAAACAAATCCGATTATCTTCAAATTTAGCCATAATACTTATTTTAGCAAATTTAACAAATCTAACGGTTGGATCGTTAATTTGATATGCTAATATTCATAAATATGTTAGGTGCTGGGCTTTTATATAGAGATTATGCTAGATTATATAGCAAAAACATATTCGATTATCTTTACATTTGACCATAATACTATTTTAAGTAATTTTGACAACAATGGCTGGATCGTTAATTTGAAAACCTTATGTTCCTAAATGCATTAGGTTTTGGGTGTTTATGCAGAGATTATGCTAGATTATATGGCAAAATAAATCTGATTACTTTCAAATTTGGCAATAATACTATTCTTAACAATTTTAACAAATCTAATAGTTGGAACATTAATTTGATATGTTAATCTTCATAAATGCATTAGGTCTTGGGTTTTTATGTAAAGATTATGCTAGATTATGTGGCAAAACATATATGATTACCTTCAAATTAGGCTATGATATATTTTTAGTAATTTTATAAAATCTAACGATTGGAATATTAATTTGATATCCTTATGTTTCTAAATACGTTCGGTTTTGGGCTTTTATGTAGAGATTATACTCAATTATGTGTCAAAACATATCCGAATATCTTCAAATTTGGTCATAACTCATTTTTTAAAAATTCTAACAAATCTAACGGTTGGATCATTAATTTGATATGCTAATATTTGTAAATTGTTAGATTTTGGACTTTTATGCACAAATTATGTGGCAAACGTATCCGATTATCTTCAAATTTGACAATAATACTTTTTTTTTAGCAATTTTAATAAATCTAATTAGCATTGGCTAGTGGGCGGTTCAGCCTGCCGGGCGGGGCCTGGCCCGATGGCCGAACTGCCCACTATTCACCGGGACGGTCCGGGCCAAGGGTAAAAAACCCTAGCCCACCACGGGCCGGCCTGCGCTTGATAGCCATTGCACCAACTGCTCTCAAGTTTGTTTGTTTTTTTTTTTTTCATTTTGGTCCCTAAAACGGCTGATTTTTTTTTTTTTTTTTTACAATTTAGTCTCTAATAGCTATACTCTCCCCCCTAACCCCCAAAACATTATAAATACCAACCAATTCACCCCAAAACTTATCAAACACTCTCCAATTCTCTCAAACTCTCTTATCTTCATTCATCTTTCTCTCATAATCATCAAATCTCTTCATTTCCTCTACAAAAAGTGTTAAATAAAATTATTTTTTAATATACTTTTTCAATTCTTAAAGAAAGTCTTCATATTTTGGAAGATTGTTGAGCAGCAAAATAGTGAATACAAGAAGTAAAGCTTCACAAAGTATTGTTGTTCTTAGCCATCAACTAGTTAGTATTTCTTAATATTACATTCTTATTTTTAGCTTTATTAATTGTTTATTTGTTTTTGTTATTTGTTTAATTTTTAAGTTAATTTGTTATTTATATTTTTTAATTCTCTTATTTCATTATTTGTTATTACTTTTTTATTTGAACTTTTATTGATCGTTTTTTTTTCTAGAAATAATAGATCCAAATCAATATCATCATTTTTCTTCATCACAATTATCTGCACATTTTGATTTCAATAAAGATCCAGCATTGAATTTAATAAATAATGAAATAGATAATGAAGATGAAGGCCCTAGTAGTCCTAGCATTGGTGTTTCACAATCACAACCAACTCCAACTATTAATCCTAATAAATCTAATATAAATCAAGATGATGTTGAAATTGCAGATGTTATAGATAAAGTAAAAATATCTATAGTTTGGAATCTTTTTGAAAAGGATTATGATAATGATAGGGCAACATGTAAAATTTATAGGGTGGTATATGCACATAAGAAAGAAGGAGGGACAGGAACGTTAGTTAGACATATGAAAAGGTCACATAATGATTCGTTAGAAAACCTGCTTAAAAAATAACAAATCCATATTACATGAGGTCAAATTATTGGTAATTTTCAATACGATCATAGAAAAAATAGAAGTGGATTTGCTAAAATGATTGTTCAAACTAAATTAGCTTTCAATTTTACAGAAAATCCACATTATGAACAATACATGCAAAATAATAGAAAAGGATTCCTAGAACAATATTAAAAATGATATAATAAAGATATATAAAGAAATAAAAGAGTATCAAATTGTTATGTTTGATTCTTGGAATTGAAAATTTGCTCTTACTTGTGATAGTTGGACTACAATTACTAATGAGTCTTATTTGTACTTTACATGTCAATGGATAGATCATGATTGGTTAGTAAAAAAAAAAACTATTTTTTAAAATTATTTAAATATCCTCATGTAGGTAGTAGTATAACTAGAATGATTACTCAAACATGTCGTGAATATAGGATTTTAAATAAAATTATTTCTATTTATTTAGACAACCCTTCAAATAATGATTCTGTCATAGCAATTTTAAAAAAAATACTATGAATCCTATATTAGATGGTATTTTATTTCATACTAGATGTGCTTTTCATATACTTAATTTGTATGTTAGGGAATGATATAAATATGTTGATGATATTGTTAATATAATTAGAAATGTTGTTTTGTTTATTAAAACTTTTGCAACTAGGTAACTAGAGAACAAGGTGTATCTTTTAAAAAATTTAGATTAGATTGTAAAACTAGATGGGACTCAGCTTTAGATATGTTTGAAAGTGTTATACCCTTTCAAAATCAACTTATTGAATGTTGTAATAGTAACAACTTTCAACCTCAACTAACTGAAACTTATTTTGAAAATTGTATTACGTTTTCAACATTTTTATTTACTTTCAAAGAAGCAACTGAACTTTTATCTAGATCTTATTAGCCTACTACTCATCATATTCTTCCAACACTTGCTAAGGTAGCACATATTTTTGGCGAGTACATGGACCATCCCCAATATGGTTATTTTATGAGAAGTATGTTTGAAAAATATAAAAAATATTATGAAGATATTCTTATTTTATATTGTATGACATTATGTATAGATCATCGAGTAAAAACAGCTGGATTTCATAGTATTATTGAAGATCTATATGAAACATTAGATTTTGATGAATCTCAAACACTTAGATAATGTATGATAAAAGCTATAAAAGATAAAACGGCTAAAGCTCTATCCGACATGTATAATTTGTATGAGTTTGAGTCTTCTTATTCTGGTTCTCCTAGTTTAAGTAGGCAAGCTTCATCATCATCTAGCAGTCACTTTCAACTACCACGAAAATCTACCTCTTCGATTTCATCAGTATTTAATCCATGTGGTATCATGAAGCATTAAAAAAGATTGTCTACCACCTATAACAAGATGGCAATTTACAAGATGCAACCCTTGGTAGAAAATGAGGATCAACATTTTGATATTTGTGGTTGATGGAAGGCTCATGCAAGTCAATACCTAATTTTATCTAAAATAGCACCTGATCTTTTGACGCTACCTGTCTCCACAGTGCTGTCAGAAAGTGTCTTTAGTGAGAGCGCTCAAACAATCGATGAAAGAAGATCTCGCTTGGCTCCTCTTACTTTGGAGATGTTAATGTGCTGTAGTAGTTGGTTCGCAACCAAAGATAGGATAGTTAATCCGTGAATTGTTGATGATAACTCAGATAATGAATGAGGTGAGCCAAGTAGTTAGTTTAGTATTCAAATAATTAAGAATTTAGGATAAGAAATATTATGTATTTAATTTTATTTTTAAGATATTTATTCTATTTTAAAATGTTGCTCATTGTAATATTTTAAAGAGGTTTAGGCATCAAGTCCTCATTTTATGTAATCTTTATTTTATTAATTAATAAAATAGGTAGGGGTCCAAGCCTAAACCCCCACCACTTCAATGTGACTTTTTTATAATTTTAAAAAATTGTGTTATTTAAGTAATAATAAAAAAAAATGCAAAATTTTTGAATATCAAAATTTTTAGTCGAACTAAGTGGAAAAAAAAATAAAGAATGAGACAGTAAGGCTCGGGATCAGCCTGCCAAGGTGTAGGATCGGCCCGCACGGCTTGCGGGCCAGTCCTTGGGCCAGCCCAGGTGTCATTGCTAAATCTAATAGTTGAGTCATTAATTTCATATGCTTATGTTGTTAAATGTTTTGGGTTTTGGGCTTTTTATATGGAGATTATGGTAGATCACACACCAAATCATATTCGATTACCTTCAAATTTGGTTATAATATATTTTTTAACAATTTTAATAAATATAACAGTTGTATTGTTAATTTGATATGCTAATCAATGTAAATGTGTTAGGTTTTGGGCTTCTATATGGATATAATTATAGATCATGTTGCAAAACATATCTGATCATATTCAAATTTGGACATAACACTTTTTTTTAGTGATTTTAACAAATTAATTTGATATGCTAATCAATTTAAAGTGTTAGGTTTTGGGCTTTTATATGGAGATTATGCTAGATTATATGGCTAATCATATCTGATTACTTTCAAATTCAGCCATAATACTTTTTTTTTTTTTAGCGATTTTAACAAATCTAATGGTTGGATCGTTAATTTGATTTGCTTATATTTCTAAATTCTTTAGGTTTTTGGCTTTTATATGAAGATTATACTAGATCATATGACAAATTACATCCAATTACCTTAAAATTTAGACATAATACTTGTTTTAGTGATTTTAACAAAATCTAATGGTTCGATCACTAATTCAATATGCTAATCAATATAAATGTGTTAGGTTATAGACTTTTATATAGAGATTATGCTAGATCATGTGGTAAATCATCTCTGATTTCCTTCAAATTTAGATATAATACTTTTTTTAAAGCAATTTTAACAAATATAACGATTGGATAATTAATTTGGTATGCTAATCTTTGTAAATGTGTTAAGTTGTGAGATTTTATATAGATATTATACTAGATAATGAGGCAAAACAAATCTGATTACCTTCAAATTTGGCATAATACCTTTTTTAGCAATTTTAACAAATATAACACTTAAATCGTTAATTTGATATGCTAATATTTGTAAATGCGTTAGATTTTGGGTGTTTACGTAGAGATTATGCTAGAATATATGGCAAAATATATCCAATTGCCTTTAAATTTGGCCATAATATATTTTTTAGGAACAAATTTAATGGTTAGATCTTTAATTTGATATGCTAATCAATATAAATGTGTTAGGATTTGGGCTTTTATATAGACATTATGCTAGATCACATGTCAAATCATATATGACTACCTTCAAATTCAGTTATAATAATTTTTTAAAGCGATTTTAACAAATCTAACGGTTGTATCGTTTCTAAATGCTTTATGTTTTGGGCTTTTATATGGAGATTAAGCTAGATCATGTGGCACATCATATCCTATTACCTTCAAATTTGGCCATATTACTTTTTTTTTTAGTGATTGTAACAAATCTAACGGTTGGATCATTAAATTGATATACTAATTAGTATAAGTGTGTTAGGTTTTGGGCTTTTATATAGAGATTATGCTTGATCATGTGACAAATCATATCCGATTATCTTCAAATTTGGTTATAATACGTGTTTTAGAAATTTTAACAAATCTAATGATTAGATCGTTAATTTGGTGTGCTTATATTTCTAAATGCGTTAGGTTTTGGGCTTTTATATCGAGATTATGCTAGATCATATGGTAAAACTTGTGACATCTATCTTATGTTGAACTATATGCTTATCATTCCAAGTAATTGGAATAATATTATATCCTTTCAACATTTTTATATAATTTAGTAACATTGGTTTTAAATGTTATTGAAACATTACTTTTCATAACTCTTATACCAACACTTATGAAAAATATTATAATATCATGTGACATTTATTAAAAAAATAGATATAAAAATTTCTATTTTAACATTTTGTATCGACATATTCCCAAATGTCATACAAAATTGAATAAAACTAAGTTTATGTAACATTTGACATAAATATTGAAATATTTGAATTCTAAACTGCATTTTAAAATGACACTTATAAATGAATGGTAGAGCGAGATGAGTTGAATCTCTCTACTTCGATTTGAAAGGAATGAAATCCTTCAACGATGGGAAAGCTTAATCTTAATAGAGAATGGCAAAGCCAAGCTGAAGGGCTTCACTAAAAGCAAGTTAGGAGTGCCAGTTAATTGAATTAGGGGTGAAAGAACCAGCTTAACTCCCTGTGTGACCCCCCCTCCCCCCCGAATACTCTTCTCCCTCCTTCTGCGACCTCCCCGCAGCCCCCTCTCGACTCACACCCCCACCCTGCGAGCCCCTACCCTAGGTCGCCCCCTTTCTCCTTGCAAGTTGTAACACCCCTTCTAAGTGGCCTAAATAGCTAGGAAATGTCGCCCCATCCTTTCAGACAAGGGGTTTTTATAATAAAGGAAGAAAAGAAAGAAACAAGGTATAATTAAACATTAACTTCAAAATGGAAATTAAATTACGGTCTAAATAAATCTCAATACAAACATACAAGGATAAAATCCAGCAAGCCAAAAGAAATCATTATACTCATCACTAGAGTATTAGTAGATGAGTATCAAAACCTAATCTATTAAAAAATGATATTCAGCACTTGGTCTTGATAAACTTATACTACCCTAAAAATCATGGTTAGAAAAGTTATGTGAGATTATAAATAATCTCAGTAAGTTCGTAGTGTGTAACAGTGATAGTTCTGAAATCAATAGCATGATGTATGATTATGTAATAAATTGAATGGATGTAATCATCAGAACATTTACATTTGTTCATTTCAAATTCTTTGTCAATCTTTGGAGAGAAAAACACAAATATGCTTAATAATGAAATGTAGATAAAAATTTTGTTGGGCGATCAATTCACATTAAATATCTGGAACACAAAGATTCATTTTAGCAAAAGTTTTGAATCTGTCATTAACCAACCATATTGCATATCGAGACTGTAGATCAACTATACTGCACAAATATATCCACGACATCCACAATGCCAAAAAATCACATGTAGGTGATCAACCTTCTGAGAGAATGCTCCTCCTTCTTCCCTCTCACACATTTACCTCGGGCCCGGATGTCCCCCATCCGTTCATCAGAGTTCTCATAACTCCAATGCTAGCTAAGGACCCTGCTAAACAATTAGGATTGACGCCTCATTTGGAAAGGACAATTTCCTGGAGACGGCTTATCTACTAGAACTCTCTCCTAGTCAGACGAAAGCTAGCCCTATAGCTTTACCCCTTGAGTACTCAAGTCTTCACAAAGTAATTTAAGAAAGTCCCATTCCGATTTAGAATTTACAATTTCATTATCAAAACAATGTTCCAGTTTCAAAACCATATTTGGTTTACAATTCAGCCAAATCAAAAACCACAATCGTACATTCTCCCCAAAACATTTGAAAAATTAAAATCCTTTCATCCGTTCTAACCAAATTTACTCAAGGTGTAAATAAATCAAAGTAGCTCCTATATTGCCTCAAAGGCGATATTTTTAGGAGCTAAAATCTCATGCTATGATTTTTGCAATTATATGCATTGGTACAAGAGGCAGTGCCTCAATTTTCATACACGTTTTTGGCAATTTTTAGAGTTTAGGTACTTTCCTACTTCTATTCGGCCAGAAACCCTAGAGGGACAAATTTAGGTACTTCTAAAGCCTATAAATAAAGGAAAAACACAAGTTAGAGGTATGAATTCAAGGAGCAAAACATAAAATTATGCAAATCAAGGAGGAATTCATCATATTAAGGAGGATTGTACAAGAGAGTCTACGAAAGAAGAAGAAGAAGGCTTGTGTGCTTTCTTTTAACTTTGTTTTCTTTTTTTGAACAATGATGTATTAATTGTTTTATTGTAATTTGATATTGTTTTTGGTATTCATGATTTTTAGAGTTACTCTAATCTTTTGATTAATTGATTATTATTCTTGGTATTTAATTACTTATGCTGATTACGAAATTAATTTGTTGTTTTTTTCTATTAACTTGCTTGGAAAAAGGGTTGATGGTGGTCTCAATTCATTAATTTCATATTTGTTGTCTATTAACTTACTTGAAAAAAGGGTTAATTAAAAGTTATTTGATGTCTGCCAGGATATGGATTCATTAGTTAATTTTATGTTTTAAACTTGCCAGGATATGGGGATTTAATAAAGGATTATGCTTAATGCATCTTTTGGGTGAATTAGTTGAGACAAGATATGCGATGCTAATTGTTCTAGAAGATAGTGATTTCATGGATTAGAAAAGAAGTAAATCTATCTTAATCCTTCATGATATCAAGAGAATGATTAGTTATGATAATGATTGGGTACTTTAAAGTCATGCTTGTCAAAATAATGGTTTGAGTTACATAATTTTCCATCCTTGACATGTATATATTATTTTATTTTATTTTTATTTTTATTATTTTTCACTTTATTGAGTTAGTTCAATAATGAAAGAAAAGTGATTAATACATACTTGTTCCTCGAGGATCGATACTTGTTTAAAACCCTATGCTGTGCTTAATGATTGGTACGCTTGCTCATATGTATAATTTAGGGTTAACGTTTTAATTTAAACTTGATTGGGAATGTGCTTATTTTTATATGATTTTTATACCCAAATTCGAACACATCAAGTTTTTGGTGCCGTTGCTGGGGAACAATATCATGAAAGCTTGGATTTTGTTGATTTAACCATGTAATTATGTAAATTTAGACAATTGTTATTTTTGCAAAAAGGTGCCATCTTTTGTATCTTTGTAATCTAACTCACTAACTTTTACTGATGTTTAATTGACTAATTTATTCTTGTAATTTTGTTTAAACTGTGAATTCCATTATCTAACTATCTTCTGTGTTTAGGTGAAATGGCAAATTGGAACCAAATGAGGCTTAATGAGGGACAGTACCCCCATTACTCTTCCGAGGTAACACTCCAAGCACCAGAATTAGCAGAGCTAGAGACAGTGATTGGAAAATTTGTTGTCCATGTCACAAAACGCTTCCAAGAAATAGATTCCACATTTGAAAAGTTTGAGGAGATGATCCACAATATGGAAAGACAAATATGGTTTTTGACTGACATGGTGTTGAAGTCTCAAGAACTAACACCAATAGATAAAGAGGAAACAACTGTTGTAATATTACGGAGTGGAAAGGAGTTGCCAGACATTGTAGACTGCAATTGGCATTGGCTGGAGGAAGAGAACCAGCGCCGGTTGCTTTGTACACCGGAGAATAAAGAATCCAGCATGCAATCGGCGCCAGCCAAAACAAGAGAGGCGATGCTAGCTGCACCTTGCCCTTTTCTCGGAAATTCCACTAGAAATTCAACTTTACAACCTCAAATTCCTTATTCTACCTGTATACACAAAGCCCAAAAAGATGCCCAATTTGACAAATTCCTTGAGATATTCAAACAGCTGTACATAAACATCCCATTTAGTGAAGAATTAATCCACATGCCCAAATATGCCAAATTTCTCAAAAGCATGTTCGCAAGCAAAAAGCGGTTGGAAGAATTGTCCACAGTGGTGCTAAATGAAGAATGTTCAGCCATATTGCAGGAGAAACAGACTTTGCCACACAAAGAGAATGATCCAGGGAGTTTTACTATTCCATGTTTAATTGGCACTTTTAATTTTTGTAATGCATTAGCTGACTTAGGTGCTAGCATTAATTTATTACCATATAAAACATTTAAAAAGTTAGGCCTAGGAGAACCCCAACCCACTAGGATGAGTATTCAACTCGCAGATAGATCTATCAAATATCCTAGGGGTATTAGCGAAGATGTGCTTGTAAAAGTTGACACATTCATATTTCCGGTGGATTTTGTTATTCTTGACATGGATGAAGATTCCAAAGTCCCTTTAATCTTAGGTAGACCCTTCCTAGCTACAACAAAGGCATTAATTGATGTTCATAGGGAGAGATTGACACAGATCAAGTGGATATACTCTTTGACATTACCGAATAAAACTGCTTTGGTTGTTTTGACTTCTTTTTTTCGGACTGTATGTTTTTCTTTTTCGTTCTATTTTCTTTACTTTTTGCTTATTTTTCTTTTCTCATTTTTATGCTTTGGTGTGTTTCTTTTGTGTATTTTTCTTTCTAGGTACTTCAACAATACTCTTTTCTGCTGCAATTCAACTCTTTTGTAGGGGAATGCACAATGCAATGGAAGTATTTTCTTCCTTCTCTTTTCCCCTTTATTTTTAGTTCTGTGGTAATATTTCCTTGCTCTATTTGTTTAGCTATTGAGGACAATGTCCAGTTTAAGTGTGGGGGAGTGGTTAGAATAGGAATTCTTCTATACTTCATTCTTCTTGAAATTCTTTGAACCTTTTGAGCAAAGTTTTCGAAATTATTATTATTTTATTTGAGATTTCAAGATGTATTTTTAATGCACGTCTTTGTGCTAGATCATAGATCATATGTTCTATATCATTTGTGGCTTATGCATGACTTTTTGCACATACTTGGACTAAGTAGTTCTTGATCAAATTCTTTACATTGTTCTTAAACCTATTTTTTTTGCTAAAATTCATTGAGCATTCTAGAACATACTTGAATACCTCTCGAAGCAAAATAAGAAAGACATTCATGATTTAATTTAGGGATGATAGTAATAGGCCTTCTTTGGATAGTTTGAACTTTTTAATCTTACCTATTTTATATTATCCCTAGTGCCTATTTTGAGCCTAAATTATTAATTTCTTTCTTAAACCCATTATCATACTTTGTCCATTACTTCTTTTTGAGAGTTTGATTTACCTTCCAAATCTTTGATTGCTCTTGATGGATAAAAGTACAAATAGAAGAATTATGAGGGAGAATGCTTGTATAAATGCCATGACTTGTTACTTTCAATCATGCATCATGTGTTGAGTTGGAATTGTGAAAGGAGAAATGAGGAAGAAAAAGAAAGATTGAGTAAAACAAAAAGCTGCTAGAAAATGTTGAAAGAAAAAAAAAACTGAGAAAAAAACAAAAGCAGCATTTGAAAAGAAGAGAAAAAGAAAAGAAAAATTGAAAGAAAAAGAAAAGAAGAGCACAGGAAGAATGTTGGTTGAGTTGGAATAAGAATTGCTAAAATTTTGATGATCTTGTGCAATATGATTGATAAGTTGAGAACTATTGATGAAAAAAATGCAAGATTTACTTGAACTGGAATATGATTGCTATACAAAGTTATGGGTTTTTGATTAGTTTTGTAATAGGAGAGCAAGAAAAGTTTGGAATCTATTGGTACATTTTGTTTATCCTTTTCTTGCAAACTCTCATCTTCTTTGATATTTGATTTTCCTATCTCCATCATTTGACAGCAATATTACAAACCCTTTAGCCTTACATTACAAGATTAAAAGTCCTACTTGACCTAAATAGAATCATGATATGTCTCGGATTAGTGGAGAGAGTGTATGAAAAGTAAGCCTATAGATGTATATTTTTTTTAACTAAATTCGTTCCAATGGTTTGAGAATGAGGTTAAGTGTTGGGATGGTTCTACTGGTCATTTTTCACTTACACAAGTCTTGCATTTGTGATGAAAGGTATAGTAGCATATGTTTTATTGTCTTGAATAAAGAAAGCATTAGAAATATTATTTTGAAATTGATTGAGTGATTTTGCAAAAACTTGTGTTTTTTTACTTGTCTTTGATACTTTGCTTGAGGACAAGTAAAGAGTAAAGTGTGGGGAATGTGATAGGACCTAAATTAGTCATATATTTCCTAATTATTTGAGGCCATTTTGTGATACATTTTGTGTAATAACTGGTTATATTCCTTCATATTTCAGATTTTACCATTGAAAAGGTATTTTGTATATTATTTTAGATTTTAGGGGTAAAATAAGGCAAAATCGTCACTAAATAGACTAGAGGTGGCGCCGGTCAGGACAGGATAGGCAGCACCGGCCACGTGCTGCTGGCACGCACTTCGAGGTAATAAAAATCGGTGAAACAAGGACTAGACAGAATGCAACCAGCGCCGGTTGGGAGCCCAGAGGCGGCACCGGCTGTGCACTGGTACAAGAGGTAGTGCCTTGATTTTCGTGCGTATTTTTGGTAATTTTCAGAGTTTGGGTATTTTCCTACTTCTATTCGGCCAAAAACCCTAGAGGGATGAATTTAGGCACTTCTAAAGCCTATAAATAGAGGAAAAACACAAGTCAAATGTATGAATTCAAGAAGCAAAGCACAAAATTACTCAAAATCAATAAGGAATTCATCAAATCAATGAGGGTTGTACAAGAGAGTCTATGAAGGAAGAAGAATGCGGATTGTCTATGAGTGCTTTCTTTTAACTTTGTTTTCTTTTCTTGAACAATGATGTATTAATTATTTTATTGTAATTTGACATTGTTTTTGGTATTCGTGATTTTTAGAGTTACTCTGATCTTTTGATTAATTGATTATTATTCTTGGTATTTAATTACTTATGCTGATTATGAGATTAATTTGTTGTTTTTTTCTATTAACTTGCTTGAAAAAGGGGTTGATGGTGGTCTCAATTCATTAATTTTATATTTGTTGTCTATTAACTTGCTTGAAAAAGGGATTAATTACTAAAAACTGGGTAATTAAAGGTTAATTGATGTCTGCCAGGATATGGATTCATTGGTTAATTTCATGTTTTAAATTTATCAGGATATGGGGATTTAATCAAGGATTGTGTTTAATGCATCTTTTGGGTGAAGTAGTTGAGACAAGATATGCGATGCTAATTGTTCTTGAAGATAGTGATTTCATGGATTAGAAAAGAAGTGAATCTATCTTAATCCTTCATGATGCCAAGAGAATGATTAGTTATGATAATGATTGGGTACTTTAAAGTCATGTTTGTCAAAATAATGGTTTGAGTTATATAATTCTCCATCCTTGACATGTATATATTCTTTTATTTTATTTTATTTTATTTTATTCTTTTTTCACTTTATTGAGTCAGTTTAACAATGAAAAAAAAAAGTGATTAATGTATACTTGTTCCTTGAGGATCGATACTCGTTTGAAACCCTATGCTATGCTTAATGATGAGTACGCTTACTCATATGTGTAATTTGGGGTTAATGTTTTAATTTAAATTTGATTGAGAATGTGCTTATTTTTATATGATTTTTATACCCAAATTTCGAACACATCACTACTACTGCCAAATAAAATAATTGACTTATCAGACACTTTTGCCTCCAGTGAATACACATAAATGGCACATAAGATGGCCATATAGACTGCATTTAATTTGTGATGCAAACTCAAATAGCCACGTAATTAGGCTTCCAAACCCTCAATTAAATGGGGTGTAACATACGCCCCCCACCCTGCGCGCTCCTATCGCAGGTTGGCCCCCTCCCCCCTCTCCCGAATCCCCTTCTCCCTCCATCTGCGCCACTTCCCCCTCCCCCCCCGCGTTCGTGACCCCATTGTTCTCAAGTCTGGCCAAGGTGAATTAAAGTCCTGATCCATTTTTTGTCACAGATTCAGCTTCTTAGGACCAAAGAAGTTGAGCATAGTATAGAGTTTTTCTTCTAAGATCCGTGGTGTTGAAATTACTTTACATTGGTTGAAAAGATTTAGGGGGAAAAAAAGGGAGGAAAATGTTGTGGTTAAGGGCTTTTTGTCCTACAAATGATAAGATCATGAAGATCAAAATGCACCCGATGCATCCATAGCTTCTTACCGCTGATGCATCGAACTATGCTTCTATTTGGAATTGGGAACATCGATAGGTTTTGAAGATTTATTTTAATTTATACAAAAATATTATTTGGGCCTTGTTAATTGTGATGTGTTTGGTTGGTTTTCCATGAATTTTTTCTTCACTACAGGAAAAATCTTCATTTGCGATGAATTTTGCATCTATACTACATGAAAAATTGAAGTTTGTGATATGACGGTCCGAAGAAAGGGTAATTCTCATGAAGCAGAGAACAAAAAATTGTATGGTTATAGAAATTTAGCATATATACTTTAAAAGATTATTCATAATCTATTGTTACATATTCTGCTTTCTAGAAACCGTATGACTGTAGCAGTTTAGCATCTATACTCAGTATTGTGATAATTTATTTGCAGATTCTGCTTTCTTGGTCTATCAAATAAAAGTGTTTGAATGATTTTTTGTTGGTTGTATGCATTGTGTTTTTCATTCTAGGTTAACTTAGCTAAGTAAACAATATTGAGATTGTTGATGATAAATATTTTTGCTTTTAGGTGGACTTATGCTGATCCTTCTTGGGCTCAAATTGCTGCTCTTTTTCCATTTTTTTGCAACTATTTCCATTTTTTCTTTTGGTTAGACCTCAACTATTTAGTATATGGTTTTTGAATGTCAAATTTTGAGAGTGCCTCATGCCTGGAAATGTCCAATTATAGAGGAGAATTTGTCAAAATTTGTTCAAAATCTAGTACTATTTACTGTGGCTTCTGAACATAATGGTTGAGTCTAAGATTTCTTTATGATTTTAGTAGGTATTGAACACATTTTTGGAGGATTTGAATGCAAACCAAACCATAGGAACAAAAGGAATGAAAAATGGTTGTATAATATTCTTCAAAAATGTTGTTTTGTCAAGCTTGTCTTTGTGCTTTGTTTGAATGGTTCTGGAATAGCTGGGTTGAAGGGATGCCTAAAACATCTTCATTTGAGTCTTAAACATGATTTAGTTTTCTCTTCTTATAGTTGGTCTTAAAGCATGCTTGTCTTAGTCTCTTTGTTTGGTCCTCTAACTGCGTATCAGAGATTTCTTCCATCAACTTCTTCTCACGTTCCAGTATCTGAATGGCTTCTCTCAATTTCTTCTCAGTCATATGTCCTTTTTCTTCTTCATTTCACATCTCCTGTAAATCCAAAGGTATGCTCTCAAATTATTAGTTCTTTGTTATTTTTGGGGGCATATAATTAACTTATTTACTTATGAATCTCTCATTTTTCATTCATGCACAAGTGTGTGTGAGATAGAACCTGAACATTCTTGATTAGGGTCTCCAAGCTCATGAACTTCTTGTGAGGCCATCGATGAATTCCCAACTCCCTACATCTTTTCTTGAGAAGGGTTAGGTTAACATTCAGTTCTTTGGCCGTTCGAGTGAGTGACATGTAAAAGTATTTCGAAATGGTCGCTCTTGATAATGTCTTGGAGCTACTACCCTTCTCCTTTCTCTGCCTCCTGATTATCTTCTTCTCCACAGGAACTTCATCTGAAGTGATATCTTCAAGATGCATCTCATGATTCCTCACTCCGAATTCGTTGCCAAGACCACTCCATATTTCTCCTGGAAAAAGAAAAATAATCTCAATGGAGATAATGCCATTAAACAGAAGTCTTTGTAATTTTCTAGAATCACGAACTCTAATGTATGATAACTATGAACCATGTTTTGGCTTTATTCAAAATCCACTAGGGAGTAGAAAGGATCATGCACAAGCATATCCTCCATCAGAGGAACAACATTAAAAGAAGTCTTTTGAATAAATAGATCAAATTGGAAATCCAAAACAGCATGTCCAGAACTTCCACCAATTCACAACACAACAAATCAAAAGAAGTTCAGTTTCATTATCAAGCACACATTTTTAGATGAAGAAGATGGGTGAAAAGCAAAAAAAAAAAAAAAAAAAACCCTCAAAAGTATCTCATTTGAAATCAAGAGGAAGTGGTTGGCTTGGAAAAGAAAACACATCAAAATCTTCTTCTTTAGAAACTAATTCAAAATTTGACTACCTCTCAAATGAATTACTGACTCCCCATCTCTGAGAAAGAGAACCAAAGAAGAAACCCGGTCCCTTTGTGATTTTTTGAAGTCCACTAATGATAAATGACTAAGGAATATATGTGTGTGTGTGTGTGTGTGTGTAACACCCCGAAGTCTAGGCCCGCCAGGGCCGGGGATGTCGCCCCGTCCAAAGGACAAGGGGTCTTTATAACTAGGTCACACAAATAAATTTGCTGAAATAAAATAATGCTTAACTTAAAAATTTATTACAACCCAATATACTCCAAGAGTAAATCCATGAAATTCCAAAACAAAAACCATAAATAAAATTATCCACTCTCGCCTCCCCAAAGCAATACATAAAATCAAAAGACACATTCTCTTCCAAAGCAGATATTACTAGTCACTCAACTCCACAGCAGGATCATCCTAAAATCATGATAAAAAGGTAATGAGACAGAAATCTCAGTAAGTCCGTGTGTGCGTTGGGTGTTTAGTGAAACCAGTTCATGGATTCAAAGTGTGAAACCTTTACAAGAGAAACATTGTCAAGCAATAAACATTAGTCAAAAGCAAGAGTGGCGTTTTGGCTTTTCCAGCCCTGCTTAATTAATAAAATCAACCACTCGAAAGAAAGGGATATGGGTTACCATACATTGGGCCCCATAACTGGTCAGAATGCCGACACTTTGTGCAGACTGACAAAAGTAGGTGATCGGCCTACTGGGCAAGATACTCCTCCTTCTCTATACCTAAACAACAACCGGGTGTCCATTCCGGCAAAACACAGTCACTTGACTGAAAACAAACTGCTAGCTCGAACCGGCACGACTCACTGGACTGACATCTTATCCGGGAAGGACTCACCCCTCAGATGTGGCCACCTGCTGAGAGACTTACCCTAACCCTTCAAAGACTAGTCCTAGTAGTCCACCCTTATTGAGTACTCAACGACGTTTAAAATGAATGAAGTATTGCTCTTCATGAAAATAGCAATTTGAGGGTTTCCAAAGTTTTTGGAGAAATCAGTTTTGGAAAGAGTTTTAAGTTTGGAAAATCTGCTCATTAGCTTTTAAATAATTTAAGTGTTGGAAATAAGAACGAATTCAACCCTCAATTGCCTTCAGATAAACGAGTGTCCATACACTCCACATTTAGCTTGCCATAAGGAAAACATTTTCACATCGATAGGTTTTATGCAGGAGCTTACCTGGTTCTTACTCACAACAACAAGGTCTCGAACAGCTGGCCTAACCCCACATGGGCAAATACAAATCTTAATCAGATTCAAGCTACAATCCACTTCCTCAATTTTAAATCAACTCAATTCACTACTACCATGATCCTAGTGTCCCAAGCTTTAGGGCAAGATACTAATTAAATAGGTTTATAAGCTAAGTTTAATTTGTTATTTAAAATAATTAATGGTTTGGAAAATAAATTCTAATAAGTTGAAAGTTTACATCTTGTTAAGAAAAAGCTAGAGTTTATTTGATCAAGAGTCATAGGTGGTACTAGGTAAAATAGTGATTTAATGACAGTTTAGTTGTTAGAAAATAATTGGTAGCTAAAACTAGTTGAGATTAAATTTAATAAGCCTTTCTTGGAAAATATTAAGTAAATCCTTAAGGGTTTTGATTTAGTAAATATTTTACTAATTATGAATCATTCTCATAAAGCTTTAATTGATCTCTTTATTTTAAATAACATTTATTTATTTTATTATTTATAATCATTCTCAAAAATTATTATTTATTTGACTAAAATATCCTTTATATATATAATAATTCCAAATCTACCCTTCCTAGGGTTTTTCGAAAATACTAGCAATATTATTTTATTGAGTATTTTATGCATAAAGTGAAAATTAGTTTTAGGGACAACTAGATCATGATCAAATTTCTATGGCCATCCTCAATCAAGAACTTACACAATCCTTCAATTCATTAAATCATCCAAATCTTGCATATAAGCATAGATCTAAATTTATTAAGACATGATTTAACCTTTACTAGCATAAACATGATCATGGCTTCAATATTCTAGTCATGCATATAACTCCTATTCACCAAAGGTGACATAATTTCTAGCATACTTCATCACACATACTACTTATGACATGCATCAAACTCAATTCCACATACAACCAACCAATATAATCCTTCCATGCATAAATCTCCTTCACAATCATACATGTACTCATGCTTCAATCATCAACAACACATACTCAATCCCATCGCCATTCATATTTTAGCAACATCATCCTAGAGACATGATTCTAGAGTTTAAAAGAAGGATTGAAGGTACTTACTTGGTTGATGAATGCTTTGAAGAAGTTTAGAGTAGATCTCAACTCCTAAATGGCTAACCTTGTCCAAGGGAGATGGCGAGAGCAAGATTATGGGAGGAGAAGTCATCCGGCCAAAGAAGAGTGATTTCGGCCTTGAGAGAGAGAGAGGGAGAGAGAGAGAGAGAGAAAGAGAGAAGAAGAGACCATTAGCATGGTTATTCATATAGGTTCCCACTAGAGATCAAGTTTGAAGAGGATGATGTTGATAGAGTGAATTTACCTTGAAGATGTTCTTGTTCTTCACAGAAATTTCTGCTTTTGATCCAAAGTAGCAAGATGTTTCGAGGAGTTTGATGTTAATAATGGTGTTGATGGATTCACAGCAATGAGTAGACTAGATCTGGAGATTTTCGTGAGGGTTTGAGATGGTTTGGAGGGGTATTAGGTGTAGAGAAGAAGTAGGTGTTCTTGGTGTAGTGTGTGTGTTCTTGATGGTTGCAGAAAATTGAGAGAGAGAGGTAAGGAATTTGCAGCTGCCGAATTTTCTGTGGGAGATAGGGCTGGTCGATTTTCAGTAGGGTTTAGGGAGTTGTTTCTCTGATTTGGAAGGGAAAATGAAGGTTAGTTGTTACAATCCTTGAAGAATATTTTTAGGGAGTGAATTTGGAAACTAAATATTCTAAGAATATCTTGATTGTTTGGACAGCTTTGAAGTCTCCTATGGCCGACTGGTTGTGTAGCTTTTCTGAGGAATTAAAGCTGGTTCAATAAGGCTTATGATGGCTGAAACTAAGGGGCACAATGATGAAGAAGAAGTCTGGTCAATTGAGCAAGATATCATGGAAGGTTGCAAAATAAGATGGCTGGAATTTTGGAAAGTAATCAAGCTAAATTGCAGGGATTTGTTGGAGAGATTTTTGGACACCATTGCTGCCTTTTGTCCAGAAGCTTGTGGGAAACAATGGAGCTCTGTTAATGGTGGTTTAAGGGAGGTTTTGACAGATTAGGGCTGGTGTTTCTGCTGGAAGAAAAATAGGAAACAAAGCTGGAAATCTGGACTGCCCAGTTTTTTTTTTCGCTGCACAGTAATTTTTTGGGCAGAATTTCGTCTGCCACTTCCAGCCAATTTGCAGAGAGTTTGAAGGGGAATTTCAGGGGTATTCAAGGCTGGTTTCCAGCCTTTTTCATGGAGGAAAAACGTGGCTAAGGTGCTGCACAAAATCTGGAAGAAAACTGCTCGATTTTGACCCTCCAAGGTAGCGATTTGCCCAGAATTTTTCACTGGTTTTGGTCAGTCTTTGTGCAGCCCGAAAATGGCAGAAATAATTCATGATTCAAACTGATCTTAAGGCCATTTTTCTGGCAGCATTTGGGAAGGAATGTTAGCTAAGAAGCTCGACAATTTGAAGGTACAACAAGCTGGAAAATTTCAGCTCATGCCATGAAGAAAGATGAGCTAGTTTAGAGTGAAATTTCAGCAAGCTTACTAGAGGGATTTTTCCTCTCGGAATTCCCCTCAACTCTTCCATATTTTCCAGACCATAAGAAGTCCTTTACCAAGAGATTTTGATCCTAAAAGACCTCAGTACTTTACTGAATTTTCTGGAAAGAAAAAGGCTAGAACATCTTGATCAAACTAAGGAGTTGAAAGCTAAGGAAAACCAAAGATCAAGGGAATAAGAATTCCCTTTGGGAATTTCGAGTAGGCAAAGGAGTGGAATGAGAATACTCCTAACATGTCTCTCCTAGGACATCATCACCACATTGATCTAGGCCCTTAAGGCCGAAACCATTCCTTCCCAAGCAAAAATAAAATTTAATCAAGTTAAAGCTTCTATGATGGACTTTGAACTCAAGACCTCAAGAATAAATTCCAAAGTTCTAACCACTAAACCACAACAACTCTTGTTGCTATTTCCACTAGAAAAATTATTTTCTATTCAATCCACAATCTATCTCCCTATTTTCGCTTCGGGCAAAAATTACCATTTTGCCCCTCTCACACAATACTCACCAACAAGACTTCAAGACAATAAAAATCAAATTCAAAGCACATAGAAATCATATGAAAATATATTTAATAAAGTATGATATGCATCCCAATCCCCTTACTCTAAGGTTGGTTTTGACCGGGGTTTCACAATTTATATCTATGTGAGGAAGATGAGACGCCATGAGTAGAGATAGTTTAATATGAATTCAATCATAGAAATTTAGTGCATTGGAGTTCGTGTGCCATCGCATGAGTTAAACAGGGGAGGGAGGACTGAGGAAAGAAAGAGACAAGAAGGAAGAGAAAGAGGTAGATGACATGTGAAGAGAGAAAAGAGGGGACGGAGGACTGAGAAGAGAAAGAGACAAGGACGAAGGGAAAAAGACGATACCGGGAAGAGTGAGAAAAGATGAGAGATTGGTTTGTTCGTGTGCCATCGCATGAGTTAAAGTATACGTGGGACCTGTAGAAAGAAAGAGATAGTAATGAATGTGTGCATATATGTGTGCACATACGCCGATAATATGTATAAAAGTTTAAAATTTTAAGATTAAGTCTTATGAATTTATTGACATCTCTAGCTATTTAAGTAGATAATTTATTATTTTATTGGCTATTTGAACGACACTGTATCTAACATAATAATTGGAACCCCGTAGTGATGAGTGATCATTCCCCGTGAGTGATGGGTGATCACTTCTCCTGGGTAATAGGTGATTACCCCTAGTTACTTTTTGGATTTTTCTAGTTACTTTAAGATCTATCTTTGTTGTTTGCAACAGTATTTTGATTGTCAAATTTTGAGGTGGCCTTGTGCCTGGAAAATGTCCAATTGTAGGCGAGACTTCGTCAAATTTTTTTTAAAATTTGATACTATTAACAATGTTTATTTTGACATATCCATTGTTATTATACTATTATTCTTTTGAAGTGTTGAAACAATTAATTAGTCACTCATTTTTCTTTTTCTGCCACTCTAGTAATGTCTTCTAATGAAGTGTCAGTCATACTATCATCTCCAGCTTTTCAATCATCCGCTACTTCACCTTTGTATCCTGTTGGGTGGCAAATTTCGGAGTCCTGGACTTGGATTGTTCCACGGGGAAACGAGTAAGTAACATATTCATACTTTAAAATACATGAAGTATTAATTTAATTATTTTTTGGAGATTAATATAATTCTTATGTACTGTGTTATTACTTTGAAACGAATTTATATAAGATTGTAATAATTTTGTTTTGTTAACATAAATGTAGTGGGCCAAGGTGGAGATTTCTTTAAGCTACACAGACATGTTTGAGACATTATATATCTTTCAGAGTGGGCCACAAAGGGCCAGTTTGTCAGTGACTTCAATCGCGCTAGACTTAGTAGTATATAGATTAAATATATTGAAATTTCTTTATATAGTGTAGAATTTGTATTTCAATTTAACATCTACCACTGAGGATTCTTTTTTTATTTTAGGATGATATGCGAAATCTCATACAAAGCACTACTTAATCCGAGTCTAATAACTTAGTAAACTCGGTTGTTCCTTTTGATGAAGCGCATAGCAGTTGCTAATACTGAAGATGAAGACCCCAATGCTGACGATGGATTTGATCCATTTGATGACTACCCAGGCCCACGTAGGGGCTCTGATTCCCCTCCTCCACCCTCTTCTGCAACTGCTCCTTCTTTATTAGCTACATAGACTTTGTTGGATTTATTTCTATACTCTTTATACATTGCGACTTATTTCTGTGAGCTACTTTATTTTTTAGATACTTACTATGTATTTATATTATATATATATGTTTCAGTATTTTAATTATATTTATTTGTGCTTAATTTTAGGTTTTTGCATTATTTTTTGGGATTATGAGCACAGTTTTGACATTTGTATGTGTAGTGTTTTAGAATTGATTTACAATGACCTAAAATTATAAAATAAATGCAATAATGGAAAAATAAAAAAATTCATCGCAAAATTCTCGTAATTTGCGACGATTTAGCGAGGATCAAGTTTTGGGGGAAAAAAATTCTGTCGCAAAATCCTCGCAAATTGCAAGGGTTTTATGAGGGCCAAGTTTTAGGAACAAAAAATCCCTCGCAAATTGCAAGGGTTTTGCGAGGGCTACGGCTTTGGTGAAAAACTCCCTCGCAAGACCCTCGCTAATTGTGAGGGCCAAAATTTGGGAACAAAAAATCCCTCGCAAATTGTGAGGATTTTGCGAGGGCCACGGCTTTGGGTGAAAAATTCCTATCAAGGGCCAAGTTTTGGAAACAAAAGATCCAACGCATAACCTCGCAAATTGCGAGGGTTTTGCAAGGGCTAAGTTTTAGGAACAAAAACTCCCTCGCAAAAACCTCACAAATTGCGAGAGCCAAGTTTTGGAAACAAAAGATCCCTCACAAAACCGTCGCAATTTGCAAGGTCTAAGTTTTGGAAACAAAAAATCCCTCGCAAAACTCTCGCAATTTGTGAGGGACAAGTGATGCATATTTATTTGGTATGAAAAATCATATAAAAATTAAGTACATTCCCAATCAAGTTTACATTAAAACATTAACCCCAAATTACACATATGAGCAAGCATACTCATCATTAACATAGCATAGGGTTCAAACTAGTGTCGATCCTCAAGGAACAAGTATGCATTAATCACTTTTCTTTCATTGTTTAACCGACTCAATAAAGTGAAAAAGAAATAAAATAAAAATAAAAATATATACATGTCAAGGATGGAGAATTATATAACTCAAACCATTGTTTAGACAAACATGATCTGAAAGTACCCAATTATTATCATAGCTAATTATTTTCTTGGCATTATGAAGGATTCAAGTAGATTCACTTCGATGGTCAATCCATAAAATCACTATCCTCTAGATAAATTAGAATCACTTGGTCTTGTCTCAACTAAGTCATCCAAAGACGCATTAAACACAATCCTTAATTAAATTCCCTTGGTCTTGGCAAATTTAAAACATGAAATCAATCAATGAACTCTTGGCCTCGGAAGACATGAATTAACCTTTAATTATTAGTTCTAAGCAATTAACCCCCTTGGTCCAGTAAGTTAATAGCCAACAGATATGAAATCAATGACTTGAAACCACCATCAACTCCCTTGGTCCAATAAGCTAATGGAGAGAAACAACCAACTAATCTCGTAATAAGCGCAAGTAATTAAATACCAAGAAAAATAATCAATTAATCAAAAGATTAAATAACTCTAAATATCATGAATATCTAAAACAATGTCAAATCACAATAAAATAATTAACATATCATTGTTCAAGAAAAAGAAAACAAAGTAAAAGAAAGCACTCATAAACAAGCCTCCTTCTTCTTCCTTTGAAGACCTTCTTGCACAATCCTTGAATTGAAGAATTTCTCCTTTGATTGAGTGATTTTTTGTGATAATCAATGAATTCTCCTCTTTTTTCCTTGTGTTTTTCGTCTATTTATAGGCTTAGGAAGTGCCTAAACTCATTGGTGCAATGTTCTTGGCCAAATAGAAGTAGGAAGATACTAAAACTTCACAGATTACCAAAAACCGTGTAGAAAAATCATAATCCCGCCTTTTCCTCAGAGCACAGTCGGTGCCGCCTTGGCTACTGGAGCCAGCGTCGGTTCCACTCTGTTCCGATCTATTTCACCAATTTTTCATCGCCTCAAAGTTCGTGTCAACAGTGCATGGTAGGCGCCGGTTCCTATACCTTGTCCGGCACCGCCTCGCCTCTGTTTTGTGACGTTTTTGCTTCGTTTTACCCCAAAAATCTATAATAATGAATAAAATACCTTTCCAATGGTAAAATATCAAATATGAAGGAATATGACTAGTTTTTAAACAAAATGTATTACAAAAGAGCCTCAAATAACTAGGAAAAATATGACTAATTTAGCCCCTATCAACAAGTTTCTGGAGCAAAAGATCCCTCGCAATTTGCAACAGTTTTGCGACGGTTAAGTTTTGGAAATAAAAAATCCCTCGCAAAACCTTCTCAAATTGGGAGGAATTTGCGAGGACTATGGCTTTAGGTAAAAAATTTCCTAGCAAAATCCTCGCAAATTGCGAGAGTTTTGCGAGGGCCAATTTCTTTAATGTATAACGACCCTCGTAATCCGTCACAATTTGCGAGGATTTTGCGACGGACTTATGCACTTTGTCAAAAAAACAGTAGCAAATTTTCTACTTTGTCGAACTTTGACCAAAATTATTCGTCGCAAAACCGTTGCAAATAGCAACGCTTTTTTCTTGCTCTGGCAAATAGCGATGGTTTTTCTTGGCCGTTGCAAATAGATGTGCCATTTTTTGTGATAGCCAAAACCATCGCAAACCCGATTTGCGATGGTTTTGTGACAGTTATTGGCCGTCTCAAAATGACAAATTTCCTGTAGTGTGAGTTGTAAAAAAAAAAAATTAGGGATCTAAAAAGATGAAAACAAAGATTTGGGACCATAATTGACTGAAAATAATTGTTAAGAGACCAAATTGAAGATTTTACCTTAGGTGGTAAACAATCTGGAAGTCCTTTAAGCAACCGTATCTTTCAATTTCTTTATTGGAACAGGTGAAACATTTTTAGGAGAAATTTGTGTAAACTTGTAGCAACAAATGGTGAAAAGAAAAGCGAACGAGAATCCCTACAAAGTTCCTATCCAACCCATAGAAGGTTATCCTGGGTTTTGGGTAACCAACGGACCGCCTTTATATAATATTCATTTTAGCCTTGAAACATAACATTAGCTATTCTACTAACTAGGTCGTAGGGCCAAGCGTTGCTCGAGATAAGTAAATTTTTTAAAAAAATTCTAATAGATTTTAAGGATTTGTAATAATATGAGAAGTTTGAATTTGTATATAAAAAGCATTATGTTAATTTAATTGTTTTATGTTTTTATAGATTCTATTTTTTTTTTAGTTGCAACTAAATTATTATGAGCCTTATGAGTATTTAAAATTTGTTGGAAAATGTTATTGTTGAATTTTGCAATGTAATATATTTTTATATAGATATTTTTGGATTTTATGCTTTTAAATATGATGTGTGTGTGTGTGTGGGGGGGGGGGGTTAATTTTTTGGTTGTTAAGTGAAGGTTTTATGTTATCATGATATCCGATGTTTCAGTTTTTTTTTTTTTTTCAATTTTCATTTGATTAACATTTTTTCAAACTTTTTTTTTTATTTATAAGAATTGGAATATGCTTAGAATTGGTGGAATTTGGAATTTGGAATTTGGAATCTCCTTGAAAAATAATTTTTTGTATTCAAATTTCATCTATTAATATTAAATGTATATATATATATATATATATATATATATATATAAATGTCTAATATATAATTTCTATTTGTATTGAAATTCAAATTTTTTTAGGGCTTTTTTTTAAAAAAAGCAGGATGTTATTTTATTTGTGAATTAGTTGTTGGGCTTTTTAAGAAATCAAGTTCTCACCCCCCATAAAAACAGAAAAAAGCCTTCAGAAAGAACGAAAATTTTTTATGTATAGTTTAGTTACAAAAGCACCACTGAGCTTATCCAGCATTCAATGTTTTGGGGGCATTAGGCCTCTTCAAGTGTTTCTTCAAACCTCTAGCCTAACATCCAATAAAAGAAACGAACATTTCAGAAGGAATGTATAACAACCAAAGGCCAAGACCAAGGACATACATCATGAGAAGTGCAGAACTAAAGGAAAATGAAGAATTTCTCAAAGCCAATAAAGATTCAAATAGACCCTAAAAGTTTTAGGATTTTATACAATAAACGGCTGCCATTTGTTCCTCAAAATCACTTACTTCAAAAGTCCCAGGATGTATCCAGATTCCACAACCAAGATTCAAAAAAATGAAAATCTTGTGATGTAAATATGGGAGAGAACACAAAAGTACAAAGACATCAACATATATCAACTTCCAAAACGCAAAAGAACCATTAATAGATCAAAATTTAGTAAAGTCATAAAGTGCTGCTGCCCAATTAGTTTGTTATATAGATTCTCTAAAAAAATTGCACCTTTCGCATCAAATCCAAATAAATGATCCAAATATCCTCAATATTCTCAAACCCCAAATCATTTTTACTGAATCCATTAATGTGGAGAGGATAATACAGAATTGGATGCTAGAATCAATAAATAAATGAGGAAGCAAGTACAGAATTTGGAAACTGCACAAACGAAATGGGAGGAGCTAACCATTGTTGTAGGATCAGAGTGATTGTGCTCAGCTACGTCCATTGTAATGGATCAAATTAAAGTGATCATGCTTCATCCATCACTGATAATCAAAATCGCTCACAAACATATCTAAATATCATATGTTAATATCAATCATATATTAGGTAAGTAGTTATCTCAGAACGATTGTGCTCAGCTACATCCATTATACATTAAGCGACAGGGACATGGTCTGGTGTCATTATTAAGATGATGCAAGAGAATATGGTTGATAAAAAACAATGAGAATTACCTGGAAAATTGATAATTTGTACACCTTGGCCAACCATCACTGTAATTAGGCCAAATGGATAGCAATACTCAAACTCCTGCTTCATCTGATTAAGAAGATTTTGAGATATATCAGAAGACACCAATAAAGGGAACAACAAATATGCAACAAACCATATCATTGTTACCATATCTTGGCTGTATTCTCTGAAGGTAGAGAATGGATTCAATGGCAAAGAGGAAGAACAACAAATTCATGGCCTTTGAATTGCTTTCTTGAAGAATAAGAGCAAATGATCTTAAGCTCATTTTCTTGAGAAGAATCAAAATCAATTGCAGAAGTTGAGCCATTCGAAATTTCAACCTGATTCAAAGGCCTACATCTGCAGAAGACCCTTATGTTGCCTTTCAGCTCAATCACTTCATTATAGAGCCTCTTTCTCTTAATGCATTCTTCAAGGTATTTCTTCTTCAGTAGCTCACATTCTTCATGGTACTTCTTTTTCAGCTATTCATGTTCCACACCTCATATGTATCAAAGGAAGAATTTAACCAATTAAAAGGAAATAAAACTTGTAGAATAACTACAACACTATATTAGAGAGGCAAAACCAGGTGCCAATACAAGAAGCTGCATACTGAGGCTCTAAAGAGCATTAGAAATTTCAGTCCCAGGAAAAGAATCTGCTTTAATGCCAGTTACTTCATCGCACAGAACTGCATGTTCTTTCTTCAAATTCTGGCTCAAATCGCAAAAATAAAATGAGGAAACAAATCTTCATCAAAATTACTATGCAGGTCGATTAAGAATCTAGAAATTGCAAAGAAAATACCTGTAATTTTTTGCTCAGGTCTCCATTTTTTCACAACATTGGAAGAGTCTGCCTTTGATCTGAACATGTTTCTTGTGTGTCATTTGATCTGTCACTGGCAGATTCTTTTATCTGCCTCAACTTTTTCTGAAATGATTCACAAAATTGTTAAAATTATTCACACATCAAAGGAAAAAGAAAGCTATAAGCTGTAAAACTCACTATTATAATATCATTCAAACTCGAGAATTCCTTTGGCATTATATATG
Organism: Voacanga thouarsii; assembly: GCA_026120185.1. Taxonomy (NCBI): domain Eukaryota; kingdom Viridiplantae; phylum Streptophyta; class Magnoliopsida; order Gentianales; family Apocynaceae; genus Voacanga; species Voacanga thouarsii. The sequence continues at coordinate 1,889,608 of JANUWF010001937.1, forward strand.
AATGTGTAGCTGTAAAGTCATAAATACATAAAACCTAATTCACAATCCATTTTCCTTTCTTTGGCTTTCAACTTTCTAAGTGCCAACACATAAAGTCATTTGCATTTAAACATTTTGGTTCTAAATCTTATATGCAAAGATGTGAACTTATCTATACTACCCACATTCATCCTTCAAAAACTATAGCTTCATTACTTAGTAGGACGCAAAACCATTCTAGAACATGCCTAATTCTGAAACATTTTAACTGACAATAGTATTAGGGAAGATTACCCTGGCATCATTTCTGCCTTTCCACTACTGGTGTTTTCTATCTTCAGAAAACCCGCTATCGCAGCCTCAATGAAGCATCATTGCAAGCACAGATAAATTTTTAAAAAATAATCACAAAATTGACCTAAACCATTCACATTTCTTGTGCTAAACCAGAGTAAATACATTGAAGATCTTCTCGTAAGCATTTCAACAAACACCTTTTGTCTCTATCAAAGTTAAAAAAAAAAAAAAAAACACCGACAAATATTTGGTAAATATTTCAAGGTAATATCTAGATTAGAATATGTTATAAATATATTGATGCAAAAAAAAAAAAAAACATTAACAAAAATATTACATGAATCAATAAAAATAAAAAAAAAAAATCATACCGAGTAACGCTCGGCCTCTTACCTGGCTATTTCATGAAAATAGAAAAAAAATTCAATCAAACTGAATATAAAATCCGAATAAAAAAATAATTAAACTGGACACATGAATAAAAAATAAATAAATCGAAATAAATTTTAGATTCAATACTCTAAAAATAAAAGACGAATAAAAATTTTTTTGATTGGAATTCAAAAGTGCTTGTTCTCTTATAATGTCAGAACCAAAATATTCTTGCAGAAATAGCACTGCCACAAATAAGGGTTTCGTGCATCATTTGATGAATCTGATCAAAGATTTAGCACAATAAAAGGTTAAGGGACAAATGGAACACACAATCATAGTAAAGAAACTATGATGAAAGAGAAGAAAAATAGATGGAGAACATTACCAGTTTATGATAATAATGCTTGCCGCATATTATCTTCGTCCTCCTTATATTAGGGTCATGATTGGCCCATGTGATGCCAAAGAGCAATAGTTTTAGTAGTTGCCTTAGGCCCAACCCACTTGCAATTCGACTTCGTCATCACAGGTTAGTTGATCAGGAAAATCCATGACCCACAATATTTGGCTTTGGGCAGTGGGCACTGCAGCAGTAGAACAACTCCTCAAACTATCCTCCTTCAATGTGGGGGATTTCGTGGTAAAGGAATTTATGGGAACGGACGATGGTAGTGGAAGCTATAAAGGAAAAGAAAAAGAAAAAGATAGCTACGCCACGTGCAAGAGGTGCAAGCAGACCTGCAGTCCATCATCCAACACCCCTAATTCATGCTACTACCGTCCTTCTTTCTTTGTTTGTCATCACCACAACGATCAGAAAAGGTACGATTCCAACAAAAGTGCGAGGATATATGTAGTGCTGTTGCACTATAACTGCAACAGATTGCCCAAATGTGTTGTACCCTTACAAAAGAACATAAGATCAGGATTGAGGAGCAGTCTATAAGCCATAGAACAAAGAAAACTAACTTCATTCTACTACACTGAAAACCATTATCATGAATGTAAAATGTTTTGAAAACAAGTCATTTTATCTCAGCCAAATCCTGAGCCACTGACATAAGAAAACTGCAAGTTAGCTCATTTAAGTATAAAACCAAGAAAAAGTAAAGGAAAAACTGACAGCATGAGTTGTTCTTTTCAGTTCTTACAAAGGAACCCTTTTTTTCACTCCATAAATTAACCATTAAGCACATAATTATAACTGGAAATTATCTTGCATAACCTATCATTTTGAATGTATACCAGATTTCATTTTACATATTTATTAAAAGCAAAAATGGGCTAAATTAGTCAGAAAAAAACTTGAAAATTATTTCTTTAACCGGAAATATACGTGTCTCTTTCTCGGGGGATTTAAATAAGTAGTTAGTGTCCACTGCAAGGACATTAGATCAATTAAAACAACCGAGATTAGATATTGGATGAGAAAAAGGTCAACTCCAAAACTCATTGCATGCAGGTAAATGTTTTCTGTGTGTAATTCAACCCCATGCTAATACATTTTGAAAAATCGAGAGACAATGACCCACCTTGCACTATGAATAAATTCATTCCCTGTATTGGACCCAAGAAAAAAGAAACACATGGCACGTTCATATCAATTAATAGGTGCAGAATCAATATTCCATATCCTATACCCCAAATACACAACTATTCCACATCCTGTATGGTGAAATGCAACACTTACAGTAAGATGACACAGTATAGAAATGTAGCTGACATTTTTTACTTGAAATTTTCCATCACAGAAGTGTTTAGAGGGAACTCACATTGTTTCAAGGATGACCAAGCAGCCAGGGCAGCATTCTTCTCAGCTTGCTTTTTGTTCTTGGCCGATTCCCCCGTGAATGTAATTCCTGCCAATTCCACTGTTCCTGTAAAGACTGGTAGGTGCCCCAAGCCAGACCTGAAAGTTGTGTAATAGGGTAAAGGTGCTCCAACTCTTTGTGCAATCTCTTGTAGGAGGTTCTTATAAACTCCAGTTTCATCCTAAACATGGGTTCATCCAATTAAGAATGCACACAAAAAGAAAGAACAGTTTTGAATAATCAATCAAAAGCCATCATCCCAAAACAACAAATGTCTATAATTATTTCATATTCTTAGGTGAACCTTCCAACAACATGATGATCAGAATAAGACTTGAGAGGAGAATAAACAAATTACCTATAGCAGGCAGGAATAGTTTAGACATAAAAGACAAAAGAGGACCACTAATTTAGATAGGCATGGCAAGAAGATGCAAAAGTTGCACTAATAAAATCTCAAAAGGAAAGTAACCAAAAAATCACACAAACATTTTCTATATCAAAGAGCTCAAAGAAAGTAAATTCTGGAACTGTATTATAGTTAAAAAAAATGCAACTTAGTTTCTCATTATCCAACACAAGATTGGTGGTTGTTCAATAGCTCAAAGCAAACAGCACTGCTGATTGATTTCAAGGAGATGTATTTGGCCATGGTTCAACCAATTACAAAGTCACCAACTAAAAATCATTCAAAATTCAAAAAAAAAAAAAAAATCAAAAGAAACCCATTTCAGCCATAAACCATCCCTGAATGTAGCGCATCTGGCTTTGGTTCACATATTCAACCCAATCTTGCCACCATTTGTTGGCATTCATTAAAAAATGGAAATAAAAAGTAGCATTTTAAAATCATGCTCATCCAAAATATATGCAATAAGGAATAGAGGTATTCAAATCAACTGACCAAGCAACATGCATATTTTCTAGGGTGAATAGAAACAACAAACAAAAAGACAATCTTTCAAAGCAAAATGTTCAATCCACCAAAAAATAATAATAATTAAAAAATTATAAAAACTTCCATGGGGAAAAAGGCATAGGAGAAGAGAGGAAGAGCCTTAAATTCTTCGAAGGTGAGCTTGGGAATCACTTGCGAATCACCACCACTATCAATACCATATGTATTTTTTGGAAAAAAAAGGCCTACAACCACCAGAAAATATAAGACTTATGAGAAAATTATTAACACTAAAGTCCTATATGATGTGAAAGACATCATGCTAATTAGGCAAAATATAAAGGAAAATGAGTTGAAAATAATTCATTTACACTTATGGTTCTAGTTTCAATACAAATGATCTAAGAAAGTCTTATATCGAAGTAGAAAATCCATTTGTTCAAGAAAAGAAAGAAGAAAAGAAAGCTGATGCAGGAGGGGAAAAAAAGGAAAAAGTTTCAAGAGTGCAAACTCAGCTGTTGGGAAGTTAGTAAACCTACTCTGCACCCATTTAAACCATATTGCTCTGTGATTTTATCAAAACTAATCTCAAACAATGAAATCAAAATCACATTGAGGAAAAGCTCGTGAGCAATTGCCACAAAACAATTCTTCCATAGAGAAATTCTTCCCTAGAGTAGTAGATGACAGTGCCTCCATACAGATTTTTTTTACATTACACTACTTTTATTAGATGAGTGATTTTTTACTGAAACTTAACATTGACTCATACAGATGATAATAACTAAATTTAAACTTCAAGCACAATGGAATCTAAAATGTCAGCATGTGTCTATGAGCCTTGATTGCCTAAATGTTTAAATTTATAGTGTTTAGGATATCCAAATGGCTGCCTGAATTCTAAGATTGCAGCCTACATTAAAACTTCAATAATTTTGGTGCAAAACAATCAGAATATCTTCCACTTCCAATATTCTTATTCTTAACCTCCTCCAACACCACTGCTAGCACCACCACATCATCAATTGCAGGATTCTCCAGCAAGTCAATCTAATGAACATTCAAAAAACAAACGCAATCATGAACAATTTTAAAAAAAAAAAAAAACTCAGTCTTTACATGGTCCAATAAATACGAACATTCAAAATGATTGGGAAAAAAAAAATAATTCAATAAACTTGATTGAGGACAACATTGGTATCCACAATAATAATTTTGGACGTCGTACAACTTAAGCGAGCACCAGAAACATCACAGGCATTGCAAAACGGAGCTCCGCAGTATATATCATCTCTCAAATAGTGTTCCCTAACAACCTGCAAACAAACCAATTTATCAAAGTTTTATCTTCAACTTAAACCCTAGTTTTCGAGCATCAGAAGAACAAATATATATATATTTAAAAAATCTGAAGATTAAGGTCGCGGCTAGACTTTTCGGATTCCGCCTTGCTTTGTTTTCCGCATGAACGTCTTGTTCTGCAGCATGATTCGAAACTCAATAAGCGCTGAGGGTTTTGGGGAAGTGAGGTTTATCAATGGCTACCGCAACTTTGGGTCTTGTTTATTTCTGCAGTAGCTTTCACCACGCAAAGCAATGGTTTTTACCGTTAAACTCTTGACATCTGTTTATGGAACCGGGTCGGGCATGATGAGTCCGTAAATATAGGTCGCCGGAACGGATTCCGTTCCGGTATTGACGGACCGAAGATGCTTTGTGCGGCCTACTGACGGCGGAGGCGGTGCTGGAGGGACCACCGGTGCTGTCGAAGGTGGTGGTGCTGTGAGATCTGAGACAGCGAACAAAACCCTTGAACCTCAGATGGAATGAAGAGGAGGAAAGAGAAGAGGAAGAAAGACTGGGTTTTTGGAATAGCAAAAGGTAGAGGAACGGAAGTGATATATCAATAGATCTATTTATGAGTTGCCATATGTCGTTATCATATAAAGCCAAGTGTCGTAATAGGAGGATTCTTCTTCAGCTTTTATATATATATAGATTTTTTGTGTGTAAATGAATGTGTGCTTAACTGTGAAGATTTGACTATGCAATCGTTAGATTATTGGTATTAATCTCCACCCACCAGCAACTCTATTCACACTTCCTCAAGAAAAATCTGACCAAGTAATTTCAGCTAGAATTGTGTAATGCTAAACAATTCGTAGCTGTTTCAACTCATTAAAAATTTAAAAAAAAAAGAAAAACAAGGTAAATTCTCCATTCAACTTTCCATATCAGGAATCCATGTCATGAAATATTTATGGCATATTACCAACCAAATCTTGATCAACAAAATACCCGGATTATTAATCCAAAAATTCTAAAATCTTTTTTAGTAATTCCAGAAGTTCAGTTAATGTACCAACAAAAGTTATAACTCGTGGTCCAATAGCTGGAAGTCGTCGTCAGTGTTTGATATCAAAGTAACTGCATTTTGGCTCCCATCTAGTGATGGAAATTTTTCTTCGTATTCTGCGTGGAGTGCTTTTTTGGCAAAGCAGACAGTAGTGTAATGTTGTCTGAGACACAAAGGGTTAATGTCCAGCCACAGGTAAAATTGTTTATGTGGAAGTTGTTGAATTCCTTTTTACCTCTGGACTGTAACTTGAGAAATATAGGTTTTCTCCAGCATCTAGATGTCAGTTTTGCCATATGCATGAAGAAACCTTTCATCAAGTTTTTGTCCTGTTCTTTTTCGATTGCTGTTTGAAAAAGTTGGCACAAAGAGGGATGGTTTGTAGAACTTTGCTCTACCCTATTTCAGACGGTTTTGGTGGAACTTGCATCATAAGGTTAATTTGTGAGGAGGGAACGCTGATTTTTATGGGTTTTTGCTGGGTTGTTTGGAAGGGTATGAATGCATGTAAATATGATGAGCATGTGCATACAACAGATTCTCTTTTGGTTTTGCATTCAGAATTTGTTAGAACTTCCTGCTCATATTTTGCATAAGTCTATCAAGACTTTTAGTGCAAAGCCTGTTGCTGTTTCCTGGAGGCGTCACCCTACTGGTTAGATTGTATTGAATGTGGATGGGAATATGTTGAAGAACGGAACTGTCTCAGGCCTTGGTGGTGTTATAAGGAAAGGTGATGGTAGTTTTCTTTTTGGTTTTCTCATGTAATTGAAGCACTTCCTGATTCTTTCTTAGTAGAGTTACGAGGTGTTCTTTTTTCCCTTCAGCGTTGTTAATCATTTGGTTTGAAAGATGTTATAGTTCAGTCAGATACTCAGCAAGTAGTCTATTAATGTTATAGTTCAGTCAGACGCTCAGTTAGACCCTTATCCCTTCGTATCTCAAACGTAATTTAATAGTACTAAAATTTAAATTTTGTGAATGACATCTTCTCTGACTGAAGCTGTTTTCATGGTGGCTCTCCAGCCAGATTCCGGTTGAGGGAGGCGCTCTTTTGCATCTCTTTTTACTGATAACACGTCTTCGGTCTCTATTAAGGCCGTCTCCCTTTACAAGGTGATCTGGCTCTCATATTCTCTAAGGAGGAGATAGATCGGCTTTCCCTTCCATTCAAATATGCCTTGATTGGCAAATTCCCCCGAGAGCGTCCCCCGTTGGACAAACTTCACAAGGAGATTCCCACCTTTGGGCTCAAAGGGGATGTGCAGATCGGTGTTTTGGACTACAATCATGTTCTTTGGAAGCCTTCGCTGGAAGAGGACTATATCGGGCTTTGTTTTAAACAGCAATGGTACTTGTCAGGAGGACTACTTTTCGTATAACTGAAGATCCTTCTGTTGTCCCAGTCTGGATCTCGCTGGAAAATCTTCGGGTTCATTTTTTCTGCATGACCATATTGTTCTCGATTGCATCTATTATTGGTAATCCTTTAAAGCTTGATGATGCAACTACTACATTCTCTAGACCAAGTGTGGCTTGTAGATGCATGTGTTGAGGTAGATTTGCTCAAGCCCAGGCCAAATAGGATCTGGCTGGGTTCTGAGGGTGATGGGTTCTTTCAACAGATTCTTTAAGAGAATCTGCCTGTATTCTGTCAGCACTGTCGCAGGTTAGGCCATGCTTGTGCAAATCCAAGCAAGGTCTCCTCTGATTTGAGGCCAGAACATCGGGATAGCAAGCCTAAAAAGATCCTTCAATGCGGGACGCCAAAAAAAGACTTAACAGTGGACGTTCTACTTTAGTGACGGATCTTCCGAATGAAGGGTTGGAAAACCCTAGTTCATGTCCTATTCCCCCCTTGGAACCTATTTCTAAAATGGAGAAGGAGGGAGCTGTGAATGTTGCTGATGCTGCAGGTTCTGGCGTTGATGATGTTGCTGTTATTTAGCATTGTGATTTGAATGGCAATGATGTTCACACTAAAGTTCCAGTAGTTTCATCCCCTTCTGATCATGTTGCTTCGCCTGAGTCTCCATCTAGGAATTTGATTCAGGTTCTGGATTCAACCAGGGTTGTTTTTCGATCTTCTGGTAGGATGTCCTAGCTTTGCAGACTGAGACTGTTGCTACAGGTGCAACATCTCCAAATGCATCGATGCCTTTAAGGGGTCATAATCTAGAATTTGACATTAAAACTCCGTTACTGACGGCTTTGGTGACTATGTCCGTGAACGTTGAGGCACTTACTGCAGTGTCCAGCTAAGCGCCTATGGTTCCCTCACAGATGCCAATGGGATTTTCTGGGTCTACCTGCACGGATGCACACTCTGGCCAGATTGCTTTGATATCATGCTCTGCAAAGACTCTTAGGTGATGTTAGTGCTGCTGATCAATTGCAATCGGTTTCTGCAGAAAGGCTGTTGATTTCTAATTCTTCATCTATGGCACGCCATGATTCTGCCGCTGATGCAGCTTATATTCATACTCCGCTGCACTGTGATTTGAGTAAATGTCAACAAGGGCATCTGCCGGCTGCTGCTGTTGTAGATGAGCAGCTGGACTCTACTATTGCTACTGGACAGAATGAAACTTAGTATAAGTGTATGTGATAATGTTGTGCAAAGGGAAGAGCAGACGTCCATCCAATTGGCAAACCTGTCTTTAGAGGATGCACAGCTCTCAACTTATATCCAAATTATAAGAAATGTTCAACAAGATTCTGATTGCCAGGTTATTTCACACAGTGAACTTGATGGCTCTTTGGTCAACTTATCAAAGGATGACATATGCATTAGGCCCCAAATGCTGCAGGCTAAGATTCTTGCATCCAGGGTAAAGTACAAAATCCTCTGCTTCGTGTTTGCAGTGGCTATTGTTCAAAATCCTCTACTTCTAAAATATGGCTACGTTTGACCTGAATGAGGTACAGGAACAAGCAAAGCAATCACGTAAGGATAAAGCTCAAATGACTCAAATGCCTATTTCGGATTTGTTTATATATTTAGTTGAGTATGTAGCTGATTATTATGATGGAGATGATTTCATCCCAGTTTGATCCAAGAAAGGAAAATGGAGTCAAGTAAAATCTGTTTCAACTCATCATACTGTTACAAGACAAAATGTAAGGGATTTTTGTGTTAGAAGATTTTAATTTATTTTACATCCCTGAATTTATGTCTTTTATTTTAATAAAATTTCTTCACCCTTTTGGTGTGGTTAAAAAAAAAAAGTTTGAATGCTAAACTCAAAGGGGTTTTCTTGGAAGGGATGTTAAGTGATTCGCCAGTTATATCGTCTTGTTTCTCTCTTTGACAAAGTAGTTTTTGAACATATCCTTCACCAAGGGAATTTGGCAACAGATGCTTTGGCAAGGACGGCTTCTTCACAATATATTGCTTCTTCATTTTCAGTTTTTAGTTCTTTACCTATTTACACTCAAACTTTGTGTGTTCTAGATGCTCAAATGGTCCCTGTTTTAAGGGATAAGGTTTTTATTTTGATAAGGGCCAGTCTAGGGCAGCCTCTGATCACGTATATTTTTATCTCAAATCAATAGACGTCTCCCTAAGTCCTACCATCTCAGGCGGCTTTGACTAAAAGAAAAAGAAAATTGTAACACCCCCTACTAAGTGGCCTAAATGACTAGGGAATGTCGCCCCGTCCTCTCAAACAAGGGGTCTTTAAAACAAAGGTAGAAAAGAAAGCAATAAAGTACAACTAACATTAACTTCAAAGAAGAAATTGAATTACTATCTAAGTAAATCCCAATACAGACTCACAAGGATAAAACTCTGCAGGCCTAAAGAAATCCTTATACATCATCACTAGAGTATTGGTAGAAGAGCATCGAAACCTAATATATTACAAAATTATCTTTAGCACTTGGTCCTAATAAACATACACTACCCTAAATAATCTCAGAAAGTCCGTAGTGTGTGAAAGTGACAGTTATGAAATTAATGACATGATGCATGCATATGAAATAAATCGAACGGATGTAATCATTAGAAAATTTGCATTTGTCCATCTCAAATCCTTTATCAAATTTTTGGAGAGAAAACCACAAGTACAATTAATTATGAAATGTATATAAGAATTTTGTTAGGCAATCAATTCAAGTCAAAATTCCTGGAACAAAAATTCATTTCAGCAAAAGTCTTGAATCTGTCATCAACCAACCATATCACGTATCGAGACTGTAGATCATTGATACCATACAAACATGACCACGGCATACATAATGCTGAAAAATCACATGTAGGCGATCAACCTATAGAGAGAATGCTCCTCCTTTTTCTCTCTCACACATTTGCTTCAATCTCGGATGTTCCACGTCCGTCTGTCAGAGTTCTCAAAACTCCGCTACTAGCTAAGGACTCAGCTAAACTACTAGAACTGACACCCCATTCAGGAATGACAGTTTTCCAATGATGGCCTATCAATCGAAAATCTCTCCTAGTCTAATGAAAGCTAGCTCAATAGCTTCGCCCCTTGAGTACTCAAGTCTTCAACTAAGCGATTCAAGAAATTCTCATTCCAATTTGGAATATACAATTTCATTATCATAACATTGTTCCAGTCCCCAAAACCATATTTGGTTTAAAATTCAACCCAACCTAAAGCCACAATCGTACATTCTCTCCAAAATATTTCCAAAATAGAAATCATGTCATCCGTTCTATCCAAATTTGCTTAAGGCACAAATAAATCAAATCAATTCATATCTTGCCTCAAAAGTGATATTGTTAGGAGCCAAAATATCATGCTATGATTTTCGCAATTATATGCATGAAGGAAAATTTGCCATTATAGATATAAACATTGATGCATGGCTCCTAATCATATCATAACATTCATAAGAAGATTCCCAAAATTTATTATGCATACTTTTTCCCAGTGGATGTCGTAAAGTTCTAGGAGTGATACCAAGTGCCATAAAATAAAACTCATAAGTGAAATCATATCATGTGCTTCTTGTGATATAAACATGTATACAAGATCATATGAACTTTCCATAAAATTATTTTGCATAAACTAGCAATGAGATTCAAGGACTTACCGTATCCAAAAGCTTAGCAGAAGAAATCTTTTTAAAATTTTCAAGCCTTCCTTCCTCCCAAATCTGGCTCCAAATCTAATATAAATTATACAGGAATTAATCTCTTGATCACAAGTCCTTAGAGATAAAACCACATAAATCCCCAAGGAAAAATAGGTTATGCTCCAAGTAATTTCTTCTATCTTCTAATGCTAATCAGAATTGCCTATTCTAATCTTATTAATCCAAAACCCTTAATCAAACAATCAATCTGCATAGGTTAGGATAGAAGGAATCCCATCAAATTAAAAACAACAAATAATTTAAACGATGAATAAATAGCTAGATTGATAAATAAATAAATCAATCTATCAATGAAAAAATAAATAAATAATAAATAAGTAAGTAGACAAATGAATATATAATAAATAAGTAGATAAATAAATAGATAATAAGTAAATAAATAAATAGTTAATTAAATAAATAACTTAATAAATAGGTAAATAAATAGGATCACATATAAATATATAATTAACTTGCTAAATAGAAAAGCAATTATCTTTAGGACTTTGTACTTAACGATTTTCAAAATAGAATAATTATTTAAGCATAAAAATCATAAGAGCTATTTTTCCAGAAAGTCAAATATTCCATAAATTTTATGTAAATTCATTTCAATCTAGCTCTTACCTCAAGCCCTTGATGAATTGGCGAGTCCAATTTTTTTCTGTGTCCAGTACTGCGATAATTAACTAAACTGCGCTGCGTATTGCGCCACTAACATGTTGCCTTGCTTTAGGTTCTAAAATTCGTCTTCTCTTTTCTCAATGACCCATTGTGGGATGAACTCTGTTCGAAAGACTTCCAAGAAGTGGTCCTACCTCCATTCCTGATCGGTTTGCTCCCAAACTTCTTGGATCTGCATCCACCAATCTCGAGCCGGTCCTTTTAAACGAAAGGCTACAAATCTCGCCATCCTTTCCTCTGTGTATTGCAAAGTGCGGGAGATGTCTTCCATTTATTCAATCCACATTTCATCTTTCAGTTCTTGTTTGGCCTCTCCAAAATATAGCAGTGGTTGAAACTTAAGAAACCTCTCAAGTGCCTCATCGTCGCCTCATGGGGCCCTTCGCTCAGTCAAATTCTGCAGTACTTCAGTCATCCTACCAAAGGCTTAAGCAACAGTGACCTCTTCGGGTACCTCGTCCTTGGGAGCGTCATTTTCATATTCCACGTCTTCAGCTCTTGGTCCCTCATTTTGTTAGTCTAATGGGGGATTTGGAGTAGGGCTATCATCATGGGGTGGTGGTCCTCTAGCCGCGTCATCCATGAGATGAACCATAAGTCTTCATCGTGGCGGCAAACGGTGATATTAGCTGGTTGTGCAAGAATTTTATATTGCTAAAGGCAGTGCATGCATGATATGATGTGTGCGGAAAGCATTAAAGTGCAATAAATAAATAAGCATAGAACCCATTTCCAATTCATAAATGACCAACATCAAGTATGTGGTCATGCATCCCAAATGTAATCTAAAAGAGTATTGCTGATTAAATCATCTATACAAATATGAGCCCATAACAAGCAATTTTCCTTACTACCCAATTTAGCAATTAAGCACATAGATTAGGAATAAAAAATAAGTTAGTTTCCTATTTCTAACTTCCTCTCAGTCAGTAGTCTAGTATTCTTTTGAATCACTAGCAGCAGTGTCCTCCTTAGCCTCAGAGTCCTCATCAACCCAAGCTCTCTTTGCGGGCCTACTCCCCTCGGAGTCTTCTTCAATCTCTTCTTTGGGCTTCTCATACTCCATCTCTCCAGGTCCCTTACTCCCAGATGCTGGGAGTTCCTCAGCTACCTCTATCTCAAGTGGAACAGCTATCTCTTCCTCACTCTTGGAAGATACTTCAATAATCTCAATCACGTCATTTTCTTTAGATTCTGAAGCAAAGAAATCTGAAATGTCTGGGTCTACAACCTCTGGTGGTGGTGGTTGCCAACGGTATGGGTTCATCGTCTTATGGGCGGTATGCATCATCTTTGCCATCCTAATAATGATCATTCGCTTAGTCCCAAAAGATTTTACAAAATAAATCACTGAATAAATCATGTCTAATCTAAACTTTAAAAATATCCGTTTAGGATCCTTAATAAAAATGGTCCAAACTTATACTAATCTGGACTAATCCTAACTCTTTTGAGGCCTTAATCCAATCCTAAGTTTCTAAGTCATTCCTAGGCATAATCTAATCCTAGTCTCTGATAGCAATTGTAACACCCCCTACTAAGTGGCCTAAATGACCAGGGAATGTCGCCCTGTCCTCTTAGACAAAGAGTCTTTATAACAAAGGAAGAAAAGAAAGCAACAAGGTATAACTAATATTAACTTCAAAGCGGAAATCGAATTACTGTCTAAGTAAATCCCAATATAGACTCACAAGAATAAAACAATGTAAGCCAAAAGAAATCTTTATACATCATCACTAGAGTATTGGTAGAAGAGTATCAAAACCTAATCTATTATAAAATGATCTTTAGCACTTGGTCTTGATAAACATACACTACCCTGAAATTTGTGGTTAGAAATGTCGTGTGAGATTATAAATAATCTCAGTAAATTCGCAGTGTGTGAAATTGACATGTACGAAATCAATGACATGATGCATGCATATGAAATAAATCGAACTGATGTAATCATCAGAAAATTTGCATTTGTCCATCTCAAATCCTTTATCAAATTTTTGGAGAGAAAACCACAAGTACGATTAATTATGAAATGTATATAAGAATTTTGTCAAGTAATCAATTCAAGTCAAAATTCCTGGAACAAAAATTCATTTCTACAAAAGTCTTGAATCCATACCACACAAACATGACCACGACATACATATTGCCAAAAAATCACATATAAGTGATCAACCTATAGAGAGAATACTCCTCCTCCTTCTTCTCTCTCACACATTTGCCTTAGGTTCGGATGTCCCACGTTTATCCGTCAGAGTTCTCAAAACTCTACTGCTAGCTAAGGACCCGACTAAACTACTGGAACTGACGCCCCGTTTGGAAAGGACAGTTTCTCAAAAATGGCCAATCAACCATGAAAAACCTTAGGGGGGGGGGGGTGAATAAGGTTTTTGACAAGCAAAAATAACTTTTTTCGATTGTCTAAAATGCTGAACAAGAATGATCACCAAGATACTTGGATTGACTTTATAGATGCATAGAAAGCTATCCAAGTACTCATAGATGTATATTCAGATTTAGATAGTGAAAGATCATAAAAACAAAATGCATGAACCACTAAAATAAAATGAGACAAGAGATGTATAGTGGTTCGATCAATAATGATCTACATCCACTACCTTAAGCCCCATACTTAAGGATTTTCAACCATATTTCATTAACATCACTTAATGAAACAGCCATATACAAGAGAGGATCACCACACTAGGTTTTAAACAACCTCTCAAACACATCAAGGCTCACCCCTATGGGTTTTACACCACAACCTTGAACATACACACAACAAGGCTTACCCCCATGGGTTTTACACCACAACCTTGAACATACACGCAACAAGGCTCACCCTTATGGGTTTTACACCACAACCTTGAACTTACAAACAAAAAGGATCACCCCTATGGGGTTTTACCACACAACCTTGCACTCACAAACAGAGAATATAAAAATCAATAGAACAGAGATAAGCTCACTTACTTGAGCAGATATTCTCTCGGATACAAGCCACAAAATACTTTTATCTTTTATACACAATCAACTCACTTTGAAGCTTAAGATAAAAGGAGATTTTTGAAAATATTGAGCAATAGTGTTTCTAAGATGAATGTTTCAAAAATCTTACTTGTAATCTTGTTTTAAGGGCTATTTATAGAGCCAAAAAGTGGAGTGCCAACGGTCATAAAAAAAAATGGCGATAAATTTTTCTGTTTAAACTCATCCGAGTTTTGGACTCAGGTTTTGGACAAAGATGCATCCAAAAGTTAAATCCAAAATGGTACATCCGTGACAAAAAATTTTCAACCCGTTTTACAGGATTTTGGATGAACTTTTTGGATTCAAACTGTACCATCCAAAATTCTGCGAATTTTAAAAACTTTGAAAATCATCTCCTTTCAAGCTTCAAGGTAAAGTCAAATGAATCAAAAGATAAGAGGATATATGAAATAATAAATATACCTTAATGAACACTTCCTAGTCTAATATTCTTCATAAAAAGTCTTCTTGATGTATAACTCCTTATACTTGATTTTCCATTTGATCTTCCATTCTTGAAATCAGTGATGAAGGAGTCGCCAACAATTCTTATCTGAAGACTTTAGAAGAACAAAGGTCAATCATATCCTATCACAATAAATTGACATGTTAGTCCATATCCATGTTTATCATAAATCAAAACATAAAAGAAAGCCATCAGGGCTAACAATCTCCCCCTTTTTGAGTGATGACAAACATGACACATTTGATATACAGATAGAAATAACATGATGAGAAAAAAGTGCAAATAATTGTAACAAGTCTCATAGAGATCTTATAAGTAAACATATTTCAATAATCTTAAGGCATGTAATATCTCTATATAAATATTCAGAATAGTTTGATAGAGATAAAATGCTAAAATGCTCCCCCTAAATATATGCTTATGTGAAAATTTCGAACATAAGAGGAAATAGAAGAAGTAGCGATTTATTCATCCAGAAAGTGTATCCAAAATAGTTTTGGATGAATGTGTGTTTTCAGAATTTTTTTTTGATGGGCTTTTGGATGTCCAAAACATTTTTCAAAAACTGCTTATAAGAGTATTTGTTTTGGAAATGAAGTTTCTGAGTCTAAAACTCCCCCTGAGTCAATGCACCATAAAAATTTATCACAGAATTTTGTTTGAAAGATCCAATCATCATTCAGAATTCTATGTGCATAACTGTTCATGCCAGAACTAATTTATGCTGCTCATAACAGTTTATGCAATTTTCATGAAATTTTGTAACTGTTCAACAACAGTTTCAGTTTCAGAACAGTTTCAGCAGTTACTTCGCATGTAAAAAATAAAAAAAAAAAACTCTACATTAACAGTTCAAATTCAATTCATCAGTTTCATATCAGATTATTATGCAGAACCCATAACATTTTCAGACTAGCATATTTCCTTCTTCCTGGTGAATGCCAACAGCATTATGTCGACAGTCATGCAGACAATAATATTTTCTCAGATCAACATTCAACATTTTCACAACAGTATTTTCACAGACTATCATTCAACATTTTCACAGCAAAATTTTCACAGATTAGCATTTAATATTTTCACAGCAGATTATAAAATTTTCGGACCAACATATGTAGACAACATTGTCTTCAGATCAACATGTTTCATTCTCCCCTTGTCATAGATCATCAGACAATCCCATAATATTCTTACTACCTCAATAATATAACATTTCATAATATTTCCATTTCTCCCCATAGATCATCAGACAATCTTCAAATTTTCCCCATAATTCTTACTGCATAAGCCAATATCATAACAGTCTACGACATTCCTATTTCTCCCCCTTTGTCATCAATCAAAAAGAGGCATAGCAAACAGAGAAATAAGCAACAATTAGTAGATAGATAATTAAGCTTAAAAACAAACATCAGTAATTATCCAAAGACAGGAATATAAATGGCGGAAAATAAATTGTTCATCATCCCAGTTGCGATCCCAGAAAACAGTTTATCCAATATTGATTGTCTCAGATTTTGCTCCAGCACCTTTCTTGGAAAACTAACCAGCAATCCTGCTGGATTTTCACTTCACAACTACATGTTTCTGCCTTTTTCCTTTGGGTTTGGGAGAAGGAGGAAGAGTTTCTATTTTCTGAACGGGAGAAGGTGGAAGAGATGGTTCAGGAGAAGGTTCAGGAGAGGAATCCTTTTTGTCCACAGGCAGTTTAGATTTATCTTCAACTTTATCATGTTCAGAAGTTTTAGCAGATTGCTCAATGACAGATAGTCTGTTTCCTAACAGTTTGATTTCTGAGTTAAAAGATTCCAACTTCTCTACAAAAGAACTGATTGCACTCAAAATATTCTCAGATAGATCAAAGTCCGGAACAATTCCTTCCTCATCAATCTTTCTTTTGGTTCCTGACTTTCCTTCTTCCTTGATCTTTATCAAGTTTTCCTTCTCTTTTCCAGTAGATTCTCTCAACAATTTCCATGAATTTCCTTCCCTAACATATCCCATTTTTTCAAAAGAGTCATAGCTGTAGACATTTATTTTTGAGGGATCACATGGAATAGAATTTAAATCAACTTTAAAAAACTGAAAGACTTTTGTCAACAGATTGCATAAAGGAAGAGCTTTGCTTGAGGTGTTACGAGATTGCAACATAAGCTTGGTGGCTAAAAAACCAAAATTTATCTGCCTCTGTTCAACCAACCCAAGCATTACCACCATTTGCAGAATACTGATAAAAGTTTTATGACCAGAACTGGGAACAATCATGGTTGATACCATGTGGTGCAAGATTCTACCCGTCCCATTCAGCCATTTTGAATTTCTATTTCTAGAACTTTCAAAGCTTTTCCCTCCAGTGAACAGTTTTTCAAAATTTTTCAGATAAAAAATTTCTTTCCCCTCAGGAAATTTATTCATCTCAAAGTACTGAAGGCCGACATCTTTAACATCACAAATTCTGTTAAACAGCCTATGATCAAATTCTATTTCTCTGCCCTTAACTCTGGATACATACCATCTAATCATAAAGCCTCCCTCACTTTCTTTCAACTTTCCTTTTCTCAAATTAGCGTAGAATTCCCAAACCAGAGGAGTATATATTTTCTCATCGACTGACAACAAACTTCCCCACCCAATGTGATCAAATATGTCCAGAATATTAGACAGATTTAAGAAGGCAGAATGATTAACCCGATAGCCAGAGATCACAGTTCTGTTTCTTGAAACCCAATCATTGTACTCGGATTCGCATTTAGAGTCAAGAAATCGGGGTACCTGGTTTGAAGAACTTGGTTGTTCGGAAGATGATTCAGACGAATCATAGTGAATAGCCGAGAAGTGAGGCTATGGAGAGGCTTTTTTGGCTTTGCCTTTTGAACCCAAAACCTTTTTCTGTTTCATCTGAGTGGGTTTTTGTTCCTTTTTCGATTTTGGAATAGAAGATTTAGTTTTTGCCATTGAAAGATTCAAGCTTTTTCAAGGCTTTTTGGGTTTTCAAAGAGAAAGAACACGGAGAAGTTATTTTGGAGGAATGACGGTTTCAAGAGTTTCGAGAAAGAGAAAATCAGATAGCCTTGAATGTCTAGAAGAATGAGAGAACAAAATGCCTTGGAAACATAAGTGTTTCTGAGATGTTTTGAAAAACGCACAAACCAATTTTTTAAAACTCGGAATTTGGAATAAAGGAATATTAACCATTGATTTTGGAACAAGACAAGATCCGAAATCAATGTCCAAAAGAGTGTTTCCCTGAAATGCATTTTGGATGTAGAAATTGGATTCCAGCAAAGATATTTTGGATGTAGAGTTGTGTTTCCAAAATCCTTTTCTTCACAATTCCTGCACAAGAAGACCTTACACAAAAAGATTAGTTATCAAATTCTTGTAATGCCCAAACCTCTTCTCAAATTGTTGAACCTGTCTTCAGCTAGAGGTTTAGTAAAGATATCTGCAAGTTATTTATCCGTTGAGATATATTCAACACACACATCTCATTTGAGTACGTGATCTCAGATGAAGTGATGTTTAACTTCAATGTACTTTGTTCTCGAATGCTGCACTGGGTTTTTTTGTTAGATTGAGAGCACTTGTATTATCACACATTATAGGTACACAATTAAAATTTAAATTGAAATCTTGCAGAGTATTCTTCATCCATAAGATTTGAGCACAACAACTTCCTGCTGCAATATATTCAGCCTTAGTGGTGGATAATGAAATGCAGGCTTATTTTTTACTGTGCCATGATACCAGTAAGTGTCCAAGAAATTGACAATGGCCACTAGTACTTTTTATTTCAGCTTTACACCCTGCATAATCTGCATCAGTATATCCTATAAGATCAAAGGTGTTAGTACGTGGATACCATAATCCATAATCATACGTCCCAATAAGATATCGAAGTATGCGTTTGACTGCACTCAAATGAGATTCCTTCGGACGAGATTGAAATCGAGCACAAAGACATACTGAGAACATGATATCTGGTCGACTAGCAGTAAAATATAGTAGACTTCCAATCATACCTCTATATTTTTGTTCATCTACCTTCTTACCCTTTTCATCTTGGTCAAGCTTTATGTATGTACTCATGGGTGTGCTGATTTCTTTTGCTTCATTCATTCCAAACCTTTTGAGCAACTCTTTGGCATACTTTGCTTGGTTAATGAAGATTCCATCTTTAGTTTGTTTAATTTGCAGTCCGAGAAAGAAGTTCAATTCTCCCATCATACTCATTTCAAATTCTTGCTGCATAGTCTTAGCAAACATCTTGCATAAAGAGTCATTAGTAGCGCAAAAAATAATAGCATCAACATAGATTTGGAAAATTAGTAAATCACCAGGGTAATTAGATTTGATGAACAATGTATTAGCAATTAAGCCTCTAGAAAATCCTTTTGAGATTAGAAAACTACTAAGCCTTTCATACCAAGCTCTAGGAGCTTGCTTCAATCCATAAAGAGCTTTAGATAATTTGAAAACATGATTTGGAAAGAGCTCATGAGAAAAATCAGGTGGCTGCTCAACGTACACTTCTTCTTCAATAAAGCCATTTAGGAAAGCACTTTTGACATCCATTTGATAGAGCATAAAATTTTTAAATAACGCAAAGGCAAGTAACATTCGAATAGATTCTAGTCTAGCAACAGGTGCAAATGTTTCATCATAGTCAATGCCTTCCTCTTGATTAAATCCTTGAGCTACTAATCTAGCTTTGTTTCTAATTACATCCCCATTTTCATCAAGTTTATTTCTAAAAACCCATTTTGTTCTAATAACATGATGATCATGCGGTCTAGGAACAAGTTTCCAAACCTGATTTCTTTCAAATTGATTCAACTCTTCTTGCATGGCGATAATCCAAAATTCATCATGTAATGCAATATCAATGCAGTTAGGTTCAATATTTGAAAGAAGAGCAAAGTTGTCGATAAAATACCGTCGAGTTTTAACTCATTGGTTTGGATCTCCAATGATTTGCTTCTTTGGATGGCTTGATTTGTATTTCTAATCTTTCGGCAATTGATGATTTGCAGAATCTTCAATTTGATGTTTTTCTTGTTCATTCTGTAATTCTTCAATTTCCTTCTCTTTTGCATGAGTATCTAATGATGAAGCATTTACCTGATCTAACTTAACTTCATTTGAATTACCTACATCGTCGTCATCTCTTTTTGAAGTATAAATGTTAGATTCATCAAATACAACATGCACAGATTCTTCCACACAAAGAGTTCTTTTATTGTATACTTTATAAGCTTTTTTGTTGGAAGAATATCCAAGAAATATAGCCTCATCGGACTTGCTATCAAATTTTCCAAGATTATCTCTTATATTTAGAACAAAACATTTGCATCCAAAAACTTTAAAATAAGATATAGAAGGAGTTTTGTCAAACATAAGTTCAAAAGGAGTTTTTCTTAAAAATGGTCTTAACATAACTCAGTTTATTGTATAGCATGCTGTGTTAACAGCTTCCGCCCAAAAGTATTTTGGAATAACATTTTCACAAAGCATTGATCTAGCCATTTCTTGCAAGGTCCGATTTTTCCTTTCAACAACACCATTCTGTTGAGGAGTTTTAACTGCTGAAAAATTATGAAAGACTCCATTTTCATCACAGAAGTGAGTAAAGTCGTTATTACAAAATTCTTTTCCATTATCACTTCTAATATAAATCAGTTTGCATCCAATCGAGTTTTGGACGCGCTTAATCAGTTTTGAAAATTCAGTAAAGGTTTCATCTTTTTGTCCAAGAAATAATGTTCAAGTGAATCTAGAAAAATCATCAAACAATTACATATGCATATTTTTTACCTCCAAGAATAGCAGTTCTCATAGGTCCAAATAAATCCATATGAACTACTTCAAGAGGTTTTGAGGTAGAAATCATTTTCTTTGGTTTAAAAGAGGTTTTGATTTGCTTTCCAAATTGACATGCATCACAGATTTTGTGTTTATTAAATTTCATTTTTGGAAGCCCCCTAATAAGTTCTTTTGAGGACAGTTTGTTTAACAAATCAAAGGATACATGACCTAATCTTCTATGCCAAAGATAACCATCATTGTCATGAATGGATAGGCACCTAACTCCATTAGCTACAAGGTCATTGAGATAAAACACATATACATTTCCCATGCGTTTGGCAGTAAAGACGGTTTCAAGATTTTCACTGTCAAGTATAGAGCAAGAATATTTTTCAAAAATAACTTTGCAACAATTGTCACAAAGTTGGTTAATGCTAAGCAGATTATATTTTAGATCATCAATAAGTAAGACTTGCTTTATATGTTAAGGAACCTTTACCAATGTTACCAATGTCGAGAATCTTTCATTTCTTCTTGTCTCCAAATGTAACAAATCCTTCATTTGTTGTCTGAATATCTTCTAACAATGCTACATTTCCAGTCATATGTCTTGAACAACCGCTGTCTAAGAACCACTTGGTAAAGCTTAAAGGCCGTGCCTATATATGAGAAGAAGAGATGATTTTTGGTACCCACACTTTCTTGGGTCCATGAAGGTTAGTACCATTTTCTTTGATTTTCTAGAAAGTAGCTCCACCGGATTCCACTTTTCTTTTAACAAGACATCTTGAAACTATATGTCCAGGTTTCTCACAATACGTGCATGCCTTGTATGTGCTGTAAGAAGAAGTAGGTTTAGCATGCTGAAACTTGTTCTTTTTGTAATTATTCTTATGTTCATATCCTAAGTTATTCTAATTTTCCGCTAAGCCAAATCTGGGCATGCAAGTTTTGTCTTTATCCTCATGTTTGTATTCTAAGCCACTTCGATTTCCAGCATAAACAAATCTGGGCATGCAAGTTTTGTCAGTATCCTCATGGTTATATCCTAATCCACTTCGATTACCAAAATGATGTTAAGTTCCGAGAAGTTTTTCCAGATTGCTTTTGCCATTTGTAAATTTTTCAATGCAATTGGTAAGATCATTTACTCTAATTTTTATATCATTGAAGGTGTTAACTGTGCATTCAAGAATTCGAATTTTATCACACAGATTTTTATTTTCTAGAGATGCATGATGCAATGCTGTCATGATCACATCTTTTTCAATTGTAGCACATGTATGAGCTTCAAGAGACATCTTGAAGTTATTTAACACAGCTTCATTTTCTTTCATCAGATAATTTACTTTCAACTTTAAATCTTTATTTTTTTGGACAGTTTTTTTAATTCATGAAATATATCACATAACAATTCATTAGGATCAACATGCTTTTCAATCATAGATGTATGCGAAATAGACATGTATTCTGATGTTAAAAAGTTTACCTCATTTTCCAAAGCCATGAAGCAAATATTGGCAGTTTCTTCCTCAGATTCTTCATCTCCAGATTCTTCATTTAAGTCCCAAGCTCCTATCAATCTTTTACCTTTCTTGACCTTCAGGTCTTTCCTCTTCTTAGACACTTTTCCTTCATTTTCTTTTGCAACTGGACAGTCTGCAATGAAGTGATTCGTGCTTTTACATTCAAAACATTGAGGTTTGAAGCCGGAGGTTTGTCCTTTCCTTCTTACAAGCTTCCTTCCTCGTTTGTAGTTTCCCATGAACATCCTTCTGAATTTCTTTGCTATCATTGCTAAGTCATCACCGTCCATTTCCATGCCTTCACTGCTTTCCGAAGAGCTTGTTTCTCCATCTTCACTTTCAGCTTTTAGAGCATTCCCTTTTCTGCCTTTATCATGATCATCAGATTCATGAAACCTTTTAAGCTTCATTTCATGAGTTAAAAGAGATCCGATCAACTCTTCAGTAGGTAAGGATTTTAAATCATTGGATTCTTCTACAGCAAGAGTTTTAGGCTACCAGCTTTTTGGTAAAGCATCAAGAATTTTTCAGTTTTGTTCTCCAAGGGAATAAATCTTTCCGTAAGCTTTAGACCATTTGAGATATTGGTAAATCTTGTGAACATGTCAGTGATGCTTTCATTTGGCTTCATAGTAAATAATTCATAATCATGAATAAGAAGCCCTAGTTTTGATTCTTTAACTTGATTAGTCCCCTCATGGGTGACTTCTAGCAATCTCCACATATCATGAGCTGAATCACAACCACTAACACGGTTGTATTCAGTCACATCTAGAGCACAACACCAAATGTTCATAGCTTGAAAGTTTAGAGTCATTTTTGCATTGTCTTCCACACTATACTCATCATTCTGTTTAGGTATTTTTATGCCATTAATCATCTTTGATGGAATAAAAGGATCATTCTCTATTAAACTCCATAACTTGAAGTTAATAGAACACACATAAATCTTTATTCTATTTTTTCAGAAAGTATAGTTGCTTCCATTAAACAAAGGTGGACGATTTGTTGAAGACCCTTCAACATATGGAAGAGAAGATGAACTTGCCATTAAGATCTTTTCTACAAGACTGTTAAACCAAGAATATGAAGACTTAGCTCTGATACTGAATGAAAAACCTTAGAGGGGGGGTGGGGGGGGGGTGAATAAGGTTTTTGGCAAGCAAAAATAACTTTTTCCAATTGTCTAAAATGCTAAACAAGGATGATCACTAAGATATTTGGACTGACTTTATAGATGCATAGAAAGCTATCCAAGTACTCGTAGATGTATATTTAGATTTAGACAGTGAAAGATCATAAAAACAAAATGCATGAACCACTAAAATAAAATGAGACAAGAGATGTATAGTGATTCGATCAACAATGATCTACGTCTACTACCTTAAGCCTCACACTTAAGGATTTTCAACCATATTTCATTAACATCACTTAATGAAACAACCACATACAAGAGAGGATCACCACGCTAGGTTTTACACAACTTCTCAAACACATCAAGGCTCACCCCTATGGGTTTTACACCACAACCTTGACAATACACACAACAAGGCTCACCCACATGGGTTTTACACCACAACCTTCAACATACACACAACAAGGCTCACCCCTATAAATTTTACACCACAACCTTGAACTTACAAACAACAAGGATCGCCCCTATGAGTTTTGCCACACAACCTTGCGCTCACAAACAGAGAATATGAAAATTAATAGAACAGAGATAAGCTCTCTTACTTAAGCAGATATTCTCTCGGATACAAGCCACAAAATACTTTTATCTTTGATACACAATCAACTCACTTTGAAGATTAAGATAAAAGGATATTTTTGAAAATATTGAGCAATAGTGTTTCTAAGATGAATGTTTCAAAAATCTTACTTGTAATATTGCTTTAAGGGCTATTTATAGAGCTAAAAAGTGGAGTGCTAATGGTCATAAAAAAAACAGCGATAAATTTTTCTGTTTAAACTCATCTGAGTTTTAGACTTGGGTTTTGGACAAAGATGCATCCAAAAGTTAAGTCCAAAATGGCACATCCGTGACAAACAATTTTCAACCCTTTTTACTGGATTTTAGATGAACTTTTTGGATTCAAACTGTACCATCCAAAATTCTGCGAATTTTAAAAACTTTGAAAATCATCTCATTTCAAGCTTCAAGGTAAAGTCAAATGAATCAAAAGATAAGAGGACATAGGAAATAATAAATATACTTTAATGAACACTTCCTAGTCTAATATTCTTCATAAAAAGTCTTCTTAATGTACAACTCCCTATACTTGATTTTCCATTTGATCTTCCATTCTTGAAATCAGTGATGAAGGAGTCGCCAACAATTCTTATCTGAAGAATTTAGAAGAACAAAGGTCAATCATGTCCTATCACAATAAATTGACATGTTAGTCCATATTCAAGTTTGTCATAAATCCAAACATAAAAGAAAGCCCTCAGGGCTAACAAACCGAAAATCTCTCCTAGTCTAACGAAAACTAACTCTATAGCTTCGCCGCTTGAGTACTCAAGTCTTCGATGAAGCAATTCATGAAATTTCCATTCTGATATGGAATATATAATTTCATTATCAAAATATTGTTCCAATCCCCAAAACTATATTTAGTTTAAATTTCAGCCCAACCCAAAACCACAATCGCACATTCTCTCCAAAATATTTTCAAAATAGAAATCATGTCATCCGTTTCTATCCAAATTTGCTCAAGCCACAAAAAATCAAATCAGTTCATATCTTGCCTCAAAAGTGGTATTGTTAGGAGCCAAAATCTCATTCTATGATTTTCGCAATTATTTGCATGAAGGAAAAATTGCCATTAGATATAAACATTAATGCATGGCTCCTAATCATATCATAACATTCATAAGAAGATTCCCAAAATTGATCATGCATACTTTTCCCAAGTGGAAGTCGTAAAGTGCTAAGAGTGATACCAAGTGCTATAAATTAAAACTTATAAGTGAAGTCATATCATGTGCTTTTTGTGACATAAGCATATATACATGATCATATGAACTTTCCATATACTTATTTTGAATAAACAATTCATGAGATGCAAGGACTTACCTTGTCCAAAAGCTTAGCAAAAGAAATATTTTCAAAATTTTCAAGCCTTTCTTCCTCCTAAATCTGGCTCCAAATCTAATATAAATTATATAAGAATTAATCTCTTGATCACAAGTCCTTAGAGATCAAACCACATAAATCTCCAAGGAAAAAGAGGTTACTTATGCTCCAAGTAATCTCTTCTATCTTCTAATGCTAATCACAATTGCCTATTCTAATCTTATTAATCCTAAACCCTTAATCAAGAAATCAATTTGCATAGGTCAGGACAGAAAGCATCCCATCAAGTTAAAAAGAAAAAATAATTTGAACGATGAATAAATAGATAGATTGATGAATAAATAAATAAATAAATCAATGAATAATGGAATAAATAATAAATAAGTAGGGAGACAAATGAATATATAATAAATAAGTAGATAAATAAATAAATACATAAATAATAGTTAATTAAATAAATAACTAAATAAATAGGTAAATAAATATACTCACGAATAAATAGATAATTAACTAGCTAAATAGATAAGCAATTATCTTTAAGATTTTGTACTTAAAGATTTCCAAAATAGAATAATTATTTAAGCATAAAAACTATAAGAAATATTTTTAAAGTCAAAATATTCCATAAATTTATGGAAATTCATTTCAATCTAGCTCTTGCCTCAAGCCCTTGATGAATTAGCTAGTCCGATTTTGTTTTGTGTCCACCAAGCGACGACAGTACTTTGATAATTTCTCGTTGCGTATTGTGCCACTGACATGTTGCCCTACTTCAGGTTCTGAAATTCGTCTTCTTTTTTCTCAATGACCTATTGTGGAATGAACTCTGCTTGAAAGACTTCTAAGAAGTGGTCGTACCTCTATTCCTGATCGGTTTGTGCCCAAACTTCTTGGATCCTCATCCACTAATCTCGAGGCGATCCTGTTAAACGAAAGGCTACAAATCTCACCATCTTTTCCTCTATGTATTGCAAAGTGCAAAAGCTGTCTTCTATCTATTCAATCCACATTTCAGCCTTCTGTTCTTGTTCGGCCTTTCCAAAATATAGCGGTGGTTGAAACTTAAGGAACCTCTCAAGTGCCTCATCGTCGCCTCGTGGGGCCCTTCGCTCTGTAAAATTTCATAGTATTTCAGTCATCCTACCAAAGGCTTGAGCAACAGTGACCTCTTCAGGTACCTCATCCTCGGGAGCGTCATTTTCAGATTCCATGTCTTCAGCTCTTGGTCCCTGATAGGGCCTAAATTAGTTATATATTTCCTAGTTATTTGAGACCATTTTGTCATACTTTTTGTGCAATAACTGGTCATATTCCTTCATATTTGAGATTTTATCCTTGGAAATGTATTTTGTGCATTATTTCAGATTTTAGGGGTAAAATAAGGTAAAATCGTGGCTAAACGGACTAGAAGTGGCACCAGTCCAGATAGGAGAAGCGGCGCCGGCCACTAGCACGCATTTCAAGGTAAGAAAATTAATGAATCAGTAGTGAACAGAACACAACCGGTGCCGGTTGAGAATCCAGAGGCGACGCCAGCTGCAATCTGGAAGACTTGGCACGAAAATCAAGAAAATCGACGAACGGACAGAAACATAAAACACAACCGGCGCCGGCCTTAGGCAAGACAGGTGGCACCGGCTATGCACTAGTACTGAGTCGGTGCCTCAATTTTCGTACACATTTTTGACAATTTTCAGAGTTTTAGTATTTTTCAACTTCTATTCGGCCAAAAACCCTAGAGGGATGAATTTAGGCACTTCTAAAGCCTATAAATAGAGGGAAAACACAAGTCAAAAGGGGAATTCGCGGAGCAAAACTAAAAAACACTCAAATTTAAGGAAGAATTCATCAAATCAAGGAGAAATAGGCTTGTCTATGAGTGTTTTCTTTTCTTAAGCAATGATATATTAATTTTTTTATTGTAATTTGACATTATTTTCAATATTCATGATTTTTAGAGTTACTTTGATATTTTGATTAATTGATTGTTATTCTTGGTATTTAATTACTTATGCTGATTACGAGACCAATCTGTTATTTCTTTCTATTAACTTACTTGGAAAGGGGGTTGATGGTGGTCTCAATTCATTAATTTCATATTCGTTGTCTATTAACTTGCTTGGAAAAGGGGTTAATTGCTAAGAATTGGGTAATTAAAGGTTAATTGATGCCTGCCAGGATATGGATTCATTGGTTAATTTCATATTTTAAATTTGCTAGGATATGGGAATTTAATAAAGGATTGTGTTTAATGCATCTTTTGGGTGAATTAGTTGAGATAGGATATGTGATACTAATTTGTCTAGATGATAGTGATTTTATGGATTGTAAAAGAAGTGAATCTATCTTAATCCTACATGATTCCAAGAGAATGATTAGTTATGATAATGATTGGGTACTTTAAGGTCATGTTTGTTAAAATAATGGTTTGAGTTACATAGTTCTCTATCCTTGACATGTATATATTCTTTTATTTTATTTTATTTTATTTTTATTCTTTTTCACTTTATTGGGTCGGTTCAATAATGAAAGAAAAGTGATTTATGTATACTTGTTTCTTGAGATTGATACTCGTTTTAAACCCTATGCTATGCTTAATGATAAGTATGCTTGCTCAAATATGTAATTTGGGGTTAACGTTTTAATTTAAATTTGATTAGGAATGTGCTTATTTTTATATGATTTTTATACCCAAATTCAAACACATCAGTTCTCATTTCGTTCGCCTGATGAAGGATTTGGAACAAGGTGGTTATCATGGGGTGGTGGTCCTCCGACCACGTCATCCATGAGATGAACCATAAGCCTTCGTCGTTGTGGCATAATAGCTCTTTATCATAATTCACCATCATCAAGTATGTGGTCATGCATCCCAAATATGATCCAAAAAAGTAATGGTGATTAAACCGTCCATACAAAAATGAGCCTGTAACAAGCAATTTTCCTAACTACCCAATTTAGCAATTAAGCACATAGACGTGGAATCCAAAATAAGTATGTTATGCATAACTAAAATATGTTAGTTTCCAATTTCTAACTTCCTCTCAGTCATCTCAGTCAGTAGTCTAGTATTCCTCTGAATCACTAGCAGTGTCCTCCTCAGCCTGGGAGTCCTCATTAGCCCTAGCTTTCTTTGTAGGCCTACTCCCCTCGGAGTCTTCTTCCGTCTCTTCTTTGGGCTCCTTATACTCAATCTCTCCAGGTCCCTCACTCCCAAATGTTGGGAGTTCTTCAACTACCTCTATCTCAGGTGGAACAGCTCCTCGCTCTTGGAAGATACTTCTATAATCTCGATCACGTCCTCTTCTTCAAATTTTGAAGCAGAGGAATCTAAAGAGTCTAGGTATACAACCTCTAGTAGTGGTGGTCGGCAACGGTATGGGTTCATCGTCTTACGGGCGATACACAACATTTTTGCCATCCTACAATAATGATCATTTGCTTAGTGCCAAAAGATTTTCCAAAATAAATCACTGAATAAGTCATGTCTAGTCTAAATTTTAAAAATATCCATTTAGGATCCTTAATAAAAATGTTCCAAACTTATACCAATCTGGACTAATCCTAACTCTTTTGAGGTCTTAATCTAATCCAAAGTTTCTAAGTCGTTCCTAGGCATAATCTAATCCTCAGCTCTAATAGCAATTGTAACACCCCTTACTAAGTAGCCCAAATGACCAGTGAATGTCGCCGCATCCTCTCAGATAAGGGGTCTTTATAATAAAGGAAGAAAAGAAAGCAACAAGGTATAACTAACAAAAACTTCAAAGTGGAAATTGAATTACTGTTTAAGTAAATCCCAATACAGACTCATAAGGATAAAACTCTGTAAGCCAAAAAGAAATCTTTATGCATCATCACTAGAGTATTAGTAGAAGAGTATCAAAACTTAATCTATTACAAAATGATCTTCAGCACTTAGTCTAGATAAACGTACACCACCCTAAAAATTGTGGTTAGAAAAGTCGTGTAAGATTATAAATAATCTTAGTAAGTCAGCAGTGTGTGAAAGTGACAGTTACGAAATCAATGACAAGATGCTTGCATATGAAATAAATCAAATGGATGTAATCATCAGAAAATTTGCATTTGTCCATCTCAAATCCTTTATCAAATTTTTGGAGAGAAAACCACAAGTACGATTAATTATGAAATGTATATAATAATTTTGTTAGGCAATCAATTCAAGTCAAAATTCCTAGAACAAAAATTTATTTCAGCATAAGTCTTGAATCTGTCATCAACCAACCATATCGTGTATCATATAAACATGACCACGACATAAATAATGTCAAAAAATCACATGTAGGCGATCAACCTACAGAGACAATGCTCCTCCTTCTTCTCTCTCACACATTTTCTCAAGCCCGGATGTTCCACGTCCATCCGTCAGAGTTTTTAAAACTCTGTTGCTTGCTAAAAACCCGACTAAACTACAAGAACTGTGTTAGTATTGTGCCTTAGTGGAAATCACTTGTACCATGTATATTGCATAATAATTAGTAAAAGAGATATTCTTTATCTTTCAGTTTGATTGTTATATCTTGATATGCATATAAACTGTTTGATAAAGTCCTTAGTACAACACAGAGTTAAGAAAATCATTATAGAGATCATGATGTGAGACTCCGACTACAATATATAGTTTTGTACTTGAATAATCCCTAGTCATAGTATTAATGAGATGAGACATTATTAATACACCAAGACTAGTGCATGTTATATCTCTTAAATGAATCAAGTGGTGGTTCTCATAACCGTGAGTATTGTGATACTCAGGATTAATATTTGGATACTTGTTATATGAACAAGTTCATTGGATGACCTAGTTATGAGATAATAACTTGGATAAGCTATTGAGTGTTAGTGATAGAATCTCATTATAGCACGCGTGCAAGTATCCTTAGATTTGAGAACTCTAAGGTACTTTATTTGTAGAGTATTATACTTTGATTTCAATATCTGGAACTAGATTGAGGGCGCCTATGGGATGGATATTGGGTACAATGTGAGGTAAATGAAAATGATTGAGAATGTCAATAAATGGTTCACCACTCCTAATAGGAAGAGAGTACTCAGGGCCACTTGTAGAAATCATTACTTATGAAGTTCTTGGCCAAGGCGATTATGTATTGGAAATAGTTCCAAATTTGATACACATATCGAATAATGAATTTCTTGAACAAGTACTAAAATATTCGGGCTATAATTAATAATATTCTTGATGGAGTGGGCATTAATTTTATGCTCTAAACCGAATAAGATATAGTATGGTGAAAGGAGTTTATTGCAGTGGTTATTTGCTATCGAAAAGTTCACGTCAAGCCACTTGACTTTTTGGACTTTGGGGTGATCAAGAGTCATTGCTAGATGTCGTTCTTGATATGCTAAACATGAATTTATTAATTAGAGAATTATAAATTAATCCTATATTTTATTTAGGATTATTAATTCTAAAGCTATTAGAATTAATTCATATTATACTACCAATAATTCCAGGAAATCTAAAGGGTCACTCACAATAAAGTTTTGAATGCTCAATATATATTGTTTGATTATATTATGGGGTTAATTGAGAGAAGAAGATATGTTTGTAGGTGAATTATAAGTTTGTTATAATTCCTGAGATTTGGTTGTAATTATATAAACTTCAAGGGCCCAATTATAGACATTGGATCTTGGAGGACTTAATTACAATTGACACAAATTCTAAAACTTATAAACATGGGAAATTCATTCCTTATGAGAGAGGGACTTGAACGATCATAACAAGAGAGGGATTTCGGACGTCCCTTCTTCATCCTTTTCTTCTCCAATTAAAACCTAGTCGTTTCTCTTCCACTGGCATAGATTTGAGTGAGCTTGTGAGTGATTCAACCTTATGTGGATTACTGCTAGAGACAATCCTACTCTTGGATTGTAGTGGCACAAGGTGGACGATCAAAGCAAAGGAGTTGGCGCAAGAAAAGTTTTTGTTTTCTGCCATAGAAGGTAATCTCTATTTCTTTCCTCTATTCCCATTTTTATTACAAACACGTGATCCGTGGACATGGATTTCATAGTTATTTCCCCTGTGTTCTTATTTGATAAGCATGTTGAAATCCCAAAAGTGGTATCAGAGCCTTCGGGTTTGTGTTGTAATGGGTTTTTAATTGCTTTGAAATCGTTTCTAAGCATGTAACTATATGATCATGGTAATTGTATGTCTACTACTTTGTATAGCATGTTTGGGTTTTCTGGTTTGAAGAGTCTTTGAGTCATTAAAAATTGGTGGGGAAGTTGTTTCCATATAGGTCTTTGTTTTGGCTTAAGATTTTTTGCAATCCAGCTTTTGAGTCAACAATTTGGATTATTGTTTAAAATGTTATGTAGATTGCAGTTTGTTGTTAATATTGATTAACAATGCTTGATATCGAAATTTTTTTAAACGGTATGAAAATCACGTTGTTGTTCATGGAAAATTTACTGTAAAATTTGGGGAAGAAGATGAATAGTGATTTTTCCACCTCTAGAGCCTACCTGGTGCCGGGTAGGTTTGACCCACTTAGTGCCAGGTATACTCTGTTCTTCCCCTGTGCGTGCCACCAAAGCAAACCTGGCATTGAGTACGTTCAACCAACCTGGCGCTAGGTGCACTCTGTTCCAGCACTATTTTATAAAAAAAAAAAAAAGTTTTTTTGATCTTTTTTAATTCTGAGAGTAGTTTCTAATAATGATTAGAATTTATTTGAAACCTATGATTTTGGATAAAAATATTTTCAAAATTACATGAAGGATCCACAATTTTCTAAAAATGTGATTTCAGCTCAAAACTTTTCCAAATTTGATTTTAGACCCAAATTTCTCCAAAATACTGATTTTGGATATTTGTGCATTGAATGTTTTATATGCTACATTTTAAGCACGTTTTGTTACCATGGTGGATGGTTATTGACTAAGTTCAAACTTATCTGTTCATGCATCTTTATCGTTTTGTTTTATTTAAATAAGGCTTACGTGTCCTGCCTTACCTAAAAAATCTTGTGTAATTCTCTTCTTATCTAACTCCCCTCAAATGTAACTCGAATTTCTTCTTTTTTGAAATTATATAATTAGTTTATATAGGTTAAATTGAGGTAAAATTTAGTTTTACAAGATTTTGAAGATGACAATCAAGACGAAGCGAGACGGTAAGACGTTCTACTTAAATTATATATGAACACATAGGGTTGACCATATTAATTTCCTTGATGGCTCGAGAAAATTAATCTAGAGAGTCCATAACTATGCCATGTAATTGTTTATTACTATGTTTATCAATTTATGCTGCTTATTGATAAATTGAATCCATGACAAATGATGAGACAACTAAAAGGAATAAATTCCACAAATAATATTAAATCTAATGCAGTCCATTAATATAGTAAGAACGAGAACTCTTTTTTCGAGACCAGGTTGTTGGGCATACCCAAGTTTGCTTGACATTAAGTATGTTCAAGCTATAGAATTTAATTTCGGATTAATGGGTTGGGTTTAACTGATTTCTTTATCCCGGTTGGGTAAACCTAAGCATAAAGAATATTAGAGGCAAGGTTGGGATAGTATTAAATAATTTAATGATTAAAAGATGTTAATCATCTAATGATACAGTAGTTACATTTGATGTAATTGGTATTGGATACCTACCTAACACTGAACTTAAGAATGGCTTGTTGGGCAAATCCAAGGCCATTCTTAAGGAATTTAGATGCTGGTCCACTAGGAAAGCTTCCAATGGGCTTTCTTGAGTTAATAGTGGAGGCTATTGATTTAAGTAAAATAGTGAAATAAAAATGCGTTTAATTAAAGACCCAATTACTTAGATATCATGAGCATATACTTGTTCTAATTACTCTATCATTACATCTAGGTCATTTGCATCATGTCGACAAACCTAAACCTGTGTAGCATCTTGGAAATAAAAAAGCTCACCAAATTAAACTATTTGGATTGGTATAGAAACTTGAGAATCATTTTCAAGTCGGAAAAGTTATTCTATGTGCTAGATGCTCCTATTCCGCCACCTCCAGCCTAAGATACTCATACTAATTAGCATGCTGTCCACAAGAAGCATAAGGAGGATAGTGACATTGCATCATGTATTATGCTTGCATCATGTATTATGCTGGCATCAATGACTCCTGAGTTACAAAAACAGCATGAGCATATGGATGCTCAAACTACTATCTTCCATTTTAAAGAGCTATTTGATAAAAAAGCTAGAACTAAGAGATATGAGATCTTTAAGCAACTGTTCCGTTCTAACATGGTTGAGGTTACTTTTGTAAAATCCCACACCCTACGTACCTAGATAGGGTAGGATGTCGCCCTGTTCAAAGAACTAAGCATCTTTATAATGAGGTACAAGTAATAAAACGGCTAAAATAAAATTAAAGGAATAATTTTATTACATCCGGAAGCCAAACTAATTCAAGTCTAGAAAATCAAACTAACAAACGTTTCTTGAAATAAATTCAAAACACAACTAAATAAATAAGTTGGAGTTCATCTTCTAGTGCTTCACCCTGCTCAAAATAAGCAATCCCCTGAAATTATAATATAAAAGGTGTGCGATTGACATCTCAGTAAATCTCGTGTATGCAAGTGTCAATTGAAACCATTTCATGTATGTAGGTTTATCCAAATCACAAAATCGTGTTTGCAAGTTAATTTCATCAACAATAGTTATACAAAGGATCCTTGCTCAACAAA
This sequence comes from Voacanga thouarsii, assembly GCA_026120185.1. Lineage (NCBI taxonomy): Eukaryota > Viridiplantae > Streptophyta > Magnoliopsida > Gentianales > Apocynaceae > Voacanga > Voacanga thouarsii. The sequence goes on from JANUWF010001937.1 coordinate 1,923,741, forward strand.
TCCAAAACAGTTCATAATAAATCATTGTTTCATCACATTCATAATTCATTAAGTAGGGATTAGCAAATGATTCAACAATATAGTAACACAATCTATATCATGGTTACCACCATGATAGCTTCCCAATGTATTCTTTCAATAATGGGCAATGGGAGATCCATCCACTAGGTGAGATACTCCTCCATCTCTATACCCAACATTCTGGATGTCCAATCCGAATCAATAATGTCCACATGGACCAATATGCTAGTGCGGACGGCCTAACTAAATAGTACTGCCGCCTCTCCAAATTAAGTTTATATTTTGGAGGTGGCCTCCTGCCAGAAGACTCTCTCTTACTCTTCGAAACTAGTACTACTAGCATACCCTCGCTGAGTATTCAATGCTCCCTGGTTAGGGGTAGAATCATTTTTAATTTTTTCGAAAGTCTTTGATTAGCTTGATTGCAAAACGTGATTTTTTGTAATAGCATTTTCAAATCGTTTGACAATAGTGTAAGAAATCATTTTTGAGTTTGAATAATTAAAATTTTAGTAGATTCGTTTTGAAAATAAAACATCCACGTTTCCAATTCAAGTATTAAAAAACAGTGTAACTCATCATGTTTAGCAAACGTTTCAATCCTCTTGTTAAAGCATCATATTGACATCAATTTCAAATAACATTGTAAAATTTACTTGCAAACAGATAATATTTATCAAAATAGTTATGCAGGGACTTACTTGGATAAGTCACAGCTAGATCCAACTCAATCGATTGCTCTTATTCCCACTCATTCCTTATCTAGAGTAAATAGTTCCACAATTAGGATTTAATCATTCCATCCACTATCTCATACAATATGACTCTCCATGATCTCATTAATCACCTAGTTCATTCATGGTATCTAGATGATTTAATTCATTAGATTACCTATACAACTTTCCTTTGTCCCTCTATTGATCACATTCATGATTTCATCTAATTTAATTCACTATATGGCAACTCTTATATTCTTCTAGCATCAAATCATCATAAATAGTCCGATAAACATTTAAAGATCTCATCTTTGCCTATTTAGCATAGATCTAGATTCATCATGAAAAAATATATTAATGTCCTATCTCATACATGCTTTGTCTATGGTTTACATCAACATATTCATCAATCTAGTTTATTCATACTTTCAGGCTCAACTCCATAAACATTCATAAATCAATACACTAAGGGTTAATGCCATTTAAATTAGTAAAGATAGGATCTTGATTACCTCTTAGTGATCTAGACTTAAAACACAATAATTCCTTGATGACTAGCTTGCGTTCAAGCGATGGTTGAATAGATTAATCCGCTTGGATGACCTTGATCGAGCCTCTTCAAGGAAAGGATAAAATCAGCCCCTTATGGACATGATTTAAGGAAGAAAAGAAGGTAAGAATGGAGTAAGAGATGAATAGAAGAGTTGAAGATCAATTACCTTGTAGAGAGTTTTGGTTTTTAGCTTCATTTTTTGGGATAGGCTGGCCGAATTTTTGGAGCAGGTTGAATGCTGGTTTTTCATGAGTTTGAGGGGCTAAAAGGTTGAGATTTTCGTGGCTTGCTGGATAGAAAAGTCTAGGGTTTGGTGTCCATATCTAAGGCACTTAAAACACTTGATATATCTATTCCTATGTGGCCTCTCCATGACTCCTCCCTCATCCTTGTTCCAACCTTCCCTAGGTTTCCAATCCTCCCTTGGCTTCCAATCCTCTCTAGGTTTGTAAAAGTCCCTTTGGAATGGCTTAGGGGCTTTATCCTTCTCAATTAACACATTGCTAGTAGTGTTGGGGTTTGGAAGTGGTGGCCTAGTGAATGCCCTCATCCTAGGGCTAGACATTTCAAGTTGCTCTTGACCTCTCCTTTGTGCAATGGTAGAAGATTTTCCAAGATGATTTATCAACTCCATTTTCATGTTTTGGAACTCACTTCGCATAGTCCTCATCATAGCTTGCAAGTCTTCACGCAAACCCCTAGCATCAATTTGATCTTCTTGAGATCTACTAGGTCCACTTGGGTTAGGCCTAGAGATTTCTTGATCATAGGCCATGGTGATGGAATATTTGCTTACTTATACTTGCAATATAAAGAGATTAGAAAGAAAAATGGATCCTCGCTGCACTTCCTTGCATGTTGGCTCTCACGGTTGATCACTCCACTCTCGTGTTTGCTCTCTTAGGCTCTTTTAATAATAAACTCACCCTCTTGCCTTTTTCTCAACACTCAAGCCTTTTGTTCAATCCCAATTCTCCCTAATAGCTGAAGATTTAGTCCAGCTAAGTGAATCACACAAATCAAAAGAAATTCTCAATTAGGGGGTCTTAGGGGAATTTCAACAAACACTTGTTGGGCACCTCAAACAAACAAGTTTTTAATCAAGAATTTCAAGAAAAGTGGATTCAATCAATACAAGAACAAACACTAAATGCACAAGAAACACTTCTAAGCAAGAAACAATCACGAATTATCAAGAACAAAGAAACAAGAATGACTAGAATTAGGATGATGAATAACAAGATAGTCACAAGTGTGCAATAAAGAAATTGAGTTCAATGAACATGGAATCCAACATTAGAGTGATATACTAAGTCTCAAGGAATGAAAATTAAGAATCAAAGATTCCAACTATAGCAAAAAACACTCTTATGGAACATTTATCAAACACTTTAGCTGCAATCTCGTCACTTAAGAACAACTAGAATTTTCACCCATATTGAAGCCAAATTTCACCACAATTATAAGATAAATTTGTTCCCAAGGATTATAACAATATCAAGGAGTAATTTCCCAACAAAAAAATCAATATATAACAATGATTTAATGACCTTTTTGGAGTAAGGTTTTGAGTTACGGGATTTCTCTGTTTTTCCCTTTTCTTCACTTTGTAGGGCTCCTTTTCTTGATTTCAAGCTTTGATGGGGCTCAAAGCTTTCCTTGCTCTGATACCAAACTCTTTGATATGAATTCTTGGTGGCTTTTCTTGGTATTATGGGTGTTTTAGTTGGCCATGTTTCAGCTCAACTCAAAAGAACAAAAAACAGAGATTCTTGTTACCAAAAAAGGAGAAAACCAAATAACTATCTACATTCTTTCAAACCCTTGAAGAACAAAGCCTCAATGACCCTCAAGATGATTAGAAAGTTTTACTATAATTTCACCCCTATATCCTTGAAGCAACAAAGGCAAACAAGAACAAATAGAATAGAGAAAATAGGCACCCAAATATTGGATTTCAAACAAACTTTAGAAGAACAAAGTAACTAAGACCCATTTAAAGAAAAAATATTGGATTATCCAAAAGATTTATAGACTCTTACAAAATGAGGACTAACTCTTTAGCTTGGTCTTGAACAAGATGAACAAGGAGGCTAGGGCCTCTCAAGATTCTCTCTCAAATTTGAGTTAAAGTGAAGTGTATTATGTTTTCAAATCATTAAAGGTGCTATTTATACTACCCTAACCCTAGCTAAGTAATTCCTAAAGTTCTATTATAGTTTAGGGTCATAATAAGTCTTTACAAGCAATTAAAAATTGAAAAAAATCGGAGAAAATATTAAAAATGCAGAGCAGTCGTCGGCTACCCATGGTGGAACTGGCACCGGATTAGACATCACAGCCGGCGCTGGCTGTGTTCTGTCTTCGGGCCGGTCTTGTTGTGATTTGAGACAGCTGTTGGGGCAGATTGGAGCCGGCACCGGTTTGGCTACTTGGAGCCGACGCTGGCCGTCCTCTGGTGGCCTCCTTTTTTGTTGAGTTACGTCCGTCTTTGACGCCAGCCCTTATCCTTACATGGCCACATCTCCCCCCTCCTTAATCTTGTTCTATTTATACTATCTTAATCCTAGCTAAGTAATCCCTGAGGTTCTATTATAGATTAGGGTCATAATAAGTCTTTAGAAGCAATTAAAAATTAAAGAAAACTGGAAAAAATATTAAAAATGCGGAGTAGTCGTCGGCTACCCAAGATGGAATCGGCACCGGTTTGGACATCACAGTTGGCGCCGATTATGTTCTATCTTTGAGCTAGTCTTGTTGTGATTTGAGGCAGTTGTTGGGGCAGATTGGAGCCGGTGCCGGTTTGGTTGCTTAGGCCGGCACTGGCCGTCCTCTGGTGGCTTCCTTTTTGGTTGAGTTACGTCCGTCTTTGACGCAGGCCCTTATCCTTGCATGGTCACACCTCCCCCTCCTTGATCTTGTTCTTCATGATGAAGTGGAGTCTCATCAATACGAGTAGTGCCTGAGATATCTAGATTTCTCATAAGTGACCATAATGACATATTGCTCATAAAAGTAGATGAGTCTATTTATAAGGACGTTCTAAATAGTTTAGAATCTGACAAATGGCTTGAAGCCATGAAGTCAGAAATGGATTTTATGTATGACAACCAATTATGGACTTTGGTTAATCCACCTGAAAGAATCAAGCCTATAGGGTGCAAATGGATTTTCAAAAAGAAAACTGACATGGATGGTAATATGGTTACCTATAAGGCACATCTGATTGTAAAAGGTTATCGACAACAGCAAGGTGTTGACTATGACAAAACTTTTTCACCAGTCGCTATGCTAAAATCTATAAGAATACTCCTAGCACTTATCAATCATTACGACTATGATATTTGGCAAATGGATGTAAAAATAGCTTTCCTTAATTGAAACCTGATCGAGGAAATGTATATAACACAACCTGAAGGTTTCACATCCAAAGATGGCACAAAAGTTTACAAGTTTCAAATGTCCATCTATGGACTTAAGCAAGCATCTAGGTGTTAGAACATCCGTTTTGATGAGACAATTAAAGAATTTAGTTTCATTCAAAATATGGATGAACCTTGTGTATAGAAGAAGGTTAGTGGGAGTGCAGTTATTTTGTTATTGTTTTATATAGATGACATATTACTAATAGGAAATGAGGTTTTCATTTTTCAATTTGTAAAGATTTGGTTATCCAAGATGTTCTCTATGAAAGACCTTGAAGAAGTAACCTATATTCTGCGAATAAGGATCTATAGAGATAGATCAAGGAGGTTGCTAGGTCTTTCGTAGTCTATATACATAGATAAAGTGTTGAAGAGGTTCAGCACAGATCAATCCAAAAGAGGATTCTTACCTATGACACATGAAATAAGCCTTTCAAAATCAATGTCTCCAAAGACACAATTTGAAAGGGATCATATGAGTAGCATTTTGTATACTTCGGCAATTAGGTCTATCATGTATGCTATGATATGTACTTAGCCCGATGTATCATATGCTCTTAGCTTGATGAGAAGATACTAATTTGACCCCAGAGAAAGTTATTGGGCGGCTGTAAGAATATCCTCAAATACTTAGCGAAAGACTAAGGATGTATTCTTGGTATATAGAGACGGTGATTTGCATGTAAGAAGGTATACTGATGCTAGCTTTTAGTTCGATAGGGATGACTACAGATCATAATCTGACTATGTATTTATGTTGTGTGGAAGGGCAGTGAGTTGGAAAGGTTCCAAATAAGATACTGTTACTGACAATCGACTGGAGCATGTACTTAGACGTTTTCATTCGATTAGAGATATCATTGATAAACGAGATTAAAAATAGAGAGAAATCTCACGGATCAAAACATAGCTGATTCACTCATTAAAGCACTTTCCCAGAAGAAACATGATAAACATGTTCAGTCATTCGGTATTTGATAAATGAATTATTGGCTCTAGTGCAAGTGGGAGATTGTTAGTGTTGTGCCCTAGAGGCAATCACTTGTACCATGTATATTGCATAATAAATAATAAAAGAGGCATTCTTTATCTTCCAATTTGATTGTTATATCTTGATATGCATATAAACTGTTTCATAAAGTCCTTAGTACAACACAGTGTTAAGGAAATCACGATATAGATCGTGATGTGAGATTCTTACTACACTATGTAGTGTTTATACTTGAATAATCCCTAATCATAATATTAATGAGATGGAACATTATTAATACACCAAGACTAGCGCATGTTATGTCTCTTGATTGGATCAAGCGGTGGTTCTCATGAGTATTTTGATACTCAGGATTAGTATGTGGATGCTAATTATATGAATAAGTTCATTAGATGACCTAGCTATGAGTGTTAGTGATAGAATCTAATTTATCCAAGTGTGCAAATATCCTTAGACTTGAGATCTCTAAGGTACTTTGTTTGTTGAGCATTGTACTTTGATTCCAATCTCTAGAACCAGATTGAGGGCTGCCTATAGGATGGATATTGAGTACAATATGAGGTAAACGAAAGTGGATGAGAGTGTTAATAAAGGATTCACCACTCCTAATAGTAAGAGAGTATATCTCAGGGCCACTTGTAAAAATCATTACTTATGAAGTCCTTGGCCAATACGACTATGTGTTGGAAATAGTTCCAAATTTGATACAAATATCAAGTAATGGATTTCTTGAACAAGTACTAAAATATTCGGACCAAAATTAATAATATTCTGGATGGAGTTAGCACTAATTCCATTGATAGGGCCTAAATTAGTCATATATTTCTTAGTTATTTGAGGTTATTTTGTGATATATTTTGTGCAATAACTAGTCATATTCTTTCATATTTCAGATTTTACCCTTGGAAAGGTATTTTGTGCATTATTTCAGATTCTAGGGTTAAAATAAAACAAAATCGTCGCTAAACAGACTAGAAGCGACGCCGGCAAGGACAGGAAAGGCAGTGCTAGCCACGTACTGTAGGCACGCACTTCGAGATGATGAAAAATCGGTGAATCAAGAGCAAAACAGAACACAGCCGGCACCAGTTAGGAGCCTAAAGGCGGCACCGGCTGCAATATGGAAGACTTGGCACAAAAATTAAGAAAAATCGATGAACGAGCAGAGAGGTAGAACACAACCGGCCCCGGCCCTAGGCAGGACAGGCGCTGCCGGCTGTGCACTGGTGCAAGAGGTGGTGCCTCCATTTTCGTGTGTTTTTGTCAATTTTCAGAGTTTTAGTATTTTTCTACTTCTATTTGGCCAGAAACCCTAGAAGGACGAGTTTAGGACACTTCTAAAGCCTATAAATATAGGAAAAATACAAGTCAAAGGAGGAATTCACGGAGCAAAACTAAAAATCACTCAAAATCAAGAAGGAATTCATCAAATCAAGGAGGATTGTACAAGAGAGTCTACGAAGGAAGAAGAATGAGGCTTGTTTATGAGTGCTTTCTTTTAACTTTGTTTTCTTTTCTTCAACAATGATGTATTAATTATTTTATTGTAATTTGACATTGTTTTCGGTATTCATGATTTTTAGAGTTACTTTGATCTTTTGATTAATTATTTGTTATTCTTGGTATTTAATTACTGATGCTGATTACGAGATTAATTTGTTATTTCTTTCTATTAACTTGCTTGGAAAAAGGGGTTGATGGTGGTCTCAATTCATTAATTTCATATTTGTTATCTATTAACTTGCTTGGAAAAGGGGTTAATTGCTAAGAACTGGGTAATTAAAGATTAATTGACGTTTGCCAAGGTATGGATTCATTTGTTAATTTTATGTTTTAAATTTGCCAATATATGAAAATTTAATCAATTATTGTGTTTAATGCATCTTTTGAGTGAATTAGTTGAGACAAGATATGTGATGCTAATTTGTCAAGAAAATAGTGATTTCATGGATTGGAAAAGAAGTAAATCTATCTTAATCCTTCATGATGTTAAAAGAATGATTAGTTATGATAATGATTGGGTACTTTAAGGTCATGTGTGTCAAAATAATGGTTTAAGTTACATAATTCTCCATCATTGACATGTATTTATTTTTTATTTTATTTTATTTTATTTTTTATTTTTTCACTTTATTGAGTCGGTTAAACAATGAAAGAAAAGTGATTACAACATACTTGTTCCTTGAGGATCGATACTCGTTTTAAACCCTATGTTATACTTAATGATGAGTACGCTTGCTCCTATGTGTAATTTGAGATTAACATTTTAATTTAAACTTGATTAGGAATGTGCTTATTATTATATGATTTTTGTACCCAAATTCGAACACATCAAGTTTTTGGCATTGTTGTCGGGGAACAATATCATGAAAGCTTGGATTTTGTTGATTTAACCATGTAAATATATAAATATGTAAATTTGTACAATTGTTCTTTTTTCAAAAGGGTGCCATATTTTGTATCTTATGTATCTTTGTAATCTAACTTACTAACTTTGACTGATGTTTAATTGATTAATTTATTCTTCTAACTTTGTTTGAATTGTGAATTTCGTTATCTAACTTTTTCCTTGCATTTTTCTAAGTGTTAACCTTGGTACATGACCCGATAGTCTGAAGGTGATATATTAGATTTTGATCTTGAAATCGAAAAGACATTGTCAAAAATCCGCCGGACAGTCTAAAAGAACTTACTCGCAGACATGGACGGTGCTCAAAATAACAATGTTGGAAATAACAGGAGGGTCATGGATGACTTTGTGAAACCTGCAATCTTGGGCATGGGCTCGAGTATCACTAGACCTAGGGTGAATGCGAATAATTTTGAAATAAAGTCCAATATCATTCAGATGGTCCAAAATATGGTCAAATTTGATGGGCTACCTGAAGAAGATCCCAATGCCCACCTAACTAGTTTCTTTGAAATTTGTGATACTTTTAAGATGAATGGTGTTTCTGAAGATGCCATAAAACTAAGAATTTTTCCTTTTTCTTTGAGAGATAAAGCCAAATCCTAGTTAAAGTCTTTACCACAGGTACCATCACCACTGAGAATGCCCTAGCTGAAAAATTCCTTGTCAAATATTTTCCTCCAGCTAGGACATCCAAACTCAAAAATGAAAATTTTGCTTTCCAACAATTAGATTTTAAAACTTTATATGAAAGTTGGGAGAGGTTCAAAGAGATGTTGAGAAAGTGCCCACACCACGGATTTAAGTTAGGAATGCAAATGCTCATCTTTCTTAATGGCCTTACATTTGCAACACATCAAGTGGTGGACTCTTCTATAGGGGGTTCCATCAATCATAAGACCCCGGAACAGGTATTCGATCTCATTGAAAATTTGGCTTCTAATAACTATTCTTGGGGAAGTGTAAGGTCTAGAGCTCGTGTGCAAGGAGTGCACAAAGTGGATGCTGTGGCAGCTTTGGAAGCTAAGGTGGAAGCTTTAACTCAAAAGATGGAACAAATGGTGATGCCTTAAGGCCAAGTGCCAAATGTAAGTTGTGATTTCTGTGGAGAAGGGCACTCAAATCATGAGTGCTAAAATACTCCAAGAAACCACGGAACAAGCAGCCTTTACAAGTAATGGCCGTCCAGGTAACAATCCCTATAGCTCTACTTACAATCCTAATTGGAGAAATCACCCTAACTTCTCTTGGAGCAATGCAAACCAACCTAGGCAGGGCTCTTTCAACTTTGGGGGAAATCAAAGGAACCAACCTCTTTTGAACAACAATTCAACACCTCCTAAGCCACCATTAGAGGAATTGATTGGCCAATTGGTAAGTACAATGGAGACTAAGTTTTAAGGGGTTGATGCTACAACAAGGAACTTAGAGGCCTTCATGCGCAACTTGGAGAGCCAAATTGGCTAACTAGCTAAATTACTTGGGATTCGTCAAACAGGGACATTACCCGGGAACACTGAAGAAAATTCACGAGATCAAAGCCGTGGAAAACATTGAAGTCGTTTTTACTTTAAGTTTTTGTGATTTGGAACAATTTTCTTTATTATTATTTTTTTATTTCTGCATGAATTGAATTGCATTATTCATCACTGCTATGTGTTCATTATTTTTATTTTATTTTTTCAAAAAATAAAAATAAAATCGGAGCCCGGACAAAATACAACCGGCGCCGGCTCCTGTAGCGGGAAGCACTCAAAATAGGCCAATTTGGCCATTTTTCCTTTCAAACTCTCCAACTCCCTCTCAAATTCTCTCTAACCCGCGCTGGCTTCACCTCCCAAACCTTTCAAAGTTTGATTTTTCACCCTCTAAACACTTCTAGAGTATCAATCTATCATTCTTTTGTTGATTGTATGGATCAAAATCTTCTAAATCTTTTGTTTTTTACAAAAACCCAATCTTCAATCTGCCTTCAAAGAGCTTTGATTTGCGGAAAAGGGATGCAAATTTTGCTTACCTATGCATAGAGAACATAAAGGTACATTTTTTTTTTAATTCCCACGGTTAAAATGTTGGTAGGTAAATTTTTCTAATTTTCGGTATATTTTTTGCCAAAATTTGGGATATTTAATGTTCTCTTGCATTGTGAATCAATTTGTGAGCTTCATGACATTGGATATATTATGAGTTGATGCTTCTTGAGAACTTTATTCATTCACATGATCATTAGGGAGTTTGTGTATTCACTTAAGGGTATGATTATGGCTATTATGATGATTAAGTAACTAGTTGCACATTAGCCTTGAATTATTTTATACTTGATCACTATAATGCCATGATGATTCCATAATTCACATGATCATGTTATCAGCATCTAGATACATTGGGTTTGTTCAGCACATTTACGCTTTCCAGTGAGATATTCTGCTATTCTTGCAGGTTGTGTGAAAATTGTGGTGGATTGATTGGAGGAGATTGAATTGGTTATTATGTGGTGAAAGGTATACTTTAAGGAGTTTGGGAATTGTGGTGTGAGTTAGTTGAGAGTTATGTTTGAGAAAGGGGAGATTATATTCTTCTTAAATCTTTGAGCTTCCTACTACTTATACTCCTAGCTTCATTACCATCTCCTCTCTAATATGTCTAGAGCACGGGGTCAATCATCCAAAAGGGCTAGAGCTTCTTCTTCCTCAGCCCCTTCGTCTATAGACCCCTTGTTCCTCAGACCAGCAGAGTTCATTGATCCATCTTGTGAGAAGTGGTACAATAGGAGGTCTTCAAATAGGATCATTGTGGAGCATACCTTTGCACCTACCCTAGACCGTGCCCTTAAACTAGGAATGATGTTTAGGAGACTAGGGTAGGGACCTATAGTACAGCTTAAGGGAGATTATTATCCAGTGCTCGTTAAAGAATTCTATGCTAATATGGTGGCAAAGGACAATAACCGTCTTCCACACATTGAGATAAGAGTGAAGGGAACCCCCATCTTCATCACCAGAAACCATTTAGCCACACTTCTCCATGTGTATGATGATGGTTCTTGGCTAGGGATAGATACTAACCATCAAAAGATTCTTTCTGACCCTACTTGGGATGCCAGTGGAACTAGAGCTACTCTGGGGTTGCGCAAAAATGCTTTCGAAGCCAATAGCTTCTACTCTAACAATAATCTTGCTGCTAACTTTCGGGCTCTAGTATACATGTTTGGTTTTAATGTCGTATCCTGAGCTAGTGGATTTAATGAGGCACGCACTATTGATAAGTACATCTTGCGTAGGAAGATGACCACTCAGCCTATCCCTCTTGCTCCATTGATCATACAATCCATTAGGGATGTGGTTCATCATCGTCTCTTGACTAAAACCTTCGTCTTTCCTTTAGTAATCATGAAAATTCTGAGAGATTTTGGTATTAGTACTGAGGGGGAATTGACTGAGACTACCACTGAGCATGACCTGGTCACGGAGCAAACATTGATGAGCTGTAGGTACAAATATAGCCTGGAGATGAAGAAATGGCTAACTCCCTATAAGGTGAAGTATCCCGGACAAGTTCAGCCACCACTTGTGGAGGAGCAGCACCCACAACCACTATTGCGAGCACAAGCTAGTGGTTCACAGTTCCAACTAATGACTGACTTTGAAACCACGGTGATGGGACAGCTTGCTCAGCAAGCAGAGATGCTGCTACACATGCGAGACGCTATTGATAACATTGCCCGGAGGCAGACTGTTTAGGAGCAACAATGAGCTCAGTGGATGCAGCGTTTTTCGGGACCACATGGCGGTGATGGCACTTCAGCACAAGCCGATAATGATGGGAAGGACTGAGATGATTTTTCTACACCTGTTCCTACTTGTCATTTTCTTTTTCCTTTATATTTTCATGACTTTTCTAGTTATTTCGTGTACTTTTCTTTTTTGTACTATTTTCTTTACTTTTTACTTATTTTTCTTTTCTAGCTTTTATACTTTGGTGTGTTTCTTCTGTGTATTTTTCTTTCTAGGTACTTCAACATTGCTCATTTCTACTGGAATTCAACTCTTTTGTAGGAGAATGCACAATGTAATGGAAGTATTTTCTTTCTTCTCTTTTCCTCTTTATTTTTAGTCCTGTAGCACTATTCCTTACTCTATTTGTTTGGCCATTAAGGATAATGTTCAGTTTAAGTGTGGGGGAGTGCTTAAAATGGGAATTCTTCAATGCTTCTTCTATGCTTCATTCTTCTTTAAACCTTTTGAGCAAAATTTTTAAAATTTTTCTGATTTTTTTGAGCTTTCAAGATGTATTTTTAATGCATGTCTTTGTGCTAGATCATAAAGCATAAATGTTCTATATCATTTGTGGCTTATACATGACTTTTTGCACGCACTTGGACTAAGTAGTTCTTGATCAAATGTTTTACATTGTTCTTAAACCTATTTTTCTTCTAAAATTCATTGAGTATTCTAGAACTTACTTGAATACCTCTCAAGGCGAAATAAGAAAGACATTCATGATTTAACTTAGGGATGACGGTAATATGCCTTCTTTGGATAGTTTGAGCTTTTCAAGCCTACCTATTTTATATTATCCCTAGTGCCTATTTTGAGCCTAAATTGTTAATTTCCTTCTTAAAACCATTATCATACTTTGTCCATTACTTCTTTCTGAGAGTTTGATTTATCTTCCAAATATTTGATTGCTCTTGGTGGATAAAAGTACAAGTAGAAGAATTATGAGTGAAAATGCTTATGTAAATGTCATGATTTGTTACTTTCAGTCATGCATCATGTGTTGTTGAGTTGGAGTTGTGAAAGGAGAAAGGAGGAAGAAAAAGAAAGATTGAGTAAAATAAAAAGTTGCTAGAAAATGTTGAAAGAAAAAAACTGAGAAACAAATAAAAGCAGCAATAAATGAAGAGAAAAAGAAAAGAAAGGCTAAAAGAAAAAGAAAAGAAGAGCACAGGAAGAATGTTGGTGGAGTTGAAATAAGGATTGATGAAATTTTGATGATCTTGTGCAATATAATTGATGAGTTGTGAACTATTGATGAAAAGAATGCAAGATTTGCTTGAACTGTAATATGATTGCTATATAAGGTTATGGGTTTTTGATTGGTTTTGTGATAGGAGAGTAAGAAAAGTTTGGAATCTATTGAAACATTTTGTTTATCCTTTTCTTGCAAACTCTCATCCTCTTTAATATTTGATTTCTATATATCATTCGTTTGAAAGCTACATTACAAACCCTTTAGCCTTACATTACAAGCTTAAAAGTCCTACTTGACCTAAGTAGAATCATGATATGTCTCGGATTAGAGGAGAGAGTGTATGAAAAGTAAGCTTATAGAATGCATATTTTTCTTGAACTAAATTCTTTCCAATAGTTTGATAATGATGTTAAGTGTTAGGATGGTTCTACTAGTCGTTCTTCACTTACACAAGTCTTGCATTTGTTATGAAAGGTATAGTAGCATATGTTTCTTAAATAAAGAAAGCATTAGAAATATGATTTTGAAATTGATTGAGTGATTTTGTGAAAACTTTTATTTTTCTACTTGTCTTTGATACTTTACTTGAGGACAAGCAAAGAGCTAAGTGTGGAGGAATGTGATAGGGCCTAAATTAGTCATATATTTCCTAGTTATTTGAGGTCATTTTTGTGATACATTTTGTGCAATAACTGGTCATATTCCCTCATATTTGAGATTTTATCCTTAGAAAGGTATTTTGTGTATTATTTCAGATTTTAGGAGTAAAATAAGGCAAAATCGCCACTAAACAAATTAGAAGCGGTGCCGGCCAGGACAGAAGAGGCGGCGTCAGCCACGTGCTGTTGGCATGCACTTCAAGGTGATGAAAAATCAATAAATTAGAAGCTGAATAGAACACAGCCGGCACCGGTTGGGAGCCCAGAAGCGACACCAGCTGTAATCTAGAAGACTTGGCACGAAAATTAAGAAAACTCGATGAACAAGCAGAGAGACAGAACACAATCGACGCCGGACCTAGGCAGGACAGGCGGCATCGGCTATGCACTGGTGCAAGAGGCGGTTCCTCGATTTTCGTGTGCTTTTTTGGCAATTTCCAGAGTTTTAGTATTTTTCTACTTCTATTCGGCCAGAAACCCTAGAGGGACGAGTTTAGGCACTTCTAAAGCCTATAAATAAAGGAAAAACACAAGTCAAAGAAGGAATTCACAGAGCAAAACTGAAAATCACTCAAAATCAAGGAGGAATTCATCAAATCAAGAAGGATTATACAAGAGAGTCTACGAATGAAGAAGAATGAGGCTTATCTATGAGTGGTTTCTTTTAACTTTGTTTTCTTTTCTTCAACAATGATGCTTTAATTATTTTATTGTAATTTGACATTATTTTTGGTATTCATGATTTTTAGAGTTACTTTAATCTTTTAATTAATTGTTTGTTATTCTTGGTATTTAATTACTTATACTGATTACGAGATTAATTTGTTGTTTCTTTTTATTAACTTACTTGGAAAAGGGATTGATGGTGGTTTCAATTCATTAATTTCATATTTGTTGTCTATTAACTTGTTTGGAAAATGGATTAATTACTAAGAACTGGGTAATTAAAGGTTAATTGATGTCTGCCAGGATATGGATTCATTGGTTAATTTCATGTTTTAAATTTGCCAAGATATGGAAATTTAATCAAGGATTGTGTTTAATGCATCTTTTGGGTGAATTAGTTGAGACAAGATATGTGATGTTAATTTGTCTAGAAGATAGTGATTTCATGGATTGAAAAAGAAGTGAATCTATCTTAATCCTTCATGATGCGAAAAGAATGATTAGTTATGATAATGATTAGATACTTTAAGGTCATGCGTGTTAAAATAATGGTTTGAGTTACATAATTCTCCATCCTTGACATGTATATATTATATTATTTTATTTTCACTTTATTTTAAAGGTAAGCCATTCCCCATTTAGAATTCACAATATAATAATCTAGACATCATGAGATTCCCATTCTCATTAATCGGTTAAGAACAAAAGTTTATGTGTTAAGTAACCAATGATCCATACCTTACTGTGAAAGACCTCCATTCACATAGACCACTTACTTAAACACAATGAGTCTTTTTCAAACATAATTATGCACAAATAAAATTGTTAATTCACAAATAATTTTTGAAAATAGATTCTTTTATTAAAACATTCAATATTTACATCAGAAATCTAGTCTAAGAGGGCATATTCCCAACAATCTTCCACTTGCACTCTAAGACTAAGTAAGTACGTAGGTGCTCACCCCTATGGCGTCTATGTGTCTCTTGAAGACTCTCTCAGCCAATGGCTTGGTGAATGAATCAGCTAGATTGTTCTCGGAGGTAATCTGTTCCACCACAACTTCACGTTTCTGGATGAAATCCCGGATCAAGTGGTACTTCCTCTCAATGTGCTTCCCCTTCTTGTGGTTCCTAGGTTCTTTGGATTGTGATACTACTCCAGTGTTGTCGCAATACATCACAATCGGCCTATCCATGTGCGGCACGACTCCAAGTTCTGAAAGGAACTTCTGGAGCTAGACTGCTTCCTTGGATGCCTCCGAAGCTGCCACGTACTTAGCTTCCATAGTCGAGTCAGCAATACAAGATTACTTGATACTCCTTCATGAAATAACTCCTCCAGATAAGGTGAAGATATATCCACTAGTTAATTTTCTCTCATCCTTATCTACCTGGAAGTCTGAGTCTGTGTATCCTGTAGGAACCAAGTCATCAGCCTTGTAAACTAGCATATAATCTCTCGTTCCCTTGAGGTACTTGAGAATATGCTTTACAGCTTGCTAATGAACCTCCCCAGGGTTTGACTGATATCTGCTAACCAAGCCTATGGCAAAGCAGATATCTGGCCTAGTACACAGCATGGCGTACATGAGACTTCCCACAGCCGAAGCATAAGGAATCCTACTCATTCTGTCCTTTTCTTCTTGAGACTTAGGATAGTCCCTTGAAGAAAATGACAACCCATGTCTGCAAAGGATTAGAGCTCCCTTGCATGAGTCCATGCTGTACTTGGCCAGCATCTTGTCAATGTATGTCGCTTGAGATAAACCTAACATTCTCTACTTCCTATGTCTAAGAAGTCTAATCCCAATAATGTAGCTGGCTTTTCCCAAGTCTTTCATACTGAATTGACTAACCAGCCAAACCTTTGTAGATAAAAATGACCCTACATCATTTCCAATGAGTAGAATATCATCCACATACAAGACAAGAAAAGCCACATTAACGCCATCAAGCTTCCTATACACGTATGGTTCATCTTCGTTTTGAACAAAACCATAAGACTTTATAGTCTCATCAAAAAGAATTTTCCATGCCCTTGATGCCTGCTTAAGTCCATAAATAGATTTCTTAAGCTTGCAAACCATATGCTCTTGGCCTTTAGTAATAAAGCCTTCCGGTTGAGACATATAGATGTCTTCACTGAGATGGCCATTCAAAAATGTCATCTTGACAGCCATTTGCCATATCTCATAGTCATAATGACATGTGATGGCAAGGAGGATACGAATAGACTTAAGTATGGCTACCGGGGAAAAGGTTTTCTCATAGTCGATTCCCTCTTTTTGAGTATACCCTTTCGCCACAAGCCTAACTTTGAAGGTTTCCTCCGTCCTTTCTACTCCCCTCTTTCTCTTGTATACCCACTTACCCCCTATAGGTTTTATCTCTTTAGGAGAAGTTACAAGATCCCAAACCTGATTGAGATACATAGACTCAATCCCGGCTTTCATTGCTTCATGCCACAGATTTGTATCAGCATCATCAATAGCTTCCTTGTATCTAGTAGGGTCTTGTTCCTGATAGTCGGAGACTAGCTTGAAAGCTTCTCCAGTCCATCTCTCCAGAATCCTAGACTCTCTCCCAGTACGACGAGGCTCCATATGTACAGGCTCTTGAGGCTGTGCCTCTTCTTGTTTCACAATCGGGTCAGAAGAAGTTGCTTTCAAAGATAACTTCTCCTCGAGTTCCAATCTAGTTGAACCTTTTGTGGAAGTACTTTGATCATCCTTTAAGTATCTAGCATTGGTACTTACCAGTACTTTCTGCTCCTTAGGATGATAAAAGTAACCACCTTTTGTCCCTTTTGGATATTTAATAAAATAGCATAATTCTGATCTTGGTTCCAACTTGTCTCCCTTGACCAGTACATAAGCTGGACAACCCATATCTTGAGATGATTCAGACTTGGCTTATGCCCAGTCCACATCTCATAGGGAGTCCTAGGTACTGACTTGGAAGGCATCAAGTTCAGAATATATACCACTATTTCTAGGGCATATCTCCAAAAAGATACTGGAAGAGTAGCATGAGACATCATGCTTCTGACCATTTCCATCAATGTTCTATTCCTTCTTTCAGCTACTCCATTCTGCCGGGGTGTCTTTAGCGCAAAGAGCTGGGATACTATCCCATGATGTACCATGTAGTCCTTGAATTCACCAAGGAGGTACTCTCTACCACGATCTAATCGTAAGGTCTTGATCAATTTACCCATCCGACGCTCCATTTCAGCCTTAAACTTTTTGAACTTGTGAAAAGAGTCAGACTTGCATCTTATCAGGTAAACATAACCAAACCTTGTACAATCATTCGTGAAAGTGATGAAGTACTCAAAACCTCCTCTAGCTGGTGTAGACAAAGGACTACAGACATTACTGTGAACAAGACTCAATACCTCGTTGGCTCTATCCGCCTTAGGGATAAATGACCTTTTGGTCATCTTTCCTATCAGGGAGGACTCATACTGAGGCCAATTTTCCAATCTCAATGAGCCCAAGGGCCCATCATGGATTAACCTCTGAATCCTGATTGAGTTGATATGACCCAACATTAGATGCCAAAGATAAAAGTCATTGACATTGGTCTTCCTTTTCTTTGTTAAAGGTTCAAATTGAGCGTTATTTAATTGATTATTAATAGGGTTTAAGAAAAATAGATTCTCATACCTGTGCTTAGTACATAAAATTTCTCCATCTCTATTGATAGAAATACCAGAATGGAAAGATACAGAATATCATTAATTTATTAGTTTTGCAACCGAAATCAAATTTTGTCGAAATCCAAGTACATATAAAATATCTTTCAAAACCACTATTCTATTATAATAAAAAACAAGATCTAGCTCTCCCACTGTAAGGGCCCAAACTTATGCTACTTTTCCCACACGTAATCCATGTTCGACCTTTTGAAGTCTTCTAATCTTTCTAAACCCCTGCAAGGAGTTACAGATGTGATCAGTGGCCCCTGAATCAACAATCTAAGTAGAAGTTAATCCAACCATTGATATAGACTCTAGATAGAGAATATTACTTGTGGGATTTTTCTTGGTTTAAAGATCTGGACACTCCTTTTTCTAGTATCCCTTCAGTCCACACTTGAAGCACTTGCCCTTGGGTTTGTCTTTAGGCTAGGTCTTGGGCTGGCCCGCTGCATTCCCGTTCTTCTTCTTGAACTTTCTGGACTTGGACCCAATTCTACAAGATGAAGCCTTAGCAATTATAGCCTTATATTGTGGCTTCATGACCTTCTTCGCCATCTAGAGCTCTTTCATCAACTCAGTTAAATCCATGTTCAACTTGTTCATGTTATAGTTCGACTTAAACTGAGTAAAGGAACCCGGTAGAGATTCAAGAACCATGTCCACTTGGCTTTCAGGGTCAATGACAGCCCCTAATATTTCTACCTCATCGAAAGCAGCAATCATCTTGAGCATATGCTCTCTGACTGATGCTCCCTCAGCCATCTTAGTGTTAATAATAGTTCGAAGAGCCTCCTACCTTGCGGGTTGGCTCTTATCCGCGAACATCATGGCTAATGATTGAATTATGTTATACACAGTGGTCATGTGCTCAATTTTGGACTGGAGCACATTAGACATGGAGGCCAATATGTAACAACGAGCCATCTCGTTAGCCTTTTTCCATACTTTCTTAGCCTCACGCTCCTCGGCGGTGGAACCCTCCCCGATAATAGGGCAGGTTTCGTAAAGGATATATTTATACTCTTCCGTTGTGAGTATTATATCCAGGTTCCTCTTCCAATCCACATAGTTTGGTCCCATTAGCTTATTCTCTCGGAGAATAATGGCCAATGGACTAAAAGAACCTCTCACCATTTCTGAAAAATCGAAAAATAAAAGAAAAAGATTCAGTTCATGAAAACAAAACAAATATGTGCACTTTATCCTTATTATTAAAACTGATAATAATAAATTTGGCTCTTAGGAAAATTAACATAGGTTCTTAGGAAGATTAACAATTTTCTAAACTAAGTGTGTTAACCATAAAAAATTAATTTCCCTTCTAGGTAATAATCTAGAAGATAACTCTATCGAGAGGATGGTCGTTTCCTCTCATTTCCTATGGACATTCCTCGCACTATAACCTCCAACGAAGGGTTGACCGATCATAGTACATACCCCGGGTTATTAATTACATTCTTCCATTAGATCTAGATCCTTATGGTATCCCCATCTTATACGGGTTCACTCTCAGGGTGATGCGAGGGGACCCACGATCTCTAATGAGGATCGTAATAGAAGTCGTGGGGCCATTGGAACCCCTCTCCCACTTAGTCTTTTAAAATAAGGGTTTTGTGAAAAATACCCTTTTAAAAATTTCTATTAAGTTTTCCCTTAAAATAAAATGTCTAAGTCCATAAAAATCTCTATGTTAAGATTTATATCATTTGAGAGTTTTTCCCATAGACTAATTTTATTTAAGTTAAAAACTTAATGATTTAAAAAAAATTCAATTAAAACTTTCTAGAGACTTTGGTTTCAAGTTTATTTGGCAAAACAATTTTTCTTGTGCCAAATTAAAACAAAAATGGTTTTCTATTTTAACCTTACAAAAATATCAAAATCCAATATATTTTCTATATCAAGGATTAAATCATTTGAGAAAATATCTAAGGATTAATTTTTGTTCAAGCTAAAATAACCATTTAATTTGTAGAAAAATGTTTTCCTTGTCAAAAACATTCCTAAAGACTTTGCTCTTTGAGAAAACGTGCACATAGGTACAAAAATAAATAGCATGCTAGAAAATAATAAACGTTTTTATGCTCTTCTATTTTTAAACCTAAGTACCTAAATAATAGAATTAAATACATTAATTAATTAATGGTCTTGTTTAATTCTAAAAATCCCTTACTAATATTTTTCATGCAAAAATATTTCTTGAATATTAGCTATTGCAAAATATTAACTTCGCCTGGTATGGACCCCAAAACTAAAAGAAAACGCAAGAAAAATTACAAGGAAAAAATAAAAAATTTCTCCTTGGTCCGCTGCACCCGCCACACTGGATCATGCACTCATTTGCACTGTGGTCCACTGCGCCTGCCGCACAAAAGCAAGACCCACGAGAAACCAGCGCGCTGACCAGCCTTCCAGACCCAAGCCGGCGTCGATTCCAGCACCCTAAGCTGGTGCCGATTCCGATCTGGACGCCTAATCCTATAGTTTTTTTTTTTGGTGCGAATTTCCTCTACGAATTTTTCTTGTTTTCTTCTCAACTTCTGGTATCAATGGCTCTCCAATTTCAACCCAAATTCAATGAAATCAACCAAAACCAACAATCACCTATACCCATAAACATTGGCCTTATACAATTTGCTAAGAAAAATAGTAAATTACATATCTCCTATACCTCCACTCGCAAGATTTAACAGAGAATCTATCCATATCATAAACAGCGAAGGATCACAATTTTAATCACACATATATGTCCATTTTTATTCATCTAGATGCATGCTCCCTATATTTTCACAAAATCTTCAGGCTCTGATACTAATTGAAGGCATAGAAAACAGAAAACACAAGGCACGTAGTAGAAGCAAAGATAAAAAACTGGAAAAATTAAAGAACATGGGAATCCCGATCAGAGCCGCCGCCAACTCCGACAGCCCTAGCCAGCGCCGGTTGTGCTCTAGCAGAACTCTGAGGTTAAAATTCTTTTTACCTCTTTTCCTCATTCTAAGAGTTGACTGAACCGGAATGTGTACTATCGGGGTAGGTACGCTGGTGGAAGTCTCTGGTACGACTCCTGCAAGCCTCCTACTTCGTCTTTGCATGTAGGAGAACGCCAATCTCTCGATCTTCTAGTATATGGCCTGTCTAAATCCGTTTGGTGAACAAATACAGACTAAGGAACCTTTTTCCTGAAGAGAGAGAGAGAGACGTCTGGCTTTTTACAGAAAAGAAGCCGTCTTAGAGAGTGTGTGTTCTGACAATAATGTTGTTTTCAATCCTCCTATTTAACTTAAATAAAATCCTAGGTTAAATTGGACTGGGCTATTGGACTCTTAGTTTAACCTTTTTAGGCTTAATTAATTATTCTAATTAGAACCACATAAATGGCCCAATTAATAATTAATTTCCCAACCCAAATAAACTAGTCCAATAAATAAGCCTATATTAGTTTAGTCTCAGGTTAATCTTTAATTATTCAAATTGGGCCAAAGCACTGAATAATTAATTAACCCACTAAACTAATTTAATTAATTCTCTCTCTATGGACCTTTATTTTATTCTAACCCAACAATTAAATCAGGCTACTTAAATAAAATAAATTTTATTTAATTTAAAATCAATTCCTTAGCTCGCATTTAATTAGGACTCACGGTCTATACTGGAGACCAAAAGATATATCGCCTTAGCTACTAAAATGACCAAAATACCCTTGCCATATAAATAGCAGTATTTTGCATTTTAAATATTTCCTAATATCATTATAAGAAAATATTGACCCCAAGGACAGTGCTGTGTTAGCAAAGTCTCCGACCTACAAGTATAATGACTAAAATACTCTTTTATACATCGCCGTACATTTAGAGAAGAAGAAGTGTACTAACACCTCTTTAAATGATATCTACCATCCTTAGGCCTCTAGTCTAATGATCCACGACCTCCTAGATTATTTCCGCTTTCCAAGAGAGCTACCCTAAAGTAAACATCCAAGTCATGTTTCCCAGGGCCCTGGATATTTAGATCATTCAGACAACCACGAAGGGCGATATAGTATAGAAACTATCCTGTACAAGTCTGTCTTGACAAACTAGTCACACATACCCAAAATGCTAGTATATTGGCCCTACGATAGAACCTCAACTATAGCATATCAAAGTATATGCTTCAAGCTTCATCAGACTACCAACTCATACTCAAGCCGTAGAGTACTAGTCCACGCTGTAGCAGCAGTAGTAGTCTAGGTTTCTACCATATAGTATTTTTAGAAACCACTACTATAGGTCCTGTTCTACGTATTCGAAATACGCTTATGTCATAAAGTAAGTGGATTACTTACTGGCTAAAGGTAAGCCATTCCCCATTTAGAATTCACAACATAATAACCTAGACATGATAAGATTCATATTCTCATCAATCAGTTAAGAATAAAAGTTTATGTGTTAAGTAACCCGTGATCCATACCTTACTGTAAAAGACTTCCATTCACATGGACCACTTACTTAAACACAATGGGTCTTTTCCAAACATAATTGTGCACAAATAAAATTGTAAATTCACAAACAACTTCTGAAAATAGATTATTTTATTAAAACATTTAATATTTACATCAGAAACCTAGTCTAAGAGGGCATATGATGAGTACGCTTGCTCATATATGTAATTTGGGGTTAACGTTTTAATTTAAACTTGATTGGAAATGTGCTTAATTTTATATGATTTTTATACCCAAATTTGAACACATCATCCATGCTCTAGGACGAATGAGATATAGTATGGTGAAAGGAGTATATTGCACCGGTTATTTACTATTGATGGGTTCACGTCAAACTACTTAACCTTCTGGACTTTTGGGTGATTAAGAGTCATTGCTAGATGTCACTCTTGATCTGCTAAATATGAATTTATTAATTATAGAATTAATAAATTAATCCTATATTTTATTTAGGATTATTAATTCTAAAACTGTTAGACTTACTTCATATTATGCTACCAATAAAACCAGAAAATCTAATGGGTCACACACAATAAAGGTTTGAATGCTCAATATTATTTGATAATATTGTGGGGTTAATTAAGAGAAGAAGATATGTTTATTGGTGAATTATAAGTTTGTTATAATTTATGGGACTTTGTTGCAGTTATATACACTTCAAGGGTCCAATTATAGACATTGGATCTTAGAAGACTTAATTGCAATTAACACAAATCCTGAAACCTATAAACATGGGAAATTCGTTCCTTATGAGAAAGGGACTTGAACGATCATAACAAGAGAAGGATTTCGGATGTCCCTTCTTCATCTTTTTCTTCTCCAATTAAAACCTAGCGTCTTCTCTTCTACTAGCATAGATTTTAGCAGGCTTGTGAGCGATTCAACCGTATGTGGATTACTGCAAGAGACAATCCTACTCTTGGATTGTAGTGGCGCAAGGTGGACGATCAAAGCAGAGGAGTTGGCACAAGAAATGTTTTTGTTTTCTGCCATAGAAGGTAATTTACGTTTCCTTCCTCTATTCCCGTTTTAATCACAAACCTGTGATCATTGGGCATGGATTTCATAGTTATTTCTACTACGTCCTTATTTGATAAGCATGATGAAATCCCAACAAACTGATGGCCCGTTTGGAAAGGACAGTTTCCTAGAGACGACCTATCAACCGGTAATCTCTCCTAGCCTAACGAAAGCTAGCCCTATAGCTTTGCCCCTTGAGTACTCAAGTCTTTAACAAAGCGATTCAAGAAATTCTCATTCTGATTTGAAATAAACAATTTCATTATCAAAACATTGTTCCAGTCCCCAAAACCATATTTGGTTTAAAATTCAGCGCAACCCAAAACCACAATCGTCCATTCTTTCCAAAATATTTCCAAAATAGAAATCTTGCTATCTGTTCTATCCAAATTTGCTCAAGGCACAAATAAATTAAATCATTTCATATCTTGCCTCAAAGTGATATTGTTAGGAGCCAAAATCTCATACTACGATTTTCACAATTATGTGCATGATGGAAAAATGGCCATTAGATATAAACATTGATGTATGGCTCCTAATCATATCATAACATTCATAATAAGAAGATTCTCAAAATTGATCATGAATACTTTTCCCAAGTGGAAGTCGTAAAGTACTAAGAGTGATACCAAGTGCCATAAAATAAAACTCATAAGTGAAATCATATCATATGCTTCTTGTGACATAAACATGTATACAAGATCATATGGACTTTCCATAGAATTATTTTACATTAACGAGTCATGAGATGTAAGGACTTACCTTATCCAAAAGCTTAGCAAAAGAAATCTTCTCAAAATTTTCAAGCTTTCCTTCCTCCCAAATCCGGCTCCAAATCTAATATAAATTATATAAGAATTAATCTTTTGATCACAAGTCCTTAGAGATCAAATTGCATAAATCCCTAAGGAAAAAGAGGTTATTTATACTCCAAGTAATCTCTTCTATCTTCTAACGCTAATCACAATTGCCTATTCTAATCTTATTAATCCTAAACCCTTAATCAAGCAATCAATCCGCAAAGGTTAGGACGGAAAGCATCCCATCAAGTTAAAAAGAATAAATAATTTAAACGATGAATAAATAGATAGATTGATAAATATATAAATGACTGAATAAATAAGTAGACAAATGAATAGATAATAAATAAGTAGATAAATAAATAGATAATAAGCAAATAAATAACTAAATAAATATTTAATTAAATAAATAACTAAATAAAGAGGTAAATAAATAGACTCATGAATAAATAGATAATTAACTAGCAAAATAGATAAGCAATTATCTTTAAGACTTTGTACTTAAAGATTTCTAAAATAGAATAATTATTTAAGCATAAAAACCATAAGAGATTTTTGTTTTCCAGAAAGTCAAAATAATCAATAAATTTTATGTAAATTCATTTCAATCTAGCTAAAGAAATTTTCAAGGCAAAATTCATGTTTTGAACCCTTAGTGTAAAATTCTGTTTGTGAAGCAATTTAAAGGCCTCAAAAGTTGATTTAATTATCTAAGAAAAACATTTTATTTCTAGCTGAGAATTTTGAGAATAACACTTATATTTTAGGTGAATAACCATGCAATCCCTTTCCCAAAACTATTTGAAAAACTAGGCTAATTAAATTTCCCAAATATCTCGCCAAAATCGCGACCACACTGGAGCAACAATTTTTCAATGATTCTTGAAACATAATTTTTCGAACATCCCCTAATTTGTACAGTACAAAATTCAGCCTAAACTCCCAACAAGAAGTATGTTTTTCAGTAGTTTAAAGTTGGGTCTCTGAACAGAGGTTTTCTGGCAGCAAACATATACTCAACAAAATATAAAAAATTTCAAACACCAAACTCTTGTAAATACACAAAAATATTTCCAAAACACCCTAGATCCTATAGCACATCATATACAAGCCACATGATCACCATTTGCTCAAATAAAACAACATTCATAGCACAATCCTTCATTTCTAGCAACACCTGTATTTTTTTCTCAAACAATACTTGAGCAAAACAACATCAAAATCCCTCCAATAACCCCAATAAACATATTATATTCATAAGGCATAATTTACACAACATAAAATACTACATATCATATTCATAAGAGAAAATCATTCAAACAAGGCTTCCAGCCATAAAACGAAAATCTGGGCAACAGTACCTATTTTCAGTATTTTATGTTCTATAAAGGGGAGAAATGTTTTCTTTGCATACAAGATTTTACTTTACACATTACACAACATCCCTTAACATAAAATTTTAATATTTCCTTCACAGATCACCATCTAAAATGCTTAACAAATTAAAAACGAAAATCTGTCCAGCAAGCTAAAAATTTCGGCCAGCTTGAAAATAGGACAAAAAATGAAAACTTTAGTTACCTCTTTGAAGCTTTACACTTAAACAAAGAAAGGTAGCAAAGTGGAGGTGTGTTTTTCAAGCTTTTGTCTCTCTTAAAGAGTGTTTGCAAGGAGATACAAAAACAAGATGAAGAGAGAGTGAGCATGGCTGCCTTTTTCTTGCAAGAGAAAAAAAAAAGTGAAAGAGAAGATGAAAATGTTACTTCAACAATCAACCCAAAGTCACAAAAATGCCTTCTTCAATACTCCAAGAAGTGTGCTAGCTTGAGAGAAGGTAGAGGGAGGCTAGAAAAAAAATAAAAACAAGAGGGAGAGAGGGAGGGGATTTCGGCCAGAAGAGAAGGGAAATGGAGAAAAAATCTTTTTATACTAGGGTAGATTTTAATCCAATGGTGGAGGAATTTTTACCCTAATTTCAAAAGCCAAGATGAAGAGTGTTTAGTTAAATTAAAAAGATCCATGGGTCTAAGTTATGGGTCTTGGGTCAATTGGTGAAATCAATTCAAGAAATCAAAATTAGATTTGACCCGAAATTTGACCAAGATTATTAGCTTGGGAAATAAGGCCAAAACCCTAATTAAAAATTAATTTGTTCAAGAGTGTGCTTTGCACAGGAGAAAGATCATTGAGATAATTTTATTGAAAAAGTAATTTTCAAGTTAATTTCAGTAATTAATTTGCTACACATAATACATATATACATAAAATGAATAATTACTTACATATAAATTACTTACCACGCCTAAGCAAAATAATTAACTTATCAAACATATTTTCCTTAAGAGAATACATAGCGAGCACATAAAATAGCCACATATGATGCATTTAATTTATGATGCAATCCCAAATAACCATATAATTAAGCTTCCAAACTCTCAATTAAATGGAGTGTCACATTGTGTTCATTTTATTTCTCTCAAAGGGAATAATAGGATTCAATTTTACGTTGGAACATAAAAATGAATCCTATTTTTCTGAGGTTCTCTATTTATTTTCTTCTCTATTCATGTCAATATATAGCTTTCTTTTTTTTCCCCACCTCCTTAGGCTACGGTTGGATGTTCCCTTATACACGTTTGTTTAATGTATATAAATTTAATAGCCACATATGATGCGTTTAATTTATGATGCAATCCCAAATAACCATATAACAAAGCTTCCAAACTCTCAATTAAATGGAGTGTCACATTGTGTTCATTTTATTTCTCTCAAAGGGAATAATAGGATTCAATTTTACGTTGGAACATAAAAATGAATCCTATTTTTCTGAGGTTCTCTATTTATTTTCTTCTCTATTCATGTCAATATATAGCTTTCTTTTTTTTGCCCACCTCCTTAGGCTATGGTTGGATGTTCCCTTATACACGTTTGTTTAATGTATATAAATTTATTAGCCATTTTTTTTTCTTCCTATTTTTTTCCCGCCTCTATGGAATGCATTGGAAAATAATGGATTAAGTAATTTTTGCTGATTTGTTATGTGGTTAATTGCATAAACTAATTATGTTATGCATTAATGGTATGCCCCAGAATCGATGATTGTGGGACAATATAAGGTGCATCTCAGTACTTCATTCTTATTTGCAAACCAAAACTTTCCAATTGAAGTTAATTTTTCCCTCAAAACTATAGATTGATTGTGTGGCCAAATATATTAAGGAACGAGTAATATTTATGGAGAGTTTTTATATACCTTCCAATTCCAAGACATGAAAATTGAATCGGATGAACCGCTTCTTGCCTCCAAATGTGTATAAATAGGCCCTTACAATTTCAATACTTACGTCACAAATTCTCAAAGTTTCATTGAAGTCGTAACGTAAAATATGAGTTCCTCAACCACTCTGTCTCCTAAATCCTCCGATGCAGCCAAACTTACGAGCTTGAAAGCAAAAAACAAGCCTTCCAAAGATTGTCATTTGAAGGTTGATGGTAGAGATAGGAGGGTTGTTCTGCCCGGTGGATGTGCTGAACATGTGTTTGAGGAAATTCTTATATACACCCGGTTCACCGTGAACCAAATGCTTTGAGTGTTATATTACATGAATTGTGTATTGTACACTTCTAGAAAGGTACAACACTTTAAAGTTGTAGTCTACGATAGACCCGGTCCACATAAGAATTTCTCATGTGTTTGACCTCAATAGGAAGCTCGGCCATCGCACAATCGGTGAAACTATTGAATGGATGCTAATGCAAGCAACACCCTTAGTTGATGCCATTCTGGGCAGAAGCAGATCTGTTTCATCACCTAGTCCTACATCTGCATGTGGCGCACCGGAGACTACTTCGCTGGTTCTCGGGCTTCCACTGGAGAAGCACTGCCTCTCATGGATGCAAAGTGGGGATTGAAGACTGACGTGGAGATTTCTGCTGATGATCCAACCAAATGCTTGTTCAAATGATCTTAAAAGCCTAGGTTTGAACAAGCAAGAATAGAAATACAATCTTATTGAATTAATAATACTCACACAATTCTCTTAAGGAAATCTATGCTTGTTCTAACTTTTATTTCTTTCTATTTTTGGCACCTCGACTTGTCATTCTCTTAAAATAAATTCATTTACTTAGGAATGTTGAAAATCATTTCAGTGTCTATCCTTTAAGTTAGAATCTCCCCATAACATGTCATTCTCTAAACTGTTATGTCATTTAATTTTTAAACATGCTTGTTGGACTCAAATCATCAATCTTGAAACTTCAACCCAACGGCACTGCTGTCTTTTTCAACGCTAATTTCCCCAATCTCATTATCACCGCTTATACGCCATATAATTATTCGTTAGAATTCATTCCCTTACCTTCCAAGTACATTTCGCACGAAAACTTCAATAACATGTTACAAATAAAAAATATTACAAGTAAAATAAGGCTTTAAATAAATAAGAAATAGCAAAAAAAAAAAAAAAAAGAGGAATAAAATATAGACAATGTCAAAGTTCTTTGGAAAAAAATAAAAGACAACGTCAAAGATCTTGCATACTTCTCGTATTAAATCTTGCAAGGTATCAATCCATTCAATATACCATTGAGAACTGGAGAGATGCATCAAGAAAAAGGGGGAAAACGACGTAACAATCAATTAGTGCATCTTAATGCATACACGGCCAAATTCCATTTTAGGATACAAATATTTAAGTGTTGCACTTTGTAGCCGTTCTTTTCTATTTTTCATAAGAGGACAAATTGCTTCCAAAAATTGAGCATTTTTTAAAATAAAAAAGGAGATAGACATTTAAAGTTGGCATCTTTAACTTAACACGAAACGAGAGTATCTGAATTCGATCTAAATTACACAACCCCCCAGCCTCACTGGAAGTGAAGACAAAGAATAAAAAATCATACAATGAGAGATGGAGCAAGCATAAGTAGCTAAAGAATCAACTATAAACATGCATGAAAGTGCAGGAATCAAAACTTTGCCTAAGCAGATCAATTCGCTTGTAAATATCATGGTACTGCCATGGCTTGGACAGAAGGCCATTAAGCTGATTTACCAGAACTTAAGAATCAGACTGGACCACAACAGAGGAAAATTCAAGGCTTGAGACAATCTTAATCCATGCAACACTGCCAAAGCCTCAGTCTTCTGATTAGAAGTGCAGCCTATATTCCGAGCAAATGCATGAATGAAAAAACCAGAAGGATTCCTTTCCACTCTACCTGTAACACCCCTACCTTTCCAAATGTAGCGGGCTTCTCTTTTGTGGGATGTGGCCCAATTCAATTGCCCGAATAAGGAGTCTTTATAACGATGTTAGCTTTGTACACAGCGAAAATTTGCTCAAAATGCATTTATTTAAATACAAGAAGAAACATGGAGCCTGTCTTCTGATACCATATTTAAAGCACAATAAGTTTGAGATACAACATGAGCCTCTAGGAGTCCATTGCGCTTTCGCTGCGCCTTTGAATCCTAATTTTTTTTCAAAGAGAAAAAAATACACGTATGAACGAAAATCACTCAGTGAGTCTCATGTGTGCTAGTGATTTGTAAAGCAAATATACAACATATTATTAGTTGCCACCTCATAAAACCATTATGGGAAAGCATTGTATTTTTCACTACAAATAGATCTTGAGCTCACTACATGAGTGTTTATTCAAATTTCAGTCATATTTGGAAAACTGAGTTTTATTCAATATCACTGCCCCATTTAACAAAGGCAGACACTTCTCTCAATAGAAGGTCGACCGGCGTGCAAAGCTAACAAGGCTTCGCCTTCAACACATAGTCTTATTGTACTAACCTTATAATACTCAATTGTGCGTTATCGGAGAGGTAAGTGTGTATTAGCACAATACTGAGTAATTCAAATGTTGCACTTGCTACTGTAAGCCTAGGGGTCCC
Organism: Voacanga thouarsii; assembly: GCA_026120185.1. Taxonomy (NCBI): domain Eukaryota; kingdom Viridiplantae; phylum Streptophyta; class Magnoliopsida; order Gentianales; family Apocynaceae; genus Voacanga; species Voacanga thouarsii. The sequence continues at coordinate 1,954,075 of JANUWF010001937.1, forward strand.
AATCCTGACGTCAATCATCATTGAAGTAGCAAGGGGTTGAACAACGCTAGGTGTCCGACCCAGCCCGTGAACAACCCAAAATCAAAATGCATACAAGGCACAGCTAGCCAGGACTACTTATCTCAATGTCCCGTCGCCTTGTTTAGAGTAAGACAATCCCCAGAATGGATCAGATTACTTGGGGTCGTCTATCTCTAACATGAGCTAGTACAAAGATTAAAGCCCTTGATGAGTACTTAATGTTTTCACTAGTACACAAGACCAGTAACAAGTCCATATTCCCAAAGGAATTCCAAATAAACATTTTGCCGGGGCCAAAATATCATTTTCCAAAAGTTGATCCCCCTACCTCACAAGGCTAGATATTAATCACATTAATTAGCTCATCAGAAGGCCAATTAATCATCTTATTCGCAAAGGAATATCCATAAAACAATTTATGGGATCAAAATACTGTTTTCCAAAAGTTGATCTCATACCAAGAGATCATTTTCCCAAAATCGTAGAAAAAAAAGATAAAAAAGTCCTTTCGTACGATAACATTAGTTTCCATGGGTATTCTCGTCATTTGAAGAATACCTGATTTCAAAAAGAGCATTATTCAGGAATTCCAGAATTTTAAATCCAAAAGGAAGAATTTAATTCAAGAAATTCCAATGATAATTCTATAAAATTCATAACTCACATTTTCCCAAAAATCCTTTCCACAAAAAGGAACATTAATGCTTTCCCAAAATAAAATATTATTTCATCTCATAATTAAAGAGAAGAAAGTCCTTTAGGTATACATCTATACCTAGGAATTATTCATATTTCAAAGGATCCAAAATTCCATATAGAAAACACCATTTCTTAAAAACTTCAATAATTTCCCATTTAGAGAAACCATATTTTTCTCAGTAAATCACAATGGTCATTAACCTTGTCACAAAGAGGTTTTAGGAAAATTAGTCACTAATTATGAATAATTCCAGGTATTAAAATTCACATTTTCCATTCAAAACCATTGATGGCATGATACCATTTCTTCCTCAAAGAAATCAATTATTTGTTCAGAGAAACCAAAAGGATTCATAGAACATTTCTTTAATAAAATGTAATTTTACTAGCATAAAACAGGATTTTGTAAAACAAGTGAGACTCATCTCGTATCCTAAATAGCTTATATTGTTGGAATATCGTATTTAGCCGTTCGCCGACCGCTTAATGCGATAACCTACATTAAACGTCATTTCATGTTTAGTTCGGCTTACCAAAGCTCAAACCAATACGTTGCCAACACAAATGTAAGGAAATCACTTATTTCCTATTTCTTCATTTTTTTTTCTTCTTTGAGTAAATGTGTATGTATACACATATTGCACACTCAATTCTTCCATTTTCTGTTTCCATATTTTCTCTTCTTCATGAACATGAAATCTTTTTCATGTTCCCCCCTATTTTTATTCCCAAAGTCATGCAAACAATTCCTTAGAGTTCACTTGTATCAAAACAAAAATTCTGCATTTTTCCCGTTCATCACACCATTTTGTTTTGTACATAACTTTTGAACTACAACTCCGATTGGGCTCCATTATATACCTAAACGCTCGCTAGACACTGAGCTACATTTCAATGGAGTCATTTTCCACATGCTTAAAACCATCCGGAAACTACTGGGCCAAAAAGATCCCAGAATTTTCATTACCCTAATTCATTTTCACAAAATAGCATAACCATCTTGTTCTCAACATCTATACAACCCTTAATCCACCTTATTTTTCATCAAAACATCTTTAATTATTCATATTTTCAGACCCAACAAGTCACCAAATTCATGCTTTGAAAAATATGTAATCACCAACATGAATTAAAAATAGCTGTAGTTTTATTTCCATTAGAGCTTTCTTTTTCTAATTTTCACAACTTTCTCATCAACCATGAATAATCTGTTAAATCACCAATCAAACACCTTTATCCACCACATAAAACACAGCATACAAAATCTCCTTCCAACTGACACATACACTTGCACACACAATAGTTCACATAGTTTGCATTTAATCCAAATCTCAACCATGAATTTCATGTTTTCATGTTAAAACTTATGCCAAAATAATCACGGTAATGAAATATATAACTTTAATTCTTGAAGTATAAGCTTTTAGGTTGTATGTAGGATGTTTTAGCTTGATCTTGCTTCAAGAACACACTAAGAAACACACACACTTTTTCTTTCTCTCTTTTTTTTTCTATTTTTCTTTGATTTTTCCTTTCTTTTCAATCTTATTTCTTCCTTCCTTATTCTTTTATTCCCTAGGATGGTTTTCAGCCTCAATCCACCGCCCTAAGTGGTCAAAATAATGACCAATAAGAGTGTGTTCAATTAAATGCATGGTGGCTACTTTACACGTGTCACGATCTCATTTTTTCTGTAATTTTCTTAATTATTTTGCAAAACTTATTTAAGAAGCTTTTCATGCATGAATATTTTGGAAAACTCTCATAATTTGACACATGTCCTTGGCCACCAATCACACGAAGCCACACATCCAAATTTTTTGCTGCATTTTCAATTTTTTCAGAAATGACCAAATTCGAGTCTGTATTGGAAAAAAATATTTTATTTCACCAATAAAATCTATAAATTCCTCTGAATTCAATGGTAATACTCAAAACCTTCAATTCTTTCTCAATTCTATAAAATTTGCGGTCAAAATTATAGAAATGCCCCTGAACACAAAATAGCCTAATTTATACCAAAATGCTCGTCTCATCGCATGCTGACCAATTTTTCTTCTAAAGGTATCCCAATCTCTTATTTTATTAAAAGTAATAGCCTTCTGTAAATTTAAGGTACAGGTAGAACAAATTCAAAATTACGTCTAGGTCCCTATATATTTTTATTACATCAAAATATTCTTCTCATTATAACGATCATCTTTTGTTTTGGCAACTGATACAAATACTCGTTTTATCAAAATTAGTAGGCATCCAAAGGTTAAAATATAGGGTATTATAATCTCCTCTCCTCCAAAAAATTTTGTCCTTGAAATTTGCTTACTCTTGAAATAATGTTGGATATTTTCCTAGTATGTTTGCCTCTGTCTCCCAAGTTACGTCTTGGACAGAGTGATGATTCCATAACACCTTCACAAGTGGAATCTTTTTACTTCTCAATTCTTTTTCGGCAAACTCCAAAATCTTAATAGGCTTTTCTTCATACTTTAAACTTGAAGTCATCTCAATGGATTCTTCATTTAAAACATGTGAATGGTCTGATACATATTTCCAAAGTTGGGAAACATGAAATACAATATGAATACCGTGAAGTTTTACCAGTAGTTCTAAACGATAAGCTACCTTCCCAATTCATTTGACAATAGGAAATGATCCAATATACCTAGGTGCCAACTTCATCCCTTGTCCTTTGTTTCCTAATTGTCGTTGTAGAGTTAACTTCTAGAATACCTGATCTTCTTCTACAAACTCCAAATCTCTCCTGCGTCGATCAACGTAATTCTTTTGCCCACTCTGAGCTATTTCCAGCCTAGTTTTGATCAACCCCATAGTCTGTCACACTTTATCAAGGACAAAAGCATCATGTTCATTCAATCTTCATCCTAGGATTTCCAATATAATGGGGGCTAACATTTTCTTCCATACAAAGCTTCAAATGAGGCCATTATACTTGTTGATTGATAACTATTATTGTACGCAAACTCTGTATATGCTGAATTATCAATCCACTTAGTTTCGAAATCTAAAGCAAAAGCCCGCAACAAGTCTTCCAGAACTCGATTCACTCGTTCGGTCTGTCTTTCTATTTGTGGTTATGTTGCAGTACTGAATTTCAATGTTGCCCTATATCTCTGTTGCAACTTAGTCTAAAACCTTGAGGTGAATCTGGGATCTTGATCTGATATAATGCTAGAGGGTACCGCATGCAATATAACTACCTCTTCCATATAGATTTTACTCAATTTCTCTAAAGAATCCCTTTAGTTAATGGGAATGAAATGAGAAGACTTAGTTAATCGTTCCATCACCGCCTATATAATATCCTGTTGTCCTACTTCCATAGGTAACCCTGTTATAAAATCCATTGTGGTCTCATCCCATTTCCATGATGGGATAGGTAGTGGCTGTAATAAACCTCCAGGTCGTTGGTGATTAGCTTTCACTTGTTGGCAGGTTAAACATAGAGTCACAAACTCCGAGATATCTTTCTTCATTCCAATCTACCAATAACATTTCTTTAAGTCTTGATACATCTTTATTGTTTCTAGGTAGATGGTATACTTACTACGATGTGCTTCAGTCGAAATATCTTATTTCTTTGTAGCTCGTATCAGGATACAGTACCAATCTCGATAATAGAGAATTCTATCATTGCCTTTTCAAAAATCACTTTTCTTCTTATTAGCCTCCGTTTGCACCAGCTTTTGCAATTCATCATCACTATCTTGTTCTTCTTTTAACTATTGTAGAAAAATAGGTTGTATCTAAATTTTATTCATTATTCTCTTTCTTTTAACCTCAAATATTTCCAATTTTAGTACTCGTACTATCCGGAGGGTGGACAAATTTGATTTTCTGCTTAAGGCATCTACTACTGTATTTGCTTTCCTAGGATGATATTTGATTAGACACTGAAATTCTTCCAAAATTCCATCCACCTGTGTTACCTCATATTCAAATCCTTCTGGATGAAAACATATTTCAAACTCTTATAATCTGCGAAAACTTCCAATTCAGTTCCATACAAATAATGTCTCCACTTCTTCATGAGGTTTCATCTTCTTGGAAATATAGGCTATCACTCTTTCTTCCCGCATCAATACTCCTTCTAACCCTTCTTTTGATGCATCAGTATATACCTCATAAGGTTTATCCATAACTGGTAGTGCCAAAACGGGGGCAGAGCTTAACCTTTGTTTCAATTCGTGAAAATTCTTCTCACACTTCTCTGTCCACAGATAAGGAATATTCTTTCGAGTGAGTTAAGTCAAAGGTGAAGCTAGCTTTGAGAATCCTTCAATTAATCTCCTATAATACCCAGCTAGTCCTAGAAAACTTCGCACTTCAATTGGAATTTCGGGACATTTCCCATTGGTTACTATTTCAACCTTAGCAGGATCTACCATAATTCCTTCCTTGGATACTACATGTCCTAAGAATGCTACTTCTTGTAGCCAAAACTCACATTTATTGAACTTTGCATATAAGTTGGCCTCCTGTAACTTCTCCAATACTTTTTGAAGATTCTGTTTATGTTCTTGAGGGTTCACCGAATATACCAACACATTGTCTATAAAAAAGATAACAAAATTGCCCAAATAAGGCTGAAATACCCGATGCATCAAATCCATAAAAGTAGCGGGAGTATTGGTAACACATAATGGCATTATCATGAACTCAAAATGTGCATATCGTGTATTAAATGCAGTTTTCGGTAGATGTTCCTCTCAAATATGGACTTGATAATATCATTGCCTCAGATTTAACTTGGAAAAACATCCTACTTCTTGTAGTTGATCAAATAACTCATCAACCATAGGCAGCGGATACTTATTCTTCACCGTCACTATATTTAATCCTCGATAGTCTATACACTTTAATAGTAATCCATCATTCTTTTTAACAAATAATATAAGTGCTTCCCAAGGCGAAGTACTTGGTCGAATAAATCCCTGCTCCAATAACTCCTCCAGTTGCTTTTTAAGCTCTTGCAGTTCTATTGGTATCATTCTATAAGGAGTCCTTGAAATTGGTACCACCATTAGCACTTTATCAATAGAGAACTCTACTTCCCTTTCCAATGGTAACGTTTTTTTTTCAATTATGCTGAATAAACATTCAAATATTCATTTACCACAGGGACATCTTCCAGTTTCTTGGCTTCTCCTACTTATTCATTACATAAGCCAAGTATCCAGTGCATCCATTTCTGTTCCACTTTTGGGCTTTAAGTCCTGATATTCAAGAATTATTCTTCCTTCCGACCTTACCTATAAATTCCAGTATAGTTTCCCCAGGTTTACGAAATCTCACCACTTTATGTTAACAATCAACCTGAGCATGATACTGGGATAACCAGTCCATGCCTAAGATAGCATTATAATCCTCTATGGGCAGGCATATCAGGTCTCTTTCTAATATTACATTTCCCATGGAAATCTTACATCTAAATGTATCTTATCACTACTTATCTATTTTCCCAATAGGGCACTAACAATCATCTTACATAGAGTTTCCTCTCTTTTAGCCCCCAGAGTTTCAAGAAAAGGATTTGCAGCAAAAGAATGCATAGAACCTGGGTCTATCAGTACTTTGGCTTTTTTATAAAAAACAGGGAGTGTACCTTCCACTAGTGCAATATTATTGTCTATCTCGTCCAAAGCAACCACTCAAGCATTCATCTGTGGCTTAGTAGGCCTTGGCTTAGATGTGGAAGCTTGTCCTAGATTTCCTCTTATTGGCCCCAACTTCTGTCCTGCATTGCCTCCTCACGGTTTCACCCATCTAGATGATCTTCTAGGGTGGGGGCAAGTAACAACCTTATGCTCTAATTCTCCATAGTTAAAGCATTTGATTGGTGGTTGTCCTCTAGTCAGGCCTCTATTCCTTTGAAATTTTCCTTTTCTCTAACATTGAGGCCTTCCTGGTCATTTCTAACTCCTATTTCTAAATCCACTTCAACTTTTTTGCCCGACTTACTCTATGTCTACCATCTCTATCCTTTAAGTAATCTCCACTGCGACGTTATAACTAGCTGGGGCCAAACTTGCAAGTACTTTTTTCAATTCAGGCCACAAGCCTTTCATATACATCATTCTCTTTTCATTTCCTTAAATTGCTCTAAATCGTTTCCTTCCAACTCGTATAATCACTTCGTAGGAGGTCGCCCATCTTAGGATTTCTCTAGTCCAAGCATGCTTAACTTGGAGTTTTGATGGATTGCATACTTCCATGTATTATGATAATATGGGGTTTCTAATGTTCGAAATATGCTACTAGGGTATTACACAAATGTGCAAATCCCTGTCTGCACAATTTACATCATATTGTATACATAAGGTTCTTGAGTATAAAATTCTCTACTCATCATCTCATCACCACCGATCACAAGACTAAAAATTCAAACTCAATAATTATTGACTCAATATATGGATTCTAAGGCATTCCTATCCTCAATCTTTTTGCTGTCACCTGAAATTAGGATCACAGACTTTTTTTCGGGGGTATTAGAACTAACTCAACTTTCTCTTCTTCTAACTTGTCAAAAGAGATCACATCCAACATGAATTCCTCAAATTCATATATCCTAATTGCTTCAATATCTAACCCTATAAAATTTATTGTCTTTAGAAATCTACATACTATGATGGACTCCATTATGTCCCTTTAGAGGCTCAGCTATTCTCCACCAAAAACTTTATTATAGTTCAGTCATGCTCTAATACCAATTGTAATACCACTACCTTTCCATAACATAGCAGGCTTCGCTTTTGTGGGATGTCAGCCAGTCCAGTTGCCCAGATAAGGGTCTTTATAACGACCTTAGCTTAGTACACAACGAAAATTTGCTCAAAATACATTTATTTAAATACAAGAAGATACATGGAGTCCATCTTCTGATACCATATTTAAAGCACAACAAGTTTGAGATGCACCATGAGCCTTTGGGAGTCCATCGCGCTTTCGCTGCACCGCTAAATCCTAAAATTTTCAAAGAGAAAAAACCACAGACACTTTGTTGGGTTACTGCAGGCATCTCGTAGTATAGTGTGATGTGGGTCAAGAATAAGACTGTATTTTCCCAAAATCTGAACAATCTATCACCTTTCATAAACCTTCAGAAAAAAAAAATGATAAAAGAACAGAGAATTAGTAATTATAGCATCATTTTGAAGTTTTAGGCCTTAATTTTATGCTATCTCACTGATTTTCATAGCTGGAGATGGTTGTTTTCCATCGTTGATGCATAGGAAATGATTTGTTTTTCATTATAGCTCTATAAGAAACCATTTTTTTGGTTATGGCGCCATTGATGCCTTCTAGTTTTACATGCCTACATCAATTACGTATATAATTTTGGTTCTTGAATATATCATGCTTAAACTCTGTTCTAGGTTTAGCTTATTGGAGTGTTCACTTTATTATTTTTCTTGTTTAAGTCATCTTAAAGTGCTATTAGAGTATGGTTTATGGGTTTCTACTATATATTTTATCTTGGATGTCCTTTATATTGTTTTAATCCATCTGGATTCTATTTGTGGGCTATCTCATTAATGTGCCATATACATAAAGCAGTAGCCTCTTGTTTTGATTTATGCTGTGGTAATTGTATAAAAAATTATTATTTTTAAAAATATAGATATTAAATTGAAAATGGGTTTGTTTTAATGGATGATAAATACAAAAATTTAAAGATCAGAAGGGATGGACGATTTGATCGTATTGAAAACATCCAATGAATTATGAATTTCTTTTTGATGGTCAGATGAGAAATAGCTATGGGTTAGGCTATCTAGATTCTAATTCATTGATTAGAATACGCAATTGGTGCTAATTTATAGTTCATTGCGTTATTCTTATGGATGCCAAATTCCATAATAAATTCCTTTTGGTGTCTTCTTCTTTAACCCAAATTTGCTTTTAATCTTGTGCTTTTAGATAGATAGATCATTAAGAAAGTGTAGCACGTGCCAAACTCTTTTTGGATGGTGTATGATTAGAAGTTAAAAGTGCATCAAAGCATAAAGCCCATGGTAAACTCTTTGTTTTGTATGAATTGTAGCTTTGTGAAGAGGTGCATGATTTTAGGATTGAAGTGTAGAATCCTTGAAGCACAGGTGCCTTTTTACTTTCTCCAAATTATCTAATTATTTTTTGTTTTTCACTTTGACTTGTTAATTATACTTAACTCTAAACCATTCTTCTCATGGGTGATCATGCAGGATTCCACATAAGAAAAAATAAAAACTCCTAGTGATTATACTCATATTGTTTATTCCTCCTTTAGATTTCTATACTTTTTCAGCCAGGTAAAACTCTTCTCCATATTCCCTTCTTCTTCCCCTTAATCATCTTCTCATCTTCATACCCTATCTTTGTTGTCCCCTTCTTCTCAACTTCTTCTATTTTTTCTTGCAGTATCATGGGTTTTGCAATTGCATGCTTTTGGTGGATAAGGAACGAGTAGATCCAAAGAAGCTACCTGAAGGTGCATGCAAGGCCAGTGTCTAAGGCTTTGACGTGCGTATGAGGTAACAAAGTAAAAGGCCTTCTAGTTTTCCCAAATCTTTAGATTATTGGCTTCAAATAAAAAATTCAAAATGCATGGCTAATTCTTTGTCCTTTTACTACTTCTTTCTTCTCTTTATAAAACAAGTTATCCACTGTACGATTGCCTAAAGTTGGAACTTAGTAGGATGTAATTATCAGCTTAAGCCTTTGCCCCCTTCATTCCTCTTCTCTTATTTCGGCCTTCCCCCCTGAAGTTGTTGAAGCTCACAGAAACCATGCATGCTATAGAGATGAAGCAAAAAAAAAAAAACACAAAGACAACACAACGAAAGAATTAAATTGATATACCTTTGAGCTGTAGATTTTTCCTTAGCTGTGAAGAAGATGAGCGAACCACTGGAATAGCTTCTTCTCTAGATGATGATTCAGGTTGAAATCCTGTGATCCATCTACTTTTTTTGGTTTGCATGAACATGAGCCCTTCTCGAGAACTCAAAATATTCCACCGCCTATTTATATGTTGGTGAAACAAATTAGGCGAGGAAAATCTAGCCTCAAAGTAATTCTTCAACCTTTGCTATTGATTAGCAAAATCAAGAAAAAACAAAAGAGGAAGTTTGAACGAGAGAGAAAAAGAGAAGACAAGAAAGAAGGCTTCTAGTTCTTTTCTATCGTGTGTTCTCTATGTCTTTCAAAACAAGATCCACGACTTTTTACAATTGATAACCAAAACACCAGGGTTTTGATATTTCAAAACTCCCGGAGGCTATCAATAGAAGAAGTTTAGCTTAATCTAAACTTTTCTGTTTTGTGAATTAAAAACCCCATTTAATTCAAGCTATTGTGCCATTAATAATTTATTATTTTTCTTGGACCCAGTAAGCCTAAAATAATAATCATTAATTAATTATTTCCTGAGCCTATAAAAAATCCAAAAAATAATTAATTAGCCCAAATGAACTAAAATAATTATTCAAGACTTTTTATTAACTAGTTTAGGCCCAGGTTAATTTTCTAATTATTCAATCTGGGCTTAGGCCCTGAATAATTAAATAACCAATTAAACTAGATAATAAATTTAATTTCTCTCATTCCTTTATTTTATTCTAGTCCAAAAATAAATTAGACTTCATAAATAAAATAAAATTCTTTTGTTGAGACTATTTTCTCAACCTAAAATTAATTAGGACTTACGGGCTATTCTGAGGGTTAAAAAGACATATCGCTTTGGCTATTAAAATGACCAAAATACTCCTACTATATAAATAGTTCTATTTTGTATTTTAAATATATTTTAATATCACTATAAAGAAATATTGATCATAAGGATAATGTTGCGTTAGCTATGTCTTCAACCTATAGGTGGAATGACTAAAATACCCCTCTATACACCGCCTTGCATTAAGAGAGGAAATAGTGTACTAACTGTTGGATTGTATGCCCTCTTAGACTAGGCTTCTGATGTAAAATTGAATTATTTAATAAAAGAATTTATTTTTAGAAATTGTTTGTGAATTTACTTTTTATTTGTGCACGATTTTCGTTTGGAACAGACCCATTGTGTTTAAATAAGTGATCAATGTGAATGCTGGTCTTTCACAGTAAGGTATGGATCACGGGTTATTTAACACATAAATATTTGTTCTTAACCTATTGATGAGACTGGGAACCTTATCATGTTTAGGTTATTATGTTGTGAATTCCAAATGGGGAATGGCTTACCTTTAGCCAGTGGGTAGTCCACTCACTTCATGACATAAATGTATTTCGAATACGTAGAACATGACCTGTAGTAGTGGTTTCTCAAAGTACTATATGGCAGAAACCTAGACAACTACTGCTACAGCGTGGACTAGTACTCTACGACTTGAGTATGAGTTGGTGGTCTAGCGAAGCTGGAAGCATATACTTTGATTTGCTGTAGTTGAGGTTCTATCATAGGGCCAATATACTTGCATGTTGGGTATGTGTGACTAGTTAGTTAAGACAGACTTATACAAGATAGTTTCTGCACTATATCGCCCCTTGTGGTTGTCCGAATGGTCTAAATTATCCAGGGCCCTGGGAAACATGACTTGGATGTTTGCTTTAGGGTAGCTCCCTTAGAAAGCGAAAACACTCCAGGAAGTCGTGGATCATTGGACTAGAAGCCTAAGGATGGTAGATGTCATTTAGAGGGGTGTTAGTACACTTCTTCCTCTCTAAATGTACGGCGATGTGTAGAGGGGTATTTTAGTCATTTCACCTGTAGGTCGGAGACTTTGCTAACGCAGCATTGTCCTTGGGATCAATATTTTCTTATGGTGATATTAGGAAATATTTAAAATGCAAAATACAGCTATTTATATAGCAGGGGTATTTTGGTCATTTTAGCAGCCAAGGCGATGTGTCTTTTTGGTCCTCGGGATAGCCCGTAAGTCCTAACTATTTTTGGGTTGAGGAATTGGTCTCAGTTGAAGAGGATTTTATTTTATTTTGTTTTATTTTATTTTATTCAGGAAGTCTAATTTATTATTGGACTGGAATAAAATAAATAAATAAATAAATAAAATAGAAGTTGAGAGAAATTAATTATCTAGTTTATTTGGTTAATTAATTATTCAGGGCCTAGGTCCAATATGAATAATTAAGAAATTAACCTGGGCTTAAACTAGGGGAAATAATTAATGTTTAATTATTTATTGGGTTATTTATGTAGGTCCAAGAAATAAATAATTAAAGATTAATTATTATGGTTCATTTGGGCTCATTAATTATTTATTGGGTTACTTATGTAAGCCCAGAAAATAAATAATTAATATTTATTATTTTGGGCCTTTTTGGGTCCAAGAAAAATAATAAATATTTATCTGGCCCAATAGCTTGGACCTCAGGGTTTTTTTCCAGATATGGTTAAGAGGAGTTTAAGATTAGGCCAAACTGTTTCTCAGGATAACATCCGAGTATTTTGAAATCCCGGGGAGATGTTTATCAGAGATTGAGAGACCTAATTTTGGCTAAATATAAACAACTCTTTGAAAAGAAAAAAACCCTAATAATTTTCCTTTCCCAAGCAGACACTCACGTGAGTCTCTCTCTCACAAAGGCTCTCTCATTCTTCTTGTTTTTGCTTGGTTCTTTGCTAACCAATAGCGAGCGAACCAAGGTGAATTGAGACCCTTCCTCTTCACCATAGTGTTCACCGACTAGAGGTTAGGCTGAGGAATATCCCGAGAGCTGGAGAGCTAAGCGTTAATGCAAACAAGACGAAGTCGAAGGCTAGCGGGTGTTCAACCGGAAGCTCCTTCAACTGTGCAAAGCGAGGCGATTCCAGCTGTTCAATCTGTTCCTACGCAACCTAGGAGGGTTAAGGAACGCAAAGGTATGATCTTCATGCTTCCGCATGGCCTTTATGGCTCGCGTTTAATTTTTTTTTTTGTCTCTGTTTTTTTCCGTCCATGGCTCCCTGTTACTGCGTTTTGCCATCAAAGTGGTATCAGAGCCACTGGTTTTGATCAATATAGGGAGCCTCGTAGTTAATAAAATGGAGAAGATGATTATACCTATGATCCTTCGCTGTTTTGGTATGGGATAGGCTTGATGTAAGCTTCACCGTTTGAAGCATAGGAGCATACTGTAATTTTTGGCTTTGATGTTTTAATCGTGTAAACCCAATTTTAATGGGTATAGGCGGTGTTGGTTATGTTTTGGATGAGTTTTTATAAGTAAAAATGTCCAAAGAAGCCAAAGAAGACAGAAAAAAAATAAAAAAAAATGCTCTGCAAATTCGCGCGGTGAAAAACGAAGAAGATGACACTGTTCCTAAGCCGCCGGTCGAGCCGAGCTAAGCCGAGCCGAGCCGATGTTTCTGTGAGGAGAGCCGCAGTCTGTGAGCCGCGAAGCTGAGCTAAATTGAGGGGAATTGAAGCCGTTTTTAATTGCAGAATTGAAATTGAAATTCAATTCCGTGCGCGGGTCAGAAAACCGGATCAGGCGTGCCATTCGGATAAAGGCGCGGATCCTTCGCGGGTCGGAAGCAGATTGCAACTGGTTGCGGGTGCGGATCAGCTCCATGGGTCGCACGGTAAGCGATCTGGTGCGGCGCGGTGCACCGTGGCCTCGGTGGACTGCAGGCCATGCGGGCGCGGATCCGGTGCGGCGCGGTGCAGTGGACCGCCAGAGTTTTTTCTGTAATTTTTTTTATTTTATTTTTTCCCTTTTTCGTTTTGGGTCCCATACCAGGCGAAGTTAATATTTTTGCAATATTTATATTCTTGGAATATATTTGCATGAAAAATATTAGTAAGGGATTTTAGGATTAAACAAGATTATTAATTAATTAATTAATGTGTTTAATTCTATTATTTGGGCACTTAGGTTTAAAAAATAGAAAAGCATGAAAACGTTTATTGTTTTCTAGCATGCTATTTTTTTTATGTACCTATGTGTGCTTTTCCTCAAAGACCAAAGTCTTTGGGAACCTTTTGTTTTGGCAAGAAAAAATATTTTTCTTTAAAAACTAAATGGTTATTTTAATTGGTACAAAAATTAATCCTTAAATATTTTCTCAAAAGGATTTAATCCTTGACATAGAAAATATATTGGATTTAGATATTTTTGTAAATTAAAATGGAGAGCCATTTTGTTTTGTTTTGGACTAGAAAAATGATTTTGTCAAATAAACTTGAGACCAAAGTCTCTAAGTTTTAATTGGGAAATTTTTGAAATCATTAAGTTTTAACTTATATAAAATTAGTCCATGGAGGAAATCTCTCAAAGGATATAAGCCTTGACATAGAGATTTTATTGGACTTAGATATTTTATTTTTGAGTTAAGAAAAACTTAATGGAAATTTCAAAAGGATATTTTCCAGAAAACCTTTATTTTAAAAGACTAAGTGGGAGAGGGGTTCTAATGGCCCTACGGCTTCCATCACGGTCCTCATTAGAGATCGTGGATCCCCTCGCGTCACCCTGGGAGTGAACCCGTATATGATGTGGATACCACAAGATCTAGATCTAATGGAAGGATGTAATTAATAACCCGGGGCACGTACTATGATCGGCCAGCCCACGTTGGAGGTTATAGTGCGAGGTATGTCCATAGGAAATGAGAGGAAACGGCCATCCCACGATGGATTTATTCTCTAGACCATTACCTAGAAGGGAAATTAATTTGTGGTGGTTAATACACTTAACTTAGGAAACTGTTAATCTTCGCAAGAAGCTATGTCAGTTTTCCTAAGAGCCAAATTATTTTCAATGCACAAATTTCATTTTGTTTTCACAAACTAATTTCTTTCTTTTATTTTCGATTTTCAGAAATAGTGGGAGGTTCTTTTAGTCCATTGGCCGTTATTCTCAGGGAGAATAAGTTAACGGGTCCAAACTATGTGGACTGGAAAAGGAACCTGGACATAATACTCACAGCCGAGGAGAACAAGTATGTCCTTTACGAAACCTGCCCTGTTATCGGGGAAGGTTCCACCGCTGAGGAGCGAGAGGCTGAAAAGGCATGGAAGAAAGCTGACGAAATGGCACGTTGCTATATGTTAGCTTCCATGTCTAATGTACTCCAGTCAAAACACGAGCACATGGCTTCTGCATATGACATAAGTCAATCATTGGCAACTATGTTCGCGGACAAGAGCCGGCCCGCAAGGCAGGAGGCTCTTCGAACAATTGTAAACACTAAGATGGCTGAGGGAGCATCAGTCCGAGAGCATATGCTCAAGATGATTGCTGCTTTCGAGGAGGCAGAAATTTTAGGGGCTGTCATTGACCCCGAGAGCCAAGTGGACATGGTTCTCGAATCTCTACCGGGCTCTTTCACTCAGTTTAAGTTAAACTATAACATGAACAAGTTGAACATGAGTTTGACTGAACTGATGAAGGAGCTCCAAATGGGGGAGAAGGTCATGAAGCCGCAGTCTAAGGCCATGATTGCTAAGGCCTCTTCTTCAAGAACTGGGCCTAATCCCAGAAAGTTCAAGAGGAAGAAGGGGAATGCAACAGCCCAGCCCAAGAACCAGCCCAAGGATAAACCAAAGGGCAAGTGCTTCAAGTGTGGAAAGAAGGGACACTGGAAAAAAGAGTGTCCAAATCTTCAGGCCAAGAAAAACCCCACAGGTAATGTTTACTATCTAGAGTCCATATCAATGGTAGGATCAACTTCCACTTGGATTGTTGATTCAGGAGCCACTGATCATATCTGTAACTCCTTGTAGGGGTTTAGGAAGATAAGAAGACTCAAGAAGGGCGAACATGGGCTTCGAGTGGGTAATTGAGCACAAGTCTGGGCCCTTGCAGCGGGAGAGCTGGATCTTATTTTTTATTGTAATAAGATAGTGGTTTTAAAAGACATTTTATATGTACCTGGTTTTCGTCAGAATTTGATTTCAGTTGCAAAACTTATAAATCAAGGATATTCTGTATCTTTTCATTCTGGTATTTCTATCAGTAGAGATGGAGAAATTTTATGTACTGGGCACATGTATGGAAATTTGTTCTTTTTAAACCCTATTAACAAACAATCAAATAACGCTCAGTTTGAATCTTTAACTAAGAAGAGAAAGACCAATATCAATGATTCATACCTTTGGCACCTGATGTTGGGTCATATTAACTCAACCAGGATTCAGAGACTAATCCATGATGGGCCTTTGGGCTCATTGAGATTGGAAAGTTGGCATCAGTGTGAATCCTGCCTGATGGGAAAAATGACCAAAAGGTCTTTTACACCAAAGGCGGATAGAGCCAATGAGGTGTTGAGTCTTGTTCACACTGATGTGTGCAGTCCATTGTCTACACCAGCTAGGGGAGGTTTTGAGTACTTCATCACGTTCACGGATGATTGTACGAGGTATGGTTACATTTTCCTGATGAGACGCAAGTCTGACTCTTTTGACAAGTTCAAAGAGTTTAAGGCTGAAGTGGAGCGTCGGACAGGTAAATTAATCAAAACCTTACGATCGGATCGTGGTGGAGAGTACCTCCTAGGTGAATTCAAGGACTACATGGTACATCATAGGATAGTATCCCAACTCTCTGCGCCGGGAACCCCCCAGCAGAACGGAGTAGCTGAGAGAAGGAACAGGACATTGATGGAAATGGTCCGAAGCATGATGTCTCATGCTACTCTTCTGGTATCCTTTTGGGGATATGCCCTGGAAATAGAGGCATATATTCTAAACTTGGTGCCTTCCAAGTCAGTAACTAGGATGCCCTATGAGATGTGGACTGGGCGTAAGCCAAGTCTGAATCATCTCAAGATTTGAGGGTGTCCAGCTTATGTACTAATCAAGGGAGACAAGTTGGAACCAAGATCAGAATTATGCTATTTTGTTGGGTATCCAAAAGGGACAAAAGGAGGCTACTTTTATCATCCTAAGGAGCAGAAGGTACTAGTCAGTACCAATGCTAGATACTTGGAAGATGATCAAAGTACTTCCACCAAAGGTTTAACGAGGTTGGAACTGCAGGAGAAGTTATCTATGGAATCAACTTCTACTGACCCGATTTTGGAACAAGAAGAGGCACAGCCTCAAGAGCCTGTACAAATGGAGCCTCGTCATAGTGGGAGAGTGTTTAGGGTTCCGGATAGATGGACTGGAGAAGCCTTTGAGCTGGTTTCCGACCATCAGGAACAAGACCCCGCTAGATACGAGGAGGCTATTGCTTATGCCGATGCAAATCTGTGGCATGAAGTAATGAAAGCCGAGATTGAGTCTATGTACCTCAATCAGGTTTGGGATCTTGTAGCTTCACCTGAAGGGATAAAACCCATTGGGTGAAAGTAGGTATACAAGAGGAAGAGAGGAGTGGATGGGAAGGTGGAAACCTTCAAAGCTAGGCTTGTGGTGAAAGGGTATACTCAGAAAGAGGGTATCAACTATGAGGAAACCTTTTCCCCGGTAGCCATGCTTAAATCCATTAGCATTCTCCTTGCCATCGCCTATCACTATGACTACGAGATATGGCAAATGGATATCAAGACGACATTCTTGAATGGCCATCTTAGCGAAGACATCTATATGTCCCAACCGGAAGGCTTCATTGCTGAAGGCCAGGAACACATGGTTTGCAAGCTTAAGAAGTCCATTTATGGACTTAAGCAGGCATCAAGAGCATGGAACATTCGTTTTGATGAGACTGTAAAGTCTTATGGTTTTATTCAAAACGAAGATGAACCATGCGTGTACAAGAAACTTGAAGGCATCAATGTGGTTTTTCTTGTCCTGTATGTGGATGACATTCTACTCATTGGAAATGATGTAGGCGCATTGTCATCTACAAAGGTTTGGCTGTCTAGTCAATTCAGTATGAAGGACTTGGGAGAAGCCAGCTACATTATCGGGATTAGGCTTCTTAGAAATGGGAAGCAGAGAATGTTAGGATTATCCCAAGCAACATACATTGACAAGATGCTGGCCAAGTACAGCATGGACTCATGCAAGGGAGCTCTAATCCCTTGCAGACATGGGTTGTCATTTTCTTCGAATGACTGTCCTAAGTCTCAAGAAGAAAAGGACAGAATGAGTAGGATTCCCTACGCTTCGGCGGTGGGAAGTCTCATGTACGCCATGCTGTGTACTAGGCCGGATATCCGCTTTGTCGTGGGCTTAGTTAGCAGATATCGCTTAAACCCGTGGGAGGTTCATTGGCAAGTCGTAAAGCATATTCTCAAGTACCTCAAGGGAACGAGAGATTATATGTCGGTTTACTGTGGTCGATGATTTGGTTCCTACAGGATACACAGACTCAGACTTCTAAGCGGATAAGGATGAGAGAAAATCCACTAGTGGATATGTCTTCACCTTGTCTGGAGGAGCAATTTCATGGAGGAGTATCAAGCAATCTTGTATTGCTGACTCAACCATGGAAGCTGAGTATGTGGCAGCTTCGGAAGCGTCCAAGGAAGCAGTCTGGCTCCGGAAGTTTCTTTCAGAACTTGGAGTCGTACCACATATGGATAGGCCGGTTGTGATGTATTGCGACAACATTGGAGCAGTGTCGCAATCTAAGGAGCCTCGGAACCATAAGAAGGGGAAACACATCGAGAGGAAGTACCACCTGATCCGGGATTTCATCCAGAGATGGGAAGTCGTGGTGGAGCATATTACCTCAGAAAACAATCTAGCAGACCTATTCACCGAGCCTTTGGCTGAGAGAGTCTTCAAGAGACACTTAGACGCCATAGGGGTGGGCACCTATGGACTTACCTAGTCTTAGAGTGCAAGTGGGAGATTGTTGGATTGTATGCCTTCTTAGACTAGATTTCTGATGTAAAATCGAATTATTTAATAAAAGAATTTATTTTCAGAAATTGTTTGTGAATTTACTTTTTGTTTGTGCACGATTTTCGTTTGGAACAGACCCATTGTGTTTAAATAAGTGATCCATGTGAATGGTGGTCTTTCACAGTAAGGTATGGATCACGGGTTATTTAACACATAAACATTTGTTCTTAACCTATTGATGAGACTGGGAACTTTATCATGTTTAGGTTATTATGTTATGAATTCCAAATGGGGAATGGCTTACCTTTAGCCAGTGGGTAGTCCACTCACTTCATGACATAAGCGTATTTCGAATACGTAGAACAGGACCTGTAGTAGTGGTTTCTCAAAGTACTATATGGCAGAAACCTAGACTACTACCGCTACAACATGGACTAGTACTCTACGACTTGAGTATGAGTTGGTGGTCTAACGAAGCTGGAAGCATATACTTTGATTTGCTGTAGTTGAGGTTCTATCATAGGGCCAATATACTTGCATGTTGGGTATGTGTGACTAGTTAGTTAAGACAGACTTATACAAGATAGTTTCTGCACTATATCGCCCCTTGTGGTTGTCCGAATGGTCTAAATTATCCAGGGCCCTGGGAAACATGACTTGGATGTTTGCTTTAGGGTAGCTCCCTTGGAAAGCGGAAACACTCCAAGGAAGTCGTGGATCATTGGACTAGAAGCCTAAGGATGGTAGATGTCATTTAGAGGGGTGTTAGTACACTTCTTCCTCTCTAAATGTACAGCGATGTGTAGAGGGGTATTTTAGTCATTTCACATGTAGGTCGGAGACTTTGCTAACACAGCATTGTCCTTGGGGTCAATATTTTCTTATGGTGATATTAGGAAATATTTAAAATGCAAAATATAGCTATTTATATAGCAGGGGTATTTTGGTCATTTTAGCAGCCAAGGCGATGTGTCTTTTTGGTCCTCGGGATAGCCCGTAAGTCCTAACTATTTTTGGGTTGAGGAATTGGTCTCAATTGAAGAGGATTTTATTTTATTTTGTTTTATTTTATTTTATTCAGGAAGTCTAATTTATTATTGGACTGGAATAAAATAAATAAATAAATAAATAAAATAGAAGTTGAGAGAAATTAATTATCTAGTTTATTTGGTTAATTAATTATTCAGGGCCTAGGTCCATTATGAATAATTAAGAAATTAACCTGGGCTTAAACTAGGGGAAATAATTAATGTTTAATTATTTATTGGGTTATTTATGTTGGCCCAAGAAATAAATAATTAAAGATTAATTATTATGGTTCATTTGGGCTCATTAATTATTTATTGGGTTACTTATGTAAGCCCAGAAAATAAATAATTAATATTTATTATTTTGGGCCTTTTTGGGTCCAAGAAAAATAATAAATATTTATCTGGCCCAATAGCTTGGACCTTAGGGTTTTTTCCAGATATGGTTAAGAGGAGTTTAAGATTAGGCCAAACTGTTTCTCAGGATAACATCCGAGTATTTTGAAATCCCGGGGAGATGTTTATCAGAGATTGAGAGACCTAATTTTGGCTAAATATAAACAACTCTTTGAAAAGAAAAAAACCCTAATAATTTTCCTTTCCCAAGCAGACACTTACATGAGTCTCTCTCTCACAAAGGCTCTCTCCTTCTTCTTGTTTTTGCCTGGTTCTTTGCTAACCAATAGCGAGCGAACCAAGGTGAATTGAGACCCTTCCTCTTCACCATAGTGTTCACCGACTAGAGGTTAGGTTGAGGAATATCCCGAGAGCTGGAGAGCTAAGCGTTAATGCAAACAAGACGAAGTCGAAGGCTAGCGGGTGTTCAATCGGAAGCTCCTTCAACTGTGCAAAGCAAGGCGATTCCAGCCGTTCAATCTGTTCCTACACAACCTAGGAGGGTTAAGGAACGCAAAGGTATGATCTTCACGCTTCCGCATGGCCTTTATGGCTTGCGTTTAATTTTTTTTTTTTGTCTCTGTTTTTTTTCCGTCCATGGCTCCCTGTTACTGTGTTTTGCCATCACTAACACCTCTCTAAAAGACATCTACCATCCTTAGGTTTCTAGTCCAATGATCCACGACTTCTTGGAATATTTTTGCTTTCCAAGAGAGCTACCATAAAGCAAATATCCAAGTCATGTTCCCTAGGGCCCTGGATAATTAGATCATTCAGACAACCACAAGGGATGATACAGTGTAGAAACTATCTTATACAAGTATATCTTAACTATCTAGTTACATATGCCTAATATACAAGTATATCGGTCCTTCGAAAGAACCTCACCTATAGTATATTAAAGCATACGATTCTAGCTTCGTTAGACCACCAACTCATACTCAAGCTGTAGAGTACAAGTTTATGCTATAGCAGTAGTAGTTTAGGTTTCTATCAAATAGCACTTTTAGAAATCACTACTATAAGTCCAATTCTACGTATTCGAAATACGCTTGTGTTATGAAATGAGAAGACTACTCATTGGCTAAAGGCAAGCCATTCCTTATTGTTCTTAACTGAATGATGAGATTCTCATTCTCATTATTCAGTTAAGAACAACAGATTATATGCTAAGTAACCTATGGTCCATACTTTACTGTGAAAGATATCCATTCACATGAACCATTTATTTAAACACAATTAGTCTATTCCAATATAAATTGTGCACAAATATAAGGAAGATTTCACAAATAATTTCTGAGAAAAATACTTTTATTAATACAAGTTAAAATTACATCAGAAAGCTAGTCTAAGAGGGCATACATCCAACAATCTCCCACTTGCACTCTAAGACTAAACAAGTCTATAGGTGCCCACCCCTATGGTGTCTAAGTGTCTTCTAAAGACTCTCTCTACCAAAAGCTTGGTGAAAGGATCTGCTAGACTGTTCTCCGAGGCAATCTATTCTACCCCGAATTCTCGTTTGTGGATGAAATCCCGGATCAGGTAGTACTTTCTTTCTATGTGCTTTCCTTTTTTGTGGTCCTTTGGTTTTTGGATTGTGAGACTGCACCAGTGTTTTCGCTGTTAGTGTTGTGTCCTAGAGGCAATCAATTGTACTTTGTATATAACATATTTATTTTATAATACAATATGTTGTTTATCTTTAGTTTGATTTCTTTACTTTCATATAAAATAACTGTTATATAAAGTCCCTAATATGACACTGTGTTAAGAAAATCACGATAGAGATCGTGATGTGAGATTTCTATTAAACTATATTATGTTAGTACTTAAGTAAGCCCTAGTTATAGTATTAATGAGATATGAATTTATTAATGCATTAAGATTAGCATGTGTTAGACTTTCTGATTTGATCAGGCGGTAGTTCTCACATCCGAGAGTATTGTGATACTCAAAGTTAACATATGGATGCTAGTCAATAGAACAAGTACATTGGATGACCTAACTATGAGATAATCACATGGATAACTATTTAGTGTTAGAGATAGAATCTCGCTAAAGTAAACATGTAAGTATCCTTAGATTTGAGATCTCCAAAGTACTTTGTTTGCTGTGTTGGAATGTATGCCCTCTAGACTAAGTTTCTGATGTTATTATCACATTTATTAATAAAAGAATTTATTCTCAATTTTTTTTTTGAATTTAAATTTTATTTTTGCATGATTTGTGTTTGGAAAAGACTTATTGTGTTTAAGTAAGTGATCCATGCAAATGGTGGTCTGTCACAGTAAGCTATGGATCACGGGTTATTTAACACATAAACGTTTGTTCTTAACCGATTGATTAGAATGGGAATCTCATCATCACATTTAGGTTGTTGTGTTATGAATTCAAAATGGGAAATGACTTACCTTTAGCTAGTGAGTAGTCCACTCACTTAATAGTATGAGCGTATTTCGAATACGTAGAACAAGACCTGCAATAGTGGTTTCTAAAAGACAATTTAGAAGAAACCCAGACTATTACTGCTATAGCGTGGACTAATACTCTGCTGTTTGAGTATGATTTGGTGGTTTGATGAAACTGGAAGCATATACTTTGATATGCTGTAGTTGAGGTCCTTTCGTAGAGTCGATATACTTGTATATTGGATATATGTGACTAGTTAGTTGAGACAGACTTGTACAAGATAGCTTCTGTACTATATCGCCTCTTGTAACTGTTCAAATGATCTAAATATCCAGGGTTTTGGGGAACATGATTTGGATGTTTGCTTTAGGGTAGCTCCTTTAGAAAGTGGAAACATTCCAGAAGTCGTGGATCATTGGACTAGAGGTCTAAGGATGGTAGATGTCTTTTAGAGAGATGTTAGTGCACTTTTCCTCTCTAAATGTACGGCAATGCTTAGAGGGATATTTTAGTTATTACACTTGTAGGTCGGAGACTTTGCTAATGTAGCATTATCCTTGTGGTCAATATTTTCTTATGGTGATATTAGAAATATTAAAAATGTAAAATACAGCTATTTATATAGCAGGGTATTTTGGTCATTTTAGTAACCAAGGCGATGTGTCTTTTGGTCCCCGAAATAGCCCTTAAGTCCTGATAGATTTGCGTTAAAGAATTGGTCTTGATAATTATGGGTTTTATTTTATTTTATTTAAATAGTCTAATTTATTATTAGACTTGAATAAAATACAAAGTCCAAAAGAGAGCTTATATTTTATCTAGTTTAATTAGTTAATTAATTATTCAGGGCCCAAGGCCCAGATTGAATAATTAGAAAATCAACCTAGGTATAAACTAGATAAAAGGCCTGATATTTTATATTGGTCTATTTGAGCTTGTTAATTATTTATTGGACTGTTTTATGAAGCTCAGAAAATAAATAATTGAGGCTTATTATTTATGGGTGTTCAAGTCCAAGAGTAAACAATATTATTTGGCCCAATGAATGAGACTAAGGGTAAAATAAAATTTTAAAAAAAATAACATGGATGGATCCCGTATTGTTTGGTGTGAGAGGATAACAAAAAGCATGATATTTTTGTTTCACTCTCTTGGTCTTTCCCTGGCATAAAAAATAGAACAAAGACCATTCTTTGATCTAAAATTTTTTGCTTTCATCGTCTTTAGGAGAAATAGTGGCTATATTCCCGAAGCTCAAAAGCTTTGCGTGAATGAGAAGAAATAGACGACTTGCTAGAGTGCAACCGGAGGTGTTGGGTGAATTGGTGGCTTCAAGCATTCAGCAAGAAGTGGTCCAGACATCTTCTTTAGTGCTAATAAGGTCCTTCAAGCACAAAGGTAAACAGCTTCCATGTGATGCTCTGTATTCTTTTTGTTTAGCAAGCATGCTTTTGGTTTCATCATTTTTGCCATATTAACCTTCAAGTGGTATCAGAGCAATGGTTTGGCAAATATAGAAAGTATGCTAAGCTTAACTAAAACAAAAAAATATTTGTTTTGGATGTTTTCTGTGAACCTTCGCTATTTATGGTATGGGATAGATGGCTCTGTAAGTCTCATCGTTGAGACATGGGCTTCTGTAATTTACTGCTTTCTTAAATGAAATGTGTAAACCTACTATTTCTAAGGGCATAAATACTTGTTAAGTGCTTTTATATGTTGTCTGGATGAAAGAACCAAAAGAAGAAATGCAAAAACTCAGAAGAAAATTGCAGAAAGAAAAACGGAGAAGATGAAACTGTAGCAACCAAGCCGCCAAACTGAGCCACCGAGCCGCTTGCTGTGAGAGGAGCCGAGTGGGTCGCGTCTTGGAGCCGCAGCGGGGCCGGCATGCACGGAAGCTTTAGGCTTCCTCGCAGCGCACGAGGAAGCCTTCCTCGCAGAAGAGGCTCTTCCGCGAGGAACAAATTTGCAATTTGCAAATTGCAAATCGCGTAAATTAGATCTTCAATTTTGACTGGGTCACCGGGCTGCTTCATGGGCAGGTTGCAGGCACCGGTCCGGATCGTGGTCTATGGGTTTTTCCCATGGGCCATGATCCAGTGTGGCGGGTGCACTGGACCAGCAATAATTTTTTTTTTCTTCTTCTTTCTTTTTGGTCCCTAACTAGGCGAAATTATTTTATTGCAATAGTTAATATTCTTTAAATATTTTGTATGAAAAATAATAGTAAAGGAAATTTAGGATTAAATAAGATCATTAATTAATTTAATGTATTTAATTCTTTTATTTGGACACTTAGGTTAAAAGAATAGAAAAAAATGAAAACGTTTACAGTTTTCTAGCATGTTTATTTCTATTTGTACCCTATGTGCGCTTTTTCCCATAGACTAAAGCCTTTGGGAATTTTTGACCAAAAAAAATATTTTTCTTAAATTAAATGGTTAATTTTAATTCGAACAAAATTTAATTCTTCGTTATTTTTTCAAAGGATTTTATCCTTAATATAGAAAATATTTTGGATTTAGATATTTTTGTGAATTAAAATAGAAAAACAATTTGATTTATTTTTAACAAGAAAAATTATTTTTGTTAAATTAAACTTGAGATCAAAATCTCTCGAAAGTTTTATTGAAAATTTTTGAAATTATTAAGTTTATTAACTTAAATAAAATTAATCCATAAAAATTTTCTCAAAGGGTATAAACCTTGACATAGAAATTTTTATGGGTCTAGATATTTTATTTTTGTGTTAAAAAAATTTAATTAAAATTTTCAAATGATATTTTTCAAGAAAACCCTTATTTTAAAATATTGAGTGGGAGAGGGGTTCCAGCGGCCCCACGGCTTCCATCATGATCCTTCTTAGAGACTGTGAGTCCCCTCGCGTCACCCTAGGAGTGAACTCGTATAAGATAGGGATACTATAAGGATATAAAACTAATGGATGAATGTAATTAATAACCCGGGACACATGCTATGTTGACCAGCCCACGTTGAAGGTTATAGTGCGAGAAATATTCATAGGAAATAAGAAGAAACGGTTATCCCACAATGGAGTTATCTTCTAGATCATTACCTAAAATGAAAATTAATCTGTGGTCGTTAATACACAGTTTAGGAAACTGTTAATCTTCCCAGGAAGCTATGTTAGTTTTTCTAAGAGCCAAATTAATCATATTAAAGATAATAGTGATAGAGTTAACTATTATTGGATTTAATATGAGGATAAAGTCACAAATTATTTTATTTTTAATTTTTCAAAAATAGTTGGTGGAAGTTCTTTTAGTCATTTGGCCGTTATTCTCTGTGAGAATAAGCTAACGGGTCCAAATTATGTAGATTGGAAAAGAAACTTGGACATAATACTCACTACTGAGGAGTATAAGCATGTCCTCTACGACACTTGCCCTGTTATCGGGGAGGGTTCCACCACTGAAGAGTGAGAGGCAGAGAAAGCATGGAAGAAGACCGATGTGATGGCTCGTTGCTACACATTGGCCTCCATCTCTAATGTGCTCCAGTCTAAACATGAGCACATGGCCACTGCGTATGACATTAGCCAATCACTAGCCACGATGTTTGTAGATAAGAACTGGCCCATAAGGCAGGATACTCTTAAGACGATCATCAACACTAAGATGGATGAGGGAGCATCAGTCAGAGAGCATATGCTTAAGATGATTGCTACTTTCAAGGAAGCAGAAGTCTTAGGGGCTGTAATTGACCCCGAGAGCCAAGTGGACATGGTTCTCGAATCTTTTCTGGGCTCTTTTACTTAGTTCAAGTTAAATTATAATATGAACAAGTTAAACATGAGTTTAACCGAGTTAATAAAAGAGCTCCAGGTGGCAGAGAAGGTCATGAAGCCACAGTCTAAGGCTACGATTGCCAGGACTTCTTCTTCCAGAACTGGGCCCAAGCCTAGGAAGTTCAAGAAGAAGAAGGGAAACGCACTGTCCTAGCCCAAGAACCAGCCTAACAAGCCCAAGGGTAAGTGCTTCATGTACGGGCAGAAGGGACATTGGAAAAAGGAGTGTCCCGAACTTCAGGCCAAGGAAAATCCTACAAGTATTTTCTCTATCTAGAGACAGTTTCAATGGTTAGATCAACTTCCACTTGGATTGTTGATTCTGGAGCCACTGATCATATCTGTAACTCCTTCCAGGGGTTTAGAAAGATAAGAAGACTTCAGAAGGGCGAGCATGGACTACGAGAAGGAAATGGAGCACAAGTACGGGCCCTTGAAATAGGAGAGCTGGATCTTTTTTTTTACTGTAATAAAGTAGTTATTCTGAAGGATATTTTATATATACCCAATTTTAGACAGAATTTGATTTCAGTTGCAAAGTTAATAAATCATGGATATTCTGTTTCTTTCTATTATGGTATTACTATCAGTAGAAATTGAGAAAATTTTATATACACGGCACATGTATGAAAACTTATTCTTTTTAAATCCTACAAATAATTAAATAAATAACATTAAATCTAAACCTTTAAGTAAGAAGAGAAAGACTAATGTCAATGACTCATATATTTGACATCTAAGATTGGGTCATATTAATTCAACCAGGATTCAGAGATTAATTCATAATGCGCCATTGGGCTCGTTAAGATTGGGAAGTTGGCCACAGTGTGAATCCTGCCTTATGGGAAAAATGACCAAACAGTCGTTCACCCAAAAAGCTGATAGAGCTAAGGAAATATTGGGCCTTGTTTATATTGATGTGTGTGGTCATTTGTCTACACAAGCTAGAGGGAGTTTTGAGTACTTCCTCACTTTCACAAATGATTGTATAAGGTTTGGTTATGTCTACATGATGAGGCACAAGTCTGACTCTTTTGACAAGTTCAAAGAGTTTAAGGCTGAAGTGGAAAGGTAGACTGATGAAAACCTTACAATCGGATCGTAGTGGAGAGTACCTCCTCGATGAGTTCAAGGATTACATGGTACATCATGGGATAATATCCCAGCACTCTTCGCTGGGTACACCCTAACAGAATAGAGTAACTGAGAGAAGGAACAGGACATTGATGGAAATGGTCCGAAGCATGATATCTCATGCTACTATTCTAGTCTCTTTTTGGGGATACGCCTTGGAAATAGCAGCATACATTCTAAACTTGGTGCCTTCCAAGTTAGTATCTAAGATGCCCTAACTGAGCGTAAGCCAAGTCTAAATCATCTCAGGATATGGGGTTGTCCAGCTTATGTACTGATCAAGGGAGATAAGCTAGAACTAAGATTAGAATTATGCTACTTTGTTAGGTATCCAAAAGGAACAAAAAGAGGTTACTTTATCATTCCAAGGATCAGAAGGTACTGGCAAGTACTAATGCTAGATACTTAGAGGATGATAAAAGTATTTCCACTAAAGGTTCAACAAGGTTAGAATTCAAAGAGAAGTTATCTTTGGAATTAACTTCTTCAGGCTCGATTGTGAAACAAGAAGAGGCACATCCTCAAGAACCTGTACAAACGGAGCCTTGTCGTAGTAGGAGGGTATCTAGAGTTTTAGAAAGATAGACAGGAGAGGCTTTTGAGCTGGTTTCTAACCATTAGGAATAAGAACCCACTAGATACGAGGAGGCTATTACTGATGCCGATGTAAATCTATGGCATGAAATAATGAAAGCCAAGATTAAGTCTATGTACTTCAATCAAGTTTGGGATCTTGTAGTTTCACCTGAAGGGATAAAAACTATTAGGTGTAAGTGGCTATACAAGAGGAAGAGAGGAGTAGATGGGAATATGAAAACCTTTAAGCTAGGCTTGTGGCGTAAGGGTATACTTAGAAAGAGGGAATCGATTATATGGAAACCTTTTCCCCAGTAGCCATGCTTAAGTCCATCCGTATCCTCTTTGTCATTGCATGTCATTTTGACTATGAGATATGACAAATGGATGTCAAGATGTCATTTCTTAATAGCCATATTAACGAAGACAACTATATGTCCCAACCGAAAGGTTTTATTACTAAAGGACAGGAACATATGGTTTGCTAGCTTAAGAAGTCCATTTATGGACTTAAGCAGGCATCTAGAATATGGAACATTCATTTTGACGAGACTGTAAAGTCTTACGGTTTCATTCAAAACAAGGATGAACTATGCGCGTACAGGAAATTGAAAAGTATAAATGTGATTTTTCTTGTCCTATATGTGGATAATATTCTACTTATTGGGAATGATGTAGGAACATTGTCATCTACTAAGGTTTAGTTGTCTAGTCAATTTAGTATGAAGGACTTGGGAGAAGCTAGTTACATTCTCGGGATCAACCTTATTAGAAATAGGAAGCAGAGAATGTTAAGATTATCCCAAATGACATACATTGACAAGATGCTGGGCAAGTTTAGTATGGACTCATGCAAAGGAACTTTAATCTCTTACAGACATGGGTTGTCTTTTTGTTCTAAGGACTGTCTTAAGTCTCAAGTGGAAAAAGACAAGATGAGTAGAATTCCCTATGCTTCAATTGTAGGAAGTCTTATGTAGCCATGTCGTGCACTAGGCCAGATATCTGCTTTGCCGTAGGCTTAGTTAGCAAATATCAGTCAAACCCTAGGGAGGTTCATTAACAATTTGTAAAGTATATTCTCAAGTACCTCAATGATACGAAAGATTATATACTAGTTTACAGGGTTGACGACTTGGTTCTTACGGGATACACAGACTCATACTTCCAAGAAAATAAGGATGAGAGAAAATTCACTAGTGGATATATCTTCACCTTGTTTGGAGGAGCTGTTTCATGGAAGAGTATCAAGCAATCTTATATTGCTGACTCAACCATGGAAGCTGAGTTTGTGGCAGCTTTGAAGGCATCTAAGGAAGCAGCCTGGCTCTGGAAGTTATTTTCAGAACTTAGAGTTGTGCCACACATGGACAGACAGATTGTGATGTATTGAGACAACGCTGGAGCAGTCTAGCATTTTAAAGAACCCAGGAACCACAATAAAGGGAAGCACATTGAGAAGAAGAACCACCTGATCTAGGATTTCATCCTGATATACCTTAGAGGGGGGGTGAATAAGGTATACGGCAAACAATTTCAAATCTTAAAGATCTTCTGAAACTTTTAAAACAAGAACAAACAAGTGTGTGTGCAACAAAATTCAGATTGTCCGTGCAGCTTTAAATGAACTACTAAAGAACTTTCAAAAATAGATATCTGGCAGATAAGGCATAAAAAATGAAATGAAAATCTGCACGGACAATAAAGATAGGCAGATAAGGCATAAAAAACAGTCTCACTCAATCAATATAAAAGTCTTTGATTAAATCAGTAAACCTAATAAGGAGTATAGTGCTTTGAAGTTGGATGAGCAGTAAAAAGGCAGGCATGAATATCATAATAAATGCAAGAGAATAGACTCAATGATTTATAGTAGTTCGATTCTCAAATAATCTACATCCACTACCTTAAGTTCTCACTTAAGGATTTCAGCATAATAACTAAAACCTTTTTCCCAAATCAATGGTGATAGTCTATACCAATCTTACACAACAGGATCACCACACTTGGTTTTATATGCAACCTCTGAAAACACAATAATCAAGGCTCACCCCAATTGGATTTTACAACATAACCTTGATACATTCACAAAACAAGGTTCACCCCAATAGGTTTTACTCCACAACTTTAAACATTAACCAAAACAAGACTCACCCCAACGGGTTTTACACCACAACCTTAATACACAATAAATCAAGGCTCACTCCAACTGGGTTTTATCAACCTTGATACAAGTTAGAATAAAAGAGAACTTACAAAAATAGCTCATAAGTTTGAGCAGATATGAACAAATACGCTCCAACAGCCTTTCACCTTTTGAAGAATTCAATTTCACCTTTGGAGCATAATGAAAATGAAGATTTTTGTCTTCTACAGTGTAAGAGTATTTCTGAGAGAGATAGTACAAAAATCTTATAGAAAATCGAGTTTAAATGGCTTTTAAAGAAGTGAAAAGTAGGACAGCAACGGCTAGTTTTCCCTGTCAGATTTGCCAGCGTTTTGGACTCAAGTTTTGGATGATGGTGCATCTAAAAGGTAAGTCTAAAATAGCATTTTTTCAGGTAGAATCGATTTGACACTGCTCACAGGATTTTGGATGAATCTTTTGGATGCAAAGTCGTCCAAACTTCTCAATCCAAAATTCTGAGATATAAAACTTTGAAATCTTTTTGTTTGTGTTCTTCAATGGTAGAAATAAAACTAAATCGTAAGGTAAAGAAGTCATAGGAATTTACAAGAAATACCTTAGTAACGATTCCTAGTCTAAGGTTCTTCTACAAGGACTTCTTGATATGCAATCTCTTAAGCTCAGTATTTTATTTGATCACCCATTCTTAGATTCCATTGCTCAAGAGTTTCTTAGCAATCCTATTTGCATGCTTTGAAAGAACCTAGGTCAAATATGTCCTATCACATATAAATCATACAAGTTAATCCTCATCAATGTTTGTCATAAGTCAAAACATAAGAGAATGCCCTTAGGGCTAACAATCTCTCTCTTTTTGAGTTATGATAATACTTGATGAGATTGTGATATAAAAATAATGATATGTTTAGTACGGACATATTAGACCGAAAGAAACAAGAATATTTTTCAGAGAAATGCATTCTCTTATTATAGGACTTAAAGAGTGCTTATGAATTTAAGATAAAGAAAATTAAAGCATATACTCACAAACAAGGCTTAGTAAGCCTATGGCCCAACCTACCTCTATATCCTCCTTTCTTTCATTAAAGGACTATTCCATAAGAGAATAGCCACAAATAGTAGTCACGAAAAAAATATATATATATGTACATAATGAGGTATAGAAGATGAATCATAAGACGTAATGCTCCCCCTTAGTATGTGCATATATGAACACAAGATATTGAGAGCTATGAAGAGCATTTTAAAAATAAGACTGGATTCCAAAATTTTGGACTTCCAAAACATACATCCAAAATGAGGTAAAATGAGACAGAAGCTAATCTTTTAAAAACTCATTTTTGGACTAGTCTTTTGGATTAAATAAACATGGATCTAAAACTCCCCTCTGTGTATGTGCAGGGTAAAATTTTTTTTTTACAAAGATAGATCATAGGTTTTTAATCCAACCCAGTTTAAGAAATTTTCTGTGCAACCAAAAAGAAGTTTTCATATGCATAAATATTCTCATTATCCGAATATTTAATGAGGTGCATTTCACAACCATAGATAAGAAACAAATCATCAAGCCAAGTTAAAATCATTTGGAATACACAATGAACTCATACACGTACTTCAATCTCCTTAGTCCATAACAACAACAACAACTCAACATAGTCTCTATAAAATCACTATAAATAGTCATAATTCATCTTAAGCTATATAAATTTATAATCCTCATAAGCATTCACAATCATAATCCATATTTATAAAGGCAAAGAGCAGTGAAAGAAATATGATGAAAGCACAAAAATGCACAACACAATATTTGATAAACTCCAATCCCAAAAATGTATTTCATAGAATCACAAGCTTCTAAAGAAATCATAATCTCTCCACCCACATTATCTCCTTTTAGTCCATAGTACAATCTCCATAACCGCATCAAATTCACAATCCCCCAATAATATATTTCTCAAGTCATCAATTCACAATCCCTATTTTCTCCCCCTTTGTCATCAATCAAAGCAATAGTTATAAAAATAAGTAACATAGAAGCAATCAATAGTATTTTGACAGTAATATCAGGAGAATGCCCAAAATAGGGCCAGCAATAAACAATATTGACAATAACAATGAGTAGTATGCAACTAGCAGTAATATCAGTTAAAGACTAAAATAAGGATATGCATGAAAATATCAGTGCAGAGAGTAGGAAGTTTTGCACGAATAAAATTGTGTCATCAGAATAAGAGTAGGCAGAAGAAGGTAGCAGTTAGCGGTCATCATGTGCTACATCTCATGGAATAAGAATAGTTGTAGGTTTAGCATTGGCACCATTATTTGAATGTTTTCCAACAATTCTGTTGGACTTTTGTTTTACCACGACATGGTTCTGCTTTTAGCCAGATGGTTCTACCACGACATGTTTTGCTTGGAAGCTTTCTTGGGTGTAGTAGTTGTTCAACAGTGGGCACATTTCTTTCTAGTTCTCTTGCGAACTCTCCATCTTTGGCTGAATATCAGTTTCTTCTTGTGTTCAAGGAATGATAGATTAAGGTTCTAGCACGAGTGGAGAAACTTGTTTAGTCGAATGGACTTCAACTTTATATTTCTTTCCTTCCATATTTGTCAGTCTATTTTCCAAATTTTTGTTCACCTTTGATTTCTACAATCAGACTATTTTAGCTTGGTAGATAGCATATTTAGAGCATCTAAAATACTCTGCATTTTTCCGATTTCCTAAGTTTTCTGCTTCCCTTTACTTGACATTTCCCTTTGAATTTCAGTCTCAGCTTTTCTTTTTGTTCATCCTGATATTTCCCTTTGAAATACACTACATTTGTATCTCTTCTTTAGTAGCCTCTCTAAGTAATATCTCTTGATTTTTCGCTCAAAAAGGTTCCCATTTTCTCAAATGATTTTCTACTGCAGATGATTACTTTGTAGTGCTCAGGGTAACTGTACTCAAGCCAATGCTTTGTTTGATGTGTTCCAAGATTGAGTCAGCAGTTTCACAACCAAAAATCCAAAGCTAAAGCTAATTTATTTTCCTTCTGATTGAACCGACATCAATACTATTTGCAGAAAATGTATAGAATTCTTGTGGCCAAAGCTCAGTATCACCACGGTTGAGACCATGCGATGTAACAATCGCTCCACTCCATTTAACCAGTCAGCAATATTTCAGTCACTTGAATTTCTAAAACTCTTGGCACCAGTAAATCTCATCTCAAGTCGACTAAAAAATTAGAATTTTTTATTTCAAACAATTATACTCTACTATCTCAAAAAAAAAAAAAAATGTTTAACATACGATGGTCAAACTCGAAGTTCATTTCTCCAACTCTAGACATATAGCACTACTCAATAAGCCTGTTCACTGTTTTCTCATGTTGTCATTTTCATACAATTTTCAAACTAGTATAGTGAAGTTTTTCATTCACAAAAAATAAAGGCCCTGAACCACTGATTCAAACAAATCCAGAATGCACTCATAATTTAAACATGCCTCAGTATCAACCAAATATCTAGTGATGACAGTCCTATTCCTCGACAACAAGTCATTAACTTCAGATTAACATTTTAAGTCAAGGAATTGGAGTACCTGAGTGTCCATGCTTTCTTTTTCTGGAGGTTGTTCTAATAATGTACTTTGAGGAGTTAGTTCATCAATAGTAGCTCACTTTTCCATCTTCTTCGTAGATATCAGTCTAGCGGTGACTGATTTCCTTCTCATTAGCTTTTTCTTAGCTTCCTTCACTTTTAGCTAGGTTTCTTTACTGAGTTTCGAGGAATTTACCCATGGTGGACAAGATTGAAAGTTTTGATTCTTCTGGTTTTTATCGAGACAATGAAGGGCAGAGGAAAAAGGGAAGTGCTAAGGTAAAAGACAACTTTTTGAATTTTTTTTTAAATGAGAAGAAGATTCAAATAGATTTAACTTCTTTTTGGGGTTTACGAGGTTTTGAAAAGCACAAGTATAATTTAGTATATTTGAGAAAGGTGATTTCTGAAAGTATGCAAAGATATTTTGATACGAGAGAGAGAGAGAGAGAGAGAGTGTGTGTGTGTGTGTGTGTGTGTGTGTGTATGTGTGTTGCGACTGGAATAAAAAGGCAGAAATTTTTTTGAATAAAGGATTTGAGCATTTGGACTTAGATTGTCCATCCAATTTCCTGGTCTAAAATAGATTTCAAGTACTGCATCCAATATCTCCATCCAAAAGCAGAAGATCTTCAGAAATTCTGCAAGAATAAATAACTAATCTCTAGCAAAATCGTTAGATACATAATTTGATCATTTCCAAATCTCTCCTCAGATGATTAAATCATTCGTTAGCCAGTAGTTTGTGAATTTATCTTTTGAGTAGTTCCTTGGCATACTTGTCTTCATTTAGAAAGATATCATCTATGGTTAGCTTTTTTTGAAGAATAAGGAAGAAGTTAAATTCTCTTATCATGCTTATTTCAAACTCTTGTTGCATTATCTTGGCAAATTTCTTGCATGAGGAATCATTAGTAGCTCCAAAAATAATATCA
This sequence comes from Voacanga thouarsii, assembly GCA_026120185.1. Classification (NCBI taxonomy): domain Eukaryota; kingdom Viridiplantae; phylum Streptophyta; class Magnoliopsida; order Gentianales; family Apocynaceae; genus Voacanga; species Voacanga thouarsii. The sequence continues at coordinate 1,988,550 of JANUWF010001937.1, forward strand.
ACAACATGTATTTGCACAATTAAGATATCATTAGAATTTTCAGATTTGATAAATCATGTGGTATCCATTAAGCCTCTTGAAGAACCTTTTGAAAGAAGAAAACCACTAAAACATGGATTGGAAAATGTTCATGAATAAAACCTGGAGGTTACTTCACATAAATTTCTTTTTCAATAAAACCATTTAAGAGAGTACTATTGGCATCTATTTGATAAAGCATAAAGTTTTTGAATGATGCAAGTATAAGTAGCATTCTAATGGATTTCAATTGAGCAACGGGAGTAAAAGTTTCATCATAATCAATGCCCTGTTCTTGATTGAATCTTAGGCAACTAATCTGACGTTACTTCTAATAACAATGAAATGCTTATCAAGTTTTTTTTGAAAACCCTCTTGGTATCAATTAAGTGATGGTCAAATGGTCTAAGGACAAGCTTCCAAACTTGATTCTTTTCAAACTAGTTCAGTTTTTCTTGCGTGGTCATAATAAAAGAATTCATCATGTAAGGCTGTATCAATTTAATTAGGTTCAATGCTAGAAAGTAAAATAAAATTGTCAACAAAATACCATTTGATTTTAACTTCGCAGCTAGGATCACCGATGATATGTTCTTTTGGATGGATTGTTTGGACTTCCAATCTCTTAGCAGATTTTGATCAGTGTGTTCGACACTTCTTTGCTTACTTTCTTCAACTTGTTGCTCTTCTAATTTCTCTTCTTTGGCATGGTTGTCAAATGATGGAGCTTCATGATGTTCAATGCCATTTTTCTTTGAACTACCTATATACTCATCATCTTTTCTAGAGGAATATATCAAAATTTACAAGCATGGATTCTTCCAGACATAGAGTTCATTTATAGAACACTTTAATTACCCTTTCGAAAGAAGAGATAACGTCTAAGTATATCTCGAAAAAAATCATCTACTAAAACATGAGCATACCACTTACCATTTAGGCTAGTGCTCCTCATTAGCTCAAACAAATCCTTATGTATTGGCTCAAGAAGACTTAAGGTTAAAAATTATTTTCTTGGATTTGAAATATGACTTGGTTTGTTTTTCAAAATGGCAAACGTCATACAATTGGTTTTGGTCAAAAAATCGTTTTGGGTAGTCATTTCTCAAGTTCTTTTAATGACAATCTATTCAATAAATCAATAGAGACATGCCCTAACCTTTTATGCTAAAGGTAGCTATTAATATCATATATGGAAAGGCACTTTATAGCATAAGCAAAGGATCATCAAGATATAATACATAGGCATTGCCAATGCGGTTGACAAAAAATGATTTCATCACAAGAATTGTCAATGATAGTGCATGAATTTTTTTCAAAAATAACCTTGCAACAATTTTCACACAAAAGACTAATATTAAGCAAGTTGAGCTTCAATTCATCAATCAATAATACTTGCATGATAATGATGGAGAATCTCTCACCAACATTTCCTTTACCAAGTGTTTTTATCCCTTTTTCTTATCTCCAAGACAAATCCATCATTTTCAGCTTGAATGATATCCATTAGTGCTGCATTTTCCGTCATGTGTTCTGAGCATCCCCTATCCAATACCATTTCATGGAGCTCAATTCTTGCAGCTGGTGTACCTATTCATAAGGTGGAAGAATAGCTTTTGGTACCCAAATTTTCTTGGGTCCTTGGAGGTTAGTAGTGTTTCTTTTTATTTTCCAAAAAGTTATTCCACCAGATTCCACTTTCTTTTTAATAAGACATCTCGATGCTAAGTGTCCCAATTTTCCACAATATGTGCATGCTTTGTGTGTCGTGTAACATGAGGTAGCTTTAACAAATTGAGGCTTGTGAATTTTGTCCTTAGTCTCATGTCTATATTCTAAGCCATTTCGATTTCCGGCATGGTGTTGAGTCCCAAGTAATTTTCCCAGGTAATTTACCATTTGTAAATTTTCAATACATGTAGTGAGATCATCAACTCTATTTTTCAAGTCATCAAAATTGCTAAGCATAATTTCAAGCGAAAAGACTTTATCACATAAGTATTTATTTTCAAGTGTTAAACAATTTAAAGAAGTAGAAATGACTTCTTTTTCAACATTTAGACAACATATGGAATCAAGTAAGGCTTTGTTCTCCCTCATCAGCTTATCATTTTCGTCTAGCAAGGAATCAGTTTTTTCTTTTATTTCTTTGTTTTTCTAGATAGCTTTTTGAGTTCATGGAACATTTCAAAAAATAGTTCACTAGGATAATCAACCTTTTTATAATTAGAATTATGTAAATCAGATATGGAATTAGTGGAAGTGGAGTTTATCTCATTTTCCATTTCCATGAAGCACATGTTTACTTTCTCCTTATCGGATCCATCACTCTCTTTAGTCTCAAACTCTTCTTGGTCCCAAGTCCCAATCAGTCCTTTTCTTTTCTTCTTGTTGTGCTTAGCTTTTTTTTCTTTAGACATTAGGCAATCAATAATAAAATGCCTCGTACTCTTGCATTCATAGCATTAAGGTTTGAAGGGTGAAGGTTGTCCCTTTTCTTTGACAAATTTTTTGCCCTTTTTGAAGTTGCTTTTCCTGAACATTTTTCTGAATTTTCTAGCTACCATAGCTAGTTCTTTAACGTCCAGATTTTTAGTGTCATGCCCTAGAGGCAATCACTTGTACACTGTATATGACACATTTTATTCTAATAAAAGGCATTATTTATCTTACAGTTTCTTTTGTTTACTTTTAAGTAATATACTGTTCGATAAAGTCCCTAGTACAACACTATGTTAAGGAAATCATGATATGAGATTCCTACTACACTGTATACTATTAGTACTTAAATAGTCTCTAGTCGTAGTATTAATGAAACAGGACATCATTAATGCGTTAAGACGAGCATGTGTTAGACTTCCTGATTTGATCAGACGGTGGTTTTCATATCCGTGAGTATTGAGATACTCAAAGTTAACACATAGATGCTTGTTAATAGAACAGGTTCATTGGATGACCTAGCTTTGAGATAATTACATGGATAACTATTTAGTGCTAGTGATATAATCTCAATATATCAAACGTGTAAGTATCCTTAAACTTGAGATCTCCAAGGTACTCTGTTTGCTGAGAATTGTACTTTGATTCTAATCTCTGGAGCTCGATCGAGAGCCGCCTATAGGATGGATATTGGGTACATTGTGAGGTAAACGAAAGTAGTTAAGAGAGTCAATAAAGGATTCACCACTCCTAATAGTAGGGGAGAATATCTCATGGCCACTTGTAGAAATTACTACTCAAGAAGTCCTTGGCCAAGGCGATTGTGTGGAAATAGTTCTTATTGATACACTTCTAGAATAGTGGGTTCCTGACACAAGTACTATTGTATTCGGGCCAGAATTAATTCTGGAAGGAGTTGGCACTAATTCCGTACTCCAAATCGAATGAGATATTGTATGGTGAAAGGAGTTAATTGCATTGTAGTTTGTTATTGAAGGGTTCACGTGAAGCCACTTAACTTCTTGGACTCTTGGGTGTTCATGATGTGCTGCTAGATACCGCTCTTGATTTGGGAATATGGGTTTATTAATTGATGAATTAATAAACCAATCATGATTAGAATTAATAGGATTAATTCTAATTAATTATAGATTATTAATCTCAAAGACGTCTGGATTAATTCATGTTTACTACTAATTGACTGGGAAACCTAATAGGTCACACACAATAGAGGATTATATACTCAAGATGTTATTTGATAACATAGTGGGGTTGATTGAGAGAAAAAGAAGTTGTTGTGAACAAATTATAATTAGTTATAATTTATAGTCCAAATTGTAATTGTGAGAACTTAATGTTTCTACTTACAATTAGAGAATTCTAATAGGATTAGAATTCTCAGTTTTGGTTGGGGATTTTCGTGTAACATATAGATGAAACACATGAAACCCTAGCCAAGGTATGACACCAAAACCCAACACATGAAATCCTTTTCTCCTCTCTCTCTCTCGATTGTTCTTGTGTAACAACCCTAGCCACCACTTAGTGTTTCTGCTAGCACAAAAAACTTCATGCTTGAATGTATCCTCTGTGTGGATTACTATTAGAGATAATCACACACCGTGATTATAGTGGTTAGATGTTCAACTCTTGTGGAGTTTGCACAAGAGGATTGCTGGATTGCGTCTCGACTTGAAGAAGAAATTTTTGTTCTTCGGACGATCAAAGAAAGGTAAAAAGCTGTTACCTTTGATCTGTTTATGTCTTGTTTTCCACATATATGTGGGTCCTGGGATGGTATCTCATTTTATTCTTCCGCTACGCCGTATAGGATACGAGCCTAAGATACCTAACATAGATCAGTCCCTTTTTTACTCTCAGTTTGTTCACTAGTAACATCATCATCAATAGCTTTTAAGGCCATTCCTCTTTGGCCTCTATCATCTTCATCATGTTCTTAAAACTTTTTCAGTTTCATTTCATAGGTTAATAGAGAGCCAATTAGCTTTTCAGTGGCTAAACTGTTCAGATTTTTTGATTCTTCTATGGCCAAAGTTTTTAGCTGCCAACTCTTTGGCATAACATCAAGAAATTTTTTGTTTTGTTCCCCGAGAAGGTAGATCTTTCCATAGGCCTTTAGACCATTCATGATGTTTGTGAAATGAGTAAACTTATCAGTGATATTTTCATATGGCTTTATAGTGAATAGCTCATAATCATGGACTAACATTCCCAACTTTGATTTTTTCACTTGATTAGTCCCCTCATAGGTGACCTCAAGTAGTCTCCACATTTCAAAGGTTGAATCACAACCACTAACACGGTTGTATTCATTTGTATCAAGAGCACAACACAATATATTCATTGCCTAAAAATTCAGAGTCATTTTCGAAGTATCCTCGTTGCCATATTCATCACTTTGTTTAGGCACTTTTCTGCCTTCAACAAATTTCAACGGGATAAATGGTCCATTCTCAATCAAATTTCACAGCTCAAAGTTGATTAAACAAACATAAATTTTCATTCTATTTTTCTAAAATATATAATTACTTCCATAGAACAAAAGAGGTCTATTTGTGGAGGATCCTTCAATGTAAGGTAGAGCAGTAGTGTTTGCCATATGGATATTTGCTACAAAGCTGTTAAACTAAGGATAAAGTAGACCAACGCTCTGATACCAATTGATATACCTTAGGGGGAGGGGGGTTGAATAAGGTATATGGAAAATAATTTCAAATCTTAAAGATCTTCTGAAACTTTTAAAACAAGAACAAACAAGTGCGTGTGCAACAAAAATCAGATTGTCCGTTCAGCTTTAAATGAACTACCAAAGAACTTTCAAAAACTCCGCTAAATGATGAAATGAAAATCTATAATTAAGATAGGTAGATAAGGCATAAAAAAAAGTCTCACTCAATTAATATAAAAGTCTGTGATCAAATCAATAAATCTAATAAGGAGTATAATGCTTTCAAGTTGGATAAGCAGTAAAAAGGCAAGCATGAATATCAGATTAAATGAAGAGAATAGACTCAATGATTTATAGTGGTTAGATCCTCAAATAATCGACATCCACTACCTTAAGTTCTCACTTAAGGATTTTAACACAAAAACTAAAACTTTTTTCCCAAATCAATGGTGGTAGGCTATACTAATCTTACACAACAGGATCACCACACTTGGTTTTATATGCAACCTCTTAAAATACAATAATTAAGGCTCACCCCAACTAGATTTTACACCACATCCTTAATAAATTTACAAAACAAGGTACACCCCAATGGGTTTTATTCCACAACCTTGAACATTAACCAAAATAAGGCTCACCCCAACGGGTTTTACACCACAACCTTGATACACAATAAATCAAGGCTCACCCCAACTGGGTTTTACCTTCTCAACCTGGATACAAGTTAGAATGAAAGAGAACTTACAGAAATAGCTCATAAGTTTGAGTAGATATGAACAAATACGCTCCAACTGCCTTTCACCTTTTGAAGAATTCAATTTCACCTTTAAAGCATAATGAAAAGAAAGATTTTTGTTTTCTACAGTATAAGAGTATTTCTGAGAGAGATAGCACAAAAATCTTACAGAAAATCGGGTTTAAATGGCTTTTATAGAAGTGAAAAGTAGGACAGCAACTACTAGTTTTCGCTGTCGGATTTGCTAGCGTTTCGGACTTAAGTTTTGGATGATGGTGCATCTAAAAGGTAAGTTCAAAATAGCACTTTTTCAGGTAGAATAGATTTGACACTATTGAAAGGATTTTGGACGAATCTTTTGGATGCAGAGTCGTCCAAACTACTCAATCCAAAATTCTGAGATATAAAACTTTGAAATCTTTTTGTTTATGTGCTTCAATGGTAGAAATAAAACTGAATCATAAGGTAAAGAAGACATATAAATTTACAAGAAATACTTTAATAACGATTCCTAGTCTAAGGTTTTTCCATAATAACTTCTTGGTATGCAATCTCTTAAGCTTGGTCTTTTATTTGATCACCCATTCTTGGATTCCATTGCTCAAGAGTTGCTTAGCAATCCTATTTGCATGCCTTGAAAAAACCTGGGTCAAAGATGTCCTATCACATGTAAATCACGCAAGTTAGTCCTCATCAATGTTTGTCAAAAGCCAAAACATAGGAGAATGCCCTTAGGGCTAACATATCCAGAGACGGAAAATCTTGGTGGAAAAGATAGCTTCGGAGAACAACCAAGAAGATCCCTTCACCAAGCTGATGTGTTTTTATTTGGGTATAAAAATCATATAAAAATAAGTGTATTCCCAATCAAGTTAAATTAAAATGTTAACCCCATATACGCAAGCGTACTCATCATTAAGCAAAGTATAGGGTTTAAAACGAACGTCGATCCTCTAGGAAAAAGTATACATTAATTACTTTTCTTTCATTATTTAACTGACTCAATAAAGTGAAAACGAAATAAAAAGGAAAATAAAATAAAATAAAAGAATATATACATGTCAAGGGTGGAGAATTATGTAACTGAAACCATTATTTTGACAAACATGATCTTAAAGTACCCAATCATTATCATAACTAATTATTCTCTTGGCATTATAAAGGATTAATACAGATTCACTTCTTTGGTCAATCCATGAAATCACTATCTTCTAGATAAATTAGCATCATATGGTCAGTCTCAACTAATTCATCCAAAAGATGCATTAAACACAATCCTTGATTAAGTTTTCATGGTCAGGTAAACTTAAAACATGAAACTAACCAATGAATCCTTGGTCTGGCAGACATCAATTAGTCTTTAATTACACAATTATTAGCAATTAACCTCTTTGGTCAAGCAAGTTAAGAGACAACAAATATGAAATTAATGAATTGAGACCACCATCAACCCCTTTGGTCAAGCAAGTTAATGGAAAGAAATAACCAACTAATCTTGTCATTAGCATAAGTAATTAAATACCAAGAATAGCAATCAATTAATCACAAGATCAAAGTAACTCTAAAAATCATGAATACATAAACAATGTCAAGTAACAATAAAACAATTAATACATTATTGTTCAAGAAAATAGAAAACTACTAAAACTCTGCAAATTGTCAAAGACTACGCACGAAAATTGAGGCACCGCCTCAGCACTAGGGCACAGCCAGCGCTGCCTGTCCTGCCTAGGGTCGGCACCGTTTGTGGTCTGTTTCTCTGTTCATTCGTCAATCTTTCTTGATTTTTGCACCCAACCCTTCCAGAGTGCAGCCGATGCCGCCTTTAGCCTCCCTATGGCACTGGTTCGGTTATGTTCTACTTTGTTTCATCAATTTTTATTGCCTTAAAGTGCGTGCCTACAGCACTTGGCCGGTGTCGGTTCCTCTGTCCTGGCTGGTGCCGCTTTTGGTCTGTTTTGCGACGTTTTTGTCTTATTTTACCCCTAAAATCTGAAATAATGTACATAATACCTTTCCAATGGTAAAATCTCAAATATAAAGGAATATGATCAGTTATTGAACAAATTGTATTACAAAATAGCCTCAAATAACTAGAAAATATATGACTAATTTAGGCCCTATCACATTCCCTCACACATAGCTCTTTGCTTGTCCTCAAGCAAAGTATCAAAGACAAGTAGGAAAAACACAAGTTGTAACACCCCACTACCTAGGCCCACCAGGGCCAGGGATGTCGCCCCGTCCAAAGGACAAAGGGTCTTTATAACTAGGACACACAATCAAAATAGTGGAATAAAAGCAATACTTTAACTTAAAATTTATTACAACCCGAGAATAAATCCAAGAATAAATCCAAGAATTCCAAAATCAAATCCATAATAAAAATTATCGACTATCAACTCCCCAAAGCATTACACAAATTAAACATCAGAAAAATCTTCCAAGGCAGGCAATATCTAGCTACTCATCCCCACAGCAGGATCGACCTAAAATCATGGTAAAAAGGGTGATGAGATAAAAATCTCAGTAAGACCGCGTGTGCTTTGAGTGTCCAGTGGAAACAGTTCGTGAATGCAAAGTATAAATCCTTTATGAGAGAAATATTAGCAAGCAATAAACATTAGTTAAAATCAAGAGTGGTGTTTTGGTTTTTCCAACCATACAGAATCAATAAAATCAACCACTCAAAAGAAATGTTCATGGGTTACCACACGTTGGGCCTCATAACTGGTCAGAATGCCGACACTTTGTGCAGACTAACAAAAGGTAGGTGATCGGCCTACCAGGCAAGATATTCCTCCTTCTCTATATCCAAACAACAACCGGGTGTCCATTCCGGCAAAACACAGTCACTTGAATGAAAGAAATAACTGCTAGCTCGGACCGGCATGACTTACTGAACTAACATCCTATCCGGGAAGGACTTACCCCTCAAAGGTGGCCACCTACTAAGAGACTTACCCTAACCCCTCAAAGACTAGTCCTAGCAGTCCACGCTTATTGAGTACTCAACGTAACATATCCCACTTGGGAAAATGAACAAAACACAGTTCCATATGAGAATGACAATTAAGGATTTCCAAAGTCTTTGTCAAAATTAGTTTTGGAAAGAGTTTTGAGTATGAGTAAATCTGCTTATTGATATTCAAATAATTTGTTTGTCTAAAATAAGCAAGGAGTCAATCCTTAATTGCCTTTACAGAAATGAGTGTCCATACACTCTACATTTGGCTTGTTATAATAAACATTTTACATCAATCAGGTTTTATGTAGGAGCTTACCTGATCCTTAGCTTGAGATAAAATAAAGATCTTCAACTGCTGACCCAACCCCGCCTAGGGTAAATATAAACCATAATCAAACTCAAGCCAAAATCTACTTTCACAAATAAGACTAGCTCAACTCACTACTACCATGATCCTAGTGTCCCAAACTTTAAGGCCAAATAATAAGTAAAAATGTTTATAAGCTAAGTCTAATTTGATATTTAAAATAATTAGTGTTTTAGGAAATAGTTACTAACAAGTTGAAGTTTTAAATTCTTGCTAAGAATAATTTAGAGTTTATTTGGTGAAAAGTCCTGTGTGGTATTGGGTAAAATAATGATTTATTGATAACTAATTGTTAGAAAATATTTGATAACTAAAATTAGTTGAGAATAAATTTCAATGGTCTTGATTGAAATAAAATAAATAAATTTTAATAGGTTTTGATCAAAAGATAACAAATAAATTTTAATAGGTTTTGTGAGTATAAGACTTACAAAAATTAATGTTCTACTTATTATGATTATTCATATAAAAGGTTTTTCTTTTATGTGATATTATTATTTTATATAATATCTACATATTTTATAAAAGGTATCATTCATTTGACCAAAATATCCTTATTTCATATATGATATTCCAAATCCACCATTCCTAGGGTTTTTCAAGATTTATTGGCAAAATTTAATATTAACCATCTAGCATAAACATAATCATGGCTCTATCAAACATACATGAATATAAATCCTATTCACCAAAGGTGACATAATCTCTAACATGCTTGATCACAAACATCACTCACAACATGGAGACATGCATTAAACCCCAAAACATCATAATATCATCCACGATAAATCATTACATGCATCAACCCCAACTCCATCATATACACACATCCATTCATGCTTCAATCTCATCTCATCATAACAACACATGCCTAAACCACAATCATAGCCCATCTCCTTCTAATATCATCCTAGAGACATGAATCTAGAGTCTAAAAAAAGGGTTGAAGGGACTTACTTGATTGATGAGTACCATGAAGGAGTTTCGAATGGATCTCAACTCCTAGATGACTAGATTCGTCCATGGGAGATGAAGAAAGCATGGCCATTGTTGAAGAGATCATTCGGCCAAGAGGAAGAGGGAATTTGGCCAAGAGAGAGAGAGAGAGAGAGAGAGAGAGAGAGAGAAGAGAGAGAGAAAGAGAGAGAGAAAAGAGAAGAAGAAAGTCCATTAGCATGATCATACACTTATATATTCATTAGAGATTGAAGATTAGTGGAGAAGAAGTTGATTGAACAAACTTACCTTGAAGGTGTTCTTGAGCCTTCACAAAAATACTGATTTTTTATTCAAAATAGCGAGTTGTATTTTGGAGTTTGATGTTAAAAATGGTATGGACGGACTCACGGTAGTGAGTAGATGAAATTTGGAATTTTTTTGAAGAAGATTGAAGTGGTATGGAGAGATATTAGGCGAGAGGAGGGAGTAGGTGTTTTTGGTGTTCTATGTGTGCTTGAAGGTTGAAGAGAATGGAGGGATTTTGGATTGGAGGCTGCCGAAATTCTATGTGTGTGCAGTGGCCGAATTGTTTGTGTAGTTTTGGTAGATGATTTTTCTGGTTTGAAAAGAAAAGAAAAGGCTGGTTGTTGAAATCCTAAAAGCATATTTTTGGGAATCAAATTTGGAAACAAAATATAGCAAGAATATCATTGATCAATGGAGAGCTTTTTGGAGTTGCTATGGCCGACTGATGTTCAGTGTTTTGGCTGGATGAAAGTTGGTTGAAGAAGATTAATGGTGGCCGAAAAGAAGGAATGTAATGGTGAAGGAAAGGTCTGGTTGTTTAAGGGACATTTTATGGAAGGTTACTAAATTAGGATTGATGGAATTTTAGTATCCAATCAAGGCATGATTGCAGTAATTTGTTGGAGATATTTTAGGGCAGCCATGACTGATTTTCATGTAGAAGGTTGGGGAAGACAATGGAGTTCTGTTCATGGCTGTTCAAGGGAGGTTTGTGCAGAAAAAGGATGAAGTTTCGACCAGGGCTGGAATAGGAAACAAAGCTAAAAAATTCCTGCATAGAATTTTGCCATTGCTGGAATTTTTCTGGGCAGCTTTTGCTGCCATTTTCCAACTAGATTGTAGAGAGTTTGAAGGGGCATTCAGAGGTCTTTGAAGGCTGGTTTCCAGCCTTCTTCATGGAGGAAAAAAATGGCTAAGGAGCTGGGAGAAAACTGGAAGGAAACAGCTTGGTTTAAGACCACCTAAGCTGCGATTTTGCCCAGAAATTTTTCTAGTTTTGCACAGCATTTGTGCAGTTCGAAAATGGCTAGAAAATTTCAGATTTCAAGCTGATCAAAAGGGCCATTTTCTGGGTACATTTGGGAGGGAATAATGGCTGAGAATTTCGACACTTTGCATGCACAAGCAGCTGGAAAATTTTCAAATCATTACATGGAGGAAAATGAACCTAGCCAGAGTGAAGTTTTGAAAGTTTACTAGGGAAATTAATTCTCTTGGAACCTTCCCCATCTCTTCCACATTTTCAGTCCATAAGATGTCCTTCACTAAGACATTTTGAACCTTCAAGGCCACAACACTTTATTGAAATTTCTGGAATGAAATTGGCTAGAACAAATTTGTCCAATCTAACGTGTTAAGAATTAGGAAAAATTAAAGATCAAGAAGAAATGAATTCCCTTAGGAATTTTTGTAGGGCACAAGAATAGGATTGGGATACTCCTATCATGTCTCCCCTAAGACAACACTTCTACTCTACTCTAAAGCACTTAAGGCAAAAAATACCACCTTCCCAAGCAAAAACAAAATTTAATCATGCTAAAGCTCCAATGATGGAATTTGAACCCAAGACCACAATGATTAATTCTAAAGCTCTAACTACTAAACCACAACAACTCTTGTTCTTATTTTCTCTCTAAAATATTTTTCCTATTTAATCCTCAAGCTATCTCCCTATTTTCTCCTCCAGCAAAAATTACTGGTTTCGACTGGGGTTTCACACAAGTTTTCACCAAATCACTCAATTACTATAAAAAAAATATCTCCAATACTTTCTTTATTCAAGACAACAAAACATACACTACTATACCTTTCATAACAAATGCAAGACTTGTGTAAGTGAAGAATGACTAGTAGAACTATCCCACTACTTAACATCATTCTCAAACCATTGGAAAGAATTTAGTTCAAAAGAAATATGCATTCCATAAGCTTACTTTTCAAACACTCTCTCCACTAATCCGAGACATATCATGATTCTACTTAGGTCAAGTAGGACTTTTAAGCTTGTAATATAAGGCTAAAGGATTTGTAATGTAACTTGTTAAACGAAGGATATAGGAGAATCAAATATCAAAGAAGATGAGAGTTTGCAAGAAAATGATAAACAAGATGTATCAAGAAATTCTAAACTTTTCTTGCTCTCCTATTCCAAAATCAATCAAAAACCCATAACCTTGTATGGTAATCATAACAGCTTAAGCAAATCTTGCATTCTTCTCCTTAATAATTCTTGCTCATTACTCATATTGCACAATATCATCAAAAATTTCAGCAATTTTCATTCCAGCTTTCTTCCTGTGATCTTTCTTTTCTTTTTTCTTTCAACTTTTCTTTTCAAATACTACTTTTGTTTGCTTTTGAGTTTATTTTTTCAACCTTTTCTAGCAGCTTTTTGTTCACTCTTTCTTTTTCTTCCTCTTTTTCTTTTCTCCTTTCACAATTCCATCTCAACACATGATGCATGACTGAAAGTAACAAGTCATGACCTTTACACAAGTATTTTTCCTTCACAATTCATCTGCTTGTACTTGCATCCATCAAGAGCAATCAAAGATTTGGAAGAATTATCAAACTCTCATAAAGAAGTAATGGACAAAGTATGATAACGGGTTTAAAGAAAGAAATTAACAATTTAGGCTCAAAATAGGCACTAGGGATAATATAAAATAGGTAGGCTTGAAAAGCTCAAACTATCCAAAGAAGGCCTATTACCGTCATCCCTAAGTTAAATCATGAATGTCTTTCTTATTTTGCCTCGAGAAGTATTCAAGTAAGTTCTAGAATGCTCAATGAATTTTAGCATAAAAACAAGTTTAAGAACAATGTAAAGCATTTGATCAAGAACTACTTAGTCCAAGTGCGTGCAAAAAGTTATGCATAAGCCACCAATGATATAAAACATATTCTCTATGATCTAACACAAAGATATGCATTAAAAATACATCCACAAAAGAAGAAAAATTTCTATGATCTAGCACAAACATATGCATTAAAAATACATCCACAAAAGAAGAAAAGTTTTGAAAATTTTGCTCAAAAAGGTTCAAAGAAGAATTTCAAGAAGAATGAAGCATAGAAGAATTCTCATTCTAACCACTTCCCTACACTTAAACTGGATATTGTTCTCAATGGCCAAATAAATAGAGTAAGGAAATAGTGCCATGGGACCAAAAATAAAGGGGAAAAGAGAAGAAAGAAAATACTTCCATTACAGTGGGCATTCTCCTACACAAGAGTGGAGTTCTAGTAGAAAAGAGCATTGTCGAAGTACCTAAAAAGAAAAAATACAAAAGAAACACACCAAAAGCAAAAAAACTAGAAAAGAAATATATACAAAAAGTAAAGAAAATAGGACAAAAAAGAAAAGTATGTAGTATGAAAGAAAAATCCTAACAAAACAAATAAAGACACAACTCACTCCCCCATACTTAAGATGGAAAATATTTTCCTTATTTAGGGAGGGAAACCAAAATGCTTAACAAAACCAAACACAAAATAAAGATACAAACCCTTTCCACTCATTATGCTTCCTCATCAACCTTTTTGAAAAGAACTTAAAGCTCAAAGTAGAAGATAGGCATAATGAATGTAGAAAGAATTGAGGAATTTGAAAAATGGAGGGTTCATGAAAATGATTTGTCTCAGCAAAGCAAAGTACATAACCCTTATTCTCTAACATTCCTTTCAATACATAAATATCTTTTTCAACATATGAGTGCACATGGTATCTAGCGGATGCATCAACTTTTGAAATCACCAATTAACCCTTCAAAAGAAGTTTTTTACAATTAAAATTCCCCTTTAAACTTAGTATTTGAGTTCTTAAAGATGAGATCAAGAAATCCTTATTTTTTTAATATATCTACAAATACCAAGTTACCTTCTTTTGAATGGGGTGACGGGTAGAAATTACCATTATTCTCCAAGGACTTCTTATTATATAGCGTTTAAAGATCCAACTCCTTAAGGCATGATAATTTTAACACATCATCATTTGGACCCTTGTTCTCCAAGAATTAAGAAGAACCTAAAAAATGATAAAGAGAGATTAGAATTTTTAGCACGTAGAGTAGAATTGAATACCTCCTTTTTTCATATTGGACAATTGGTCCTCATATCCTCTTTCCTTTTCTTGGAGAGTCTCTTGTTCAAGCATATAGGCCTTTATGGCATCCTTAACTAACTTTACTAGTTGTGTTCTTTGATAGCTTAATCGTTGGGATACTTTTTTATTCCACTTAATGGAGGAATTTGAATTGGCGACAAAAGAATGCATTGAGGTTTCAAGTGACGTCTCACAAAAAGCATCAATCCCAGATTGCAACTTTGCCACATTCTCATCATTGTAGCTCCTTTAATCTTGTGCCCAAAAGTAGTTGTCCATGATGATGTCAATCTCTCACTAAAAAAAAAAAAAAGAAAATCAAATCAAACCAAATCAAAAATAAAAATAAAAAAATAATTAAAAAAATAAAGAAAAAAATAAAAAGTAAAAACAAATAATATAAAAATAAATAAAAGAAAAACACACGCATTCCCAAACTATTTACATACAAAAGTTAGTGGTATTTACAGTACAACATGAAGTATGTTAGTCAATTAAGTCACATAATGTTATAAACAACAAGATATAACACCGATTTACACAAGGAACATATATACATATTTACATATAGACATATGGACATATAAACATATAAACATGGTTACATAAACAAAATTCAAGCTTTCATGATATTTTTCTCCGGCAACGGGGCCAAAAACTAGATGTGTTTTTATTTGGGTATAAAAATAAGCGCATTCCTAATCAAGTTAAATTAAAATGTTAATCCCAAATTACACATATGAGCAAGCGTAACCATCCCTAAGCATAGTATAGGGTTTAAAACGAGTGTCGATCCTCTAGGAAAAAGTATGCATTAATTACTTTTCTTTCATTGTTTAACCGACTCAATAAAGTGAAAAAAAATAAAAAGGAAAATAAAATAAAAGAATATATACATGTTAAGGATGGAGAATTATGTAACTGAAACCATTATTTTGACAAACATGATTTTAAAGTACCCAATCATTATCGTAACTAATTATTATCTTAGCATTATGAAGGATTAATACAGATTCACTTATTTGGTCAATCCATGAAATCACTATCTTCTAGATAAATTAGCATCACATGGTCAGTCTCAACTAATTCATCCAAAAGATGCATTAAACACCATCCTTGATTAAATTTCTGTGGTCAGACAAACTTAAAACATGAAACTAACCAATGAATTCTTGGTCTGGTAGACATCAATTAGTCTTTAATTACACAATTCTTAGCAATTAACCTCTTTGGTCAAGTAAGCTAAGAGACAACAAATATGAAATTAATGAATTGAGAGCACTATCAACCCCTTTGGTCAAGTAAGTTAATGAAAAGAAACAACTAACTAATCTCGTAATTAGCACAAGTAATTAAATATGAAGAATAACAATCAATTAATCAAAAGATCAAAGTAACTCTAAAAATCATGAATGCCTAAACAATGTCAGGTTACAATAAAACAATTAATACATCATTGTTTAGGAAAAAGAAAACAAAGTTTAAAAAAAAACACTCATAGACAAGCCTCTTTCTTCTTCCTTTGTAAATCCTCCTATACAATCCTCGTTGATTTGAAGAATTCCTCCTTTAATTTAAGTGATTTTTTGTTTTGATATTCGAATCCTCTTTTTTTCCTTATGTTTTCCCTTTACTTATAGGCTTTTGAAGTGCCTAAAATCATTCCTTTAGGGTTTTTGGCCGACTAGAAATAAGAAAATACTAAAACTCTGCAAATTGCCAAAAACCGCACGCAAAAATTAAGGCACCCCATCAGCACCAGGGCACAGCTAGCGCCGCCTGTCCTGCCTGTCTCCATTCGTTAGCCGATTTTTCTTGATTTTCATGCCAACCCTTCCAAAGTACAGCCGGCACCACCTCTAGCCTCCCAACCGGTGCCTGTTCGATTTTGTTCTGCTCTGTTTCACCGATTTTTATTACCTCAAAGTGCGTGCCAACAGCGCGTGGTCGGCGCCGATTCCCCTATCCTAGCTGGCACTGCCTGTGGTTTGTTTTGTGATGTTTTTGTCTTATTTTACCTTTAAAATTTGAAATAATGCATACAATACCTTTCCAAGGGTAAAATCTCAAATATGAAGTTATATGACCAGTTGTTAAACAAATTGTATTACAAAATAGCCTCAACTAACTAGAAAATATATGACTAATTTAGGCCCTATCACAAGCCTTTGGCTGAGAGAGTCTTCAAGAGACATTTATATACCATAGGGGTGGGCACCTATGGACTTTCTTAGTCTTAAAGTGCAAGTGAGAGATTGTTGAAATGTCTGCCCTCTAGACTAGGTTTCTAATGTAATTATTGAATTTATTAATAAAATAATTTATTCTTAAAATTTGTTTGTGAATTTAAATTTTATTTATGCATGATTTATGTTTGGAAATGACCCATTGTGTTTAAGTAAGTGATCCATGTGAATGGTGGTCTTTCACAGTAAGGTATGGATCACGGGTTACTTAACACATAAACGTTTATTCTTAAACGATTGATGAGAATGGAAAACTCATCATTATGTTTAGGTTATTGTGTTATGAATTCCAAATGGGGAATTGTTTACTTTTAGCGAGTGAGTAGTCTACTCACTTCATAGCATGAGCATATTTCAAATACCTAGAACATGATCTGTAATAGTGGTTTTTAAAAGTACTATTTAGAAGAAACCCAGACTATTATTGTTATAGCGTGGACTAATACTCTACCACTTAAGTATGAGTTGGTGGTCTGACGAAGCTGAAAGCGTGTACTTTGATATTCTGTAGTAAGGTTCTTTCGTATAGCCGATATACTTGTGTGTTAGGTATATGTGACTAGTTAGTTAAGATAGATTTGTACAAGATAGCTTCTGCTCTATATCGCCCCTTGTAACTATTTAAATGATCTAAATATCTAGGGCCCTAGGGAATATGACTTGGATGTTTGTTTAAAAGTAGCTCCCTTAGAAAGTAAAAATATTTCAGGAGTCGTGGATCATTGGACTAAAGGTCTAAGGATGGTAGATGTCTTTTAGAGAGATGTTAGTAGACTTCCCCCTCTCTAAATGTACGGCAATGTGTAGGGGGTATTTTAGTCATTACACTTATAGGTCGGAGTCTTTGTTAATGCAGCATTGTCCTTAGGGTCAATATTTCTTTATAGTGAAATTAGAAAATATTTAAAATGCAAAATACAGCTATTTATATAACATGGTATTTTGGTCATTTTAGTAGCCAATGCGATGTGTCTTTTGGTCCCTGGAATAACCCTTAATCCCTGACAGATTTGGGTTAAGGAATTGGTCTTGATAATTATGGGTTTTATTTTATTTTATTTAAGTAGTCTAATTTATTATTGGACTAGAATAAAATAAAAGGCCCAAGAAAGAGTATATATTTAATCTAGTTTAATTGGTTAATTAATTATATAGAGCCAAAGACCCAGATTGAATAATTAGAAAATTAACCTAGGTATAAACTAGATAAAATGCCTAATATTTTATATTGGACTATTTGGACTTGTTAATTATTTATTGGGTTGTTTTATAAAGCCTCGAAAATAAATAATTGAGGATTACTATTTATGGGTGTTCAAGCCCAAGAGTAAATAATTTTATCTAACCCAATGAATTAGACCAAGGGTAAAATAAAATATAAATAAATAAATAAAACAATACGAGATGGATCCCATATTATTGGGCATGATATGATAACAAAAAGCATGATGTTTTTGTTTCACTCTCTTGGTCTCTCTGCCATTGAAAATAGAACAAAGGTCATTCTTTGACCTGAAATTTTTAGCTTCCACCGACTTTGGGAGAAACAATGGCCATATTCCGGAAGCTCAAAAGATTCGTGTGAATGAGAAGAAGTTATCAGCTTGCCAAAGTGCAACTGGAAGTGTTGGGTGAACCAATGGCTTCAAGCATTCAGCAAGAAGTGGTCCAGACATCTTTTTCAGTGCTAATAAGGTCATTCAAACACAGAGGTAAACAGCTTACATGCGATGCTCTGTATTTGTTTTTGTTCAGTAAGCATGCTTTCGGCTTCATTGTTTTTTCCATATTAACCTTCACGCTGAGCATTGTACTTTGATTCCAATCTCTGGAGCCAAATCGAGGGCCGCCTATAGGGTGGATATTGGGTTCAATGTGAGGTAAACAAAAGTAGTTTTAAGAGTCAATAAAGGATTCACCACTCCTAATAGTTGGGGTGAATATCTCACGGCTACTTATTAGAATTACTACTCGTAAAATCCTTGGCCAAGGTGATTGTGTATTGGAAACAGTTCCAATGGATACACATGTAGAGTAGTAGATTCATGGTACAAGTACTAATATACTCAGGCCAGAATTAATATATATTCTAGAGAGAGTTGACGCTAATTCTGTACTCCAAACCGAATTAGATATTTTATGATGAAGGGAATTTATTGCACTATAGTTTGTTATTGAATGGTTCATGTCAAGCCACTTGACTTCCTGGACTCTTGGGTGGTAATGATGTATTGCTATATACCACTCATGATCTGCTGAATATGGATTTATTAATTGAAGAATTAATAAACCAATTCTCTTTAGAATTAAGAGGTTTATTCTGAATTATTAAGGATTATTAATCTCAAAGACGTTTGGATTAATTCATATACGCTACCAATAAACCGAGAAATCTAGTAGGTCACACACAATAGAGGATTAAGTACTCAAGATGTTATTTGATAACATTGTTGGATTAATTTTGAGAAATTGAAGTAATTGTGGCTAAATTATAATTTGTTATAATTTTGGGCCAAATTATAATTGCTAACTTATGATTTTCAATTGAAACTTGGGAATTCTAAATTGATTAGAATTCACAGAAACATGGCTTCCTTGGGAGATTTTTCGTAGATGATGCCATGGTAATTGATTACTTGAATTTTAATAGAGAGAATTGTTCTCCACTAAATTAGTACACACAGTCCCCCCCCCCCTCTCTCTCTCTCTCCTTTTTGTCTTCTGTACACAGAAACAAACCCTAGCCATCACGAGAGTCTTCTAGCATAGACTCATTTTTATTTTCTTGAGTCCCTCGTGTGGATACTACCAGAGCCAACCTCACACAGAAATTGGAGTGGCTCGTCTTGGACGTTAATGTAGACTGGTTTTTGGAAGGAGTGTATATGGATCGCGCCTTAGTGATTCCACGTGAAGGGAAAGTTTTGAATGATAGAAGTAAAACCCGTGTCTTTCTTTTGCCTATTTAAATCATATGCATGTGATCTTAGGCTGGGATTTCTATTTTTTCGCTGCTATAAATGTTATAGTATTTCTGAAATCCCTACAATGGTATTAGAGACTACTTGCTTATGATTTTAATGGGTTTATTTATGCTATGAAAGTGTTTTGAACTTGAATCAGGGCATTGTTTGTCATTTGTTTTGGGTCGCTGCGTGTGTGTTCTGAAAAGTGTTTGCAGAATGCACTGTTTTTTCTGTTCTATTTATTTCTTGAATTTGTTTCAAGGATCGTGGATCTCTGTTGTGTTGTAAACTTGTTTGATTTTCATGAAAATTAGTTTTCTAAAAAATTACAGTTTTGTTTTCAATACAGAAAATATGTTTCTGTGTTTTCTTCTTGTGTGGCGTAAGAAGTTCTTTTGGTTTAATTTCCTATATAACAGAATATCTGTTTTGATTAGAGTTGGACATTGTTTCGTGAGGTTTTGCATTACTGGTTTGTGAACACTGCTATATAAACATGAATAGAATGTCTGTTCTATAAAAGAAACTGATCTAGAAATAGTTTCTGGAGAAGAACAAAGGATAAAAACAAAAAAAAAAAAATTGTCCCAAGCTGTGGCTCGTTGGGAGCCAAGCCACAACTTGAGGCACAATTGGCCCCATGCTACGGCTTGCTCGGGACTTGCTTCCTAAAGCCAGGCTTCCGTGGGTCTTCCTCAAGTGATCATGGGGAGGATGTCCCCAGGATAAAACTGTCTTATATGTAAAAAAAAAAAAAAAAAAAAAAAAAAATTTCCTCCATTTCAGTTGATTTCTTCTGGGTGGCCCACAATGAAGTTTTTTCTCCTTTTCCACTTGCGCCTAAAGCTTTCCAAAAGTTATGTTTTGGGTCTAACCAATATTAATTTCTAAATTAATTTTGGAAATTAATATATATTAGCTAAAATAGTGATTTTAGATATGTAAAAATAATATTTTTTTTATTAATTCTCATTTTGAGAATTAAATCTAATTGTGATTAGTTTTTATTTGGGACCTATGATTTGGGATAAAATTATATTTTGGAAATTATTATATTTTCTAAAATATTGATTTTAGATTTTATATTATTATTTAATTCCTAAAATATGATTTTAGCAATTAATAAATTTTCTAAAATAATGATTTTAGATTTTATCCTAATTAAATTTCTAAAATTAGATTTTAGAAATTAAATCTAAAACATTGACTTTAGTCTTTATCTTATTTTAATTTCTAGAATTTGATTTTAGAAATTAAATATAAATTTGTTTTATTTTTCCAAAATAGAGATTTTGGAATAATAAAATTATGTGTTTAATTTTTTTTAAGCATAATTAATGGCATGGTGGATGGTTATGGACTAAAACCAAATTATATTTGTTCATGCATTTTTATAGTTTTGGTTTTTATTAAATAGGACTTGCGAGTCCTGCCTTCTCTAAAATTTTTGTGTAATTCTCTTCTCGTCTAACTCCCCTCACATGTGACTTGAGATTTCTCTATTTAGAAAATTTATGTTATTAGTTTACATAGGTTAGATAGGGACAGAATTATTTTAATTTTGGAGATGGCGACCAAAACAAGGCAAGGGGGTAAGACTGTCTACTTAAAACATGCACGAACATGCTAGTGCTTAAATTAGTCATATTTTTCCTAGTTATTTGAGACTATTTTGTGATACATTTTGTTCAATAACTAGTTATATTCTTTCATATTTGAGATTTTACCCTTGGAAAGGTATTTTGTGCATTATTTCAGATTTTATGGATAAAATAAGACAAAAATGTCGCAAAATAGAACGAAACGGTGCTGGACAGGGCAGAAGAACCGGCACCAGCCATGTGCTGTTGGCACGTACTTCGAAGCGACAAAAAAATAAGTGAAACAGAGTGGAACA
The DNA here is from genome assembly GCA_026120185.1 of Voacanga thouarsii. Lineage (NCBI taxonomy): Eukaryota > Viridiplantae > Streptophyta > Magnoliopsida > Gentianales > Apocynaceae > Voacanga > Voacanga thouarsii. The sequence continues at coordinate 2,010,226 of JANUWF010001937.1, forward strand.
AAACTGAATTGGTACTGGCTAGGAGGCTGGAACTGGCGCCGAGTGCACTGTGGAAAAGATTGCACGAAAATCAAGAAAAATTAGCGAACAACTGGAGAAATAGAACACAACCGGTGCCGGCCCTAGTCAAGACAGGCGGCGCCGGCTGTGACTTGATGCTGAGGCGGTACCTCTATTTTCATGCACGATTTTTGGCAAGTTGCAGAGTTTTAGCATTTTCCTACTTCTAGTCGGCCAATATTTTGATACTCGACAGTGGGCATGTTCAAACTATGAAATTAAATTCTTATAGAATTAAATTCCTGATTAATGGGTTATGTTTAACTAAATTCTTTTTCCCAATTGGGCTAACTCAAACATAAAGAAATTTAGAGGACATATTGGGGTAGCCCAAAAGGCTTTATAATTAAAAGATGTTAATCACCCAATGATATGGTAATTACATACGATGTAATTGGTATTGGATACCTACCATTGAATTCAAGGGTTACTTGTTGGGTAAACCCAAGGTTATTCTTGAGAAATTTTGATATCGGTCCACTAGGAAAGCTTCCAATGGATTTTTCCGAATCAATAGTGGGGGCTATAGGTTTAAGCAAAATAATGGAACAACAATGCGATTAATTAAAGATCTAATTATTTGCATTACATGTGCATATATAGCTAGCTAATGTTCTCTATCTTTACATCTAGGTCACGTGCATCATGTCAACCAACCTTAACTCACGTAGCATCTTAGAGACCAACAAACTAACTGAATCAAACTCTCTCGTTTGGTATAAACACTTGAGAATCGTTCTCAAGTCAGAAAAGTTGCTTTATGTGCTAGATGATCTAATTTCGCCATCACCAGCTCAAGATGCTCATGTTGATGAGCATACTACTCACAAGAAGCACAAAGAGGATAGTGACACAGCATCTTGTATCATGTTGGCATCAATGACTCCTAAGCTACAAAAACAAAATAAGCATATGGATGCTCAATAGATGATTCTCCATCTTCAAGAGCTATTTGACACCCAAGCTTGAATAAAGAGATATGAGACCTCAAAGCAACTATTCCGCTATCAAATGGCTGAGGGTGCTTCTGTGGCTACTTATGGGCTGAAGATGCTAGACTTGATTGAGAAGCTTGGATCTCTTAGGTTCGTGATGGACCCTGAATTAAGTGTTGACTTAATTCTATAATCTTTACCTAATAGTTTTTCACAATTTGTGATTAACTATCAGATGAACAAGATTAAGTCCACCATTCCTGAGTTGATCAATCTTCTCAAGACTACAGAGTGCTTTATGAAGAAGGATTCCAATGTGGTCTTAATGGTAGAATCTTCTTCTTTGAAGAAGAAAGTTCAAAGGAAGAAGAAGAAGTCTCCTACTAAGCCCAAAGGTGGTGTAAAGAAGGAAGTAGCCACCAAAGGCCCATGCCATCACTGTGGAAAAATGGGCTACTAGAGGCACAACTGCAAAGCCTACTTAGAGGCCGTCAAGGAAAAGAAACAGAAGGAGAAGCTTGTAGGCACTTCTACTTCTACTCTTGGCATGTCTATGATTGAGATAAATACTGCCTTTAGAAATGAGAAATGGGTATTGGATGCCAGATGTAGATCTTATTTGTACAATAACTTGCAGGGACTAAAGGGCAGTAGAAAGCTAGATAAAGCCGACGTGGACCTGTGTACTACAAATGGAGTAAAGGTTGCTGAACTTGCTGTGGAAACATACGAGCTGAACCTGCCTTTAGGATTAGTTTTAGAACTGCAAAACTGTTATTGTGTACTAATTTTAATGAAAAACATTATCTCAGTTGCATGCTTAGACTTGTATGCATTTCATTTGATATTTAAGAATAAATATTGTTCTTTTTCATTGAACGATATTCATTATGGTTCTGCAACTTTGGTTAATGGTTTATATGTTCTAAACATGAATAATCCAATTCTTAATATAAATAATAAGACGCCAAAGATTGATAACCCAAATACCTCCTAGTTATGGTATTGGTGTTTAGGCCATGTAAACAAGAATCGTATTTCTAAGTTACACAGACTTGGTGACTTAAGGTCATTTGATTATAAATCATATGGCACTTGCGAGTTTTGTTTACTAAGTAAAATAGCTAAAACACATTTTTCTAGAAAAGGAGAAAAGGCTAAAGAGTTGTTAGACCTCATACATTTTGATATATGTGGCCTAATGTCTATATAAGCAAGCGGTTATAACTCTTTCATAACCATTATCGATGATTTTTCTCGATATAAGTATTTTTATTTAATGAAATATAAATCTAAAGCTTTTGAAAAGTTCAAAGACTTTAAGAATGAAGTAGAGAAACAACTTGGCAAAAGTATTAAGACTCTAAAATCGAATCGAGGAGGTGAATACTTCAGATAAGAGTTTCAGAGCTATCTTAGAGATAGCGGGTTTTTCTCTCAATGGACTCCATCATATACACCTCAACATAATGGTGTATCAGAGAGAAGGAATCGAACCCTTGTAGACATGGTACGGACCATGATAGCTTCTACAGACTTACCAAAATCGTTTTGGGGGTACCCACTAGAGACTTCTGTTTATATTCTAAATGGAGTTTCGTAAAAAAATGATTGATACCACCATATTTGAGATGTTCTTTGGCAAAAAACCAAAGTTATCTCACTTGAGAGTATGGGGTTGTCCTACTTTTCTCAAAAGGCCACAGTCAGACAAGCTTGAAAGTAAGTCTGACAATATTTATTGGTGGGTTATCTGAATGAATCTTTCGGGCATTACTTCTATCTCCCCTCCGAAAACAAAGTGTTTATTTTCAAGCATGTTGTCTTCTTAGAGAAGAAACACATGCTCAAAGGGGATAATAGGAGTAAAATTGAACTTAATGAAGTTCAAGAAGAACAAACAAACAAGAATCAATCATCTGATCCCACATCTATTGAGAGAATAGATAAACCTTCTACTACACAAGATTCTTGATGTCGAGTAGCATATGTGTGGCACCTGAGAGAGATAGATTTCTCATAAATGACCACAATGACGTATTATTCATAAATGAAAATGAGCTTACTACCTACAAAGAAGTTTTGAACAATTCATAATCTGACAAATGGCTTGAGGCCGTGAAATCAGAGATAAATTTCATGTACAACAACCAAGTATGGACTTTGGTTGTTCTACCCAAAGGAATCAAACCTATTGAATGCAAATGGGTTTTCAAGAAGAAAAGCGACATGGATGGTAACGTAGTTACCTATAAAGTATGACTAGTGGCTAAGGATAATCGTTAACAACATGGTATTGACTATAATGAAATTTGTCGCCAGTAGCCATGCTAAAATCTATCAGGATACTCCTTGCTATTGTCGCTCATTATGGTTATGAGATTTGGCAAATAGATGTGAAAATAGCTTTCCTAAATGGAAATCTGACTGAGGAAGTGTATATGACACAACCTGAGGATTTCACATCCAATGATAGCACAAAAGTGTACAAGCTGCGAATGTCTATTTATGGACTTAAGTAAGCTTCTACGAGTTGGAACATTCGTTTTAATTTTATTCAAAACATGAATAAGCCTTGTGTATACAAGAAGGTTAGTGTTAGAACAATCGTTTTCTTATTGTTATATGTTAATAACATATTGCTAATAGGAAACGATGTATCTGTCCTCCAATCAGTTAAAGCTTGGTTGTTTAAGAAATTCTCCATGAAAGACCTTGGATAAGCAACCTATATTTATGGAATAAGGATCTATAGAGATAGGTTAAAAAGGTTGCAAGGCCTTTCACAGTCTACATACATAGAAAAAGTGCTAAAAATGTTTAGCATGGATCAATCCAAAAAGGGATTCTTACCCATGGCGCATGAAATAAGCCTTCCAAAGTCGATGTCTCCCGAGACACAAGTTGAAAGGGATCACATGAGTAAGATTCCATATCCTTTAGCAGTTGGATCTATTATGTACGCTATGATATGTATAAGGCCCAATGTATTATGTCCTCTCAGTTTGACGAGTAGATACCAATCTGACCCTGGTGAGGGTCATTGAGTGGTTGTAAAGAACATCCTTAAGTACTTGCGAAAGACTAAGGATATGTTCTTGGTTTATAGAGAAGCTGATTTGAAAGTAAACGGATATACTAATGCCAGTTTTCAATCTGACAAAAATGATTTCAAATAACAATTTGGCTACGTATTTACATTGTGTGGAGGGGTAATAAGTTGGAAGAGTTCTAAGTAAAAGATTGTTGCTGACTCTACGACAGAAGTTGCGTACATAGTCGTTTCTCCGTTTGGATCTAGAAGTTCGTGACGGAATTGGGCGTAGTCCCTAGTGTTATTGGTCTAATATTATTGTATTGTGACAACAACGGAGCCATTGCAAAAGTAAAGGAGCCACGGTCTCACCAACAATCTAAACACGTACTATGACGCTATCATTTTATCCGGGTGATCATAGATAGGAATGATGTAAAAATAGAGAGAGTTCCCATGGATGAGAACATAGCTAGCCCACTTACAAAATCACTATCCCAGAAGAAACATGATAAGCATGTTGAGTCATTACGCATTAGATACATGAATAATTGATTCTAGTGAAAGTAGGAGTTTACTAGTGTTGTGCCATAGATGCAATCACTTGTACTTTGTATATGAAATATTTATTTTAGAATACAAGGCGTTATTTATCTTTCAGATTTTTTTCTTTACTTTTATGTAAAATAACTATTAGATAAAGTCTCTAGTAGATATTGTGTTAAAGAAATCATGATAGAGATCATAATGTGAAATTCCTACTACACTATATTGTGTCAGTCCTTAAATAATCTCTAGTCATAGTATTAATGAGGTAGGACTTCAATAATGCGTTAGGACTAGCATGTGTTAGACTTTTTGATTTGATCAGGCGGTGGTTCTCACATTCGTGAGTATTGTGATACTCAAAGTTAACACGTAGATGCTTGTTAATAGAACAAGTATATTGGATGACCTGACTATGAGATAATCACATGGATAACTATTTAGTCCAGTGATAGAATCTCGCTATAGCAAACGTGTAAGTATCCTTAGACTTGAGATCTCCAAGATACTTTGTTTGCTGAGCATTGTACTTTGATTCCAATTCTGGAGCCAAATCGAGGGCCGCCTATGAGGTGGATATTAGGTGCAATGTGAGGTAAATGAAAGTAGTTATGAGGGTCAATAAAGGATTCACCACTTCTAATAGTAGGGGCGAATATCTCACATCTACTTGTTGGAATTACTACTCGTGAAATCTTTGGCCAAGGTGAGTATGTATTGGAAACAGTTCTAATTGATACATATGTAGAGTAGTGGATTCCTGGTACAAGCATTAATATATTCGGGCCAAAATTAATATATAATTTGGAGGGAGTTGGCACTAATTTCGTACTCCAAATGGAATGAGATATTGTATGGTGAAGGAAATTTATTGCACTGTAGTTTGTTATTGAAGGGTTCATGTCAAGCCACTTGACTTCCTAGACTCTTGGGTGGTTATGATGTTAGTGTTGTGCCATGGAGACAATCACTTGTACTATATATATTATATACTAATTAATAAAAAAGGCATTATTTATCTTTCAGTTTGATTATTATATCTTAATATGCGTATAAACTGTTTGATAAAGTCCCTAGTACAGCACAGTGTTAAGAAAATCATAATAAAGATGATGATGTGAGATTCCTACTACATTATGTAGTGTTTGTTCTTGAATAATCCCTAGTCATAGTATTAATGAGATGGAAAATTATTAATATGCCAAGATTGGCACATGTTATATCCCATAATTGGATTAAGCGGTGGTTCTCATAACCGTGAGTATTGTGATACTCAGGATTAATATGTGGATGTTTGTTATATGAACAAATTCATTGGATAACCTAGCTATGAGACAATCACTTGGATAGCTATTGAGTGTCAGTGATAGAATATTATTATTGCAAGTGTGCAAGTATCCTTAGACTTAGGATCTCCAAGGTTTTTTGTTTATTAAATATTGTACTTTGATTCTAATCTTTGGAGTCTTACAAAGATTGCCTATAGGATGGACATTGGGTACAATGTAAAATAAACAAAAGTAGTTGAGATGGTCAATAAAGGATTCAACATTCCTAAGAGTAGGAGAGTATATCTCAAAGCCACTTGTAGAAATTATTACTCATGAAGTCCTTGGTCAAGGCGACTATGTGTTGGAAATAGTTCCAAATTGATACACTTATCGAGTAATGGATTTCTTGAACAAGTATTAAAATATTTGATAGGGCCTAAATTAGTCATATATTTCCTAGTTAATTGAAACTATTTTGTAATATATATTGTTCAATAACTGGTCATATTTCTTCATATTTGAGATTTTACCCTTGAAAAGGTATTTTGTGCATTATTTTAGATTTTAGAGGTAAAATAAGATAAAAAACGTTGCTAAACAGAGTAGAGGCGGCACTGGCTAGGACAAGGGAACCGGTGCCGACCACGTGCTGCTGGCACGTATTTCAAAGAGATAAAAAAATCGGTGAAACAGTGCGAAATAGAACCAAACCGGCACCAGTTAGAAGGCCAGAGGTGGTGCTAACTATACTCTGGAAGGATTGGTGCGAAAATCAAGAAAAATCAGCGAACGACTAGAGAGACAGACCACAACCGGCACCGGCCCTAGGTAGGATAGGTGGTGCCGGTTGTGTCCTGATGCTAAGGCGGTGCCTCGAGTTTCATGCGCATTTTTTGACAATTTACAGAGTTTTAGTATTTTTCTACTTCTAGTTGGCTAGAAACCCTAGAGGAATGAATTTAGGAACTTCAAAAGCTTATAAATAGAGGGAAAACACAAGGAAAATGAGAGAATTCGCAGATCAAAATAGAAACTCACTCAAATTCAAGGAGGAATTCTTCAAATCAAGGAGGATTGTGCAAGAGGGTCTACAAAAGAAGAAGAATGAGGCTTGTCTATGAGTGATTTCTTTTACTTTGTTTTCTTTGTCTTGAACAATGATGTGTTAATTATTTTATTGTAACTTGGCATTGTTTCGGTATTCATGATTTTTAGAGTTACTTTGATCTTTTGATTAATTGATTATTATTCTTAGTATTTAATTACTTGTACTTATTATAAGATTAATTGGTTATTTCTTTCCATTAACTTGCTAGACCAAAGGGGTTGACGGTGGTTTCAGTTGATTGATTTTGTATTTGTTGCCTATTAACTTGTTGGACCAAAAGGGTTAATCGCTAAGAATTGGGTAGTTAAAGGTTAATTGATGTCTGCCTATACCAAGGATTCATTGGTTAGCTTCATGTTTTAAGTTTACCAAGACCATAGAAATTTAATCAAGGATTGTGTTTAATGCGTCTTTTGGGTAAATTAGTTGAGACAAACTAAGTAATGCTAATTTATCTAAAAGATAGTGATTTCATGGATTGACCAAAGAAGTGAATCTATCTTAATCCTTCTTGATGCCAATAGAATAATTAGTTATGATGATGATTAGGTACTTTAAGATCATGTTTATCAAAATAATGGTTTGAGTTACATAATTCTCTGTCCTTGACATGTATATATTTTTTATTTTATTTTATCTTATTTTATTTTCCTTTTTATTCTTTTCCACTTTATTGAGTTGGTTAAATAATGAAAGAAAAGTGATTAATGCATACTTGTTCCTGGAGGATCGACACTCGTTTTAAACCTTATGCTATGCTTAATAATGAGTACGCTTGCTCATATGTGTAATTTTGGATTGACATTTTAATTTAAATTTGATTGGGAATGTGCTTATTTTTATATGATTTTTATACCCAAATTAAGACACATCAAGTTTTCGGTGTGTTGCCGAGGAACAATATCATGAAAGTTTGGATTTTGTTGATTTAACCATGTAAATATGCAAATATGTAAATATGTAAAATTTGTACAATTGTTCTTTTCACAAAAATGTGCCATTTTTTGTATCTTGTGTATCTTATGTCTCTTTGTAATCTAACAGACTAACTTTGATTGACATTTACTTAACTAATTTAGTCTGTAATTATGGTTATCTAACTTACTTTTTGCCTTTTGTAGGTGTTATCCTTGGTACATGACCTGACAATCTGAAGGTGATATAGTCTATTTTGATCCTAAAATCGAAAGGACATTATCAAAAATCTGCCGGACAATCAAAAGGAACTTACTCACAGACATGGACGGTGCTCAAAACAACAATGCAGGCAACAATTGGAGGGTCATGGATGACTTTGTGAAACTTGCAATCTCGGGCATGGGCTTGAGTATCACTAGACCTAGGGTGGATGTAAATAATTTTGAAATAAAGCCCAATATAATCCAGATGGTCCAAAATATGGTCCAATTCGATAGGCTACCTGAAGAAGATCCTAATGCCTACCTAGCTAGTTTCCTTGAAATCTGTGATACTTTTAAGATGAATGGTGTTACTGAATATGCCATAAAGTTAAGACTTTTTCCTTTTTCTTTGAGAGATAAAGCCAAATCTTGGTTAAAGTCTTTACCCATAAGTTCCATCACCACTTGGAATGCCCTATCTGAAAAATTTTTTGCCAAATATTTTCCTCTAGCTAGAACATCCATATTTAGAAATGAAAAATTTGCCTTCCAACAATTAGATTATGAACCTTTATATGAAAGTTGGAAGAGGTTCAAGGAAATTTTGAGAAAGTGCCTATACCATGGATTTAAGCTAGGAATGCAGATGCTTATCTTTTTGAATGGCCTTACGTTTGCAACACAACAAGTGGTGGACTCTTCTGCAAAGGGTTCCATCAATCATAAGACCCCGGAACAGGTATTCGATCTCATTGAAAACTTAGCTTCTAATAACTATTCTTAGGAAAGTGTGAGGTGTTGGGTATTTCAGGCTCATATCCTATACGGTGTAGCAGAAGAATAAAACGAGATACTATCCCAGGACTCGCATATGTGTGGAAAACAAGACATAAAGATAACAAATGTAATAACTTTTTACCTTTCTTTAATTCGTCAGAAGAACAAAATTTTCTTCTTCAAGTCGAGGCGCGATCCAGCAATCCTCTTGATCAAACTCCATGAGAGTTGAACGTCCAACCACTATAATCATAGTGTGTGATTATCTCTAATAGTAATCCACACAGAGGAATACACAAGCACCAAAATTTCCTGTGCTAGAAGAAAAAAGTGGTAGCTAGGGTTGTTTCATGTTTCCAGCAAAATGAGAAAGAGAGAGAAGAACGTTGGTTGTGTGTCTAGGGTTAGAGATTTCATATATTGTGTGTCAGCTAGGGTTTCGTGCCTCTTCTATATGTTACACAGAAACTTGCTGAAAAATCCTCCATCCTAGAATTCTAAAACCGTTAGAATTCCCTAATTGTCATTGGAAACATCAAGTTTTTACAATTACAATTTGGACCTCAAATTATAACTAATTACAATTTGTCTACAACAACTTCTCTTTCTCTCAATTAACCCCACTATGTTATCAAATAATATATTGAGTATATAATCCTCTATTGTGTGTGACCTATTAGGTTTCCCAATCAATTGGTAGCGAACATGAATTAATCCAAATGTCTTTGAGATTAATAATTTATAATTAATTAGAATTAACCCTATTAATTCTAATCAGGATTGGTTTATTAATTCATGAATTAATAAACCCATATTCCCGATCATGAGCGGTATCTAGCAACACATTATGACTATCCAAAAGTCCAAGAAGTCAAGTGGTTTGACATGAACCCTTCAATAACAAACTTCCGTGCAATTAACTCGTTTCACCATATAATATCTCATTCGGTTTGGAGTACGAAATTAGTGCCAACTCCCACCAGAATTAATTCTGGTCCGAATACAATAGTACTTGTACCAGGAACCCACTATTTTATATGTGTATCAATTGGAACTGTTTCCAATACACAATCGCCTTGGTCAGGGACTTCCTGAGTAGCAATTCCTACAAGTGGCCGTGAAATATTCGCCCCTACTATTAGGAGTGGTGAATCTTTTATTGACTCTTTCAACTACTTTCGTTTACCTCACAATGTGAAACCCCAGTCGAAACCAACCTTAGAGTAAGAGGGTTGGGATGCATATCATATTTTATTGCATGTTTAATTATATTTTTATATGATTTTATGTGCTTTGAATTTGTGTTTTATAGTCTCGAGAGCTTAATTATGTTTATTGAGTAAGAAGGGCAAAATGATAATTTTTGCTTGAGGTGAAAATATGGAGATAGCTTAAGGATTAAATAGGAAAAATATTTTGGAGAGAAAATAAGAATAAGAGTTGTTGTAGTTTAGTGGTTAAAGCTTTATAATTAATTCTTGAGGTCTTGGGTTCAAATTCCATCATTAGAGCTTTAGCATGATAAAATTTTATTTTGTTTGGGAAGGTTATATGTTTGGCCTTGTGTGCTTTAGAGAAGGGTAGAGGTATTATCCTAGGGGAGACATGATAGGAGTATCCTAATCCTACTCTTGTGCCCTACAAAAATTCCCAAGGGAATTCATACCCTTCTTGATCCTTAGTTTTTCCTACTTCTCAATTCATTAGGTTGGTTAATTTGCTCTAGCCAATTTCATTCTAGAAAATTTCAGTAAAGTGCTGTGGCTTTGAAGGTTCAAAGATGTATAAGTGTAAGACATCTTATGGACCGAAAATGGGTAGGAGTTAGGGAAAGTTCCCAAGAGATTAAACTCCATGGTTGAACCTTCAAAACCCTACTCTAGCTATGTTCATTTTCTTCATGAAGTAATCTGGAATTTTTCCAGCTTCTTGTGCATTCAAGGTGTCAAAATTTTCAGCCATCATTCCCTCCCAAATGCTGCCAAAAAATAGCTCTCTTGACCAGCTTGTAATATGAAATTTTATGGCCAAATTCGGACTGCACAAATGCTGTCCAAAACCGGAAAATTTTCTGGGCAAATTCGTAGCTTAGGTGAGCTTAAACCAAGCTGTTTTCTCCCAGTACGTTAGCCACGTTTTTTCTCCATAAAGAAGGCTGGAAATCAACGTCGAAAGACTTCCAAAATCCCCTTCAAACCCTCTGCAAACTGACTGGAAAATGGCAGCAAAAGCTGCCCAGAAAATTCCAGCAACTTACGAAATCCTGTACAGAAATTTTTCCAGCTTTGTTTCCTCTTCAGCCCTGATCGAAACTCCCTCATCTTTCTATTCAAACTTCTTTTGAATAGCCATGAACTGAACTCCATTGTCTTCCCCAACCTTCTGCTCAAAAAATCAGTTATAGCTGCCCCTAAAATATCTCCAACAATTACTCCAATCAAGCCTTGATTGAAGACCAAAATTCCAGCAATCCTAATTTAGTAAACTGCCATAAAACATCCCTTAAACAACCAGACCTTCATTCACCATTGTACTCCCCCTTTTCGACCACCATTAAGCTGCTTCAAATAGCTTTCATTCCAGCAGAATCCTTAGCCAACAATCGGCCATTACAGCTTCCAAAAACCTCTCTATTGATCAAAGATTTTCTGCCATATTTTATTTCCAAATTTGACATCCTAAAATATTCTTTTAGGATTTCAAACAACCAGCCTTTCCTTTTCCTATCAAACTAGAAATTCAGTTGCCAAAATCCCTCAAACAATTCGGCCACTTACTTCCCACAGAATTTCGGCAGCTTCAATCAAAGTCTCTCCATTCTCTTCAACCTTCAAGAACATCTATTCACCTTCTCTTGCCTAAGGCCACCAAAACCACTTCAATCTTCTTCAAAAAAATTCCAGATTTCACCTACTCACTGTTGTGAATCCATTCATACTACTTTTAACATCAAACTCCAAAATTCAACTCTGTCCTTTGGATCGAAACCAGTATTTTTGGTGAAGGCTCAAGAATACCTTTATGGTAAGCTTGTTCAATCAACTTCATCTTCACTAATCTTCAACCTCTAATGAATATATATGTGTAAAATCATACTAATTGACTCTCTTCTTCTCTTTTCTCTCTCTCTCTCTCTCTCCCTCTCCCTCTCTCTCTCTCTCCTGGCCGAATTCTCTCTCTCTCTTGACCGAATTATTTCTTCAACAATGGCCATGTTTTCTTCACCTCTCTTGGACGGATGTAGTCTCCTAGGAGTTGAGATCCATTCGAAACTTTTCCAAGGTACTCATCAATCAAGTAAACCTCTTCAACCCTTTCTTTAAATTCTAGATTCATGTTTCTAGGATGATATTGGAAGGAGATGGATTATGATTAGGATTTGCGCATGTATTGTTGTGATGAGTTGAGATTGAAGCATGAATAAATGTGTGCATATGATGGAGATGGGATTGATGCATGAGTGGATTGTCTTGGTTGATTATATGGCGTTTTTAGGATTTAATGCATGTCTCCATGTTGTGAGTGGTATATGTGATCAAGTATGTTAGAGATTATATGTCACCTTTGGTGAATAGGGTTTATGTTCATGTATAATTGTTGAAGCCATGAATATGTTTATGTTGGTAGAGGTTGGATCATGTCTTGGTAAATTTAGATCTATGCCTTTATTCATGATTTGGATGATTTGATTAATTGAAGTGGAGTATATGTTCATGATTGTGGTTGGCAATAGAAATATGATCATGACCTAGTTGTCCCTAAGCTAATTTTATTTCTTCAATAAAATAATTAATGCTATAATTTCTTCTAGTAAATTTCGAAAACCCTAGGAAAATGTGGATTTGGTCCTTTATATAAAATAGTGATATTTTAGTCAAATAAATAATGGCTTTTATTAAAGAAATAAAATATATAGATTTTATATAAAATAAAATATATAGAAAATAATAATAAAGCCTTTCATATGAATATTCATAATAGGTAAAATATTAATTTTATAAGTCTTATATTCATAAATACTATTAAAATTTATTTATTATCTTTCAATCAAAATCCATTAAAATTTACTTATGACTAATTTTAGTTACCAATTATTTTCTAACAAATAATTATTAATAGATTATTATTTTACCTAATACCACCAGGACTCTTCATCAAATAAACTCTAATTCATTCTTAGCAAGATTTAAACCTTCAACTTATTAGTACCTATTCCCCAAAACCCTAATTATTTTAATATCAAACTAGACTTAGCTTATAAACCCTTTTATTTATTATCTGGCCTTAAGCTTAGGACACTAGGATCATGGTTGCAATAAGTTAAGCTAGAATTATTTGTAAAGGTGAATCTTAGCTTGAGTTTAATTATGGCTTTATTTACCCCAGGCGGGATTAGGTCAGCTGTTGGAGACCTTTATTTTGAGCAAGGATCAAGTAAGCTCCTGCATAAAACTTGTATGTTGCAAAAAGTTATTATGGCAAGCTAAATCCGAAGTTTGTGAACATTGATTTGGTAAAGGTAATTAGGGGTTGTTCCTTTCTTGTTTCTGTCAAACCAATTATTTGAAAATCAACAAGAAATTTTATTCAAACACTAAACTATTTCTAAAACTGATCTTGACAAAGACTATGGAAATCCTTGATTGCGATTTTCAAGTAAAGTTATGGTTTATCAGTTTTCTCCCAAGTAGGATGATCTAGGTTGAGTACTCAATAAGGGTAGGCTAGTAGTACTAGTTTTGAAGAGTAAGAGTGAGTCTTCTGGCAGGAGGCCACCTCCAGAAGATGAACTTAACTTAGAGAAACATCAGTACTACTTAGTCATGCCAGTCTGAGCTAGTAGTTTTCAGTCATGTGGACTGTGTGTTGCCGGAGTGGACAACCGGTTTTGTTTGGGTGTAGAGAAGGAGGAGAATCTTACCCGGTAGGCCGATCACCTACCTTTTGTCAGTCTGCACAAAGTGTGGTAGTCTGACTGGCAGTATACCCAACGTGTGGCATACTGACCATGTGGACATGGGGCCCAACGTGTGGTAACCCATGGCCACCCTTTTTGAATGATTGATTTTATTGTACCTGTATGGTTGGAAAATCTAAAACACTACTCTTGCTTTTGAACATCATTTATTGCTTACCAGTAATTTTTGTCAGTCTGCACAAAATGTGGCATTTTAACCATTGTATGGTTATGGGACCCAATGTGTGGTAACCCATGGCCGCCCTTTTTGAGTGGTTGATTTTATTGTACTTGTATGGTTGGAAAAGCCAAAACGCCACTCTTGCTTTTGAACATTATTTATTGCTTGCCAGTATTTTCCTTATGAGTTTCTTACACTTTGCATCCACGAACTGTTTTCACCGGATACTCAAAGCACACACGGACTTACTGAGATTTTTATCTTACCACCCTTTTTACCATGATTTCAGGTCGATCCTGCTGTGGGGATGAGTAGCTAGTGTTGTCTGCCTTGGAAGAGATTTTGTTATTCATTTTTGTGTAGTGCTTTGGGAGCTGAGAGTGAATAATCTGATTCTGGATTTGTTTTTGAATTCTTGAATTGTAATAAGTTTTAAGTTTTAAGTTTGTTTTTATTCTATTATTTTGATTATGTGACCTGGTTTATAAAGACCCCTTGTCCTTTGGACAGGGCGACATCCCCGGCCTTGTTGGGCCTAAGAAGTGGGGTGTTACACACAATGTACCCAATATCCATCTCATAGGCGGCCCTTGATCGAGCTCCGAAGATTGGAATCAAAGTACAATGCTCATCAAACAAAGTACCTTGGAGATCTCAAGTCTAAGGATACTTACACGTTTGCTATATTAAGATTCTATCGCTGGCACTAAATAGTTATCTACGTGATTATCTCAAAGCTAGGTTATCCAATGAACTTGTTCCATTAACAAGCATCCATGTGTTAACTTTGAGTATCTCAATACTCACAGATATGAGAACCATCGCCTGATCAAATCAGGAAGTCTAACACATACTAGTTTTAACTCATTAATGATGTCCTATTTTATTAATACTACGACTAGGGATTATTTAAGTACTAACACTATACAATGTAGTAGGAATCTCATATCATGATCTCTATCATGATTTCCTTAACATAGTGTTGTACTAGAGGCTTTATCGAACAGTTATATTACTTAAAAGTAAACAAAAGAAACTATAAGATAAATAATGCCTTTTATTAAAATAAAATATGTCATATACAATGTACAAGTGATTGCCTCTAGGGCACAACACTAACACGAGGTCTAAAGCTCGTGTGCAATGAGTGCACAAAGTGGATGTTGTGGCAGCTTTGGAGGCTAAGATGGAAGCATTGACTCAAAAAATGGAACAAATAGTGATGCCTCAAGGCCAAGTGTTAAAATGTAAGTTGTGATTTTAGTGGAGAAAGGCACCCAAATCATGAGTTCCAAAATATGGGTTCATTCCAAGAAACCATGGAACAAGCAGCCTTTGCAAGAAATGTCCGTCCAGGTAACAGTCCTTATAGCTCTACTTACAATCCCAGTTGGAGAAATCACCCTAACTTCTTGTGGAGCAATGGAAACCAACCTAGGTAAGGTTCTTTCAACTTTGGGGGAAATCAAAGGAACCAACCTCCTTTGAATAGCAATTCAGCACTTTCTAAGCCACAATTGGAGGAATTGATTGGTCAATTGATAAGTACAACGGAGACTAAGTTTCAAGGGATTGGTGCTACAACAAGGAACTTAGAGGCCTTCATGCGTAATTTGGAGAGCTAAATTGGCCAACTAGCTAAATTACTCGGGGAAAGTCTTTGCAACACAGATCAGGAGGATGTGCTCTTCAACGCTGCAAAATAAAACTTCTTAGGTTCTCTTAACTTCTTTCTTTTGTGCAATATACTTTTCTTTTTTGTACTATTTTCTTTACTTTTTGTTTATTTTTCTTTTCTATTTTTTATACTTTGGTGTGTTTCTTTTGTATTTTTTTTTTCTTTTTAGGTACTTCGACAATGCTCCTTTCTGTTAGAAGTCGACTTTCTTGTAGGAGAATGGCCACAGTAATAGAAGTATTTTATTTCTTATCTTTTCCTTTTATTTTTGGTCCCATGCCAATATTTCCTTGCTCTATTTATTTGGCCATTGAGGACAATGTTCAGTTTAAGTGTGGGGGAGTGGTTAGAATGAAAACTTTTCTATGCTTCATTCTTCTTGAAATTCTTCTTTGAACCTTTTTGAGCAAAATTTTTCAAATTTTTTTTCTGATTTTGTGAGCTTTCAAGATGTATTTTTAATGCATGTCTTTGTTCTAGATCATAGAGCATATGTTCTATATCATTTATGGCTTATGCATGACTTTTTGCACGCACTTAGACTAAGTAATTTTTGATCAAATGCTTTACACTGTTCTTAAACCTGTTTTTCTTCTAAACTTCATTAAGCATTTTAGAACTTACTTGAATATCTCTCGAGGCGAAATAAGAAAGACAGTCATGATTTAACTTAGGGATGACGGTAATAGGCCTTCTTTGGATAGTTTGAGCTTTTCAAGCCTACCTATTTGATATTATCCCTAGTGCCTATTTTAAGCCTAAATTGTTAATTTCATTCTTAAAACCCGTTATCATACTTTGTCCATTACTTATTTCTGAGAGTTTGATAATGCTTCCAAAACTTTGATTGCTCTTGATGGATGAAAGTACAAGTCGACGAATTGGGAGGAAAATTACTTGTGTAAAGGTCATGACTTATTACTTTCAGTCATGCATCATGTGTTGAGATGGAATTGTGAAAGGAGAAAAGAGGAAGAGAAAGAAAGAGTGAACAAACAGCTGCAAGAAAATGTTGAAAAAAATAAATTGAAAAGTAAACAAAAGCAGCATTTGAAAAGAAAAGTTGAAAGGAAAAAAAAAAGAAAAGAAAGAGCATAGGAAGAAAGCTGGAATGAAAATTGTTGAAGTTTTTCATGATCTTTTGCAATATAAATGATGAGTTAAGAATATTTAAGGAAAAGAATGCAAGATTTGCTTCAATTATGCTATAATTGCCATACAAGGTTATGGGTTTTGATTTGGTTTGCTGATAGGAGAGCAAGAAAAGTTTAGAATTTCTTGGTACATCTTATTTATCATTTTCTTACAAACTCTCATCCTCTTTGATATTTGATTTTCCTATATCCTTCATTTGAAAGCTACATTACAAACCCTTTAGCCTTACATTACAAGCATAAAAGTTATACTTGACCTAAGTAGAATAATGATATGTCTCGGAGTAGTGGAGAGAGTGTACGAAAAGTAAGCTTATGGAATGCATATTCTTTTCGAACTAAATTCTTTCCAATGGTTTGAGAATATTGTTAAGTATTGGAATGGTTCTACTAGTCATTCTTCACTTACACAAGTCTTGCAATTGTTATGAAAGGTATGTAGCATATGTTTTGTTGTCTTGAATAAAGAAAACATTGGAGGTATTATTTTGAAAGTAACTAAGTGATTTTTTTTTAAACCTTATGTTTTTCCTACTTGTCTTTGATACTTTGCTTGAGGACAAGCAAAGAGCTAAGTGTGGGGGAATGTGATATGGCCTAAATTAGTCATATATTTCTTAGTTATTTGAAGCTATTTTGTGATACATTTTGTTCAATAAGTGGTCATATTCCTTCATATTTGAGATTTTACCCTTAGAAAGGTATTTTGTGCATTAATTTAGATTTTAGGGGTAAAATAAGACAAAAAACGTCGCTAAACAGAGTATAGGCAGCGCCGGCCAGGACAGGGGAATCGGCGCCGGCCACGTGCTGTTGGCACGCATTTTGAAACGATGAAAAAATTGGTGAAACATAGTATAATAGAACCAAATCAGCATCGACTAGGAGGCCAGAGGCGGCGCCGACGCCAGTTGCACTTTATTTAGTCGGTTAAACAATGAAAGAAAAGTGATTAATGCATACTTGTTCCTGAAGGATCGACACTCGTTTTAAACCCTATGCTATGCTTAATGATGAGTACACTTGCTCATATGTGTAATTTGGGGTTAATATTTTAATTTAAACTTGATTGGGAATGTGCTTATTTTTATATGATTTTTATACCCAAATTCAGACACATCAATATTCGGTCCAGAATTAATAATATTCTAGAGGGAGTTGTTATTAATTCCATGCTCTAGACTGAATGAGATATAATATGGTGACAGGAGTTTATTACACTGGTTATTTGCTATTGAAAGGTTCATGTCAAGTCACTTATCTTTTTGGACTTTTGGGTGATAAAGAGTTATTACTAGATGTCACTCTTGATCTGCTAAATATGAATTTATTAATTAGAAAATTAATAAATTAATCTTATATTTTATTTAGAAGTATTAATTCTAAAGCTATTAGAATTAATTCATATTATGTTACCAATAAGACTAGGAAACCTAATGGGTCACATACAGTAAGGTTTGAATGTTCAATATATATTATTTGATAATATTGTAGGGTTAATTAAGTGAAGAAAATATATTTATAGGTGAATTATAAGTTTGTTATAATTCATAGGACTTTGTTGCAATTATATAAACTTGAAGGGCCCAATTGTAGACATTTGATCTCGGAGAACTTAATTGCAATTAATATAAATTCTAAAAACTATAAATATTGGAATCACTCCCTTTTACTTTCATCCCTATTCTTCTCCAATTAAAACCTAGCCACTCCTCATCTACTAGCATAGTTTTGAGTGGGTTTTGTATGCAATTCAACCTTATATGGATTACTGCTAGAGACAATCTTACTCTTTGGTGTGATTGGAAGATCAAAATAGAGGGAATTAGTTCCTGGGTTACTGATCAAATTTCTATTCGCGAGAAAATTTTGTTTTTTGCTACAGAAAGTAATCTCCATTTCCTTTCTCTGTTCCCATTTTAATTGCAAACACTTGATCCTTGGGCATATATTTCATGGTTATTTCCACTGCATTCTTATTTGATAAGCATGATGAAATCCAACATATGATGTGTTGCTAGATACCGTTCATGATTTGCTGAATATGAATTTATTAATTGAAGAATTAATAAACTAATCGTATTTAGAATTAATAGGTAAATTCTAAATTATTAAGGATTATTAATCTCACAAACATTTTAATAAATTCATATTCGTTACCAATAGACCAGGAAACATAACAGGTCATACACAATAGAGGATTAAGTACTCAACATGTCATTTGATAACATTGTGAGGTTAATTATGAGAAATAGAAGTAATTGTGGTCAAATTATAATTAGTTACAATTTTGGACCAAATTGTAATTGCTAAAACTTATAGTTTCTAATTGTAATTTGGGAATTCTAAATTGATTAGAATTCACAGAAACACGATTTTGCTGGCAGATTTTTTGTAGATGATGCAGTGGTGATTGATCACCTAAATTTTAATAGAGAGAATTGTTCTCTCAGTAAATTCAGTACACACAACTTCCTTCTCGCTCTCTCTCTCTCTCTCTCTTTTTGTCTTCTATACACAGAAACAAACCATAGCCATCAAGAGAGTCTTCTAGCAGAGACTCATTTTAATTTGCTTGAGTCCCTCGTGTGGACACTATCAGAGCCAATCTCACACTGAGATTGGAGGGACTCGTCTTGGATGCCGGTGTAGACTGGTTTTTAGAAGGAGTGTATCTGGATCGTACCTCAGTGATTCAACATGAAGAGAAAGTTTTGAATGATAGAGGTAGAACCCGTGTTTTTCTTTTGCTTGTTTAAATCATATGCATGTGATCTTGGGTTTGGATTTCTATTTTTATGCTGCTCTAAATGTTATAGTATTTCTGAAATCCCTATAGTCGCAATACATCACAATCGGTTTATCCATTTGTAGTATGACTCTAAGTTCTAAAAGGAACTTCCGGAGCCAAACTGCTTCCTTAGATACCTCCGAAGCTGCCACATACTCAGCTTCCATGGTTGAGTGTGTAATGCAAGATTGCTTGATCCTCCTCCATGAAATGGCTCATCCAGACAAGATGAAGATATATCTACTAGTGGATTTTCTCTCATCCTTATCTGCCTAGAAGTTTGAGTCTGTGTATCTTTTAGGAACCAAGTCATCAGCCCTGTAAACTAATATATAATCTATTGCACCTTTAAGATACTTGAGAATATGCTTTACAGTCTGGCAATGAACCTCTCTGGGGTTTGACTGATATCTACTAACTACGCCTACAGCAAAGCAAATATCTGGCTAGTACACAGTATGACGTACATGAGACTTCCCACAGTTGAAGTACAGAGAATCCTACTTATTCTATCTTTTTCTTCTTAAGACTTTGGATAGTCTTTTGAGGAAAAAGATAACCTATATCTGCAAGGGATCAACGTTCTTTTGCATGAGTCCATGCTGAACTTGGCCAGCATCTTGTCAATGTATGTAGGTTGGGATAAATCTAACATTCTCTACTTTTTATTTCTACGAAGCTTTATTCTGAGAATGTTACTGGCTTCACCCAAGTCCTTCATACTAAATTGACTAGATAGCCAAACCTTAGTAAATGACAATATCCCTACATTATTTTTAATAAATAGAATGTCATCCACATATAGTACAAGAAAAGCTATGTTTATGCCTTCCAGTTTCCTATATACATATGGTTCATCCTTGTTTTGAATAAAACTGTAAGATTTTACAATCTTATCAAAACGAATGTTCCATACTCTGGATGCCTGCTTAAGTCCATAAATGGATTTCTTAAACTTACAAACCATATGCTTTTTGCCATTAGCAATAAAGCCTTTTGGTTGGGACATATAGATGTCTTTATTAATGACCATTTAAAAATGCAGTTTTGACATCCATTTGTCGTATCTCGTAGTCATAATGACATACGATGGTAAGGAGGATACGGATGTACTTAAGCATGGCTACCAGAGAAAAGGTTTCCTCATAATCGATTCCTTTTTTCTGAGTATAACCTTTCACCACAAGCCTAGCTTTGAAGTTTTCTATCTTCCTATCTATTCCCCTCTTCCTCTTGTACACCTACTTACATCTAATGGTTTTTATCCCTTCAGGTGAAGTTACAAGATCCTAAACTTGATTGAAGTACATAGACTCAACCTCAGCTTTCATTGCTTCATGCCATAGGTTTGTCGGTATCAACAATAGCCTCCTCGTATCTAGTGGGATCTTGTTCTTGATAGTAAAAAACTAGATCAAAAGCCTCTCCAATCCATCTCTCTAGAACACTAGATATCCTCCCACTACGTCGAGGCTCCGTTTGTACAGATTCCTGAGGCTATGGCTCTTCTTGTTCATAATTGGGTTAGAAGAAATTGATTTAGAAGATAACTTCTCTTCGAGTTCCAACCTTGTCGAACCTTTAGTGGATGTACTTTGATTATCCTCCAAGTATCTAGCATTAGTACTCACAAGTACTTTTTACTCCTTAGAATGATAAAAGTAATCACCATTTGTACATTTTGGATACCCAACAAAATAGCATAATTTCGATTTTAGTTTTAACTTATCTCCCTTGATTAGTACATAAGTTGGACAACCCCATATCTTAAGATGATTTAGACTTGGCTTATGCCTAGTCCACATCTCATAGGGTGTCCTAGGTACTGACTTAGAATGTATCAAGTTCAGAATATATGCTGCTGTTTCTAGGGCATATCCCCAAAAAGACACTAGAAGAGTAGCATGAGACATCATGGTTCAGACCATTTCCATCAATGTCATATTCCTTCTCTCAGCTACTGCATTCTGCTGGGGTGTCCCCGACGTAGAGAGCTGGGATATTGTCCCATAATGTACTATGTAGTCATTGAATTCACTAAGGAGGTATTCTTCACCACGATCCGATTGTAAGGTCTTGATTAGTTTACCTATCTGACGCTTTACTTCAACCTTAAACTTTTTAAACTTGTCAAGAGAGTCAGACTTGCGCCTCATCAGGTAAACATAACCATACCTTGTATAATCATCTGTGAAAGTGATAAAGTACTCAAACCCCCCTCTTGCTAGTATAGACAAAGGACCATACATATCAATGTGAACAAGACTCAGTGTCTCATTGGCTTTATCTGCCTTTTGGGTAAAGGAACTTTTGGTCATTTTTTTCATAAGACATGATTTATACTGAGGCCAACTTTCCAATCTCAATGAACCTAAAGGCCCATTATCAATTAACCTTTAATCCCTAGTTGAGTTAATGTGACCCAATCATAAATGCCAAAAATATGAGTTATTGACATTAGTCTTTCTCTTCTTATTTAAAGGTTCAGATTGAGCATTATTTAATTGATTATTAATAGGATTAATGAAGAAAAAATGTCCATACATGTACCCAGTACATATTACTTCTCCATTTCTACTGATAGTTATACCAAAATAGAATATTCTTGATTTATTAATTTTGCAACTGAATCCAAATTCAATCTAAAATCAAGAACAAATAAAACATCCTTCAATACAACTATTATATTACAATCAAAAGTGAGTTCTAATTCTCCCATTGCAAGGGCCCATACTTGTGCTCTATTTCCCACGCATAGTCTATGTTCGTTCTTCTAAAGTCTTCTAATCTTTCTAAACCCCTGCAAGGAGTTACAGATATAATCAGTGGCTCCTGAATCAACAATCTAAGTGAAAGTTGATCCAAGCATTGATATAGATTCTAGATAGAAAACATTACCTGCGGGGTTTCTCTTGGCCTGAAGATCTTGGCACTTCTTTTTTCAGTGTCCTTTCTTCCCACATTTGAAGTCTTTGCCCTTGGGTTTGTCTGGTGCATTACATTCCCCTTCTTCTTCTTCAACTTTCTGGGCTTAGGCCCAGATCTTGAAGAAGAAGCCATCATAGCCCTAGCTGATGCCTTCATGACTTTCTCTGCACCTAGAACTCTTTCATCAATTCAATTAAACTCATATCTAACTTGTTCATGTTGTAACTCAACTTAAACTTAGTAAAAGAGCCAGACAGAGATTCGAGAACCATGTCCACTTAGCTCTCGAGGTCAATGACAGCCGCTAAGACTTTTGCTTCATCGAAAGCAGGAATCATCTTGAGCATATGCTCTCGGACTGATGCTCTCTCATCCATCTTGGTGTTAATTATTGTTCGAAGAACCTTCTGCCTTGCGGGCCAACTCTTGTTCACAAACATTGCGGCTAATGACGTATTTATGTTGTATGCAGTTGCTATGTGCTCATGTTTGGATTGGAGCACATTTGACATGGAGCCTAGCATATAGCATCGTGCCATCTCATCAGCCTTTTTCCATGCTTTTTCGGCCTCACGCTGCTTAGTGGTGGAACCTTCCCTGATCACAGTGCAAGTCTCATAAAGGACATACTTATACTCCTCGGTTATGAGTATCATGTCTAGGTTCCTTTTCCAGTCCATATAATTTGGACTCGTTAGCTTATTCTCGGGGAGAATAATGGTTATAAGACTGAAAAAACCTCCACCAACCATTTCTAAAATTTTAAAAATAAAAGAAATTCTCAGAATTGTGAAAACAAAATAATTTTGTGCACTTTATCCTCATATTAAACTGATAATAGCTAACCCCATCACTATTATCTTTAACATGATTATTTGGCTCTTAAAAAAATGGCATAACTTCTTGAGAAGATTAACAGTTTCCTAAGCTAAGTGTGTTAACCACCATAAATTAATTTCCCTTCTAGGTAATGATCTAGGAGATAACTCCATCGAAAGGATGGCCGTTTGTTCTCCTTTTTTATGGACATGCCTCACACTATAACCTCCAACAAGGACTGGCCAATCATAGTACGTGTCTTGGGTTATTAATTACAATGCTCCACTAGTTTTAGATCCTTGTGGTATCTCTATCTTAAACGGGTTCACTTCTAGGGTGACTCGAGGAGACCCGCGATCTCTAATGAGGATCATGATGGAAGTCGTGGGGTCATTGGAACCCTTCTCCCACTTAGTTTTTAAATAAGAGTTTTCTTGAAAAAATATTATTTGAAAATTTCAATTAAATTCTCTTTTAACTTAAAGTAAAATATCTAAATCCATAAAAAAAATTTCTATGTCAAGGTTTATATCCTTTAAGAAATTTTTCCTCATAGATTAATTTTATTTAAGTTAAGAGCCTAATAATTTTAAAAAAAATTCCATTTAAAACTTTTAGGGATTTTGATGTCAAGGTTTTCTTTAACAAAAATAAAATTTCCTTTGCTAAAATTAATTAAAATGGTTTTCCATTTTAACATACAAAAATTTCTAAATCCAAAATATTTTCTATGTCAAGAATACAAACCTTTAAGAAAATATCTAAGGATTAATTTTGTTTAAGTTAAAATACCCATTTAATCAGAGAAAAATATTTTTTCTTATCAAATAAAATTTCCCAAAGACTTTGGTCTTTGAGAAAACATGCATATAGGAATTAAAATAAATAGCATGCTAGAAAACTGTAAACGTTTTCATGCTTTTCCATTTTAAAACCTAAATGCCCAAATAATAGAATTAAATATATTAATTAAATTAATTAATGATCTTGTTTAATCCTAAAAATCCTTTACTATTTTTTTTTTCATGGAAAATATTCAAAAAATATTAACTATTGCAAAAATAATAATTTCGTCTGCTACGGGACCAAAAACTGGGAAAAAAGAGCCTAAGAAAAACACGGATATATTTTTTCTCCTTGGTCTTATGCACCCACCACACTGGATCATGGCCCATGGAAAGACCTATGGACTGATCCGCAGGCGAGTGCCCGCGACCCATGGTCTGCCCGACTTTTAACCAGTCACTATCCTAGGCAGGATGCAAGTTGCAGTGCCGAGCCAAAGCGCGCTTGGGCCCGGCTATAGCTGGCTTAGGCGCTTGCCTCGACTCCAGGCAATCGAGCCACGGCTCGGTTCAGCTGGTCATCTTCTCCAACTTTTTTTTTTCTTTTGCTTTTTCTTCTGCGAATATCTCTAGAAAGCTTCTGCAACTTCGCAATCAACACAGGCAGCTCGTTTGATCCAATTTTTCATCAAAACAAAAAACACATCCGCCTACACCCTTTCAAATCGGGTTTACATGATTGCTAAACAAAGAAATAAAAATTTGTAGAGATTCCTAAACCTCAACCATGAGGTGTACAGAGAAATCTATCCATACCAAAATAGCGAAGGATCTCAAGCATTCATAAAAAATAATCTTGCCAATTTTATTAACCAGCATGCATCAATCCTAAGCCATTGAAAGCATCAACGCTCTAATATCACTTGAAGCTGTAGAAGATCACAGAAACCATGCATGCTACAGAGACAAAGCCAAAAAAAAAAAAATGCACACAGATAACACAACGGAAGAATTAAATTGATATACGTCATCATTATAGATTTTTCCTTTGCAGTGAAGAAGATGAGCGAACCGCTGGAACAACTTCTTCTCTAGACGATAATTTCGGTTGAAATCCCGCGATCCGTCAATTTCTTCTAGTTTGCATGAACGAGAGCCCTTCTCGAGAACTCATAATATTCCACCGCCTATTTATCGGTTGGTGAAACAAATTAAGCAAGGAAAATCTAGCTGCAAAGTAATTCTTGAACCTTTACTATTGATTAGCAAAATCAAGAAAAAACAAAAGAGGAGGTTTGAATGAGGGAGAAAAAGAGAAGAGAAGAAAGAAGGCTTCTGGTCCTTTTCTATCGTGTGTTCTCTGTGTCTTTTAAAACAAAACCCATAACTTTTTACAATTGATAACCAAAACACCGGGATTTTGATATTTCAAAAGTTTTGGAGGCTATCAATAGAAGAAGTTTAGCTTAGGCTAAACTCTTCGACCTAGAGGTGAAATGACTAAAATATCCCACTCTACATACCACCGTGCATTTAGAGAGAAAAGAGTGTACTAACACCTCTTTAAAAGACATCTACCATCCTTAGGCTTCTAGTCCAGTGATCCACGACATCTTGGAATATTTTTACTTTCCAAGGGAGCTACCCTAAAGCAAATATCCAAATCATGTTACCCAGAGTCCTGGATAATTAGATTATTCAAACAACCACAAGGGCAATATAGTATAAAACTATCTTGTACAAGTCTATCTTAATTAACTGGTTACGTATACCCAATATATAAGTATATTGATCCTTCTAAAGAACCTCACCAATAGTATATCAAAGCATATGCTTCTAGCTTTGTTAGGCCACCAACTCATAGTCAAGTTGTAGAGTACAAGTCCACGCTGCAACAATAGTAGTCTAGGTTTCTATCACATAGTACTTTTAGAAACCACTACTATAGGTCCAATTCTAAGTATTTGAAATACGCTTGTGTTACGAAATAAAAAGACTACTAATTGGCTAAAGGTAAGCCATTTCCTATTTAGAATTCATAACACAATAACCTTACTATAATGAGATCTGCACTCTCATCATTCGATTAAGAACAATAGTTTATGTGTTAAGTAACCCATAGTCCATATCTTACTGTGAAAAACCTCCATTCACATGAACCATTTACCTAAACACAATGAGTTTTTACTAATAAAAATTGTACACAAATATAAGGAAGATTTCACAAACAATTTCTATGAAAAATACTTTTATTAATACAAGTCAAAATTAAATCAGAAACCTAGTCTAACAGGGCATCTATCCAACACCTCCTCCCCTTCCCCGCTCCCAAAAAAAAAAAAAAAAAAGGAAAAAAGAGGGAAGAAAGGTGAAGAGTGAATGATCTATGTCTTAAAGTGGCTTATATCATAAATGATTTTGGAAATGGCCTAGGCATTAAAAGAATAACTGTGAAGCTTCTATTTTAATCTGCTGCATCCATTTCTCTCTCTATATTCCTTGATCTTCTTTTCTTTTTAAATTTTTTGTGAGGATAAATCATACTTACACGCCCGTAAAGGTATGAGTAATTCTACATTTAAGCTTTCCTTTTGTGTTTGCTTTAGTCTTCTCAGACCATACATACTTGTTTGACTTAGAGCTTTACTTTTGACCTCTATTAGACCTCAAATTTTCAACATTACCAAGTAAAAGTTATATTTTTTTATGAAAAAAAAAAGTAACCTTAGAGCTTTACTTTTGACCTCTATTAGACCTCTATACAAAAATATGTTCTCTGCTTCATTTTCAGACAAATACTTTTCAGTTCTTAAGTGATTGTTCATATGGGGATTCGTTGATCGTTTAGATTTATGCATTTATGCGGAAATGGCAAGAGAGCTTTGTTTTCCTTGTTCTAGCTGGTGAGTTGCAGGGCGGGAGCAATGAAAAAAGGAAGGGGGGGGGGTCTTTTGTGACTGACTTATCTAGGCAAGGTATTCATATAATGCATTCTCTAACTTTAATGTACAATGAAAATGTAAGTATGCTAACTAAATATGGGATCCAGATATAACAATAGTTTCTCATGAATGTTTGATGTCAAGTTATTCCCCCACCCCAGCCCTAAATACACACACAAACAAAAGATTCCTGTATCTTATAAAAAAAAAATGTCATGCACTGATAACTTGTTTAAGCATTTTCTACCTCATTGACTAATGTTTCCTTTGGTTGAGTGGGTTGGTTTAGGTACTCATATCATTCATGTAACTTAATAAGTACATTACTTTTGGACATTCAAGGGCATTGGAATAGAGAGATTTGATTAACAAGAAGTAAAGCATACATATCTTGTTTAGTTATAGTTCTATTCAGAAGTAACACCATTTTCTTCTTCCATGCCGCTGTTTTTCCCTTTATCACCCTTTATGTTATTGGAAACTCATTAAAATTCTTTATTCTAGGCAATTTGATATGTTACCCTTTTGTTTCTTACTCTGCAAAGTAATTGATACTTCCTATACACATTAACTATGTTTATGTATGATAAAATCTCTAGAATTTTTAAGTTGAAGAACATGTCAAACTTAAAGATTATCATCCAAGAAGCCAAGCAATAACAAACCATCTTCTGATATAACAAGTACATTTGGGTATCCATATCCAAACTTATGCACTGACCTATTAACTCATGAATTGTTTCTTTAGTAACCCAACTAATTGACCTTTTCACTTTCTTGTGTATCTCTCCTTTAAACATCTTTGTTTGATTACTTTTTGTTCTCTAAAATGAATTGACAAAGACTGCCTATCATGTTCTAAATCTTCTAGATGTTTGAATTTTCTGTGCAACGCTATTTCATTATTCAATCTCAGTTTTAGTCTTTTGAATTAGTTTTGTGGAGGATTACGCTTGTAACCTTGTATTTCACGGGTGAAATTTGCTTTATGGTTTTATGGCTTTAAATTGCATTAACTATGATCTATTTCTTTTCCCTGCCATTTCCTTGACAAATAGTAGGGAACAAGCCCATGGTACATTTATCCCAACTTTCCTACAAAAATCAACTAGTAGCATTAAGATATGGTTTACTATTTTGTTCAGAATCATTAAAAAAACTAGATTATATTCTTGTACGTAGAAGTTCTATTTAATTTATATGTTCTGACTCCATATTTAAGACATATATAATAATTATTATAATTTAAAGATCGGCTAGGACCAAATTGTTCAAATAGATATTAGGATCAGATAATTGAATAGTATATGTTTGGATTTTCCTAATGTCATGCTTATCTATTTTTCTAAGAGTCTTATAGATATATGTTGCTTTTTAAAGGCTTCTAGTTTACCAAGATATCTATGATAACAAGATTTTGAATTTTCATTTTAAGGTGTATAAACCTACTGGGACATAGTCCAAATGCATTTTTTTACATCCTGTTTCTCAGTATCTCTAATTTGCTTTCTCTCTGCATGGTGATATAGTGGTTGAGTGTTTTAGATAATTATTCTTCCTAATTTGAATGAGTTATTAAATGCAGAAGAATGGCATCCTGGCAAAGGAACAACTTTTATTTTTGGTAATAAGTTCATATCCTAAGGCTGCTCGCCATCATGTAATAATTATCTTTTTTTCCCCCTTCTCTTCTTTGTTAATTTAATTTTCATATAGCTGGCTCGATTTTCCTCTTGATGTCAGAATAATTATTAATTAGTTTAATATTTTTCATTTTTCATCATTTTTTACAATGTTGTTACTAAATTCATTCCTTGTATTATTATAGGTGAGGATTAACAATGGTGTTTCGGTATCACAGCAACTTGATTGGGACAAGATAAATGGTGCTTTGTTTTGAGGAAGGCTTGTGTATTTAAATACTATACTTCTAATTTTTTATGACTGTGAATATTTAATTTGGGTTTTATAAAAGTTATATTTTGAATTTGACTTTCTCTTCAATATTGTCTACTTTTGACGGTGAGTATAACTGATATATATATATATATATATATATATATAATCATAACGCACAAAAAGATGTTAACTAAAGAAATCTATACTGAAACTTTTAAAATGCATTTTTTAGGGTTTATAGTGACACTATACATTGTCGCAATATAACCACTATAATAAAACATTTTATCATTATACTATAGCATGTCATAACATGACACTTTTCTTGATGCATTCAAGCATCACGCTTATTGTGACACTAAATAATATCATAATATAATACTTTTCCTAACGCATTTAAGCATCACAAAACCTATTATGACACAAGATAGTGAAATACCATGATGCTTTTAAGCGTCACAATGCCTATTGTGACGCTAAATAATGTCATAATATGACAATTTTCCTGACGCTTTTAAACATCACAACATAGTACCTATTGTGACAATAAAGAATTTTATAACATGATACTTTTTCTGACGCTTTTAAAGCGTCACGACACAACACCTATTATGACGCGACTTTGGACAACACTGTTCTAAAATGTCCCGGCGACAAAAGTGTCACTAAAGACATACTGTCCTGACACTTTTTCGCGTCAGGAAAGCCCTTTTTTCTTATAGCTTGAATTGCTAATTGATTCAAGTTATTTTGGATGCAATTTATGGTCACTCTTAATGTGTGCTATTTTTAATATTCTAAAGAACGATTTCTTGATGACATACGTGAACAAAGAGGGGATTCCCAAGAGTTTCAAGAGGCAACAACAAATAGATGATTTCTTGGTGAACCTGAAGATGATGAGTAAATAGAGATTTGTAATAATATCTCTGTAATTTTTTTTAGACCTTTTTGGTACTATATTTTTTTTCTAATGTTTTGTAATATTACACATTATATTGTTTTTTACTACATTATATTGGAAATATTTTATAATGTTTAATACTATTATGCTTTTTTTTTTTTTTGTTCAGCCTTCACATGGTGAATATAATATTAGAATTATTGAATATACTCTTATTTTTGTCTCAAAAATAGAATTTTATATTATTGTCTCTAATTTTTGTCTCTATGGCCTGTCGAAGTAGAGTCAGAGTGGAGGCAAAAAAATAGTCTCCATTATAGTGACACACAAATTGGTTTTAATTTTTGTTTTCAATTGGAGACAAAAGATTATTTTGATTGGTCTCAAAAATTTGTCTCCAAATCGAGTAAAAAATAGTGACAAAAATTCATCTCTATGTTACAAAAAAATTTTTATGTCCGTCTCTACTTTGAGACAGATATATTGGACTCTAATTTTTGTTTCTAAATAGAGACTAAAATTATTTTAGGTGGCCAAAAAAAATTGTCTAAAAATTGAGTCAAAATAGTGACAAAAAGTCCGTCTCTATGTTAGAGACAAAATGTTCATATTTGTCTCTAAACTAGCGATGAATTTGAGACGAAAATTGCGTCTCTAATAAAACGTTGACTTTGATATTTGACTTGATAAATTAGAGACAAATACAAATAATTTAGAGATGAATTATTTTTGTTTCTACAATTTAGAGACCAAATTTTCAGTTCATCTCTAATTAGAGACGCCCCTTTTAGAGACCAAGCATCTTTTGTCTCTGTTACATCTCTAATGTCAATTTAGAGAGGAATTCCAGTGTTTATTTAGAGACGAAATTTTTCCATCACTAAACAAAAGTTTTATTGTAGTGATAGAATGCTTATGTGTGAATTTGCTTTAGGGAAATTCCTCCTCTACGCCTAGACGGCATTAGAGAAGGTGGGAGTCTTTGTGTTTTCCTTGGACTAAGAATGGTTTGAACTTAAGGTTCTTTTCTGATCTTAATAGGGCATTTGCCTAGAGCTTTGGTGGAAATTAACTTCAGGAATCTTTATGGGCCAGATTTGTTAAATTAAAGATTTATGATAACAGCTCTTTCTTAAGCAAATTGTTTAATTTGGTTGCCGCTTCTTTAGTTTGGAGCCTACAATTAAAAATAGTGATGTTGGTGAACAGATTTTGTTTGGTCTAGGTCGTCTTGCTGACCTTAACTCTTTGGTTTGGTACATCACTTTCAAATTTTGTTTTAAATGGTTATTGGAATGCTTCTTTATGAAGCCATGTTTTGGATCCTCATCTTACTACTTCTATTTTTATAATTCTTCCTCATGATTCTCTTGAGGCTAGGAGTGATAAAATTTTTTCACTATTAGAAATTAGGCCTATTAATTACAACATGTAAAAACATTATAATAGGTGTATGTTGTAATGCTTTGGACATTTTGATACTCACGAGAATTGTTATCTAAAATGGCGTTATTATAGAAGGACGCTAAGAGATGTCATAATATGTGTATCTATTGTAACATTTGAAATTATTACACCAAATCTTTTATTATAACGGTTGGTTGTATTATAAAAGGATTTTCTAATAGTCAAAATTCAAAAGTTGTACAAAAAATTAGAAACATCATAATAAGGGTTTTTGTTAAAGTTGCCTATGTTATCTAAAATTCTCTATAGCAACATTTTTACTAAAATTAAAACCATTATTGTTACTTTTTTTTGGTGCAAATAGGACGATATCTTTGCATATCCTGTAGCATAAAAATGTTACAACATGTACAAATGATGACCTTTCTTTGTATCATTACATAAAAAAATTTTAATTCTAATATATATAATTTTACATAATAATAAAATGTAACATCTAACATAATATAAAATTAATTAAGACCCCAAAAATATGTGTGCATATATTAGGAACTAAAGAATTCTATCTACATATATACATATGTTTAGGAAACATCAAAACTATAAAAGTTCTTTCAAAATAAAATCCTAACATATCTAATAACGATGATAAATTATCCATCAATATCAAAATGTACTTCCTCTTACCAATAGAGTCTAGTGTACTTTTCCTTAATATGCAGCGTCAAATTAACACCTGCAACAAAGCATCCTCTCATGATTATTTCTCTCGAACCATATGGACCTGCCATGTATAAACTATATACATAATTAAGTTAGAAAAAAGTAGAATTTTAGTATTCAATTGAGTCAAAATATTAAAATTTGTGAGGCTATAGCAAGTGTCATCTATCCTAATAACTGTGTGTTTTTGCATTTTGGCTGGAATGGCAAGAGATATATGCTTTTCATTGTCAAAAGTTATATGCTCATATGCCTAAAATTTAATGAAGTTCAGATCACCATTCTAGAATGAGCACGGATAAATAAAATCTGTAGACCTTAGAAAATCATTCTTTATAATCTCATAAGCCTCAAAATTTAGGCAGATCATATTATATATAAACAACCATCAGTCTAGGATAGGAACATTTTATTTACATGAGAAGAAATTCATCTACTTTAGCACCACATAACCAATTATTTATTGAAAGGTCAAAAAGTGGAACTATTCAGCTAAAAGAACAGCCCTCTACCTAATACCATTTTCATACACAAATTGTTAGTAGATTCAAGTATCCATATATGGACAATAGAGTAATGACTACAGAATAGGGGTTTGAATTATTATATCATGACAAAAGATACCCTAAACTTGAGAAAGTAAGTTCTCAAGCAATTTGATAACAATTGATTAACCTCGTTGAAAATAACTGTAAGAAATACTGACTAGAACTACTGTCATTTCTAATATGCTACTTAAAGCACAAGAATACTCCTTAGAACCAAAATAAGGAAAGAAAAGAAATTATGCCAATATTGTATTGAGAAATCAAAGGCGTTACCATACTTTATCGGTTATGGCAAAAATATCTCGAGTTCTACAAGCTCCAGCAATAATCTCAAGCTCGTCCTTTGTAAAAATTTTCCTTGAACATAAAAAATCATAGCTCCACCTATATACAAAAAATTATCTACCTAGAACAAACATAAAAAATCATAATTTTCTTTAAATAAACTTCTCAATTCACTACATAATACATAGATATCCAACACATCTACAACATCTGAGTTTGGCAATTCAACTCTAGGAGATATGTCAAGCACCTCAATTTCATCATTCATTGAAATGACAAATGCATCATGTAACAATCCACGCATGTCATCCTTTTAATTAATTGTAACTTGCAAATTATGACCAAAATTTGATCTAGATGAACTAGAACATGAGAATTCTCTATGTACTATCTAAAGAGAGTATCCTTTAATAAACACATATACTATAAGGTGCTGTCATGCCTTTGTTTCTGTCCTCATTACCCCATTTCCACATTTTACACAAAGACATAATATTTTTCCATTCAAACTTGCATTATTCATTGCAAATATTAAAAAGTTGTCAACACAATTTTGTTATGCAATGTAATTTCTAGGAAGATTCATTCAAGATTTATCCATGTTGGTGATACTACAATCAACAACCGACAGGCTAAAGTCACAACCTAAGGAATAAAAAAAAAACAATATATATGATTTATGCAAATTAATTTAATAAATTAAAAAATTGAGAAGTACAAATCAAGGAAAAAAAATTCACATCCAAATCCAAATCCAACTAACAAGTAAAAAAATATATTCAAAAACCTTAAATCAAATAAAGTAGCTAGCCGTGAGGATTTGGTTTTTAGAATATTATTTACCATGCCAAACACTTGTATTCCAAGAGTGATATTAGAATAATTAGAACATAATACCATTTACTTGTCACTACTAAGCTGATAGAAATTTTAAGGTGAAATTTTTTATAAATAATTTTTTTCCCACTAGAACGATATTTTCATCTTACAATAGCCTATCTAGGTAACTGGATAGAAATTATTACATTCTTTTTAATTTATTAACCAACAAGAACATCTTCACTCTCTAAAAAGACATAGTAGTAGTGTTCATTGAAAGAAATGAATAAATCACGCAATTTAATTCTAAGAATGTGCCGAAAGATAGGATCTTACTTAGATTTTGTCAAATCTTGACTTGTATTATGTTAGGATCCTAAGATTATAAATTATGTGGAAAGAATTCAGACCATATGTAAAGGTGCATTATAAATTCCACATTTTTGTAGCAACTTAATCTTTTAGATTAGGTGGTAAACAATCTAGAAGTCCTTTAAGCAACCGTATCTTTTAATTTCTTTACTAGAACAAGTGAAACATTTTTAGGAGAAACTTGTGTAAACTTGTAGCAACAAAGGACTGCCTTTATATAATATTCATTGTAGTCTTGAAACATAACAACAGCTATTCTACTAAGTTTTCGTGCATAAATGAATACGTGCTTAACTGTGAAGATTTGACTATGCAATCGTCAGAGAATTTGTATTAATCTCCACCCACTTACAACTCTATTCACACTTCCTCAAGAAAAATTTGACCAAGTAATTTCAACTAGAATTATGTACTGCTAAACAATTCATAGCTATTTTTTAACTCAGTAAAAATTTAAAAAAAAAACAAGGTAAATTCTCCATTCAACTTTCCATATCAGGAATCCATGCCATGAAATATTTATAGCATAGTACCAACAAAATCTTGATCAACAAAATTCCCTGATCATTAATCCAAAAATTCTAAAATCTTTGTTAATAATTCCAAAAGTTTAGTTAATGTACCAACAAAAGTTATTACTCGTGGTCCAATATGTAACACCCCACTACATACATAGCCCAACCAGGCCAGGGATGTTACCCCGTCCTTTCGGACTAGGGGTCTTTATAACGTAGTATAAAATAAAAAGGATAAACAAATTAAACTTTTGAAATTAAACTCAAAGAAAATCTATTACATCCCAAAAATCTTCAAATCCAAAATAACATCATTCAGAACATCCAAAAGAGAATAAAGGATAACATCATAATTTTCGGAACAAAGTCAACAAGAGAAAAGGGAGAAGACTAAGTCTAAACCTATCACTCTTATACTTCTAGCTCTTCTTCTCCTGAAAACATGGTTAGGTAAATCCGTGTGAGATTATAAATAATCTCAGTAAGTCCAAAGTCTGTGATCGTGATATAATTTTCGAAATCAATATCATAATGCATGAGTAATGTGGACTTGAATGGTTAAAGTCATAATTCAAATAATTCTTGCATCTCAAATATGTAATCATTTTTTGGGAAATTTAGCAAGTAAAAACTAATACCTTGCATAATTAAATATTTTTTAGGGTAAAAATTATTTATATCACATTTCTAGAATATCAAATTTATTTTTCAGAATTCTTGAACCTGTCATAACACCATATACCGCGTATTATTAAGACACCCATACTGTGTTATTGTGATCATGATACGTCATATATATGGTAACAGAATATAGAATGCCAAATCATTGGGTAGGGTGTACATTCCTCCCGAGCAAATACCCCGCCATCTCCCTCATACAAAATCAGACTGGATGTCCCATGTCCGTCCTCCAGCTCCCCTTGGAAATCATGTTGCTAGCTAAGGACCACACTCAACTACTAGAACTATCGCCCCGTTTGAAAAAAGACAGCTTTCCGGAGATGGCCAATCTACTGGAATTCTCTCATAATCTAACGAAAGCTAGTCCTATAGCCTCGCCCATTGAGATCTCAATGTCATTAATTTAATGGTTCAAGAGTTCACTATTTAGATACAGAATAATCATATTATTTCTGAAAAATTATTCCATCCTTTAAAAGTAAATTTCCAAGTCTCTTCTAGACCAAATTCAAAGCCACAAACATTTTTCCCCAAGGTTTCCAAACAAACCTTCCTACATCCGTTCTAAAATTTACTCAAGAACTATTAATTGTAATTTGTCTTAATGATATTTGGAACCATCAAGTATAAAGTCATGCAATGATTTTCACAATATTTTCATGCATGTAATGCGTAAGTACATTTTCATATATAGCATAATTTTGAAGTGTGGCTCCATAATCATAATACTCATCAGAAACTTCATGGCAATATTCATGCGTGAATAAATTATGGTATCATAATAGAATCATTAATTTCATGCATAAGCATTTTCTCCAAAAATGTCATACTCATAATTTAAATTATACTTTTCATGCCAAAATGAGAAACGCTTCATAAAATTCATTCATATATTTTATATGCACTTGAATGCAAATTGTACATAATCTAAACATAGCATTTTCGCGTGGATTTGCATTTTCAAAATAGGCCTGAGATGCAAGGACTTACATACCTTGTTCAAACTTAGCTTATCTCCTTCACTTAATTCAAGATCTCGCTTCTCCTCCTTTACCTATGTCTGCCACGTCTATCATATATATAACGTGTATGAATTAATTCCTATTTATTCCACTCCAAAAAAAGTATTAATTAAATCCCTAGGGTAATTAAGGAATTACCTAGGTCTTAAGTAATTCAAAATGTGCTTAGTGATAAAACCTAAGTCTAGAGTAAAGCATTCCATTACAGAATTCAATAGCTTGCTAACATATCCACAAATTCAAATACTACCTCCATTTTACAATATAAGTTGTTTTAGACTTGAAGTGTTTTTTCACAATATAAGTCATTTTGCAAAATTCTATAAGCATTTATTGCTCTTTTTTTTTTCTATTCTGCCCCTTCTTACAATCTCTCTCTTTCCACTAACTATAATCCAACTCTTTCCAATTACTAAAATAGATAAAGACTTAATTAGGGGTATTTTTAGAATTGTCTTAGAATTTAGGATTCTTAATTCTTGTGCATAAGTCTAAAACGACTTATATTGTGAAACGGAGGTAGTAGTTTAAGTGTCCCGATTTCTCTATCAAGATAAATAGCTAATCAAAGCCTTGATTATGTCATAAATCCCTAATCATCATGCAAAACCTTAATTATTCATGCGTGCAAACCCTAATTAGTCACACAAAAGCCTAATCAGCTATGAAAACCCTAATTAATCATAAAATACTTTAATTAACCAAGCAACTCATTCACCAATTCATCTCACCAAGTACACCATGGCGTCAAGTAATCTTGCAAGATTAAAATTTCTTTAAAAAGTTTTATTTTCCAAAGCATGGGGTTTAATCACCTACAATTATAAAGTCCATTAAAATCATCAAAGCCCTCACAAATATATTCTTAATAATTATAAACATCTTTTAAAAATCCATTTAAGCCAATTTTCAAAGCATTCACAGCCATCCCCATAAGCAAAATTCATTTTTCTACTTCAAATAGCAAATTCTGTTTTCAACATAAACAGGGGTCATAAATATCCACCTATTTAATTGAGAAAATCATTTTATTTTTCAATTTAAACTTCTAGTCCAGGACCTTAGTATGTTAGGTAAATTATCATGTATTGATCTCCCCAATATTTTCCCAAAAAAGTGGCTCAAACTATTTTTACATAAGGGCCCGAATGAACAGTAACCAGCATTGAGCAGTGATATTGAAAAATTCATATCTCATAAATTACAAAATATTTTTAGTTATTGTTTTACTAAAATAATTATTACATATTGAAGTTTCTACAGTATGTGTAACACCCCACTACCTAGGCCCAACAGGGTTGGGGATATCGCCCCGTCCAAAGGACAAGGTGTCTTTATAACTAGGTCACACCAACGAAAATAAAAAAATAATACCTTAAAAATTGAACTTATTACAACACAAAAATTCAGGGACGGATCCAAAATAAATTGTTTACTATCATCTTTTAAAGCAACACATAAAATAAATAACACAAAGTCTTCAAAGTAGGAAACAATCTAGCTACTTATCTCCACAGTAGGACCAACCTGAAAACATGGCATAAAAGGTGATGAGATAAAAATCTCAGTAAGCCCGTGTGTGCTTTAAGTGTTTTAGGTAAAACAGTTCATATATGCAAGTTGTAAAAATTGTATAGAAGAAAATGTTGGCAAGCAATAAATAAGGATTAAAATAAAGAGTGGCGTTTTGCTTTTCAAACCATACATGTGCACAATAAATACAACAACTCAAATGGGTAGCCATGGGTGACCACACGTTGGGCCCTATGACTATATAACGGTCAGAATGCCACACTTTGTGCAGACTGGCAAAAAGGTAGGTGATCGGCCTACTGGGTAAGATACTCCTTCTTCTCTATACCCAAATATACCGGTTGTCCACTCCGAAAACACACAGCCCACTTGACTGAAACTTGCTAGCTCGGACCGGCATGACTAAATAGTACTGTCGCTTCTCTAAGTTGAGTTCATCTTCTAGAGGTGACCTCCTGCCAGAAGACTCGCTCTTGCTCTTCGAAACTAGTACTACTAGCCTACCCTTATTGAGAACTCAACATTGATTGTCCCACTTGGGAGAAAACGGATAAAACATTGCTTTACTTGGAAATAGCAATTAAGGGTTTCTAAAATTCATGTCAAAATGGGTTTTTAGAAAGAGTTTAGTGTTTGTGCAAAACGGCTTGTTTGGTTTTCAAATGATTTGTTTGACTGAACAAGAAAGGAAACAGTCCTTAATTGCCTTTACAAAATGAATGTCCATACACTTTGCGTTTGGCTTTCCATAGTAACCTTTCGTTATCAAATAAGTTTATGCAGGAGCTTACCTGATCCTTTACTTGCAAATTCACATATCTTCCAAAACTAGCCTAACCCCGCCTGGGGTAAACACAAGGCATATGGTTATACTCAAGCTATATTCGCTTCTATAAATAATCCTAGTTTAACTTATTACAATTATGACCCTAATGTCCTAAGCTTTAAGGCTAAATGATAAAGGGTTTAATAAAATAAGTCTAGCTTGATAAGTGAAAATAACTAGGGGTTATAAAATAATTACTAATAAGTTATAGGTTCAAATACAAATCTTAAGTGTTGTTATTAATAAATAAACTAGGGTTTAATTGATGAAGTATCCTAAGTCCTAGATGATATTGTTAAAATAAATAATAAATTATTACTAATCTCTTAATTAATAATTAATAGATAGAAAATAATAAATAAAATTGATGCGTTTGGATTTAGGCATAAAAATCATACAAAAACTAAGCACATTCCTAATCAAGTTTAAATTAAAACGTTGGACCCAAATCACACATATGAGCAAGCGTACTCATCATTACTGAGCATAGGGTTCAAACGAGTGTCGATCCTCAAGGAACAAGTAAACATTAATTACCCCTCTTTCATTGTTCAACCGACTCAACAAAGTGAAAATCAAATAAAAAGGAAAACTAAAAATAAAATAAAATAAAAATACGTACATGTCAAGGATGGAGAAGTATGCAACTCAAACCATTGATTAGATAACCATGATCTTCAAGAACTTAACCATTATCATAATCAATCATTCTCTCGTCACCATGAAGGATTAAGGTAAATTAGCATCACTTGGTCTGTCTCAACTAATTACTACCTTCTAGATAAATAAGCATCACTTGGTCTGTCTCAACTAATTCATCCAAAAGATGCATTAAACACAATCCTTAATTAAATTTCGGTGGTCTGGCAAATTTAAAACATGAAATTAATCAATGAATCCTTGGTCTGGCAAACATCAATTAACCTTTAATTACTCAATCCTCAGC
This sequence comes from Voacanga thouarsii, assembly GCA_026120185.1. Classification (NCBI taxonomy): domain Eukaryota; kingdom Viridiplantae; phylum Streptophyta; class Magnoliopsida; order Gentianales; family Apocynaceae; genus Voacanga; species Voacanga thouarsii. The sequence continues at coordinate 2,049,793 of JANUWF010001937.1, forward strand.
AAGTAACCTCTTTGGTTTAGCAAGTTAACAGCCAATGAATGCGAAAAATAATCAATTACAACCATCATTAACCTCTTTGGTCTAGCAAGTTAACAATAGAAACAACCAACTAATCTCGGAATATGCCCAGGTAATTAAATACCAAGAAGAACAGTCGATTAATCAAAAGATTAAATAACTCCAAGAATCATGATTATCTAAAACAATGTCAAATTACAATAGAACAATTAAAACATCATTGTCAAGAAAAAGAAAACAAAGTAAAAGAAAGAACTCATAGACAACCCTCATTCTTCTTCCTTTAAAAACATTCTTGTACAACCCTCCTTGAACTTGAAGAATTCCTCCTTAGACTGAGTGATTTTCTATGATGATCAATGAATTCTCCCATTTTTCCTTGTGTTTTTCATATATTTATAGGCTTAAGAAGTGTCTAAACTCGTACGTACAAAGTTCTTGGCCGAGTAAAAGTTGGAAGATGCTAAAACTCCCCAGATTTCTAAAAACGCGTCAAAAGATCGCAGCACCGCTTCAGGAACAGACCACAGCCGACGCCGCCTTAGTCCTTCGGAGCTGGTGCCGCCTGTGTTCTGTTTCTCCACTCATTTGCCGATTTTTCTCCGAATTTTGCGCATACGTTCTAGAATGCAGCCGGCGCTGCCTCCAGCCTTACAGCCGGCGCCGGTTAGGCTCTGTTCTACTTTGCTTCTCCAATTTTTTCATCACTTTAAGGTTCGTGCATCCAGTGTACAGCCGGCGCCGGTTCCAGGCTTCCAGCTGGCGCTACCTCTGCTCTATTTCGCGACAGTTTTGCTTCGTTTTACCCAAAAACCTGAAATAATGACCAAAATACCTTTCCAAGGGTAAAATCTCAAATATAAAAGAATATGGCTAGTTATTGCACAAAATGTATTACAAAAGAGCCTCAAATAACTACGCAAAATATAACTAAATTATCCCCTATCATATTCCCCCACACTTAGCTCTTTGCTTGTCCTCAAGCAAAGCATCAAGAACAAGTAGAAAAAAACACAAGGTCTTACTCACATCACTCAATCAATTCCCAAAACATATCTTCAATGCTTTCTTTACTTATGAACATAAAACATATGATACTAAATCTTTCACAGCCAATGCAAGACTTGTGTAGTGATAAATAACTTCGTAGAACCATCACAATACTTCACAATATTCTCAAACCATTAGAAAGAAGTTAGTTCAAAAAGAATATGCATTCCATATGCTTACTTTTCATACACTCTCTCCACTAATCTGAGACATATCATGATTCTACTTAGACCAAGTAGGACTTTTAAGCTTGTAATGTAAGGCTAAAGGTTTGTAATGCGGCTTAGCAAATAAAGGATATAGGAACATCAAAAGTCAAAGAAAAAACTGAGAGTAAGCAAGAAAAGGGTAACCAAAATAAACCTATAATTCCCAACTCTTCTTGCTCTCTTATTCCAAGAATCAATCAAACCATAACCTTATATAACAACCCTTACGCATTTCAAGCAAATCCTGCATTGCTCTTTCTTTTTTTTTTCTTCTTCTTCTTCTTCTTCTTTCAGCTCTTCTTATCATCAATTCTTTTCCTCACAAGATCAATCAATTTTCCAGCTATGGTAGCAAGTATCTTATATGAACTTACTTTTATAGTTCACTCACCATCCTTTTTGTGATTTTTTCGCTCTTTTTGTCTTCACTTCTCTCTCAATTCTTTCTTCTTTTACTCCTCTTTTTTCTTTTTCTGCTGCTGTTCTTTTCTTTTTCATTTACTTTCCTTTCTAGCAGCTTGTTGTTTTCTCTTTTTACTCGTTTCCTTTCTTCTTTCTCATCTTTTTTCAGCTCGCATTCTTTTCTTTCTCAATCTTTCAACTTCTTCCTTTCATTCCACTTCCTCTCTTTTCCCAGCTCCAATTGTAATTGATCCATGACTGAAAGTAACAAGTCATGATCTCTCTCCCTGCATTGTTCTCAACATACATACACTTTCATCCTTGAAGAGCATAAAGATTTGGAAATTATACAAACTCTCAGCACAAGTAATGGACAAAATATCGTGAGGGGTTGTAAAGAAAGAAATCACCAATTTAAGCTCAAAATAGGCACTAGGGATAATATAGCACTATGTAGGCTTGAAAAGCTTAAACTATTCAAAGAAGGCCTATTACCGTCATCCCTAAGTTAAATCATGAATGTCTTTCTTATTTCGCCTCAAGAGGTATTCAAGTAAGTTCTAGAATGCTCCACGCATTTTAGATAAAAAAAAAACAGGTTTAAGAATAATGCAAAGCATTTGATCAAGAACTACTTTGTCCAAATGAGTGCAAAAAGTCATGCATACGCCATAAATGATCTAGAACATATACTCTATAATTCATCATAAAGACATGGACTAAAAATACGGCATGAAATCTCCAGAAAATCAGAAAATTTTGAAAAAATTTGTTCCCAAGAAAGCTAAAGAGTATGTAGAAGACTTGTCAATCAAACCACCCCCCCACACACTTAAACTGGATATTGTCCTCAATGGCCAAATAAATAGAACCAAAACAATCAATACCAAGGGACCAAAAAGATAAAGGAGAAGAGATAAGAAAAATAAACTTCCAATAATCGTGTTGTACAAGAGCTGAATGCTTGAAGAGGGAGGCATCATCAAAGTGCCTATGCGGAGTCGTCAAAGAGCATGTCCACCTGTTCATTAACGTTTCACCCGATGGCTATTAACTTTGAAAGTTCCCCGATTGGGGTGAGTAAGGTCTAAGGTGCCAAAAGGGCCGACCTTACTTACCGTGAATGGTTCCAACCACCGAGATTTCAACTTTTCGGGAAAAAGCCGTAAACGAGAATTGAATAATAGGACTTGATCGCCTATTGCAAAGTCATGTGGTCCAATAATATGCTTTTCGTGCTAGGATTTCACTTTTTCTTTGTACCAGAGTGACGTATCATAGGCATCTTTTCGCAATTCCTTCAAGGCTATGAGTTGAAGTAACCGAGATTTCCCAACTGACTCAAGATTAAGATTGACCAGTTTTATTGCCTAATAAGCCTTGTGTTCAATTTCAACTGGTAGGTGACATGATTTACCATATACTAACCGAAATGGAGTCGTGCCAATTGGTGTCTTAAAGGCTGTTTGATATGCCCAAAGGGTATCATCTAGTTTTAATCTCCAATCCTTCCTAGTGTGATTGATAGTTTTTTTCAAAATTCGTTTGAGGTCTTTATTAACCACCTCAACCTGTCCACTTGTTTGAGAGTGATACGGGGTGGCCAACTTATGGTACACACCTAGGTGTGTGAGGACTTTTTTCATTTGTGCATTACAAAAATGAGTCCCCCTATCACTAATTAGGACCTCAGGCATACCAAATCGAGTGAAAAGTTTTTTCAGAAATTTGACCACCACCCTTGCATCATTAGTGGGTAAGGCTTGGGCTTTTACCCATCCACCAAGATATATTTATTCCCTAAAGAACTAGGAAAAGGTCCCATGAAGTCTATGCCCCAACAGTCAAATACTTCACACGGTTGGAAAATTTGTAATGCATCTCATTAGATTTAGAAAGGTTACCTGTACGTTGACACCTATCACAACTTTGGACAAACCTGCGGGCATCTTTAAATAATGTGGGCCAATAGAATTCGGCGTCTAGCACCTTTCGTGCATTGTTGTTGGCTTGGTAATGTCCTCCAACAAGTCCTTCATGATAATGTCGAAGAATATCTTCCCCTTCCCTAGCATCCACACACCTCCGAACGATTTGGTCCGCACAACACTTAAACAAATATGGGTCATCCCAAAAGTAATGCTGTACATCAGAGAGGAAACTCTTATTTTGATGCATCGTGAGGTCTTTTGGCATAATTCCTGCAGCCAACTAGTTAGAAAAGTCGGCAAACCATGGTGTGGTTGGGATCTCACCTTCTATGAACAAAAGTTGCTCGTCCGGAAAAGCGTCATCAATGTTTTCTTCTAGCAAGAATTCCAGGTGTGGATTATCCAATCTTGACAGGTGATCTGCAGCCAAGTTTTTTGCCCCCTTTTTGTCTCTAATCTCCAAATCAAATTCCTGCAATAATAGAACCCATCTTATCAATCTTGGTTTGGAATCATGTTTGGTTAGTAGGTACTTTAGGGCTGAATGGTCCGTATATACAATGACTTTGGATAAAATAAGATAAGAGCAGAATTTATCAAAGGCAAACACTATGGCCAGCAATTCTTTCTCAGTTGTTGTGTAATTTTCCTGTGCATCCGTTAGAGTCTTGCTGGCATAGTATATCGGTTGGAAGTGCTTGTTCCGTCTTTGTCCCAATACTACACCAACTGCAAAGTCACTTGCATCACACATTAGTTCAAAGGGAAGAGACCAATCCGGGGCAATTAGAATGGGTGAATTAATCAATTTCTCTTTAAGTATGGTAAAAGCGTTGAGACATTTATCATCAAAATTAAATTCAGCATCCTTTTCAAGTAAAGAAGTAAGAGGTTTCAAAAATTTTGAGAAGTCGAAGATAAACCACCTGTAGAAACCTGCGTGACCAAGAAAGCTCCTTATAGCTTTTACCGAAGTAGGAGGAGGTAGCTTCTCGATTGCTTCAATTTTTACTCTATCGACCTCAATACCCTTCCTTGAAATTTTGTGCCCTAATATAATACCTTCTTTTACCATAAAGTGGCACTTTTCCCAGTTAAGCATGAGGTTAGTCTCTTCACATCTTGCGAGCACCTTCTCAAGGTTAGATAAGCACAAATCAAATGAGTCACCAAAAACTGAGAAATCATCCATAAATACCTCTATGATATCCCCCACGAGTCCTTCAAATATAATTGTCATGCATCTTTGGAATGTTCTGGGGCTATTGCAAAGGCCAAATGGCATCCTACGATATGCAAAAATACTATATGGACATGTGAAAGTAGTCTTTTCTTAGTCCTCCGGAGCTATGGGAATTTGCAAGTAGCTTGAGAATCCATCTAAGAAACAATAATACTCGTGACTGGCTAACTTTTCCAACATTTGGTCAATGAAAGGAAGAGGGAAGTGTGGGGGAGTGGTTTTTTCTAGTGGCTTTGTTTAACATCCTATAATCTATGCAAAATCTCCACCTCGTGACCAATCTTATAGGGACTAATTCATTTTTATCGTTGGGGCTCACCGTCATTCCTCCCTTCTTTGGTACCACTTGAGTAGGACTTACCCAACTGCTATCTGAAATAGGGTAAATGATGCCAGAATCTAAGAGCTTAACCACCTCACCTTTTACTACTTCACTCATATGTGGGTTCAACTTGCATTGGGGTTGTACTACGGGTTTTGCATTTTCTTCCATTAAGATCTTGTGTGTGGAAAAGGATGGACTAATGCCTTTAATATCAGTGATCTTCCAAGCTATCACTCTTTTATATTTTTCCAACATGCTTACCAGCTTGGTCTTTTGTTCTGGCTTGAGATTTTTGGCAATGATGACAGGTAACTTACGATCCTTAGCCAAGAACACATATTCCAAATGCTCGAGTAGGTCCTTTGAGTCCACTTTGGTAGGATAGTCTATAGATGATTTTATTCTCCCCAAACTACGTTTTTCTATGTCTAAATTCTGCATCCCATCCTTGTTATGAGATTCCTCCAGATATGCCATTGATGTTTCCATTAATTCCTCCTTAATAGATTCCTACATCAACTCAAAAATTGGTTTGTTAAGAATATCAACTCTTAGACACAAATCATCAGAAGTCATAGGTTGTTGCATGCTCTTATGGATTTGAATTATGACTTCCTCATCCCCAACCCTTAGTGTTAATCTCCCCCCATAGACATCAATTAATGCTTTTGCTATAGCTAAAAAGGGCCTACCTAAGATTAAGGGGACTTTAGAATCTTCGTCCATGTCAAGAATAACAAAATCCACAGAAAATATGAATTTATCAACTTTTACCAATACATCTTCAATGATGCCCCTAGGGTATTTGATAGAGCGATCTGCGAGTTGAATACTCATCCTAGTGGGCTGTGGTTCTCCTAGGCCTAGCATTTTAAATGTTTTATATGGTAGTAAATTAATGCTAGCACCTAGGTCAGCTAGTGCATTACAGACATGAAGAGTGCCAATTAGACATGGGATAGAGAAACTCCCTGGATCTTTTGCTTTTTGGGGTAAACTAGAGTTGTCCTACAAGATGGCTGAGCATTCTTCGTTGAGGACTACTGTAGACAATTCTTCCAGTTGCTTTTTGTTGATAAGCATACTTTTGAGGAACTTGGCATATTTGGGCATGTGGATTAAAGTTTCACTGAGGGGGATGTTTATGTGCAGTTGTTTAAATACCTCTAGGAATTTGTTGAACTAGGCGTCTTTTCAGGCCTTGTGTAGACGAGTAGGGTATGGTATGTTAGGCTGAAAAGTGGGTTTTTCGGGAGGTGGACAGGGGATAGCCGGTGCTGGTTCCAGTGCTTCAGCCGGTGCCGGTTCCATTCTGTGTTGCAAGGTTTTGGTGTTAATGGACATCCGATGTCGGTTCTCTTCTTCCAGTCGGCGCCGGCCCTCATATGTTGTACTATTTGGCAATTCTTTCCCACTTTGCAATGTGATAGCAACTGTTTCCATACTGGCTAATGGTGTGAATTCATGAGATTTTATTACCATATCCGTCAAAAAACCAGATTTGTTGTTCCATGTTGCGGATCATTGCTTCGAATTTTTCGAAGGTGGAATTAATTTCTTGGAAACGCCTCGTGACATGCCCTACGAATTTACCAACTAAGGTTTCAAGCTCTATTGATTCTGGTGCTGTGAGTGTTCCCTCCGAAGCATAATGGGAGTACTACTCCCTGTTGGACCTCCTTAGATCCCAATTCTCCATGTCTCCTGAATAAGGAGATAAGTTAGATAGGAAAATTACAAAAATACGCAGCTAGTTTAAAAGACGTAGTTCATGTTGGTTAGGTTAGTTAGGTTATAAGGTTATACAAGAATACACGAAATACAAAAGATAGCACCGTTTTGCAGCAAGAACAAACATACATATTTACACATTTACATATTGACATGGTTAAATCAACAAAGTCCAGGCTTTCATGCTATTGTTCCCCGGTAACGGCGCCAAAAACTTGATGCGTTTGGATTTGGGCATAAAAATCATTGAAGTGTTATTAGAGTATGGTTTATGGGTTTCTACTATATATTTTATCTTGGATGTCCTTTATATTATTTTAATCCTTTTGGATTCTATTTGTGGGCTATCCCATTTATGTGGTATATAGATAAAGCAATAGCCTCTTATTTTGATTTGTGTTGTGGTAATTGTATAAAAAAATATTATGTTTAAAAGTATAGCTATTAAATTTCAGACGGGTTTGTTTTAATGGATGATAAAGAGAAAAATTTAAAGATCATAAGGGATGGATGATTTGATCGTATTGAAAACATCCAATGAACTCTGAGTTTCTTTTTGATGGTCAGATGAGAAATAGCTATAGGTTGGGCTATCTAGATTGTAATTCATTTATTAGAATATGCAATTGGTGCTAATTTAGAGTTTATTGTGTTATTCTTGTGGATGCCAAATTCCATAATTAATTCCTTTTGGTGTCTTCTCCTTTGACCCAAATTTGGTTTTAAGCTTGTGCTTTTAGATAGATAGATTGTTAAGAAAGTGCAGCACATGCCAAACTCTTTTTGGATAGTGTATGATTAGAAGTTGACAGTGCATTAAAGCACAAAGCCCATTCTAAACTCTTTGTTTTGTATGAATTGCAGCTTTGTGAAGAAGTGCATGATTGTATGATTGAAGTGAAGAATCCTTGAAGCACAAGTGCCTTTTTACTTTCTCCAAATTATCTGATTGTTTTTTGTTTTTCACTTTGACTTGTTAATTATACTTAACTCTAAGCCATCCTTCTCATGGGTGACCATGCAAGATTCCACATAAGAAAAAAATAAAAACTCCTAGTGATTATGCTCATATTGTTTATTCCTCTAGATTTCTGTACTTTTTCTGCTAGGTAAAGCTCTTCTCCATATTCCCCCATTCATCATACCTCATTGGGTTTCAGTGTGACTGATCACAGCTTTGACACTAATAGTTAGTGAATAAATTTCTGATCATGTTTCTATTTCCCAAATTTTTGAAATAATGAGATTGTTATCTCTCAATATAATTTTGCTCCTTTTGTTCTATATTTAAAACTCTGATGTTTGATATTTCACAACTTGTCTACAAGCATAATAAATCTTTCTATGGCTCATACAGGCTAGCAGAAAATATTTTCTATTCCTTTTAGGCGGACCTGAATTACTTTAGAAGCTTTGTGCCACAATTTTATTGGTTATACAATTATCAACATCCCTCATTTTTCTTGGTTATTGGTGTTTAACACCTATCCATAGAGTTCTTCCATTGCATGTGTATTGCTTGTCCTTTGTATTTTGTTGATGTTTTATTCTTCTACTTAACTACTGTTAAATACTTAGACTTAGTCATTTTGGAAATTTTCTTCCATCTTGTTTCCCATATGACCTCCACTTGTATCACTTAATCACATAAACACGTGGAATCTACACGATAACAAAGTTTTATACTAATTCTTCTTTTAGATTTTGATAATGATATTTATTTCCTTTCCTCTTTGTCTTGACAAGTAATTGCATGAGGTTCCCTTTTCTCTGCGGATATGATGTGCTAAAACTACTAAACTTAGAATTCCTCGTGTGCTACGTTTGTGTTTGGCCCTAAGTGTAAAGCAGAATCAATTGTGAAAATGAGTTTTGACAATAAGAGATGAATTAACAAAGTCTCTACTTAGATGTCTTAAACATGGTCAGTGAGGTCAAATAACTGCACTAGTGGCGAAGGAGTTCTGGTTCAATAGCAGACTTAGGAAGAGGATTTCACATTTTTTATTATAGGTGTTTAAAAAATTGACATGTTTGTCCTCTATGAAGGGTTGGGAATCGAAAAGTTTAATTGAATTTTGGATGAGTAATTTCCTCTATTTTGTATGAAATTTTGTCTTTATTCTATTACTACATTGTTAAGAATATCATTTGCATGATAAATGTTGCATTAAGAATCTTGGACAGCTCCATTACATTCATTGGCTTTGAGGTTGCACGAAGTGTTACTGACATTAGTATCACTTCAAGAAAAATTGGCCTTCCTGACATATTTTTTATGACATTTTTTAAAAAAACGTAATAATAGGGTACCTATAATGACGCTAAGTTTTTCACGTCATTATAATAAAATAAAAACAACATCATTTTAGTAAGTTGGTTTAAATTAATAGGCTATTGTGACACTTTTTTTATGTCACGTGAAATTATGTATCTTTCCAGATACTTTTATTTTGTAAGGAGGGCAGGGGGGATGCTCTTGTAGAATTTTTCATCAAAAAACCCTGCGAGTTTGTGAGCAATTTGTTTTAGTAAGAGGCTGAGAAATTTGACCGGCCTCTCTCCTGTGCGTTTCTTCACTTCTGATGTGCCATTGTGTTTTTTCTTCACCATAAAACCTTTGTCAGTGTAGAACCCCTTTGTTAATTCATTTGTGAGTTTAAGGGCAAAGACCACAAAACCTTCATCTGTGAATTTGAGAGAAAAGCCCTCATTTTTTTAGTTTGTCCTTGTTATTAGAATTCCCTGCACATCCACTCCTCTGCTGCGTAAATAGGAGTTCCTCATCGCAGACACAATAGCTACATGGTAACGTATAGATCTTCTAGCCTTCGACTTTAGTATTAATTCATTTAAATGTTTTTTTAATCCATTTTTTCTCTTGTCTTCTCTTTACAATTTGGTTTGGTGGTGTGTTTGAGCAATTAATTTTTTTATGTTTTTTAGCAATGAATTATGAAGTGGGAATATAGTTTTAATTCTACAGGTCCTAGTTAATTGTAATTCTTGATAATATTCTTTCTATAGTTTAGGTAGTTGTTTGTTTGTTCTATGAAACTCGAAGCTTTGGTTTCATGCCAAGCATAGTGTTTCAATTTTTGACCTGGGTTTTTAAGTGGGTTTTTTCTGAAAAACTGGTTCTTAGAATCCCATATGATGGGTTTTAGGTTGTCTGATTTCCAGTAGTTTTCTGATTGATCTATTTTATTTTGAGGGAATTGGTGGTAGCCCTAAAACGGAGCTCTTGTTTCTTGCATAATCTGACTAATATATTCTTTTGGAAAGTCTGCAGCCCTTTAGGATAATGCTCCTTAAGTGAACAACATCAAGACTATCTTCTATTGAAATATTCTTGCAAAACAAATCAAATGAAGGAAAAACACTTTTGTAAAGAGATTTGATTTTTTTTTTTTTTTTTTTGCAGTAAAACGGCGATATGCACTTCATTAGTATAGTTCCTTCATAAGGAATTCAGAGGACGTATAAGCAGCATTGCACGTAGCTTATAATTGTTGATTATATCTTTTGATTGGAACAAGTTTCTCAGGAATGTAGTGCTCCCCACCTACTTTAATTGTAATCCTCCTCTGCTATGTATTTATGCCAAAAGACTAGAAAAGCAACATATTTCTATGAAGCACCTTCAGTTTTATTTGCATTATCAATCTTCGCTTTGAGAAAGAACATTTTAGCAACTGTATCATCACAGATTAGAATTGCAACGGATCTCTCTGGTTAAACTGGTTAATCTACGGAAGAAAGATTAGAAACACTCTATATTCCATATTAAAACTTTTACTATCTTTTCCCCTTTAGGAGTATAATAGTTTTTAATTTCAGGTTTATGTATTGTTTTGTAATTTTTCCCTAGAGAGCTTCACAATTTTACTAAAGGTACTGGGTTTGCCACTTCTCTAACTTGAATATACTTGTGTCTTTTTTTTTTTTATTGGGCAGGGGGTTAATACAAGCTTAGTGATCTGGTTAGTAATCTTCCATGATGTTTAGTATTCTTTCATGATGAAAGAATACTTTTCATTATTTATTCTGGCATAAGCCTGCTCTCTTCATATATTGAAAGAAGTTGGTGTAGGGATATCAAATTTTCAGCATTACCAAGTAAAAGTTATATTTTTTGATAACAAAAAAAAGTAACCTTAGAGCTTTACTTTTGACCTCTATACAAAAATCTGTTCTCTGTTTCATTTTCACACAGATACTTTTCAGTTCTTAAGTGACTGTTCATATGGGGATTCGTTGATCGTTTAGATTTATGCATTTATGCAAAAATGGTATGAGAGCTTTGTTTTCCTTGTTCTAGCTGGTGGGTTGCAGGGTGGGAGTAGTGAAAAAGGGGGGGGGGGGGGAGAGGGTCTCTTGTGACTGACTTATCTAGGCAATGTATTCATAAAATGAATTCACTAACTTTAATGTACAGTGAAGATGTAAGTTTGCTAACTAAATAGGGGACCCAGATATAATAGCAATTTCTCATGAATGTTTGATGTCAAGTCCTAAATGGTCAAGTTATTCCCCCTCCCCAACCCCAAATACACACACACACACACAAAAGATGCATGTATCTTATAAAAGAGAATGTTATACATTGATAACTTATTTAAGCATTTTCTACCTCGTTGACTATTGTTTCCTTTAGCTGAGTGTGTTGGTTCAGTACTCATATCATTCATGTAAGTTAATAAGTACATTGCTTTTGGACATTCAAGGGCATTGGAATAGAAATATTTGATTAACAAGGAGTAAAGCTAACATATCTTGTTCAGTTATTGTTCTATTCAGAAGTAATACTATTTTCTTCTTCCATGCCACCGTTTTTCCCTTTATTACCCTTTATGTTATTGGAAATTCATTAAAATTCCTTATTCTAGGCAATTTAATGTGTTACCTTTTTGTTTCTTACTCTGCAAGGTATTTGATACTTCCTATATGCATTAACTGTGTTTATGTATGATAAAATCTCTAGAATTTTTAAGTTTAAGAACATGTCAAACTTAAATATTAGCATCCAAGAAGCCAAGCAACAAGAACCATGTTCTGATATGCAAACTACATTTGGGTATCCATATCGAAACTTATGCACAGACCTGTTAACTCCCGAACTCTTTCTTTAATAACCCAACTAATAGACCTTTTCACTTTCTTGTGTTTCTCTCCTTTGAACATCTTTGTTTGATTGCTTTCTGTTCTCTAAAATGAATTGACAAAGACTGGCTATCATGTTCTGAATCTTCCAGATGTTTGGATTTTCTGTGCAAATCTATTTCATGATTCGATCTCAGTTTTAGTCTTTTGAATTGGTTTTGTGGAGGATTAGGCTTGTAACCTTGTATTTCACGGGTGAAATTGCTTTATGATTTTATGGCTTTAAATTGCATTAGCTAACATCTATTTGTTTTCCCTGGCACTTCTTGACAAATAGCAAGGAACAAGCCCATGGTACATTTATCCCGACTTTCATACAAAAATCAACTAGTGGCATTAAGATATGGTTTACTATTTTGTTCAGGATCATTAAAAAAACATGGATTATATTCTTGTATGTAGAAGTTCTATTTAATTTATATGTTCTGACTCCATATTCAACACTCATATAATAATTAATATATTTTAAAGATCGGTGGGGACCAAATTGTTCAAATAGATCTTAGGATCAGATAATTGAAAAGTACTATGTTTGGGTTTGGGTTTTCCTAATGCCATGCTTATCTATTTTGCTAAGGGTCTTATAGATATATGCTCCTTTTTAAAGGCTTCTAGTTTACCAAGATATCTATGATACCAAGATTTTGAATTTTCATTTTAAGGTGTATAAACTTATTGGGACATAGTCCAAATGGATTTTTTTACATCCTGTTTCTTAATATCTCTAATTTTCTTTCTATGTGCATGGCGATATAGTGGTTGAGTGTTTAAGGTAATTATTCTTTCCTAATTTGAATGAGTTATTAAATGCAGAAGAATGGCACCCTAGTAGAGGAACAACTTTTATTTTTTGTAATAAGTTCAAATCCTAAGGCTGCTCGTCAGCATGTAAGAATTATTTTTTTCCCTTCTATTCTTTTTCGATTTAATTTTCACATAGCTGACTTGATTTTCCTCTTGATGTCAGAATAATTATTAATTAGTTTAATATTTTTCATTTTTCATCATTTTTTACAGTTTTGTTACTAAATTCATTCCTTGTAATATTATACGTGAGGATTCACAATGAAGATTAAATAAGTGTGTCGGTATTACAACAACTTGATTGGAACAAGATAAATGATGCTTTGTTTGAGGAATACTTGTGTATTTAAATATTATATTTTTCATTTTTTATGACTATGAATGTTAAATTTGGGTTTTATAAAAGTTATATTTTGAATTTGACTTTCTCTTTAATATTGTCTACTTTTGATTTGAATATAACAGCTATATATATATATATATATATATATATATATATATATATATAATCATAACACACAAAAGGATGTTAACTAAAGCAATCATAACTGACACTTTTAAGTGCATTTTTTAGGGCCTATAGTGAAACTATACACTGTCACAATATAACCACTATAATTGCACATTTTATCATTATATTATAGCATTTATTGTGACACTTAATAGTGTCATAACATGACATTTTTTTTGACACATTCAAACATCACGCATATTGTGAAACTAAATAATGTCATAATATAATATTTTTCCTAATGCATTTAAGCATCATAGAACTTATTATGACACAAGATAGTGAAATAACATGACGCTCTTAAGTGTCACAATGCTTATTGTGACGTTAAATAGTGTAAAAACATGACAATGTTCCTGATGCTTTTAAACACCACAACACAGTACACATTGTGACACTAAAGAATGTCATAACATGATACTTTTCCTAACGCTTCTAAATCTTCGTGACACAACACTTATTGTGGCGTGACTTTGGATGGCATTGTTCTAAAGTGTCACGACGTCAAAAGCGTCACCAAAGACATACTGTGGTGATGTTTTTTCGCGTCAGAAAAAACCTTTTTTCTTATAGTGTATTTGTCAACACAATATGCTTTTGAATTGCTAATTGATTCAAGTTATTTTGGATACAATTTATGGTCACTCTTAATGTGTGTGTGTGTGTGTGTTTTTTTTTTTTTTTTTTTTTTTTGATATTGTAAGGAACGATTTCTTGATGCTGTACGTGAACAAAGAAGGGATTTTCAAGAGTCTCAAGAGGCAACATCAAAGAGATGATTTCTTGGTGAACCTGAAGATGATGAGTAAATAGAGATTGTAATAATATCTCTATAATTTTTTTGTAAACCTTTTTGGTACTATATTTTGTTTCTATTATTGTTTTGTAATATTACACATTATATTGTTTTTTTCTACATTTTATTGGAAATATTTTTGTAATTTTTAATATTTTCTAATACTATTATGCTTTTTTTTTTTGTTTAACATTCACATGGTGAATATAATATTAGAATTATTTAATATACTATTATTTTTGTCTCTAAAATAGAACTGTATATTTTCGTCTCCAATTTTTGTCTCTATGTTCTATTGAAGTAGAGTTAGAATGGAGATGAAAAAATAGTCTCCATTATAGTGATGGACAAATTAGTTTTTAATTTTTGTTTCTAAATGGAGACAAAATATTACTTTTATTGGTTTAAAAAATTTGTCCCCAAATCGAGTAAAAAAATAGTGACAAAAATTCATCTTTATGTTAGAGACAGTTTTTTATGTCCGTCTCTAATTAGAGACGGATATATTGGTCATTAATTTTTTTTTTAAATAGAGACTAAAATTATTTTGGATAGCCTAGCCTAAAAATTTTGTCTCAAAATCTAGTCAAAATAGTGATAAAAAGTCCGTCTCTATGTTAGAGACAAAATGTTCATATCTATCTCTAAATTAGTGACGAAATAAAGACGAAAATTGTATCTATAATAAAGCGTTGACTTTGATATTTAACTTGATAAATTAGAGATGGATACGAATAATTTAGAGACGAATTATTTTTGTCTCTATAATTTAGAGACTAAATTTTGAGTTCGTCTCTAATTACAGATACCCCTTTTATAGACCAAGTATCTTTTGCTTCCATTTCATCTTTAACGTCAATTTAGAGACGAATTTCAGTGTTTAGAGACGAAATTTTTCCATCTCTAAACATAAGTTTTCCCGTAGTGATAGAATGATTATGTGTGAATTTGCCTTGGGGAAATTCCTCCTCTGGGCCTAGATGGCATTGGAGAAGGTGGGAGACTTTGTGTTTTCCTTGGGCTGAGAATGGGTTGAACTTAAGGTTCTTTTCTGATCTTAAAAGGGCATTTGCCTAGAGCTTTGGTGGAAATTGACTTCAGGAATCTTTGTGGGCAAGATTAATTTGTTAAATTAAAGAATTATGGTAACAGCTCTTTCTTAAGCAAATCGTTTAATTTGTCTACTGCTTCTTCAGTTTGGCACCTACGTTAAACGTAGTGATGTCGGTGAACATATTTGGTCTGGTCTGGGTCGTCTTGCAGAACTTAACTCTTTGGTTTAGTACAAGGACTTTTCTCTTTCAGATTTTGTTTCAAATGGTTATTGGAGTGCTTCTTTATCAAGCCATGTTTTGTATCCTCATCTTGCTACATCTGTTTTTATAATTCTTCCTCATGATTCTCTCTTGAGGCTAGGAGTGATAGAATGGTTTCACTATTAGAAATTAGGCCTATTAATTACAACATGTAAAAACATTATAATAGGTGTATGTTGTGATGCTTTGGACATTATGTACTCACGAGAAATGTCATCTAAAATGGTATTATTATAGAAGGATTCTAAGAGATGTCATAATATGTGTATCTAGTGTAATATTTGAAATTATTACACCGAATCTCTTATTATTACGGTTGGTCATCTTATAAAAGGATTTTGTAACCATCAAAATTCAAAAGTTGTACTAAAAATTAGAAACATCATAATAAGGGTTTTTGTTACACTTGCCTATGTAATCTAAAATTCTCTATAGCAAAATTTTTACTGAAATTAAAATCATCATTGTGACTTTTTTTGGTGTAAACACAATGATATCTTTTCATATCCTGTAGCATAAAAATGTTACAACATGTAAATATGATGGTCTTTTTTTTTTTTTTTGGTGTCATTACATAAAAAAATTTAATTCTAAAATATATATAATTTGACATAATAATAAAACGTAACATCTAACACAATATAAAATCACATTACTATCCAAAAAATATGTGTGCATATATTAGGAACTAAAGAATTTTATCTACCTATACACATATGTTTAGGAAACATCAAAACTATAAAAGTTCTTTTAAAATAAAATCCTATCATATCCAATAAGGATGATAAATTATCCATCAATATCAAAATGTACCTCTTCTTACCAATAGAGTCTAGTCGCTAGTGTACTTTTCCTTAATATGCAACATCAAAATAACACCGGTCACAAAGCATCCTCTCATGAACATTTCTCTTGAACCCTATAGACCTACCATGCATAAAGTATATACATAATTAAGTTAGAAAAAGTAGAATTTAGTATTCAATTGAGTAAAAATATTTAAATTTATGATGCTACAGCAAGTGTCATATATCCTAATAATTGTGTGTTTCTGCATTTTGGCTGGAGTGGCAAGAGATATATGCTTTTCATTGTCAAAAGTTATATGCTCATATGCCTGAAAATTAATGAAGTTGAGATCACCATTCTAGAATTAGCAAGGATAAATAAGATCTGTAGACCTTACAAAATCATTTTTTATAATCTCATACGCCTCAAAATTTAGGCAGATCATATTACATATAAAGAGCCATCAGTCCAGGATAGGGAGGTTTTATTTACATGAGAAGAAATTCATCTACTTTAGCACCACATAACCAATTATTTATAGAAAGGCCAAAAGAGTGGATCTATTCAGCTAAAAGAACAGCCCTCTACCTAATACCATTTTCATACACAAATTGTTAGTAGATTCAGGTATCAATATATGGACAATAGTGTAATACTGCAGAATAGGAATTTGAATTATTATAGCATGACAAAAGATACCCCAAACTTGAGAAAGTAAGTTCTCAAGCAATTTGATAACAATTGATTAACCTCGTTGAAAATAATTGTAAGAAATACTGAATAGAACTACTGTCATTTCGAATATTCGACTTAAAGCACAAGAATACTCCTTAGCACCACAATAAGGAAAGAAAAGAAATTACGTCAATATTGTATTGAGCAATCAAAGGCATTATCATACTTCATCGGTTATGGCAAAAATATCCCGAGTTCTACAAGCTCCAGCAATAATCTCAAGCTCATCCTTTGTAAAATCTTTCTAGAACATAAAAAATCATAGCTCCACCCATATACAAAAAATTATCTACCTAGCTAGAACAAATATAAAAAATCATAATTTTCTTTAAATCAACTTCTCCATTCACTACATAATACATAGATATTTAAAATAGATATCCAACATCTGAGTTTGATAATTCAACTCTAGGAGATGTGTCAAGCACCTCAATTTCATCATGCATTGGAATGCCAAATGCATCATGTCACAATCCACCCATGTCATCCTTTTAATTAATTGTAACTTGCAAAGTATGACCAAAATTTGATCTAGATGAACTAAAAAATGAGAATTCTCTATGTACTATCCAATGAGAATATCATTTAGTAAACCCATATACTATAAGGTGATCTCGTGCCTTTATTTATGTCCTCATTACCGCATTACACAAACACATAATATTTTTCCATTCAAACTGGCATTATTCATTACAAATCTTAAAAAGCTGTCAAAGAAATTTTAATATGCAATGTAATTTCTAAGAAGACTCATTCAAGATTTATCCATGTTGGTGATGCTACAATCAACAACAGACAGGCTATAAAGTCACAACCTAAGGAACCAAAAACAATATATAAGATTTATGCAAATTAATTTAGTACATTAACAAATTTGAGAAATACAAATCAAGGAAAAAAAATTCAAATTCAAATCCAAATCCAACTAAGAAGTAAAAAAAATACTCACAAACCTTAAATCAAATAAAGTAGCTAGCAGTGAGGATTTCGTTTTTAGATTATTATTTACGAAGCCAAACACTTGTATTCCAAAAGTGATATTAGAATAATTAGAACATAATACCATTTACTTGTCACTACTAAGCTGATAAAAAATTTTAATACAGATGAAATTTTTTATAATAATTTTTTTTCCTACTAGAAAGATATTTTCATCTTACAATACCCTATCTAGGTAACTGGATAGAAATAATTACATTCTATTTAATCTATGACCCAACAAGAACATCTTTACTCTCTGAAAAGATATAGAAGCAGCGTTCATAGAAAGATATGAATAAATCACACAATTTAATTCTAAGAATGTGCCTCAAAGATAGGATCTAACTTAGGTTTTGGCAAATCTTGACTTGTATTATGTTAGGACAGTAAGATTATAAATTATGTGGAAAGAATTCAGACCATATGTAAAGGCGCATTTTAAATTCCACGTTTTTGTAGCAACTTAATCTTTTAGATTAAGTGGTAAACAATCTGGAAGTCCTTTAAGCAACCATATCATTCAATTTCTTTACAGGAACAGGTGAAACATTTTTGGGAGAAATTTGTGTAAACTTGTAGCAACAAATGGTGAAAAGAAATGCGAACCAGCATCCCTACAAAGTTCCTATCCCTACAAGGGACAGCCTTTGTATAATATTCATTTTAGTCTTGAAACATAACATTAGCTATTCGACTAAGTTTTTGTGCATAAATGAATGTGTGCGTAACTGTGAAGATTTGACCATGCAATCGTCATAGAATTTGTATTAATCTCCACCCACCTGCAACTCTATGCACACTTCCTCAAGAAAAATCCGACCTAGTAATTTCAGCTAGAATTGTGTAATGCTAAACAATTCGTAGCTGTTTTTTAACTGAGTAAAAATTCAAAAAAAAAAAAAAAAAAAGAAAAACAAGGTAAATTCTCCATTCAACTTTCCATATCAGGAGTCCATGCCATGAAATATTTATGGCATATTACCAAACCAAATCTTGATCAACAAAATACCCTGATCATTAATCCAAAAATTCTAAAATCTTTATTAGTAATTCCAGAAGTTTAGTTAATGTACCAACAAAAGTAATAACTCGTGGTCCAATAGCTGGAAGTCGTCGTCAGTGTTTGATATCAAAGAGTAACTGCATTTTGGCTCCCATCTAGTGATGGAAATTTTTCTTCGTATTCTGCGTGGAGTGCTTTTTTGGCAAAGCAGACAGCCTAGTGTAATGTTGTCTGAGACACAAAGGGTTAATGTCCAGCCACAGGTAAAATTGTTTATGTGGAAGTTGTTGAATTTCTTTCTACTTCTGGACTGTGACTTGAGAAATATGGGGTTTTCTCCAGCATCTAGAGGTCAGTTTTGCCATATGCAGGAAGAAACCTTTCATCAAGTTTTTGTCCTGTTCTATTTCGAGTGCTGTTTGGAAAAAGTTGGCCCAAAGATTGTGGGTGCGGAGGGATGGTTTGTAGGACTTTGCTCTACCCTATTTCATACGGTTTTGGTGGAACTTGCCTCATAAGGTTTGTGAGGAGGGAACGCTGATTTTTATGGGTTTTTGCTGGGTTGTTTGGAAGGGTATGAATGCATGTAAATATGATGAGCATGTGCATACAACAGATTCTCTTTTGGTTTCGCAATTAGACTTTGTTAGAACTTCCGCTCATATTTTGCATAAGTCTATCAAGACTTTTAGTGCAAAGCCTGTTGCTGTTTTCTGGAGGCGTCACCCTACTGGTTAGATTGTATTGAATGTGGATGGGAGTATGTTGAAGAAAGGAACTGTCTCAGGTCTCGGTGGTGTCATAAGGAAAGGTGATGGTAGTTTTCTTTTTGGTTTTCTCATGTAATTGAAGCATTTCCTGATTCTTTCTTAGTAGAGTTACAAGTGTTCTTTTTTTCCTTCAGCGTTGTTAGTCATTTGGTTTGAAAGATGTTATAGTTCAGTCAGAGTCAGCAAGTAGTCTATTGATGTTATAGTTCAGTCAGATACTCAGTTAGACCCTTATCCCTTCGTATCTCAAACGTAATTTAATAGTACTAAGATTTAAATTTTGTGAATGACTTCTTCTCTTACTGAAGTTCTTCTCTGACTGAAGCTCTTTTCTTGGAGGCTCTCCGGCCAGATTCCGGTTGAGGGAGGCATTCTTTTGCATCTCTTTTTACTGATAACACGTCTTCGGCCTCTATTAAGGTCGTCTCCCTTTACAAGGGTATGTCGGCTCTCATATTCTCTAAGGAGGAGATAGATCGGCTTTCCCTTCCATTCAATTGTATGCAGGGCGCTTACAATTGGTCCAAACTATCCTGCAAGGTGTGAATTGCTTTTGGCTGTCCATCCTTCCGACACCAACAGCGGTCATCAACTAGTTGGACAGAATGGCCAGGGATTTCCTATAGGATTCGAAGCAAGCACGAGTGGCTTGGAGGGACGTCTGCTTAACGAAGATCAAAAGCGGGCTCGGATTGAGAAATTTGCAGACATGGAATGGGGACATTCAAGCAGAGAAGCAGTCACTATGGGTCAAGTGGCTAGACCACTACTGCATGGATGGTGACTCAGTATGGGAGATAGCTCATCATAGGGACCATTCCCCCTTGTTCAGAAGGCTACTAATGATATGGGATTCCATTATGGAGAAGGAACGAGATGCGGACAGAGGTGCAGCGCTACTGCAATCTTGGGCAACGGGTAATATGGCATTCACCATACCGGCCTATAACTATCAAAGAGCGTCCCCCGTTGGACAAACTTCGCAAGGAGATTCCCACCTTTGGGCTCAAAGGGGATGTGCAGATCGGTGTTTTGGACCACAATCATGTTCTTTTGAAGCCTTTACTGGAAGAGGACTATATCCGGCTTTGTTTTAAACAGCAATGGTGCTTGTCAGGAGGACTACTTCTTTTCGTATAACTGAAGATCCTTCTGTTGTCCCAGTCTGGATCTCGCTGGAAAATCTTCCGGTTCAATTTTTTTGCAAGACCATATTGTTCTCAATTGCATATGTTATTGGTAATCCTTTAAAACATGATGATGCAACTGCTACATTCTCTAGACCAAGTGTGGCTCGTATTTGTGTTGAGGTAGATTTGCTCAAGCCCAGGCCAAATAGGATCTAGCTCGGATCTGAGGGTGATGAGTACTTTCAACAGATTCTTTACGAGAATCTGCCTGTATTCTGTCAGCACTGTCGCAGGTTAGGCCATGATTGTGCAAATCCAAGCAATGTCTCCTCTGATTTGATGCCAGCACATCGGGATAGCAAGCCTAAAAAGATTCTTCAACGACGGACGCCAAAAAAAGTCTAACAATGGACGTTCTACTTCAGTGACGGATCTTCCGAATGAAGGGTTGGAAAACCCTAGTTCGTGTCCTATTCCCCCTTGGAACCTATTTCTAATAATAAGGAGGGAGCGGTGGATGTTGCTGATGCTGCATGTTCTGGCGATGATGATGTTGCTGTTATTTGGTGTTGGAAAATAAATTGGAAGTGAACAAAATACCAAGCTTCATTATTACCAGATCAAAACTATTTCTTAGATCAAAACTATTCCTTAAGTGTCAATAAAAAAATATGAATAAACCAAAGACACCAATCGAATAACATCAACAGGTAAAAGAAAGCACCAAGGTAAACAATTCAAGATACCAAGATTTTTAACGTAAAAAATTTGAGATAAAAAAAATTACGGGACCTAATCTAATAAAAACTTTCATTATCAACAATAATGGATAATACAAAGTCTTCTTTATATAACACTAGAGGCAAGTGAATAGAGTTAAGTGAAAGTGAATGGAGTTAAGAGAATTCTGTTTCAACTCATCATACTGGTACAAGACAAAATGTAAAGGGTTTTCGTGTTACAAGATTTTAATTTATTTTACATCCCTGCATTTATTTGGTTTATTTTAATAAAATTTCTCCACCCTTTTGGTGTGGTTAAAAAAAAAAAAAAAGTTTGAATGCTAAACTCAAAGGGGTTTTCTTGGAAGGGATGTCAAGTGATTCGACAGTTATATCGTCTTGTTTCTCTCTTTGACAAAGTAGTTTTTGAACATAACGTTCACCAAGGGAATTTGTCAGCAGTTGCTTTGGCAAGGAGGGCTTCTTCACAACATATTGCTGCTTCATTTTCAGTTTTTAGTTCTTTAACTGTTTACACCCAAGCTTTGTGTATTCTAGATGCTCAAATGGTCCCTGTTTTAAGGGACAAGTTTATTATTTTGCCAAGGGCCAGTCTAGGGCTACCTCTGATCACATATATTTTTATCTCAAATCAATAGACGTCTGCCTAACTCCTACCATCTCAAGCGGCTTTGATTAAAAAAAAAAAAAAAAAAATTGTGTTCGTTGTATTTCTCTCAAAGGGATTAATAGGATTCAATTATACGTTGGAACATAAAAATGAATCCTATTTTTCTGAGGTTCTCTATTTATTTTCTTCTCTATTCATGTCAATGTATAGCTTTCTTTTTTTTCTCCACCTCCTTAGGGCACGGTTGGATGTTCCCTTATACACGTTTGTTTAATGTATATAAATTTATTAGCCATTTTTTTTTTCTTCCTGTTTTTTTCCCGCCTCTATGGAATGCATTGGGAAATAATGGATTAAGTAATTTTTGCTGATTTGTTATGTGGTTAATTGCATAAACTAATTATGTTATGCATTAATGGTATGCCTCAGAATCGATGATTATGGGACAATATAAGGCGCATCTCAGTACTTCATTCTTATTTGCGAACCAAAACTTTCCAATTGAAGTTAATTTTTCCCTCAAAACTATAGATTGATTGTGTGGCCAAATATATTAAGGAACGAGTAATATTTATGGAGAGTTTTTATATACCTTCCAATTCCATGACATGAAAATTGAATCAGATGACCCGCTTCTTGCCTCCAAATGTGTATAAATAGGCCCTTACAATTTCAATACTTACGTCACAAATTCTCAAAGTTTCATTGAAGTCGTAACGTAAAATATGAGTTCCTCAACCACTCCGTCTCCTAAATCCTCCGATGCAGCCACACTTACGAGCTTGAAAGCCAAAAACAAGCCTTTCAAAGATCGTCATTTGAAGGTTGATGGTAGAGATAGGAGGGTTGTTCTGCCCGGTGGATGTGCTGAGCGTGTGTTTGACCTCAATAGGAAGCTCGGGCATCGCACAATCGGGGAAACTATTGAATGGATGCTAATGCAAGCAACACCCTTAGTTGATGCCATTCTGGGCAGAAGCACATCTGTTTCATCACCTGGTCCTACATCTGCATGTGGCGCACCAGAGACTACTTCTGCTGGTTCTCAGGCTTCCACTGGAGAAGCACTGCCTCTCGTGGATGCAAAGTGGGGATTGAAGACTGACGTGGAGATTTCTGCTGATGATCCAACCAAATGCTTGTTCAAATGATCTTAGATGCCTAGGTTTGAACAAGCAAGAATAGAAATACAATCTTATTGACTTAATAATACTCACACAATTCTCTTAAGGAAATCTATGCTTGTTCTAACTTTTATTTCTTTCTATTTTTGGCACCTCGACTTGTCATTCTCTTAAAATAAATTCATTTAATTAGGAATGTTCAAAATCATTTCAGTGTCTATCCTTTACGTTAGACCCATAACATGTCATTCTCTAAACTGTCATGTCATTTAATTTTTAAACATGCTTGTTGTACTCAAATCATCAAACTTGAAACATCAACCCAACGGCACTGCTGCCTTTTTCAACGCTAATTTCCCCAATTTCATTATCACCGCTTATACGCCATATAATTATTCGTTAGAATTCATTCCCTTGCCTTCCAAGTACATTTCGCACGAAAACTTCAATAACATGTTACAAATAAAAAATGTTACAAGTAAAATAAGGCATTAAATAAATAAGAAATAGCAAAAAAAAGAGGAACAAAATATAGACAATGTCAACGTTCTTTTGAAAAAAATAGAAGACAACGTCAAAGATCTTGAATCTTGCAAGTTATCAATCCATTCAATATACCATTTAGAGCTGGAGAGCTGCATCAAGAAAAATGGGGAAACGACCTAACAATCAATTAGTGCATCTTAATGCATACACGGCCGACATTCCATTTTAGAATACAATTTTATGTCGAATTGGTAGGTGTACATGTAAGTGAACTCGCGTTATTGCTTCCAGAGAAACTCCCATCGAAATTCATTATAAATGTTTAGGAACTTACTATGAAATTTATGGACATTGTCTAATAGTTAAGTGTTGCTCTTTATAGCCCTTCTTTTCTATTTTTCATAAGAGGACAAATTGCTTCCAGAAATCGAGCATTTTTTTTTTAAATAAACAAAAGAGATACACATTTAAAGTTGGCATCTTTAACTTAACACGAAGTGAGGGTATCTGAATTCGATCTAAATTACACAACCCCCTAGCTTCATTGGAAGTGAAGACAGAATAAAAAATCATACAATGAGAGATGGAGCAAGCATAATTAGCTAAAGAATCAACTATCTTATTTCCTTCTCTAAAAACATGCATGAAAGTGCAGGAACCAAAACTTTGCCTAAGCAGATCAATTCGCTTGTAAATATCATGGTATTGCCGTGGCTTGGACAGAAGGCCATTAAGCTGATTTACCAGAACTTGAGAATCAGACTGGACCACAACAGGGGAAAATTTATGGCTTGAGACAATCCTAAACCATGCAACACTACCAAAGCCTCAGTCTTCTGATTAGAAGTGGAGCCTATATTCCGAGCAAATGCATGAATGAAAAGACCAGAAGGATTCCTTTCCACTCATCCAACTCCAACCTGACCCGAATTCCCCTTCGAAGAACCATCGACATCTAGAGTAGTAGTATGCATCTTCAACCAAGTAACAGTAGTAAACAAAGGAGAAATAGATGGTTTCCGTGTGATTGATTTAGTGAAAGTGCCCAGAACCGATGGCTTCGACATTGATAAACCCTTGAAAAATCTGATAGCCCGCTAAATATTCTTCTATGCATACTTGAATAAGAAAACACCAAATCATTGTGTCTGATGTCGTTGCGCATCTTCCATACTTCACACAAAAAAGAAAGAAAAGACAACGTGAGCATACGCACGTCAGGAATCATGACAAAACCACCATGACGAGATGAAAAGGTAGAAGTCCGAAACAGGAATGTCAATACCCAAAGATGCTGCAACTGCTCTCCATAGAGGCACCACTGAAGAGCAGTCTCTGAAAGTATGGGCAACAGTCTCACGGTTGTTATAACAGAATACACATCGTGAAACAATAGGAGTCCCCAAAGAAACTACAACTGAGTCAAGAGGGACGAAGCCGTCATGCAATTTCTACATGAAAATCTTGGTCTTGGTTGCAAATTAGATTTCCAAAGAGAACATAGGAATTGATTCTTCAAACGTTTAGTCCTTAAAAGTTCCCATCCTGAAGACAGTGTAAACTCTCCAAAAGAAGTGAGCTTCTATATCTGAGTGTTATTTGCCTCACCATCAAATACTGGCAGAAGGGAAGTCAGTACTCTCCATGAAAGACTTGAATCCAGTAGAGAAAGAATTACATCTGCCCGTCAAAAGTTGTTGGAGCCCAGGCCACTCAAGGGTAGCTCAGGAAGCGAAACCTTGGCATTCTCATAAGCCAATCGACCCATCAAGGACCAACATCATACAAAAATGATAAATCATTCTTTATCGGAATGCAGGACGTATTTTCCTCCACCAATGCTGCCACCACCCTATTTCTATGGCAAGACAAAGCAGAATTCACAGTAGAACCAAGATGAAGGGGATGAACCAAACTAGGATTATGTTTGGACCAAAGAAATTTGGCCGAAGGGAGCTTTGTAATTTGAAGTTCCACCAAAGCTTTAAAGAGAAAGCACCGGCAAAACCTCTTAAAGACTGAATACGAAGACCATTTTCATCCAAAGGAAAACATAAAGAGTCCGAGGCCTTCCAACGTTTTCTCGGACCACAGTCCAATTTGCCCCATAAAAACTAGACATATGCCTTTCAATCTTATCCAAAACACCCACAGGTGGCGAAATAGCCTGAAAGATATTCAGAGGAACGGAAGAAAGAATAGATTTCCGAAGAATCAATCTTCTTGGAAAACTCAAACCCTTAAAGCTCCAACCTTGAGTTTTCGAAATATTTCTGTCCACTGAATGCTTGAAAAATAGCCTCTTATTCCGTCTTTTGTATATTCGGCATTCTAAGTTGTGAAAAGGTTTGGACTTCCATGAGAAGCCAAGAGTATTACTTATAAGAGAAACCCTATATAGGGTTGCCCTATCAGAAGTCACAAAAGAACTCTTTTCGGTTGTTGACGCCAACTTTAGCCGATCCATTGCAACGGTAACTTTGAGCCGAAGTCGATAGGAATTTTGCTAAGCCGATGATGATGTCAAGAATTCTCCAGCCGATGTACCCCGTCAACATCGGAACCAAGAAACGATGAATTATCACCCTCATATCTCAGCATGATCGGTAAAATACTACTGCTCTTAGTCCCAAGGATGAGTCATGAAGCGAGATTTTCTTCACGTATGGATAATTGGTTACAACGCCACAACAAGCATAAAACGGGCAAGGATTCCTAGAATGAAGGACTCACTAAAACACATCTACAAGACTACCAATTTTCAGTTTTCAATTCCTTTTTATTCTGCATTTTCTTTGTCTTTATCTTTATTTTATAGCTTTGTTTAGTTTTTCAACAGTTTTCCTCATTCCTTTATTACTAGCTTTCCTTTTCCTTTTTCTTTGATTTCAAATTCCAGTACTTTTGTATTCCTTTTTATCAAGATCAATCGAAATATACTGATTTCAGTCCTTGTTGGCTTCTGCATGCAACATTCCTACTTTCTTAAACCCTTTTTATAGTAAGTTCAAAGAACCTACGTCTCTTAAAAGGTCCGACTCGTACATTCATCCTTCCATTAGACTGTTTATGTTCATCGGAAGAGTAGCCGATAGCCAGTTTCATCGTCTGCCTTTTTGTAAGGTAACATAAATTGGCACGCCCAGTGGGACCAAAGGTACTTGTTGCATGCAACTGCGTTCAGTACGCATCATGTTAAATTCTCAATAGCAATTCTTAGGGCCGTTATCGGATTCTTCTGATCGGCCTACAATTCGGGTTTTACGGGAAACTTTTGATCCTACACCAACAACTTCTAGTAATGCTCAAGTCACCCTTCCTGAGCAATAGGGAGTACAGTCCTCATCTCTCCCCCTGGTATCTCAATTAACACTCACGTCCTAAACTACCATATGACAGGCCATGGAGTAATGTACAGGTGAACTCATTCAGAGTCTTATTCCCAAGTGCGCCATAATATTCCGGCCACTACATCAGAATGAGCTCCATAATTTTTAATAGAGGAAAAATGCTCACGGGATACCTTAGGCAGTTATGTACCCTCCTACCTCGACCATTAGACCCTCCTACCTCGACCATTAGTGCACCATCTTATGGGTTAGTACAGTTGTTACACCAAGAGTAGTCATTTTCGATTCCCGAGGGGCACCAAGGGAATCTGGGATTAGCTGCACAAGGCATGGCTTCTGCAGAGCCTTTCCTAGGAAGAACCCTACCATACCCGGTCGCGGGGGGTTCAGGCACCAATTAGGGCACAGGTATTTTACGACCAGATGATAGCTTATAATAGGCGTGTTTGTTCCCCGTATGGAGGGCCACAGAGCTACATTACAACCGTCCCTGCTGCGAATCCTGTCACGGATACAGCTTATCCGATATAGGGAGCAGGGTACCCTGAGATGGCCTTATTCCCAGGATAGGGTTCTCGACTGATTATGCAAATTTTCCCCATGCAGAATCAACAATCAGCATCATCAGCCGATGTCAATGTAATGACGGAAGCGTTGCTCGACAAATCAGGGATCAGTCAGTTTATTAGAAACCTTATTTCGAATGGGTGGATTTTATGGCAGTGTTACCTCGAGGGTTTAAGTTGCCTGAGTTCTCCACATTCTCTGGAGAGGACAACAAGTCAACCATGGAACATATAAGGAGGTTTACGGCGGAATGTGGACAATTCGAGTACAATGACTGGCATAAACTACAATTATTTTCTTTGTGTTTAACAGAGGCGGCATTTACTTGTTATGCAAATATGATGCCCAATTCTGTGTATTCATTGGTATCCTGTCACGGATACAGCTTATCCGATATAGGGAGCAGGGTACCCTGAGATGGCCTTATTCCCAGGATAGGGTTCTCGACTGATTATGCAAATTTTCCCCATGCAGAATCAACAATCAGCATCATCAGCCGATGTCAATGTAATGACGGAAGCGTTGCTCGACAAATCAGGGATCAGTCAGTTTATTAGAAACCTTATTTCGAATGGGTGGATTTTATGGCAGTGTTACCTCGAGGGTTTAAGTTGCCTGAGTTCTCCACATTCTCTGGAGAGGACAACAAGTCAACCATGGAACATATAGGGAGGTTTACGGCGGAATGTGGACAATTCGAGTACAGTGACTGGCATAAACTACAATTATTTTCTTTGTGTTTAACAGAGGCGGCATTTACTTGTTATGCAAATATGATGCCCAATTCTGTGTATTCATTGGTAGATATGGAGCGAATGTTTCATGAGCGTTTCTTCAAATCGGCACTAGAGGTTTCAATAGCAGATCTCCTGGGAGTTAAGCAAAAATTATCCGAAGGTGTAGTAGAATCCATTGAGCGTTTTTGACAGATTAAGGCCAAATGTACCACTTAACTGCCAGAAATGGAGTGTGCCAGAATTGCCATCAGTAGAATGCATCCGCAACTCAAAAAGCTATTAGTGTTGTGCCTTAGAGGCAATCACTTGTACATTGTATATTGCACATTTTATTTTAATAAAAGGCATTATTTATCTTACAGTTTCTTTTGTTTACTTTTAAATAATATAACTGTTCGATAAAGTCCCTAGTACAACACTGTGTTAAGGAAATCATGATATGAGATTCCTACTACACTGTATAATGTTAGTACTTAAATAGTCCATAGTCATAGTATTAATGCGACAGGACATCATTAATGCATTAAGACTATTATGTGTTAGACTTCTTGATTTGATCAGATGGTGGTTCTCATATCCGTGAGTGTTGAGATACTCAAGGTTAACACATGAATGCTTGTTAATGGAACAAGTTCATTGGATGACCTAGCTTTAAGATAATCACATGGATAACTATTTAGTGCCAATGATATAATCTCAATATAGCAAACATGCAAGTATCCTTAGACTTGAGATCTCCAAGGTACTTTGTTTGCTGAGCATTGTACTTTGATTCCAATCTCTGGAGCTCGATCGAGGGCTGCCTATGGGATGGATATTGGGTACATTGTGAGGTAAACGAAAGTAGTTGAGAGAGTTAATAAATGATTCACCACTCCTAATAGTAGGGGTAAATATCTCACGGCCACTTGTAGAAATTACTACTCGAGAAGTCCTTGACCAAGGCAATTGTGTATTGGAAATAGTTCCAATTGATATACATCTAGAGTAGTGGGTTCCTGGTACAAGTACTATTGTATTCGGGCCAGAATTAATTCTGGAGGGAGTTGGCACCAATTCCGTACTTCAAACCGAATGAGATATTGTATGGTGAAAGGAGTTAATTGCACTGAAATTTGTTATTGAAGGGTTCATGTCAAGCCACTTGACTTCCTGGACTCTTGGGTGGTCATGATGTGTTGCTAGATACCGCTCATGCTATGGGAATATGGGTTTATTAATTGATGAATTAATAAACCAATCCTGATTAGAATTAATAGGATAATTCTAATTAATTATGAATTATTAATCTCAAATACGTTTGGATTAATTCATGTTCTCTACCAATTGACCGGGAAACCTAATATGTCACACACAATAGAGGATTATATACTTAAGATGTTATTTGATAACACAGTGGGGTTAATTGCGAGAAAGAGAAGTTGTTGTGGACAAATTATAATTAGTTATAATTTATGGTCTAAATTGTAATTGTGAGAATTTGATGTTTCCAATTACAATTAGAAAATTCTAATAGGATTAGAATTCTCAATTTTTGGTAGGGTTTTTCGGTTATATGGGTGATATACTTGTAACCCTATCTGATTGTGTAAGACACGAAAATAGCAGCCACCTAAAAATTCTCTTCTTCTTCTCTCTCTCTCTTGATTGTTCTTGTGAAGAATCCTAGCCACCATCTTTTTTTGCTAGCACAGGAAATTTTGGTGATTGAGTATTCCTCTGTGTGGATTACTGTTAGAGATAATCACACACTGTGATTATAGTGGTTAGACGTTCAACTCTCATGAAGTTGGATCAAGAAGATTGCTGGATCGTGCCTTAACTTGAAGAAGAAAATTTTGTTCTTCGGACGATCAAACAAAGGTAAAAGCTGTTACCTTTATTATCTTTATGTCTTGTTTTCCACACATAGGCGGGTCCTGGGATGGTATCTCGTTTTATTCTTCCGTTGCGCCGTATAGGATACAAGCCTGAGATACCCAACAAGAGCGTCTCATTCACAAGGACTTTTCTGATTTGTCCCGCTTATTGTCTCATGCCATCAGAATAGAGGAAATGATAAATAAAAAAAAAAAAGGAGAAGAAGTGGTCTGTTAAGTTCTCTCATGGGCAAACTATGATATCAGTTGTGGACGATGTTATGAACAGCGAGGAGGAATTGCAGATGGAGGTGATGGCGGTAGAGTTAGTGAAAAGTGCATCTTACACTTGTCATTTTTTGAAACCTGGCAAGTGGAAGGAGGAGGTTTCTCTGGTAGGGCCATCCACTTATACATTCAATGTATCAAAGGCTGAGCAAATCTTTGATCAGATGGTCAAGGAAAAACAGATCCGTTTATCTTTAGGCCACAAACTCCCAAGTCCAGAGGAGCTGAAGGGCAAGAAATACTATAAGTGGCATAATTCATTTTCTCATAATACCAATAGCTGTGTTGTTCTCAGGAACATAATTCAGAAGGTTTTGTAAGAAGGAAGGGTAAGATTTTTAGTCGATACAGACTCATTCCCAACGGTCGATGCAAGTATGGTACAGACGTGTAAGGAAGATGTGGAGCAAAAATCAAGAGTTTCTTTTATCAAGGAACTGTCCAAAGCCTTGGAAGGGGAAAGAACAATGTTCCAAATGCTAGACGATCGGCTGTCAGTTTTCACCCGGCTTATTGTTCCGACCTTCGCAGCTCATTTCCATGGGAAAGATGAGAAGTTTACAATATATGTACCTTATAAAGAGCCAGTTTTCCTAGGTTATTGTCCCCATATTACAAAAATTCTAAAACTGCAGGAACAGAGGAAATGGGCTCAGCATAAACAAACACCGGAGAAATGGTTAAATGAGCATGTGTGTGCTTCCCGAATCAGAATATGCTTAGCATTCTCCCACCATAATTCTGAGCAAGCGCAGAACAAGAAACAGTGGAGGAAGACTACTATGCAACGGAAGAAGCTGCCATTGAACTCACCGAGTTCAAGGTGCCATCAGAAGGTATGTTCTTCCCAATTCCAATAGCAGAACATACCATTCACCTCAAGCCGTTGTACATCAAGGCGCATATCAACGGAAGGCCTTTCTCTTGGGTCTTCATTGATGGAGGGGCTGTGCTGAACGTAATGCTATTGGCAACTTTAAGGTGTTTGGGCAAGGATAAACCCGATTTATCTCATCTAGATATCCAAATGCTTAATTTTATTGGGGACACAGCCAAAGCAAAAGGGGTCATCACTTTTAAGGTGGCAGTTGGATCTAAGGTTAGTAATACTATTTTCTTTGTAATTACGGTAAAGCCAGCTTATTTTTTCTTACTAGGTAGGGGTTGGATTCACGCAAACTTTTGTGTTCCATCAACGCTTTACCAAATGATGTTGATTTAGGATGGAAAATGAGAGGAAAAGATACTTGCCGACCCCAATACATTCTCAACAGAAGTGCACATGAACGAGGCTGTGTTTTACCACTCAATCTTTGATTCAAGCCATTACGCCAAGCTCACCATGGCTCACAATCAAATTATAATGGAAGGGTTGGAAGGTGAACATTTGAAAAAAGAGGACCTTGATGTTCGACATGCACTCAGTTTCATCGCTCAGGACTCGCTAACGGAGGTGGACATCAAGGAACTTGAAGAAAATAGAACAACTAAAGTAAGCTTATGCTTAACTCTCGATCTGCTTACCGATTAAGGAAGGTTTCAAACCCCATAAGTAGCTTTCCTGGAGTTTTAATCCTGCACTCCTACCTACAATCAAAGAAGAAATTGAGAGATTTTTTTGGTGTAGTTTCATTCTGTAACACCCCACTACCTAGGCCCAACAGGGCCGGGGATGTCGCCCCATCCAAAGGATAATGGGTCTTTATAACTAGGTCACACATACAAAAATAAACAATACTTGAAAATTAAAACTTATTACAATCTAAAAATTCAAGACAAATCCATAAATACATTAAGTACTCTCGTCTTTCAAAGCAATACATAAAGAAAATAATACAAGGCCTTCAAAGTAAGCACAAACTATCTACTGATCTTCACAATAGGACCGACCTGAAAACATGACAAAAGGGTGATGAGATAAAAGTCTCAGTAAGTCCGTGTGTGCTTTGAGTGTCCAGTGAAAACAGTTCATGAATGAAAGGTGTAAGAACTTTATAAGAAAAATACTGGCAATCAATAAACAATCTTCAAAATCCAGAGTGGTGTTTTGGCTTTTTCAACCATACATGTACAATAAAATCAACCACTTAAAAGGGCGGCCATGGGTTACCATACGTTGGGCCCCATAACCATACAACGGTCAAAATGCCACACTTTGTGCAGACTGACAAAAAGGTAAGTGATCGGCCTACCAGGTAAGATACTCCTCCTTCTCTATACCCAAACAAAATCGATTATCCACTCCAGCAACACACAGTCCATATGACTAAAACCTGCTAGCTCGGATCGCCATGACTAAGTAGTACTGATGTTTCTCTAAGTTGAATTTATCTTCTGGAGGTAGCCTTCTGCTAGAAGACTCACTCTTGCTCTTCAAAACTAGTACTACTAGCCTACCCATATTAAGTGCTCAATGTAGTTTATCCCACTTGGGAGAAAACTGATAAAACATAGCTTTACTTGAAAATGGAAATCAAGGGTTTCCAAAGTCCTTGTCAAAATTAATTTTAGAAACAGTTTAGTGTTTGAATAAAACTGCTTGTTGTTTTTCAAATAATTGGTTTGGTTGAAACAGGAAAGGAAATAGTCCCTAATTGCTTTTACCAAATCAGTGTTCACAAACTTCGTGTTTAGCTTGCCATAATAACTTTTTACAACAAATAAGTTTTATGCAGGAGCTTACCTGATCCTTTGCCTGAGATAAATTAGGGATCTCCAAAAGCTGACCTAACCCCGCCTGGGGTAAACATAAACCATAATCAAACTCAAACCAAAAATTGCTTTCATAAATAATCCTAACTCAACTTACTACAATCATGACCTTAGTGTCCCAAACTTTAAGGCTAGGTAATAAATAAAGGGTTTATAAAATAAATCTAGCTTGATATTAAAATAACTAGGATTTGTGAAATAGTTACTAATAAGTTGTAGGTTTAAATCTTGCTATAAATAAACTAGAGTTCATTTGATGAAGAGTCCTAGGTCCTTAATGATATTATTGAAAATAATACTCTATTAATGATTAGACAATAATTGGTAAATAAAATTATTAATAAGTAAATTTTAGTATGTTTGATTAAAAGGATAATAAATAAATTTTTACTAGTATTTATGAATATATGACTTACAAGATTAATATTTTACCTATCATGATTATTTATATAAAAGGTTTTATCTAATGTTATTATTAAATATAATATTTTTATATTTTAATTTTAATAAAAGATATCATTATTTCATATGACAATCCAAATCCACATTTTCCTAGGGTTTTTGAAATCTCTAGAAGAAATATAGTATTAATCCAAATCCACATTCCGGCAAAACACAGTCACTTGACTGAAATAAAAACTGCTAGCTCGGACTGGCATGACTAAGTAGTACTGACGTTTCTCTAAGTTGAGTTCATCTTCTGGAGGAGGCCTCCTGCCAGAAGACTCACTCTTGCTCTTCAAAACTAGCACTACCAGTCTACCCCCATTGAGTACTCAACGTAACATATCCCACTTGGGAAGAAAATGAACAAAACACTATTCCACATGAAAATGGCAATTTTTGGGCTTTCCAAAGTCTTTAACAAAATCAGTTTTAGGAAGAGTTTGAGTTTGAGTAAATCTGCTCATTGGCTTTTAAATATTTCAAATGTTTGAAATAAGAAAGGATTTAACCCTCAATTGCCTTTACATAGATGAGTGTCCATGCACTATACACTTGGCTTGCCATAATAAACATTTTGCGTCAAATAGGTGTTATGCAGAAGTTTACTTGACCCTTGCCCACAACAAAGGTCTCCAACAACTGACCTAACCCCGCATAGGGTAAATACAAACCACAATCAAACTCAAGCCAAAGACTCACTTTCTCAAATAAAACTAACTCAACTTACTACAATCATATCCCTAGTGTCCCAAGCTTTAAGGCTCAATAATAAATAAAAAGGGTTTATAAAATAAATCTAATTTGATATTAAAATAACTAAAGTTTGGGAAATAGGTACAAAAAGTTGAAGGTTTAAATCTTGCTAAAAATAAATTATGGTTTATTTGAAAAAGGGTCCAAGGTGGTATTAGGTAAAATAATGATTTATTAATAATTTAGTTGTTAAAAAATAATTGATAGCTAAAATTTGTTGAAAATAAATTTAATGAGTCTTGCTTGAAAAATAATAATCAAATCCTTAATGGGTTTTGATTAAAAGATAATAATTAAATTTTTAGTAATAAATATTTTATTAATTATAATTATTTCCATAAAAGGCTTTAATTGATTTTATTATTTTAAATAATATAAATATATATATTTTTTATTTTTATTTTTCTAGCAAAAACTATTATTTATTTGACTAAAATATCACTATTTTATATAAAAGACCAAATCCATATTTTCCCATGGTTTTCAAAATTTTACTAGAAAAATCATGTTATTAAATATTTTATTAATGAAATAAAATTTAGCTTAGTGACAACTAGATCATGATCATATTCCTATAGCTAACCACAATCATGAACATATACAACCCTTCAATTCATCAAATCATCCAAATCATGCATACAAGCATAGATCTCAATTTATCAAAACATGATCTAACCCCTACTAGCATAAATATGATCATGGCTTCAATAATCCAACATGAATATAAATCATATTCACCAAAGGTGACATAATCTCTAGCATACTTCATCACAAATACTACCTAAGACATGCATCAACCTCAAATCATCATATAATCATCCAAGATAATCCTTCCATGCATAAATCCCATCTCCTTCACAATCATACATATATTCATGCTTCAATCTCAATAATATATATATATATATATATATATATATATACTTAAATCCTATCGCCATCCACCTACTATCATCATCATCCTAGAGACATGAATCTGTAGTTTAAAAAGGAAGATTGAAGGTACTTACTTGGTTGATGAATGCCTTGAAGGAGTTTAGAGTAGATCTCAACTCCTAGATGTCTAACTTTGTCCATGGGAGATGGCGAAAGCATGTTCATGGGAGAAAAAGTCATCCGGCCAAGAGAGGGGAATTTTCGGCCATGAGAGAGAGAGAGAGAGAGAGAGAGAGAGAGAGAGAGAGAGAAACCATTAGCATGTTTATTCACATAGGCTCTCACTAGAGATCAAGACTGGAGAAGATGAAGTTGTTAGAATAAATTTACCTTGAAGGTGTTCTTGACCTTAGCAGAAATTTCTGGTTTTGATCCGAAGTAGCAAGATGATTTGTGGAGTTTGATGTTAAGAATGGTGTTGATGGACTCACGGCAGTGAGTAGGTCAAGTCTGGAAGTTTTAGAGAGGATTTGAGATGGTTTGGAGGGGTATTAAGTGTAGGGAAGAGGTAGGTGTTCTTGGTGTAGTGTGTGTGTTCTTGGAGGTTGAAGAAAATCGAGAGATGGTAATGTGCAGCTGCCGAATTTTTGTGAGAGATAGAGTTGGACAAATTTCTGTAGGGTTTAGGAAGTTGTTTCTCTGATTTGGAAGGGAAAAGAAAAGGTTAGTTGTTATAATTTTTGAAGAATATTTTTAGGAAGTGAATTTGGAAACTAAATATTCCAAGAATATCTTGATTGTTGGACAGCTTTTGGAAATCTGCCATGGACGAATTTTTGGGTAGTGTTTTGGCTGAATGAAAGCTGGATGAAGGAGGCTTAGGGTGGCTGAAATTATGGAGTATAATGGTGAAGAGAAGGTCTGGTTGTTTGAGGTATATTTTATGGAAAGTTGTTAAATCATGGTGGCTGGAATTTTGGTATCCAAATCAAGGTATGATTGCAGAATTTTTTTAGAAATCTTTTAGGCATCCATGGCTGGATTTTCGTGCAGAACATGGGGAGGACAATGGAGTTCAGTTAATGGAGGTTTAGGGAAGGTTTTTACAGAATAAGGTTGGTGTTTCGGCTAGAAAAGAAATAGGAACCAAAGCTGGAAAATTTTCCTGCACAGTTTTTCGCTGAACAGCAATTTTCTGGGCAGATTTTCGGCTGCCATTTCTAGCCAACTTGCAGAGAGTTTGAAGGGGGATTTCTGGGCTATTCAAGGCTGGTTTCCAGCCTTCTTTATGGAGGAAAAACATAGCTAAGGTACTGAACAAAATCTGGAAGAAATCAGCTTGGTTTTGGACCTCCAAAGTAGCGATTTTGCCTAGAATTTTCACTGGTTTTGCACAGCCTTTGTGCAGCCCGAAAATGGCAGAAATAATTTATGTTTCAAACTGATCTTAAGGCCATTTTTCTGGCAGCATTTGGGAGGGAAAGTCAGCTAAGAAGCTCGACAATTTGAAGGTACAACAAGCTGAAAAATTTCAGCTCATTCTAAGAAGTAAGATGAACTAGTCTAGAGTGAAATTTCAGCAAGCTTACTAGAGGGATTTTTCCCCTTAGAATTTCCTACCATTCTTCCACATTTTTCAGACCATGAGAAGCCTTTTACTAGGACATTTTGATCTCACAAGATCACAGCATTTTACTGAAATTTCTGGAAAGGAAATGGATAGAACATCTTGATCAAACCAAGGAGTTGAAAATTGAGGAAAATTAAGGATCAAGGGAAAATGAATTCCTTTTAAGAAATTCGAGTAGATTAAAGGAGTGGAATGAGAATACTCCTAACATGTCTCTCTTAGGACCATCATCCCTACCTTACTCTAAGCTCATAAGACCGAAATTTCCTCCACTAAGCAAAAATAAAATTTAATCTAGCTAAAGCTTCCATGATGGAATTCGAACCCAAGACCTCAAGAATTAATTCCAAAACTCTAACCATTACACCACAACAACTCTTGTGATATTTTCACTTGAAAATTATTTTCTATTCAATCCACAGGCTATCTCCCTATTTTCACCTCGGGCAAAAATTACCATCTTGCCATTCTCACACAATACTCACCAACAAGACCTTAAGACAATAAAACCCGAATCCAAAATACATAAAAATCATATGAAAATATATTTAACCATGAAATAAAATATGATATGCATCCCAACCCCCCTTACTCTAAGGTTGGTTTTGACTGGGGTTTCACACATACTACTCATGACGTGAAGACATGCAACAAACCCTAAAATATCATAAAATTCAACCAAGACAGATCATCCTCATGCATAAATCTCAACTCCATCATATAAACACATACTCAATCTCAAAATATATTCCATTCTCATCTAACTACATCCAAGAGACATGAATCTCGAATTTAAAGAGAAGATTGAAGAGACTTACTTGAATGATGACTACCTTGAAGAAGTTTCAAAAGAATCCTCATGCTTGGAAAGCTTGATCCGTCCAAGGAGGAAGAAGAAAAATGGCCATGGTTGGAGTAACCATTCAGCTGAGAGAGAGAGAGAGAGAAAGATTATTAGTATATTTCATTAATGGTTGAAGAGGAAGGAAGATGAACATAATCGTTCATGCTTACCTTGAGAGTGTTCTTGAGCCTTCAATGAACATTCTAGTTTTTGATCCGAAAGTAAAATCTTGATTTCAGTGTTTGATGTTATAAATTGTAGAAATGGATTCAAGAGCATGAGTAGATGTGATTTGGACTTTTTGGAGAAGATTGAAGAGGTTTTGAGTGGTCTTATGCATGGAGAAGGGTGGTGGGTGTTCTTGGAGGTTTGGAGAGAATGGAGGAAGGTTGGCCAAAATTCTGCTTGGAAAGAGTGGCCGAATGGGTTGGAGAATTCTGGTGATTGAATTCTCAGATTTGGGAGAAAAAGAAAGCTGGTTGTTTGAAATTCAAAAAGAATGATTTATGGAGTGAATTATGGTAGCAAATATGGTAAGAATTTCTTGGTTGAAGGTGGTCTTTTGTGAGCTTCAATGGCCAACTGTTTGGCTGGGATTTTGTTGAGATGAATGATGCTTGAAAGAGTTATAGGGTGGCTGAATTATGGAGTGCAATGGTGAAGGAATTTTCTGGATAGTTGAGGCTTAATCCATGGAA
This sequence comes from Voacanga thouarsii, assembly GCA_026120185.1. Taxonomy (NCBI): domain Eukaryota; kingdom Viridiplantae; phylum Streptophyta; class Magnoliopsida; order Gentianales; family Apocynaceae; genus Voacanga; species Voacanga thouarsii. The sequence goes on from JANUWF010001937.1 coordinate 2,088,424, forward strand.
GTTTCCTGGAATTTTGAACTCCAATTGATGGCTTGGTTGTAGTGATTGATGGAGGGATTTTAGGAACAGCCATGGAGCTTCATTCGAGCAGACCAATGGAGAAGATGATGAAGCTCAATTCATGGCTGACTAAGGTTGGTTTTACAGAGAAAATGGAGTAAGTTTCGGACAAAGGTGAAGAAGAAACAAAGCTGAAATTTCTGATTGGTTTTTCGTATGGCTTACTGGAATTTCTGTGCAGATTTTTCTGCAATGCTTTAGCCAACTTGTAGAAGGTTTGAAGGGGTATTGGAGGGTCCTTTAAGGCTAGTTTCCAACCTTCTTTATGGAGGGAAGACAGGGTTAAATTGCTAGTTTGAAAGTTGGAGGAATAGCTTAGTTTTTCAGACTACTATGCTGCGAAAACTGTCCAGGATTTTTTTTTTTTTTTTTTGCACAGCTTTTGTGCAGTCCGATTTTGGCTAAAGTTTTAGCCTTCAAGCTGAGTGAATTGGTTATTTTGCTGGCAGTATTTTAGAGGAAAAGATGGCTGAAGATTTTGACAATTGGACTGATCAAGAAGTTAGAAAAAATTCCAAATTACTACATGAAGAAGATGAATACCTATATGTTGGAGTTTGAAGGTTCAACTATGGAGTTTAGTTTCCTTGGGAACCTTCTATAACTCTTCCCCATTTTCATATAAAATTCCATCCTCCAAGAGGCATTTTCGAAGCTTCACAACCACAGAACCTTGCTGGAATTTTCTGGAAATAAAAATGGCTTAGATAATTGAGCAACTTAATAGATTAAGAATTAAGGGAAGCTTGAGATAAAAAAAGGTATGAATCCCTTAGAAATTTTTGTAGGGCACAAGAGTAGGATTAGGACATTCTTTTCATGTGTCCTCTAGGATAACACTCCTACTCCTCCCTAAGGCATGCAAGGGCTGAAATTAGGCTACCTATCAAATATAAAATTTAATCATGCTAAAACTCAAATGATGAAATTTGAACTCAAGACCTCAAGGATTTATTCCAAAGCTCTAACAACTAAACTACAACAACTCTTGTTCTTATTTTCTCTCCCAAATATTTTTCCTATTTAACTCTCAAGCTATCTCCCTATTTCCACCTTAAGCAAAAATTACCATTTTGCCCTTCTTACTTACTAAGCACAATTAAGCCATCTAGACTACAAATCACAAATCTAAATCACATAAAATCATCAAAAATATTTTTATGCATGCAAGAAAATATGATATGCATCCCGACTCCCTTACTCTAGGGTTGGTTTTAGTTGGGGTTTCACACATTCGTACTTATCGGTATGCAGATTGGGTATCCAATATTGTTCCCGTCATCAAGAAAAATGGCCAACTATGGGTTTGTGTTGATTTTAGAAATTTGAATTTGGCCACACAAAAAGATGAATACACTATGTTGATGGTCAACATGTTGATAGACTCAGTAGCAGGAAACCAATTTTTAAGCTTTATGGATGGATACTATAGTTACAATAAGATATTTATAGCCAAAGAGGATACATAGAAGACAGCTTTGCAATGTCCTGGTTCTATCAATTTATTCGAATAGCTCGTTATGCCTTTCCATTTGAAGAATGCTGGAGCTACTTTCCAGAGAGCCATGAATCTCATTTTCCATGATCTCATCGGTAAGACCATGGAAGTTTATATTGATGATTTAGTGGTTAAGTTGCCCACTTTCTCACAACACCTAAGATGGTTGGAGCAAGCCTTCCTCTGAATGCGCAAGCATCGACTAAAAACCAACCCTGCCAAATGTGCTGTCGGAGTTTTAGCTAGAAATTTTCTCGTACTCCTAGTGCATGAAAGAGGAATCAAAGTGGATCGGAATAAAGTAAGGGATATTCTACAGACAAGGCCACCGCAATCCAAAAAGGAGCTCCAAAGTTTCCTAGGGAAGATTAATTTCTCGTGACAATTTTAGCAAATACTGCAGGAAAGCAAAAGATGTTCTCTTCTCTACTCCATTTGAAGTCGTCTTTAGAGTTCATCTAGCAGTCGGAGCACTAGATGACTTTTGATCAGATCAAGATGGCTTTATCACAGCCTCCTATTTTGATGCCGCCACACGATAAGGCACCCTTGAAATTGTACATTCCGGCGGCTTAAGAATTATCGGATGCCTGTTAGCTCAAGATAATGCACAATGGATTGAAAGAGCAGTATATTACCCCAGCTGGAACCAGATGGACACCGAGATAAAGTATTCTCCTGTTGAGAAGCTATGCTTGTTTTTATATTATGCATGCATGAAACTAGAACATTATCTTTTATCTAGGAAAGGGCAAGTCTTGTGCAAAATTCATCTCATCAAATACCTATTGAACCGCCCTTTGTTGCAAGAACGGTTAATGAAATAGGTCATTAAGTTACATGCATTTTTCTTGACTCACTTGTCTTTAAAAGCAATGAAAGGGCAAGACATAGCTGATTTTTTGGTTGAACATCCATGTTTAGAAGTGCCCAATCCTGAAAAAGAAGAAACGCAGGGATACATTTCATACAAGCCTTGAAAGTTGCAGTTTGATAGATCTAGCACCCAGTATAAAGCAGCTGCCAGTTTGATTATGAAGCCCATTGTAGATGAAAAAGGAAGAATTCTTTTTGAGTTAAGGAAAAGAACTTTAAATAATCAGGCAGAATATAATGCCCTTATTCTAGGACTTTGAGTTTTGAAGGCTTTGAATGCACACGTGGTCAATATAACAAGGGATTCTCAAATTGTCATCCAGCAGACTTCAGGTGAGTATAAGTGCACTAATCCTATTTCGCTGGTTAAGTTACAGGAAGTAAAGGCATTACTGCAATACTTTTCAAAAGTTATCTTGACTCATGGTCCTCGTGTTGAGAACCAGGAGGCAAACTATTTAGCTCAAATGGCTTCAGGTTTCAAGAAAAAATCTAGGGTAGTAATATGCCAGCAAATATCGAGAGAAGAACATGAAAAAGACTGGCATTCTGATATCATTTCCTATTTGCAGAAACCTAATGGTCATGTGTCACGGCAGGTAAAATGTAAGGCACTGAACTTTGTGCTGATCGAAAATGATTTATTCAAAAGAAGCCATTCAGGAGTTCTATTAAAATGTTTGTCAAAGCAAGAAGCCTCACAGGCGTTAGCCGAGATGCATGAAGGCCTATGCGGTGCTCATTTGGCAGACCCAAAGCTAAAATGAACACTGCAATGTTATGGATTTTATTGGCCTTCTATGACCATAGACTAGTAGCCTATGCAGCTAGATGCGAGGCATGTCAGAAGCATGGTCCTTTAATTCATGCGCCTTCCACGGAACAACATCCTATTATCAAGCCATAGCCGTTCAGGGGTTGGTCTTTAGATGTTATCGGCAAGATTCACCTGCCATTGACTAAAGGGCACACCTTTACCTTAGTGGCAATAGATTATTTCACCAAGTGAGGTAGAGGCACAAGCCCTAACCAAGGAAACCCAGTCTGCAGTTATCGCCTTCCTTCAGCAGAGTATTCTATTCCGATTCTGTATGCCTAAAACAATAACGGCCGACCAAGGAACTATGTTCACGGGAGATAAGGTACATAACTTTTTAACACAATTTAAAGCTAAACTATTACATTCATCTCCATATTATGCACAGACCAACGGTTAAGTTGAAGCTACAAACAAGACCTTGATTAGCATGATCCATAAGTCATTAGAGGATAATCCCAGAAGGTGGCATGAAACAGTTCAAGAGGTTCTGTGGGCTTATCGGAATGCTTTCAAAACTGCTACAGGTTTCATGCCATTTAGGCTAATATATGGATAATATATGATATTACCCGCTGAGTTATTATTGCGATCAGCTCGAGTAGCTTACCAACATTGTTTGTTAGTTGAGGACTACAAGCTGGCTTGGGCTATGAGTTTTGATCAAGCCTTAGAGGACCGATGAGTAACATTAGAAAATATTAGAAGGTACAAGAAGAAGGTAGCAAGAGCCTATAATCAGAAAGTACGGGGGAGGAGCTTTCAGGAAGGAGATATGGTTTGGAAAACCATACTACTAGTTGCACCAAAAGACCCACGCTATGGTAAGTGGTCCGCTTTCTAGGAAGGACCTTTTTTTGTTGCACAGGTTTTCGATAAAGGGGCTTATCGGCTGATAACACCCCATGAAAGAAAGGTAAGTAATGCTATAAACAAAAAATATTTAAAAAAGTTCTATCCTAAATTTTGGGAGGGAACCATGGTAGGAGAAGAGTAAGAAAAAGAAAAGAGTGAGAAGAAAAAAATAATAATAGAAGGAAAAGAGAGAAAATAATTTGCATTCATAAAAATAGTTGATCACAAAAGAGCCGGTTAGATGACTATTACACTTGAGATTAAGCTGGAAAAAAAAAAAAAAGAACAAGTCAATTCTCCTTAGACGAAATGTGAGGCGTCTCGATCGGCTGAGCGAACAAAATTATGACAATCCGATTTAGATCTTCCTCAGGTAGAGTGGTCACCGGTGGGATTCCCTTCTCCTCTTTCATTTGGCTTGTCATTTCTTCTTGGGTCATTTCTGGCTTGATAGCCATTTCTTCCGTTGGAGATGGATGAGCTTTAACATCTCCAGTATGAGTACCTGAAGGACTAGCCTCATTGGGATGATGGAAAATGATGGTTAGGTAGGATTGAAAATTATCCCATGAAGATTGCATGCCGACCAGCAGTTTGTCTGAATGCTGTAGCTCCATTTAAAGCAGTTCTTCCTCTGCCTCCAGCATGAGCCATTTATCCCATAATTTAGCTGCTGACTCTTCTGCAGAAGAGGGTGTTTGTTGACAGACGCCTTCGGCCTCATGTTTTTCCTCCAGTGCCCACCTCTCGGAATCTAACTCCGTTTGGAGTTCTTGTAATTACTTTTCAAGTCCTTTGATTTTTTCAACTCCCTCTGAAATTTCAGCTCGAAAGACACTTAGGTAGGCAGAGGCTTACTAGCGATGCGACTGCAGAAAAGCTTCCTACTCTCAAAGCACCTCTAAAGCCTTAAGCAAACAAGAAGCTTCATCCCTCCTGTTTTGGGTATCTGAGAAGAAGTACTGAGTGAACCTCATTGCCCCTGGTAATCAGCCAATAGACGTTTCAATTCAATAGGAATATTAGAATCGGCTAATTGCACAAGCAATAGGAGGGCTCGACTGATTCCATCCTAGAAAGGTTGGCTAGTCGATAGGTTGGCCTTAATTAGGCTTCGCAGAAGCTCTAGCACAGCGGCCTTAGATATTATTGGCTGAGAAAGGACAGGTTGCTTTAGAAGCTCTATTAGAGAAGGCTCAAATACCATTTTTACGGGAGAAAAAGCAGGTTTGCCAACCACCGCCTTTTCTAAGAAAGGCATCTCGACCGTTGAAGGAACAACTGATGAAGGTGAAGCAGCCGAAGTTCCTTTCTCAGTTTTTGTTATTTTTTTAGGTGACAAGGGGGCATGGCTTTCGTCAACTCTAAGGAAGAATCAGAAATAACTAACTGGCTGGGTTTTTATTTCTACAAAGGAAGGGAATAAAGAGTTAGCCTTTGAGTCGAAAATTAAAGAATATAGGGAAAAATTTTAACACAGGAAATCCAAACCTTGGTGATTGTTAGGGTATGGGTGGGTTGCTGCCTTTTTGACTGCCTAAGTAGAGGGAGGATTATTTTTTCTTCTTTTTCTTTCTCATCAGTAGGTGGAAGAGTGCGAGCTTTCTTCACTGGTGGCGTCTGGAATAACGACGCAGTAATCGAACTAGCAGATATCTTACTTTGCTTACTTTTCTTTGGTGCTAATGCTTCCACCACAGCCGATACTGACCTAACTAGCCTAAGCAGCCGCTAAGAAGAGTATCTCACTTATCAGTCACCACCATAAGTTGAAGTTGGGTGTGGCCTCCCTGATGACCTAAAAGTGATGATACTCTAAAGAACGGAGAATGATTAGGGACCTATTGGCTAAAGTGTGCATATATTTAGCCGATAGGATATGCATGATAGTGTAGGATGATATATAACCAGGATCAGTAGGGATGTCCTGAATTAACCCAAATTGCCAAGAGAAGCAATGGGAATTGTACCGTTCACAGGAAGATTTGGCACTTCGTGCGCCTAGTTTGGCCTCCCATAAGGAGCTCCCTAGGACACAACATTTTGGCCCAGATGGTTTGTTGCGAACCCTTTGATGTGTCGACAAGATTCGTCAACCAGAGAGGGCTAGTTTCCCGAGCAAAGTAGGGAAAGAATTGAGGTATGTTTTGTAGGCGGTTCTGAGGAAGATAGTACATCATGGCACCGGCAAAAGGTCTGTTCAAAGGGTTCTCAATAGCCAATCGCCAGTGGCTTGGTTGGAAGAGTCCGCAGAATCCCCAGAGAAGTTGTTAACACCAAATTAGGGGACATATTGATAAAGTCATAGTTGTATAACCCAGAGAGGATCGCTAAGATTAGTTGGGTCACTCCCAGCCGATAAGGCTGAAGTCATTTGGTTCATTAGCCGATAAACTAAGTCTAGTACCAAGGAAGCTAGGTCACAATGCCTTTTCTTCCTCAGCATAGCCGATATATAGTATTGGTATTCGTTGCTTATCCTTACCAAATGGGAGCATAGAAAGCAAGCCTGCTCTTACTCTGATGGAACACCGCCTACACCTCTCTGGCAGCCATGAAATTACCGTAAGAGGCAGTGGTTTTATCCAGGTAGGCCTAGACGGCAGGCATACTCTCATTATCATGGAGGTTAGGAATTTTATCTTCATCGCATCGGAAGCCTAGGATGGTGCAGATGTCCAATATAGTCAGGGAAACATCTTGTGGGGGAATATAAAGCCACTGATTGCCAAAGACCAGAACATCAGAACAGTAGCAAAAAGGTTGCGGTAAAAAACCATGTTAAAATCAGACATTATAATGGCATCTCGGATGCCCCACTGATCCCAAAGGGTGCCAAAAGTAACGTGACAGTGATCATGACACTCTCTATAATTCTTTAGGGGACACGGCCAATGGTGGAAGGAAAATGGCAGACCGACCATAGAAAAATTATTCTGGTTCAATGGGAGGACAAAGCGCTCCGGATAGGAAAACTGTAAATGAACAATGGTGATCTCCATTGGCAGTAGTTGAGGACTTAAGGCGGCACAGGTTAGCCTCGGTTTGAATCAAAGCTAGAGGGAGTGATTAATTAGAGCGGCTATCAATGATTTAGAAATCATTGATAGAAGAAGTGTAGGAAATAGTGTCGAATTTCACAAGAAGGATAGAAGTCTGATAGAGATAGAGTTTTCTCAAAAGAAGGATTTCGTCGGTAAAGGAGAATGAGGATCACGACTATTTAAAATAAAATTCAAAGACTAGCCGCTCATGGGCTTCAAATTCGAGGAATCGAAAACCTTCTGCAATAATGGGGATGTTCCAACTTTGTTAGGAAAAGAACGGCTATGAATTAAAAGAGGTACAATTCCCGTCACTTTACTTGTTCGCGCCATCAAAGCAACGAGGCTCGAGGGGGCATATGTTGATGTCAATTTTAATCGATCCGTTGCAACTTCAACTTTGAGCCAAAGCCATAGGAATTTTGCTAAGCCGATGATGACATCAAGAATTCTCTAGCCGATGTACCCGGTCAACATCGGAACCAGGAACTGATGAGTTGCCACCCTCATATCTCAGCACGATCGGTAAAGCACTACTATTCCTAGTCACTAAGGATGTGCCATAAAGCGTGATTTTCTCCACGTATAGATAGTTGGTTACAACGTCATATCAAGCATAAAATGGGCAAGACTTCCTAGAACGAAGGACGCACCAAAACACATCTATAAGACTACCAATTTTCAGTTTTCAATTCCCATTTATTCTGCATTTTCTTTATCCTTATCTTTATTTTATAGCTTTGTTTAGTTTTTCAGTAGTTTCCATTATTCTTTTATTATTAGCTTTCCACTTTCATTTTACTTTAATTTCAAATTTCAGTACTTTTGTATTCCTTTTTATCAAGATCAATCAAAATATATTGATTTCAGTCCTTGTTGACCTCCGCATGCAACATTCCTACTTTTTGGGACCATTTCTATAGTAAGTTCAAGGAACCCACGTCTCTTAAAAGGTCTGACTCGTACATTCATCCTTCCATCGGACTGTTTATGTTCATTGGAAGAGTAGCCGATCGCTAGTTTCATCGGCTCCCCTTTCGTAAGGTAACACCGGTGTTAATCATTTACCCAGAAGCCCTCTCATATAATGATATGAACTTTAGAATACTCATAAGATTAATTCCTCGTTACCCCAGTAGTGAAGATCATAGTGTCATGTGCAAAAAAAAAAAAAAAAAAAAAAAGAGATATTAAGGTACACCTAGCGGGTAAAGAGAAAGAAGTAATCCTACTCGAAAAAATGTAGAAGTTTAAGCGTCTTGATAATATCTCTTAGTATAGAAAAAAAAAGATATGGAGATAAAGGTCCTTGCATGGATTTAAAAAAAACCAAAAAAGACCATTCAATAATACAGTGAACCAGCTTTTAGAAACAACATTTTTTATCAAACGAAGAGTGTGAGGACTAAAACAAAATTTTTTCTTGATCAGAAGCAAGGATGACCATGAAACTGAAACAAAAGCCTTAGATGTGTTAAGTTTCAGAATTAAATTACCACCACGTACCTTCTAATCAATTGAGTGAGTTAACTCCTAGTCCAATAGAATATTATCAATAATACTTCAACCCTTAATAAAACCAGTTTAATTAGGAGATATTATCTTCGCCAGCAGAGGATACAATCTTTTTGCAAGAACCTTTTTCATAATTTTGTCACAAAAATTACAAAGACTACAGGGTCTAAAATCTGCAAAAGAACCGAAGTTAGGTTTTTTAGGTATCAATACCAAAACTATACTTATAAAGAACTTAGGCAATGGAACTCTAGAAAAGAAATCCCTTACAGTTGAGACCACCATCTTATCAACGATACTCCAAAAATGCACAAAGAATAGACCAATAAAGACATCTAGCCCTGGAGCGCTACTCTTATCAAAGGAAAACACTACTGCCTTGACCTTCTCATAGCTAGGTAATGCTGATAAAACCCTATTATCCTCATGGGAGATCAATGAAAGAAGGAACTTATTAGGCCCATTTTCTTGATCATTTGCAAGAGGGGAATTAGGTGCAAGCAAATCTTTGAAAAACTCCTTAGCTATTATTCTCATAGCACTTTGATCCGAGACAATGTGACTAGCACTGTCCTGAATCTGAGAAACCCAAATTTGCTTGCACTTAGCTTAGCAGTTGAAGTGGAAAATTTTGGTGTTTTCATCACCATCATTCAATTGCTTTACCTGCGCTTTGTCCCTCCAATAAAAGCCCTTGTCCTTAAGATAAAGTAAATATAGCCTTTGCTTCATAGAACTCAACCTTGTGGTGTTAGCCTCTTCATAAACCAACTCAAATTTGGAAGCTTCATTCTCCTAGAAATCCAAAAAGGAAAATAAATTAGCAAAAATAGTAGAGCTTTAAGTTTTGAAGAAAGACTTGACCTTTCGCAGTATAACCTGAAGGATCTACATCCTATCTCCTTAATCATTTTGGTCCTAGGCTTCCTTAATGACTCCCAAAAAATCATCATGAAGAGTGTCGCACTTGTATTCAACTTATTTCTTTTCACACATTCCATGGTAGTTATGTTTGCTGAGGATTCTTCTTCTATGAACATCAATCTTGTTACCATGCATATTATCCACAAGTGAAATTAATCAGATTTCTCACCCTTTTAAGTTTGCATTAATAGGATAGGATTGCCTTCATTGGATAATATCAGAAAGGAATTCCTGATCATTAATATGAAGGGAGATGTCCAGATTGGAGTTTTTGATTACAGACATATTCTTATTTGCCATATTCTATAGGAAGATTACATCAGGCTTTGGCTCAAACAACATTGGTATATATTTGGATTATTACTAATAATCCATAAATAGACTCCTAGTTTTCTCCTATCTAAAGATCCATCATTGGTTCTAATTTGGATATCCCTTGAGAATCTCCATATTCAATTATTCTCAAAAAGTACTTTTTTTTAAAATAGTATTGGCTATTGGAAATCCCTTAAAGATTGATAACGCCACAACTTATTTGACTCGCCCAAGTATGGCTAGGATCTGTGTTGAAATAGATATGCTCAAGGCTCAACATATTTAAATTTGGTAAAGATCAGAGAAAGATAGATTCTACTAGTATATTTAGTATGAAAATCATCCTCTTTTTTAATCCAAATCATCACAGGATTGGTCATGACTACACTAAGCTAGATTTTGCGGTGGTGTCCGCTAAAAGAGCCGAGAAGACTAAAAGAGCACTACTGCCAAGGAAACTAAGAAGACTAAATAATGTTGTACTCCTAAGAAGCACGATTTGATGGTTCTAGCTGCTATAGCTTGACTAATGACACCAATTACGTTAGCTCTGCATGCACCAATATCAATTGCTCCAGTAGTTCTTCCAGAGGCAAACTCTAGTTCACCAAACTTAGGTGTGTGGGCCCTATTGGTAGTTTTTATCTTGCTAAAAGGACTCCTAATCACAGTAAAAGGATTGTGGTAGTAAATTAGAGAAAAAAATAAATAGAAGAAGACTTTAAAAAATACACATTTTCTTGTTAGTTTAACTGTAGAGAGCTTAAAGTGTGTTTGATCTGTGAATTGTTGAACTTTTGGCATTCTCTGGGAAGGTTCTGGCTCTGGTCGAGCTAATCTTCTACTGCAGCGCATAAGATATGACCTAAGATCTCTTGAAGTATGACTCTACGTAATACTAAGCGGTGAAAGCCTAGGATTGGGATCAATAGCCTTCTTCTTAACTCACTATTACAAAATAGAATTAAGACTAACTTTCTCTTGAATTTCTATTAACTAGAAATCAAGAAAACACTACTTACACTAGAAAGCTTGAAGCTTTCTTATGGTAGAGAGAGAGAGAGAGACGAAACAAAGGAGAAGGAGGCCACCAAAGAAGAAGAACTGAGGGCTTTGGGATTTTTTGACATCAAAGAAACAATATTTGCTTAAAAATCGTAGTAGTCCGACCTTTTCTTGACCGGCTAGCCCTAGGTGGGCAAGGGCTTACTCTTTTAGGCTCTAGTCTATGTTCTTGGTTCAGATTTTAATTATTTATTTTATCCTAGACCAGGCCAAGCTCAAAATAAATAATTAAATATCCAAATGTATAAGGTCTTTATCCTAAGCCTTTTTTTTTGGTTTAGGCTTAAGCTAACTTTAGTTTTCCAATTTTGGCTTTAACCTTGAATAATTAATTAACTCGTAAACCAATATTTTAATTATTCTCTCGTTGGGCCTTTCATTTTATTTCAATCTAATAATAAATTAGGATATTTCCTAATATCATTATGAGAAAATATTGATATCAAGGATAATGATACGCTTAGCAATATCTTCGACCTATAGGTGTTTTGACTAAAATTCTACTCTATATAACACCCATTATTGAGATCAGAGAAATGTACTAACACTTCTCTCAATGATATCTACTATCTTTAGATATCTTGTCCAATAACCCATGACTTCAACTATATACTCGCTTATTTCTAGGAGCTATCCAAAAGTATACAATACTAAGTCATATTCCCAAGGCCCTAGATTATGTAGATTAACCTGGCAATCAAAAGGGTTGATTTCTCCATTTAAGAGCATAGAAAGTATTTTGTATGAGTCCATCTTAACTAACTAGTCACACATACCAAACATACAAGTAAATTAATCCTATGATAGAATTTCACCTATAACATATCAAAGTACGTGCATCCAATTTTGCCAGACCTCCAACCCACACTTAAGTCATAGGGTATAAGTCTATAATATAGTAGTAGTAGTCTATGTTTCTCTTATTTTAGTACTTTTAGAAACCACTACTACAGGTGAAATTCTATATATTCTAAATATACTTATACCATGAAGTGAGAGGACTATTCATGATATGATCTTGAGTGCACTTTTTCTTGGTGTTGTGGGTGGTTTAGTTGATTATGAGTTTAGCTTTTCCCACGGGACCAAAACAGTGAATTTATTGAGATAAAAAAGAGAAATTAAATTAACAACCTACCCTCTATCAAACTCTTGAAGAACTAAGCTTCAAAGACTCTCAAAAATAGTAGAAAGTTCTACTATAATCTCACCCCAATATTCTTCAAGCAACAAAGGCAAACAAGAACACAAAGAATAGAGAAAATAGGCACCCAAGTAATGGAATTCAAACAAACCTTAGAAGAGCAAAGCAACTAAGACCCATTGAAAGAAATCACATTGGATTATCCAAAAGATTTTATAGGCTCATTCATAAGAAGCACTAAGCCTTAAGCATAGTCTTGAACAAGATAAATAAGGAGGCTAGAGCCTCTCAAGATTCTCTCTTCAAACTTGAATAAAGTGTGTGAATTGTGTTGTTAAATCACTAAAAGTTGATTTATACTACCCTAACCCTAGCTAAGGAATCCCTAAGGTTCTAGTACAATTTAGGACCTTAATAGGTCTTTACAAAACATTTAAAATGGAGAAAAATCGGAGAAAACATAAAAAATGCGAGGCAGCCAAGCTGGAGCTGGCACCGGTTAGGGCTCTTGAGCCAGCGCCGGTTGTGCACTATGTTCATTGTGCAAGTTGAAGCCGATGCCGGTTCGGTTGCTTGGGCCAGCGCCAACTATCTACTGGAAGGTCACCTTTTAGTCAAATTTCGTCCGTCTTTGTTGCCAGCTTGAGTTCTTATTGGGGTCCTTCTTGGACAGTCATCAAAATGAACTTGGCTAGCTTTCTCAACCTTCCAACCCTCTTCCATCGTCAAGCATGATTTTATGAGCAATTGAAAATCATTTTGAAGCTTCTTGGTCCTAGATCTTGTTATCGGTCCTTGTCCTTGCATGGTCACGCCTCCCCCTCCTTGATCTTAACTTCCATGATGAAGCGGAGTCTCATCATCTCCCCTTTCTTGGAAAGGATTCGTCTTCGAATCATTGCCATCATCTGCATCAAATGGAGAGAGGTCACTAATATTAAAAGTGGCGCTAACATGATACTCACCGGGTAAATCTATCTTATAAGCGTTATTTCCAACTTTGGCGAGAACTTGAAATGGACCATCCCCCCTTGGATCTAGTTTGCTCCGTTGTTGCATGGGAAATCTCTTCTTGTGAAGGTACACCCATACCCAATCGCCCGACTTAAATGACACCTTTTTCCTTTCTTGATTACGCTTATGGGCGATCTCTTCATTTCGTTTTGCAATGGTTGCTTTCACCTTCTCACGAAGTGCTTTAACCATTTCCGCCTTCTTAACTCTATCAAGGTTCATCCGTTCATCTATAGGCAATGGAACCAAATCTAAATGAGTTAGAGGATTAAAACCATACACACTTTTAAAAGGCGAATAAGAAGTGGTAGAGTGAATAGCCCTATTGTAAACAAACTCAATGTGTGGCAAGAGTCCGCAAGAGTTAGGTGAGTGTTCGGTTGACCATCTCTATTTTTTCGTCCGTTTGAGGATGATAAGCTGTGGAAAACAAGAGATTAGTACCAAGTTTGTTCCATAATACTCTCCAAAAGTGGCTAAGGAATTTAGTATCCATATCTGAGACAATAGTCCTTGGGATCCCGTGCATTCTCACCACTTTTCTAAAGAATAAATCTGCAATATAGGACACATCTTTTAGTCTTGGAACAAGCCACAAAATGAGCTATTTTAGAGAATCGATTAACAATCACAAATATGGAGTCCTTACCCCCCTTGGACCTAATCAATCCTAAGATGAAGTTCATTGAAATATCAATCCAAGGCACATTAGGTGTGGGCAAAGAAGTACATAAACCATGTGGAAGAGATCTAGACTTAGCTCGCCTACAAATAATGCATTGAAAACAATGTTTCTCCACATCCTTTCTCATTTTTAGCCAAATGAAATATTTTTTAAGGATGCCTAAGGTCTTTGCAACATCAAAATGCCCCATTAGTTCCCCACTATGGGCCTCCTTAATTAGCAATCCCCTAATAGAACTCTTTGGCATACAAAGCCTTGCCTTCATAAAACAAAAACCATCATGTTTATAATATTTAGCAAATGCATATTTCTCACAAGCATGGAAAATATCTCCAAACTCCTCATCATCAACATATAATTCCTTTACAAGTTCAAAACCAAGAAGTTTAGCATCCAAAAAGTTTAGTAGTGCATACTTTCGAGATAGTGCATCTGCTACCACATTTTCCTTACCCCTCTTGTATTGAATGACATAAAGAAATGTCCCAATAAACTCCATCCACCTTGCATGCCTATTGTTTAAACAAGTTTTTAATTAAGAATTTTTAGAAATATGGACTCAATCAACATAAGAACAAACACTAGACGCACAAAGAAACACTTCTAAATAAGAAACAAACAAGAGTTAGTAAGAACAAAGAAACAAGAACAACTAGAACTAGGATTATGAAGAACAAGATGATCACAACTAGTAAAGTTGAGTTCAATGAGCATGGAATTCAATGATAGAGTAATATACTAAGTTCCAATATCCTAAGAAATAAAAATTAAGAAGCAAAGTTCCCAATTATAGCAAAAAACATTCTCATGGAACATTTATCAAATACTTTAGTTGCAATCCCGTCACTCAAAACCAACTAATATTTTCACTCAAATTCAAGCCCATTTTCACCACAATCATAAGATAAATTTGTTCCCAAGAAATATACTAACTTCAAGGAGCAATTTTCTCAAAGAAAAATGAAGAAATAGCAAAGATAACATGACCTTTTTGTAATATTTTTTTAAGTTACGAGTTTTCTCTTGTTTTTCTTCAACTTTGTAGAGCTCCTTTTTCTTGCTTCCAAGCTTTGATTGGAATCAAAGCTTTCCTCTCTCTAATACTTAAAACTCTTTGATATGATATTGAGTGGACTTTTTCTTGGTGTTGTGGGTAGTTTAGTTGATTATGAGTTTAGCTCTTCCTATGGGACCAAAACAGTGAATTTATTGAGAAAAAAAAGAGAAATTAAGCTAACAACTTACCCTCTATCAAACCCTTGAAGAACTAGGCTTCAAAGACCCTCAAGAATAGTAGAAAGTTCTACTATAATCTCACCCCAATATCCTTGAAGCAACAAAGGCAAACAAGAACAAAAAGAATAGAGAAAAGAGGCACCCAAGTAATAGAATTTAAACAAACCTTAGAAGAGTAGAACAACTAAGACCCATTGAAAGAAACCATATTGGATTATCTAAAAGATTTTATAGACTCATTCATAAGGAGGATTAAGCCTTAAGCATGGTTTTGAACAAGATGAACAAAGAGGCTAGGGTTTCTCAAGATTCTCTCTTCAAATTTGAATAAAGTGTGTGAATTGTGTTGTCAAATCACTAAAAGTTGTATTTATACTACCATAACCCTAGCTAAGTAATTCCTGAGGTTCTAATACAATTTAGGACCTTAATAGGCCTTTACAAAATATTTAAAATGGAGAAAAATTGGAGAAAATATAAAAAATGCGAGGCAGCCGTCGACTGCCCTAGCTGGAGTCGGCGCCGACTAGGGCTCTTAAGCCAGTTCTGGTTGTGATCTATGTTCGGGCAGTCGTTGTGCAGGTTGAAGCCGGTGCTTATTCGGCTGCTTGGGCTGGCGTCAGCTGTCCACTGGAAGGCTATATTTTGGTCAAATTTCGTCCGTCTTTGTTGTCGGCTTGAGTTCTTGTTGGGGTCCTTTTTGGATAGTCATCAAAATGAACTCTTGGCTAGCTTCCTCAACCTTCCAACCCTCTTCTATCCTCAAGCATGATTTTATGAGCAATTGAAAATCATTTTGAAGCTTCTTAGTCCTAGATCTTGTCATCGGTCCTTGTCCTTGCACGGTCACGCCTCCCTCTCCTTGATCTTGACCTCTATGATGAAGCAGAGTCTCACCAATTTACTAGTTAAAGGTAAGCCATTCCCTATTTAAAATTTTTAGTATAATAACCTTTGTCCTGTTAAGATTACCATTCTCATCAATCCATTAAAAACTTCTGTTTATGCGTTAAGTAACCAATGATTTATACCTTACTGTGAAAGATCTTCATTCACATAGATTAGTAATTTAGACATAATAGGTCTTTTCCAACTAATATCGTACAAAATAAATTATAGTAAATAAAATAAATACTTTTAGAATAAAACTTGTATTTATTACATCGAATTTTACCTCAGTTACATAGTCTTGAGGGTATATACCCAACAATCTCCCATTTGAACTCTAAGACTATGTATACCTATAGGTGCCCACCCTTATTGCATCTAAGTGTCTTCTAAAGAGTATTTCTGCTATAGGCTTGGTGAATAGATCAACTAGATTATTTTTTGAGGCAATCTATTCTATAATGATTTCCCATCTTTGAATAAATTCCCAGATTAGGTGATGCTCCCCCTTCTTGTAGTTTCTTGGCTCCTTGTATTGTGATATAGCTCCTATGTTGTGACAATATAGTACGATTAGCTTCTCTATCTCCTATAAAACTCCAAGCTCAGAAAGAAACTTCCAAAGCTATATTGCTTCCTTGGATGCCTCCGAAATTGCCACATACTCTGCTTCCATAGTTGAATTAGTAATGTAAGATTGGTTGATACTTTTCCATAAAATAGCTTTTCTAGATAAGATAAAAATATATCCACTTATAGATTTTCTTTCATCCTTATCCCCCAGAAGTCTTAGTTTATATACCCTATTGAAACCAAATCATCGGCTCTTTAAACCAACTTATAATCCCTTGTTCTTTTAAGGTATATACGTATATACTTTGCAGTTTATCAATAGACCTCTCCTAGGTTTGACTAATATTTGCTAACTAAGCCTACAATAAAGTAGATGTCTAGCCTAATACAAAGCATATATATATAAGGCTTCCCACAGCTAAAACATGGAGAATCTTACTCATCCTATCCTTCTCCTATTGTGTCTTAGGACACAGTTCTATGAAAAGAGACAACCCACGTCTACAAGAGATTTGAGTCCTTTTATATAAGTACATACTGATTCTAGCCAACATCTTGTGAATATATGTAGCTTAGAATAATCCTAACATTTTCTACTTCTTAATCCTAAGAAGCTTAATCCTTAGAATATAACTACCTTCTCTAAAATATTTCATACTGAATTGACTAAAAAGTTAAACCTTTATAGATGACAATGCCCTTATATCTTTGCCAATTAGTAGGATGTCATCCACACATAACATAAGAAAGACAACATTAATGCCTTCTAGTTTCTTGTATATACATAGTTCATCCTCGTTTTGAATAAATCTATAATACTTTATAGTCTTTTCAAAATGATGTTTTATGCTTGTAATGTTTGTTTAAGACCATAAATGGACTTCTTATGCTTGTATACTATGTGTTCTTGGCCTTTAGTATTAAAACCTTCTGGTTGGAACATATAGATATATTCACTAAGATGACCATTTCGAAAGGCTATCTTGATATCCATTTATCATATCTCATAGTTATAATGATATATAATGGCAAGGTGGATGAAAATAGTTTTAAACATAGCTATCGTAGAAAGGGTTTCCTAATAATTGAAGCCCTTTTTTAGAGTATAACCCTTTGCCACAAGCTTACCTTTGAAGGTTTCCACTTTCCTATCTACAGCTCTCTTTCTCTTGTATAGCCACTTACACCTAATGAATTTTATCCATTCAAGAGAAGCTATAAGAACCTAAACCTAATTGAAGAATATAGACTTAATCTCAACTTTCATTGCTTCTTGTCACAATTTAGTCAAATTAATTGTTGTATCACATTTTAAATAATATTATAGTAATGAACCTTTTTTTTTTTTTGTAAAAAATGCCCTCACAAGCAAATTTAATTTTAAGAGGGAGTTTGGCCTTGTTTGCTAATTAAAAAGTCTTGGTCAAACTTCGTGTCAAAACTAATTTTGACTACTCGACCTAATTTCATCATTTGACCCAAAACCCATATCCAGGATCCATGCATCATTTTAGCCAAACAAAATACCCTTCATCTTAACCATTAAATTTAAGGTATGTTTAAATGAATTTATCTTAACCCTTAGATGCTCAAAAAGCCTAGTATAAATCATCATTTTCCATACTTCTACATTACCCAAGCCGAACACCACTTTCTCTCTCCCTTAGAACACTTTTCTTTCTAACCTCTCTCTAGAAGAGAAGTTTTCTTCCCTTACTGCTAAGCTGCTGGCAGCTTGGGTGTTTACCACCTAACTAAGAACACAAGCTCACACACTCACTTCTTGGCTTTGCAATCCATCTTCCTCAAGCTTGCATCACTCCTTGGAGGTTGAAGTGACATTTTTTCTATGGTTTTTGAGTTAAAGATTGAGGTAACATCATCATCTTCCCTTCCATTTTCTTATTCTTGTGACCGAAAAAGAAAGCATAACCTACCTTCTCCAATTTTGTTTCTTGAAAATCTTCCTTGCAAAAACACTCCATAGAAAGGCCAAGAACTTGAAGA
The DNA here is from genome assembly GCA_026120185.1 of Voacanga thouarsii. NCBI lineage: Eukaryota > Viridiplantae > Streptophyta > Magnoliopsida > Gentianales > Apocynaceae > Voacanga > Voacanga thouarsii. The sequence continues at coordinate 2,106,940 of JANUWF010001937.1, forward strand.
ACAAGCCTTCATTTTGTCATCTTTCATTGTAGAAGATAAAGCTTCAAGAAGTGGGCAAAGAATTCATTTTCCCTCTCTTGTTCATTCAATATGACCAAAAATGCCTCTACTGGACAACTTACTTTTTTTAAGTCTTATGCATTATGGATGAAAGTTTGTGATGTAACACTATTGCATTTATGTTAGGATTTTGTTATATGATTTGAGAAATGAAGTCCTCTATTTTAATAAATCATTTTTGCTCACTTAATAAGCTTGAAAACAAAAAATGTGAGGGTGTTGACAGATTTTGAAAAAAAAAAAGGCTTCGAGGCCTTGTTTGTGTGATTTATCCTAGAGAACTTGATAAATAAAGTCTAGAAAGATGTAGAACCACTTGCGAATTGATATTTTGTGAATAGAATGCTTGTCTTGTTTTATTTTCTTCTTAAATTAAAATTTTATTTATGAATACCAAAAATTCTGTTCAAGTATTGCTCCATGAAACTATGCTTTGAATGCTGAAAAACTTGATGAATGAAATTGTATTTATGATGTGGAAATGTGGTCTTATGTGAGTGGTGTTTTATACTGACTAGTTGGGGAAGTTTTGGTATTCCTTATGCTTTAAGATGATGGTTAGAGAAAACAGAGTGCTTACTGAAATTTTCGGATTCTGATTTGGGTGTTGGGGTTTTAAGCCAAATTATGATCATGAGAACTTGTGTATGATGTTTTATAGGATCTAGGGGGTGATGGGAACTTATTTGAGGGTTTATAGGGGTTTGATGATTGGAAATTGTATTGTGATGTTGAATGAGATTAAGCTGTCAGAAACCCCTATTTGTAACCCAAGTTTGAACCTCCAAAAAACATGCTTCCTATTGGATTTTTGAATTTTGATGCTAAGAAAATTTTGGTTCTAGAATCAGTAAAAAACTCCTTATAGTTTGTAATACATGAATTTTTTAAAATTACTACTCCAGTATGGTTACTGTTCCGTTGAGCTCCATTTTAAAAATTAATTGACCTATTTTTCAAAAGAGTTTTGGAAAAAGGATTATATGGTAATTTGCCTAACACATAGGGGTGTCAAACTAGAAATTTTGACTAAGAAATAAAATGTTTTTCTTATTAAATTTGGTTAATCTTTGAAATCCTTAATTTACTTTGAAAACAGAGGTCTAGAAGTAAAGAACATGAATTTTTACCTTGAAAATTGGCATCACTAAATTTTTAAGGAACTTACAGAAATTTTATGGGATATCTTGACTAATTAGAAATATATTATATTTCTATATATAGTCCCAATCATTACTTGATTATTTTTAAGAAATGAAACCCTAGTGATTTACGTATGTAAAGCTCAAGAGTATTTCAATCTTTGCAAAACACTTTCCCTTCCTAACTTACTTGTGGAATAAGTGGTGTTGAGGTTGGTTTAAGTAAGTTAAGGTCTAGGTTTATTAATATTTGCATTAGCAAATAATGAATTACTTAGAGCATAAGTAATCTCTTTTTCCTTAGGGATTTATTTGAAATGCTCTTATGGGCTTGTGGATGAGAGGTTACTCTTGTGAATTGTGTATTAGATTCGGAGTTGAACTTAGGAGGAAGAAGTACCTAAGATATCTTGAAGTTAATTTGCTAAACTTTTGGACAAAAGATAAGTCCTTACATCTCACGACTTGTTTATTCAAAATAATTTCAAAAGAAATTCTAGGATCATGCATACACAATGATAGGATTTTCATACTATTAATTGAAATAATACTCTGGATTAGTTCATTTTATCACGTTTGGTATTACCATTATTTACATCATGACTCCTATACAAAAAAATTTCACATTATCAAAGTTAGAGAATTTTTATATGAAGCACTATGTTTGATTAGGAGCTATGCATCAATATATGCACCTAATTCCAAATTTTCATCCATGTACGTAATTGCAAAAATCATAGCATGATATGTGGCTCCTGTTAAAATCTTTTTCAGGGCAAATTATGAAACTGCATAATTATCGAGCTATGAACGAATATTATTTGGAATGCATGAAGGAATTTTCTACCTTCGAAAAATTTTAGGGAGAAAACATGAATTCTCATTTTCTAGTTGGGATAAATTTGGAAATCATTGAGTTTTGGGATTTGGAACAATAATTGTGGAACCAAATTTGTATATTCCTCATCAAAATGGGAATTTCTTGAACCACACTATTTTAGACTTAAGTACTCAAGGGAAGAGACTATAAGACTAGCTCTCATTAGATTATGAGAGAATTCCAGTTGATTGGCTGTCTCCAGAAAACTGTCTTTTCCAAACGGGGCATTAATCATAATAGTTGAGTCGAGTCCTTAGCTAGCAACATGGTCTCCAAGGGGAATTGGTGGATAGACGTGGGACATTCGGTCTGTTTATATATGAGAGGGAAAACGAGGTATTTTCTCAGGAGGGATATACACCCTACCCATTATACTATTTTAGTATGGATTATGGCGAGGTCATAGTTGTAATATATCGTAGATGTGTAGTCTCGATACACAATATGGCTTGTTATTGACGGGTTCAAAACTTTACCGCAAAGAATATTCGTATCAGTTTTTGATTGGAAATAATTTACTAGACAAAATTCTTTTCTACATATTGTACCTAATCATACTTGTTGAATTTTCTCTGCAAAATTTGGTAATGAAATTTGAGACATAATGTTGGAATTTTATTATGATTACAACCATTTGAATTATTACATTCATGAATCATGTCATTGATTTTCTGATTACCATTTGCACACTACAGACTTACTGAGATTATATATAATCTCACATGGATTTGTGATTGATGATTTTCAGGGTAATCAAAGATTATCAAGACCAAGAGTTGAAGATCCTTTTGTAATAGAATTAGGTCTTAATACTTTATCATTTTTACCCTATCTTGTTGCCTTTTATTTCTACCAGTAAGGCTCAACTATGGTGTGCCAAGTACTAAGTATTCATCTAGACAGTAAATTTAAATTCCATCTTTGAGGTCTTCTCAAGTATTTAGTTTACCGTGTTTTCTTTTATTGTTTATTTTCCTGTTATAAAGACCCTTGGTCTAAAGGACGGTGCGATATTTTTGGCCATTTAGGCCACTTATTAGGGGGTGTTACCGTTGATATTAGAGTCTAGGATTAGATTATGCATATGTGTGAATTAAAAACTTAGGATTGGATTAAGATTTTGGAGCGAGTTAGGTTTAAGTTCGGATTAGCGTAAGTTTGGAACATACATGGATGGGAATCCTAATAAGGCATTTCTAGGTTTAAACTATCTTGACTTATTTGGTGATTTTTTATTTATTTTTTTTTGTAAGCCATTTTGGTACTAAGCATATCATGATTCTTGTTGGATGGTAAGGATGTTGCGTACCGTTTATAAGACTATGAACTCGTACCGTTGGCAACCACCACCGCCTGAGGTTGTAGATTAGGACTTTTCAGATTCCTCTGCTTTGGAATCTGAAGAGGAGGATGTGATTGAGATCATGAGGTGTCTTCTAAGAGTGAAAATGAGGTAGCTATTGCACTTGAGATAGAGCTAGCTGAAACCCCTAGCATCAGGGAGCGAGGGTCCTGGAGAAATGGAGTACGAGGAGCTAAGAGTGGAGACGGAAGAAGACTTTGAGGAGAGTAGGCCCGTGAAGAGAGCTAAGATTGAAGAGGATTCCGAGGATGAGAAGGATGATGATAGTGATTACAATATATGGATGAGAGGATTGTGAGATTTGCAGCATTCTGGTTGAAAGGACCGGCCTGAGATTGGTGTATGTAAGTTTAAGAGGTTTGGGTGAAAACTGAACATGAATGAAGTTGAGATTATTTTTTGGAAATCTTCTGAGCAGAATTTATCCCACAAAGGATCATTAAGAAAAGAGAAGATGAATTTCAGAACTTAAAATAAGGTAACTTATCAGTGGCACAGTATCCAGTGTAGTTTAGCAAATTATCAAAGTATTGTCATCGCTTGGTAGACACAGAGTAGAACTGAACTCGCCAATTTATTAAGGGCTTGAGGCAAGAGCTACGAAGTTCCCTAGCTCCGTTTCTACCAATGACTTATGTTGCTACTGTGGACACTGCCACTAGAATTGAAAATGAGGACAAAAGTCTACTTGATGTGAAGACTTTCCCACCCAACAAGCAGTTTTCCATGAAAAGGCTGGCTGGACCGCAAGGGAGAAATAAAGGAAAACAAGTGAAGATAAAACCTATTAGGACTGGGAAAAATGAGGTACTTTACCATCGTTGTGGAAAAAAAGGACATAAGGAGAAAGATTATTGGCATAAGGATATAACTAAAAGACGCTTCTGTTGGGTATCTCAGGTTCGTATCGTATACGGTGCAACGGAAAATAAAACGAGATACCATCTCAGGACCTACATATGTGTGGAAAATAAGACACAAATAGATCAAAGGTAACAGCTTTTTACCTTTCTTTGATTGTCCGAAGAACAAAATTTTCTTCTTCAAGTCGAGGCGCGATCCAGTAATCTTCTTGATCAAACTCCATGAGAGTTGAACGTCTAACTACTATAATCATAGTATATGATTATCTCTAATAGTAATCCACATAGAGGAATACTCAAGCCTTTGCTAGCAGAAAAAGATGGCGGCTAGGGCTGTTTTCGTTTTCTGCAAAATGAGAGAGAGAGAGAAGAAGAAGATGTTTGTTTTGTGGCTCCCATTTTCGTGTGAATCACCCTTAGATTATGGTTTCGAGCATATCCAATATATGTTCCAAAATCCACTAAAAATCTGAAATTCTAAAATAATTAAAATTTCCTAATTGTAATTGGAAACATCAAATTTCCACAATTATAACTTGGACCACAAATTATAACTAATTATAATTTGTCCACAACAACTTCTCTTTCTCATAATTAACCCCTCTATGTTATCAAATAACATCTTGAGTATATAATCCTCTATTGTATATGACCTATTAGGTTTCCCAGTCAATTGGTAGCAAACATGAATTAATCCAAACATCTTTGAGATTAATAATCCATAATTAATTAGAATTAATCCTATTAATTCTAATAAGGATTGGTTTTGTTAATCATCAATTAATAAACCCATATTCTCTGATCATGAGAGGTATCTAGCAACACATCATGACCACCCAAGAGTCCAGGAAGTCAAGTGGCTTGACATGAACCATTCAATAACAAACTTCAGTTCAATTACCTTATTTCACCATACAATATCTCATTCGGTTTGGAGTACGGAATTAGTGCCAACTCCTTCCAGAATTAATTCTGGCCTGAATACAATAGTACTTGGACCAGGAACCCACTACTCTAGATGTGTATCAATTGGAACTATTTTCAATACACAATCGCCATGGCCAAAGACTTTCCGAGTAGTAGTTCCCACAAGTGGCCGTGAGATATTTGCCCCTACTATTAGGAGTGGTGAATCCTTTATTGACCCTCTCAACTACTTTTGTTTACCTCACAATGTACCCAATATCCATCCCATAGGCGGCCTTCGATCGAGCTCTGGAGATTGGAATCAAAGTACAAAGCTCAGCAAACAAAGTACTTTGGAGATCTCAAGTCTAAGGATATTTGTACGTTTGCTATATTGAGATTATATCACTGGTACTAAATAGTTATCCATGTGATTATCTCAAAGCTAGGTCATCCAATGAACTTGTTCCATTAACAAGCATTCATATGTTAACTTTGAGTATCTCAATACTCACGGTTATGAGAACCACTGCCTGATCAAATCAGGAAGTCTAACACATGCTAGTCTTAACGTATTAATGACGTCTTGTCTCATTAATACTATGACTAGGGACTATTTAAGTACTAACACCATCCAGTGTAGTAAGAATCTCATATCATGATCTCTGTCATGATTTCCTTAACACAGTGTTGTACTGGGGACTTTATTGAACAGTTATATTACTTAAAGTAAACAAAAAAAATTGTAAGATAAATATTGCCTTTTATTAAAATAAAATGTGTCATATACAATATACAAGTGATTGCCTCTAGGGCACAACAATAACAGCTTCAATTGTGGGGACCCCAATCATTTTTTAGACAAGTATAAAAAATTACAATTCAACGTTCCTGGTAAGCCTGATCCACCAATGAGCCAAGTAAATCGTGGTAATGGCACAGTCCACGGAGGGAACAACCAGAAGCTATAGGTGAAAGCTAAAGTGTTTGCACTGAATCGCGAAGAGATAGGAGCTGACTCTGCGGTAGTCGAAGGTATGCTTTCTATTCAAAATTGTAAAGTAAATATGTTGGTAGACTCTAGTTCCACCCATTCATACCTGAATAAACCTTGTGCATATAAGATGGGATTTGTTGGCTTGGGGTTGCCATATACTCTTTTGGTTAGAATGCTTTTGGGGAAATTAGTAGAAGCAGGGAAAATTCTTAAAGGATGTGAAATTAGAGTGGGAAGAGAGAAACTACCTAGGGATTTTATTATTATACCTTTTAAGAATTACGACATTATCCTAGGCATGGATTGGTGGGCCAAGCACGGTGCTTGGGTAGATTGCAAAAACAAGTTAGTATAGTTTATTAGACCTAGAAAGGATATCTTAGAATTTCGAGGGATTAAAGTGAAAGAATTAAAGTACTTAGTCTCAGAGGCTAATGCCTAGAGAATGCTTAGGAAGAAATGTTAAGGTTCATTGCCTAGCTGATCATTCAATATACAAAAGAGAGTACCTTGGAGAGCACTGCTGTGGTGAGTAAATTTATTGATATCTTCCCTAAGAATTGGTAGTCCTACCCCTATCTCGAGAGGTGGAGTTCACCATTGACTTAGTGCCTGAAGTAAAACTGATTTCCAAAGCGCCATACTATATAGCTTCTATGGAACTCAAGGAGTTGAAGGAGTTATTGGGACAAGGGTATATTAAGCCAAGTACTTAACCGTGGAGAGTACTAGTGCTATTTGTGAAAAATAATGATAGGATGCTGCATCTGTGCTTTGATTATTGTGGTTTAAACGGTTTGATAATTAAGAATAAATACCCGTTCCCACTTATTGATGAGTTGTTTGATCAATTAAGAGGATCTAGTTATTATTCTAAGCTTGACTTGAGGCAAGGTTATTACCAAGTGAGAATCTACGAGGAAGATATCCCCAAGACCATTTTTAACACCCAGTATGGGCACTATGAGTTTGTTGTGATGCCCTTTGGATTGACTAATACTCCCATATCCTTTATGGACTTAATGTACCAAATATTCCGACCTTATTTGAACAATTTTGTTATTCTTTATCGATGATATATTGATTTACTCTAAGACCTCGGAAGAACATGCAAAACACCTCAAATTAGTTTTTGAAAAAATTGAGGGAGCATCAACGGTATGCTAAGTTTAGTAAGTGCAAATTTTGGCTGAATACAGTCTCATTTTTAGGGCATGTTATGTCTAAGGAAGGAATCAAGGTAGACCCTACCAAGGTAGAAGCTATTGAGAATTGGAAACAACCTGAGATCGTTATAGAAATTAGGAGTTTCTTGGGATTAGCCGGTTATTATAGGTTTCATAAAAGGGTTTTCAACCCTTGCCTCACTTTTGACTAGGCTTCTACGAAATGATATGCCATTCTTATAGAATAAAAAGCATGAGAACAGCTTTCGGGAGTTGAAGAAAAGATTGATGACGGCACCTGTACTAACCTTTCTAGAAGAAGGGAAGTCCTGTGCTTTATATACAGACGGATCAAAGGAAGGATTGGGTGTAGTATGATGTAGGAGAAGAAAGTTGTGGTCTTCATCTCAAGAAAGCTTAAGTTGCACGAGATGAATTATCCCATGCATGACATGGAGCTAGCAGCAATTGTGTTTGCTCTAAAGAAATGGTGACACTATTTGTATGGAGCTAAATAAGAGATATTCATAGACCATAAAAGTTTGAAGTACATATTCACACAAATGGTCTTGAACTTGAGACAGAAGAGATGGATGGAATTTTGGAGGAGTATCGTTGTTCGATCAATTATCACCCAGGAAAGTCTAATGTGGTTGCAGATGCATTAAGCAGAAGGGTGAGGTTAGCAAGATTACGAGCTCAAGAAGTAAAAGAGATATAAGAAGTGTTAACGGATGAAGCCGCAGTGAGCAATGGTAAGATTTTGATAAGGAATCTAAATGTGGTCCCTAAGCTAAAATAGGAAATATGCGATATCCAGACAAATAACCTAAAGTTTCAGAGTTTTAAGAAGAAAGAAACAGGAAGGAATAATTCAAACTTTAGAGTAGACAATGAAGGAATAATGTATTTTAGGGATGTATCAAGAAGGGCTAAAGAAGAAAATTTAGACTTGATTATGTGTGCAAAATGTAGAAGAGCAGAAGAGCTAAAAAAGAAAATTCTAGGAGAAACCCATAAGAGCCGGTATGCCATACACCCCGAGGAGACCAAGATGTATCAAGATCAGAAGCAAATGTTTTGGTGGCTAGGCATGAAGAGAAAGATATGGTGCAGTATGTTTCTATATTCCTCACTTGTCAAAAAGTGAAGGTAGAACATAAGAAAACTACTAGATTATTACATCCTCTACTTGTACCGGAATGAAAATGGGAATGCGTTACAATGGACTTTGTCATCGGACTACCAATGAGTAGGACTCAGAAGGATACTATTTGGGTGCTGGTAGACCAACTAACGAAGACCGCATATTTTATCCCTGTGAACATGAGAAATTCAATTGAGAAGTTGACGTAGGTTTATATTTAAGAGGTTGTGAGGTTGCACATAGTACTACACAAGTATAGTATCAAATAGGGACTTGCAATTCACCTCCAGATTTTGGACAAAATTTCAAAAATCTGTAGGGACTACTTTAAAGTTCAGCACCTCCACTTAGATAGATGGACAATCGAAGTGCGTAATACAAATCCTTGAGGATATGTTGAAGGCTTGCATGTTGGACTTTGGGACCAATGGATTGAAAGCATGCTTTATGTAAAACTAGCCTACAATAATAGTTATCAAGCATTTGTTGGCATGGCGCCATATGAGGCGTTATACGGGAGGAAATATTAAACACCATTATATTGGGGTTGGAACAAAGATAGTCAGAGTGATAAAAGGGGGGGGGGGGAGTAAATATTTAAGAAATGACTGAAAAAGTAAAGCTGATACAAGACTGACTAAGGGAGGCTCAAAGTAGACAGAAAAGCTACACAAAAAATCGTAGGAGGGAATTGGAGTTTCAAGTAGGTGAAGAAGTATTTTTGAAGCTAATGTCGAGCTGAGGAATTCTGAGTTATCAGAAAGGGGGGAAGCTTAGCCCCAGATATATTAGTCCATTTTTTACGATTGAAAGAATTAGAACCGTAGCCTATAGAGTAGAACTTCTAGATGGATTAACAGATATTCACAACGTATTTCATGTATCCTAACTGAAGAAGTACAATCCAGATTCAGAGCATGTCTTGAATGATGAGCAATTACAACTGCAATCGAATCTGACCTATGCCTATCAATATACTGATGCGAATCATGAAGAAACTAAGGAACAAGAAAATCCCTATGGTCAAGGTGTTGTGGGAACATCATGGGGCTCACGATGCTACCTGGGAGACTGATGAATGAATGAGAAGAAAATACCCTGATATGATGAGAAGTACGACGTAGTTAATTTCGAGGATGAAATTTCCTTAAGTGGGGAGGGATGTAACACCCTATTAAATTGAGGATTAGGGAACTAACTACTTGATTGAATTAATCACGCTTCATAAATAAAATGCATTACATGTGTCTATTTTATGTGCTCCTTATGAGAATTGTTTTGGAGAAAGTAAGTGTACAAAGTTAATTATTTGTATGGTTCATAGTAGGTGATTTACACATAAGTAATTGTGCATTATATATGTATCTATGTATTATGTATAGTAGACAATTTAGTCAAATTAATTGTTGTATCTTATTTCAAATAATATTGTGGCAATAAACCTCCCTTTATGAAAAATGTCCTCTTAAGAGAATTTAATTTTAAGAGGGAATTTGGCCTTGTTTGCTAATTAAAAAGTCTTGGTCAAATTTCTTTTCAAAACCAATTTTGACTGCTTGATCTAATTTTATCATTTAACCTAAAACCCATATCTGAGATCCATGGATCATTTTAACCAAACAAAATACCCTTTGTCTTAGCCATTGAATTTAGGATATGTTTAAATGAATTCATTTCAACCTTTTGATGCTAAAAAAACCTAGAATAAATCATCATTTTCACTCTTCCTACATTACACTAGCCGGCCACCACTCTCTCTCTCCCTCAAGAACACTTTTCTCTCCAACTTCTCTCTAGAAGAGAAGTTTTCTTTCCTTGTTGCCAAGATGCCAGCAGCTTGGGTGTTTCCTACCCAACCAAGAGCACAAGCTTACGTACTTACTGGTAGGCTTTGCAATCCACCTTCCTCAAGCTAGCATCACTCCTCGGAGGTTGAAGAGACATTTTTTCTGTGGTTTTTGAGCTGAAGATTGAGGTAACCTCATCATTTTCCCTTCCATTTCTTGTTCTTGTGACCGAAAAAAGGAAGCATAGCCTCACCTTCTCTAACTTTGTTTCTTGAAAATCTTCCTTGCAAAAACATTTCTTAGAAGGGCTAAGAACTTGAAGAACAAGCTTTCATTTTGTCATCTCTCATTGTAGAAGATTAAAGCTTCAAGAGGTAGACGAATAATTCATTTTCCCTTTCTTGTGCATCCTACATAACCAAAAATGCCTCTGCTGGACAGCTTGCTTTTTTTAAGTTTTATGCTTTATGGGTGGAAGTATGTGATGTAAAACTATTGCATTTATGTTAGGGGTTTGGTATATGATTTGAGAAATGAAGCCCTTTATGTTAAGAAATCATTTTTACTCACTTAATAAGCATTAAAATAAAAAATGTGAGGGTATTGCTAGTTAAAAAAAAAAAAAATGGCTTGGAGGCCTTGTTTGTGTGATTTCTTCTTAGGGACTTGGTAAATGAAGTCTAGAAAGATGTAGAACTACTTGAAAATTATTGTTTTGTGAATGGAATGCTTATCTTGTTGTATTTTCTTAAATAAAAAATTACTTTATGAATATCAAAAATTCTATTCAAGTATTGCTCCTTGAAACCATGCTTTGTGTAACACCCCACTACTTAGGCCTATCAGGGCCGGGGATGTCACCTCGTCCATAGGACTAGGGGTCTTTATAACTAGGTCACATAAAATAAAATAAAAGAAATACTTTAAAACTAAACTTATTACAACCCAATAATACATGAACAAATCCAAAATAAATTATCTGCTACAATTTCTCAAAAGTATCACATAAGGAAAATAACAAAGAGTCTTCAAAATCACAAGCAACAATCTAGCTAATGACATTCACAGCAGGATCGACCTGAAAACATGGCATAAAAGGTAGTGAGATAAAAATTTCAGTAAGTCCGTGTATGCTTTAAGTGTTTCAGGTAAAACAGTTCATGTATGCAAGATGTAAAAATTTCATAAGAGAAAGTGTTGGCAAGTATTAAATAAATGTTAAAAAATAAAGAGTGGCGTTTTGCTTTCCAAACCATACATATGCACCATAAATACTACCACCTAAAGAGGTAGCTATGGCACTACACGTTGGGCCCCATAATAATATAATGGTCAGAATGTCACACGTTGAGCATGCTGCCGGTCAGACTGCCACACATTGAGCATGTTGACAAAAGGTAGGTGTATGGCCTATCGGGTGAGATACTCCTCTATCTCTACACCCAAACTTACCGGTTGTCCACTCCGGAAACATACAGTCCACTTGACGGAAACTTGCTAGTTCGGACCGGTATGACCTACTAGACTGACATCCTATCCGAGAAGGACTCACCCTTCAGAGGTGGCTACCTACTAAGAGACTTATTTTAACCCTTCAAAAACTAGTCCTAGTAGTCTACCCTTTTTGAGTACTCAACGTTGATTGTCCCACTTGGGAGAAAATTGATCATACATTGATTTACTTGGAAATAGCAATTAAGGTTTCTAAAATTCTTGTCAAAGTTGGGTTTTAGAAAGAGTTTAGCGTTTTTTGTAAAATTGCTTGTTTAATTTTCAAATGATTTGCTTAACTAAAATAAAAAGGAAAACAACCCTTAATTGCTTTTACAAACGAATGATCATACACATTGACTTTGGCTTGCCACAATAATTTTGGTCTTCAAATGATTCCATGCAGGAGCTTACCTGATCGTTTGCTCTACTTGAATTCAAAAATCCTCCAAGGTTAACCTAACCCTGCCTGGGGTAAACACAAGGCATAAGGTTACATTCGAACTATAACCGCCTTACATAAATAATTCCTAGCTCAACTAGTTACAACCATGACTAACCATGTCCTAAGCTTTAAGGCTAAATGACAAAGGATTTTATAAAATAAATTTAGCTTGGTAAGTTAAAATAACTAGGGGTTCTAAAATAATTACTAATAAGTTATAGTTTTAAATAATAAAATTTGAGTATTATTGCTAATAAATAAACTAGTGTTTAAATATTGAATAATTCTAAGTCCTAAATAATATTAGTAAATGGTAATATTTAAATAGTATTATTTTAAATAAATAAATAATAAATTACACTTAATTTTTAATTAATAATTAATAGGTAATAAAAAAGTAGTGATAAATAATAAAATTAATAATAAATTAATTATATTTAATTTTTAATTAATAAATAATAAATAAATTTTAATATAAATAATATTTATGGATATAGGTAAAAGTTTTAACTAAGGTCTACAAGGTCATTAATTAATTCTAATATTTTATTTATTATTATTATAAAAGATTTTATTTATTGTTATATATATATACATTATTTTTAACAAAAATATTATTTACTTGACCAATAAAATATTAATATTTCATTTAATATTCCATTTTCAAATCTTCCTATAAATTTCAAAACTCTTAAGAAAATGTAATAATAATTCTAATTAAAGTAATAAAAATAACCCAGATTTTAACAACAAATAATCATGATTTTCCTATTGCTAGAAAAGATTCATGAACACATTTTCCAACCTCAAATAACAAACTAATCTATTCATGAACATATACTTAAATCAACACATACTATCATATGGCCAAATCCCTACAAGGCATAATAATCAATTATGGCTTCAATGGAACATAAGAATATAAGAGCCTAACCACCTTTGGTGACATAATATCTAACATGCTTCAAACATCCATAAAATTCATTAAACATGATGAACATACATTGATTCCCAAGAAAATTCATATAGCTTAGTCATATACAACAGTTCTCATGTCCTAACCCCATCACCTTCATCCACATGCATACACGCAATCCCCCATTCATATTCTATTCTTTCTATCAATATCTAAGAGGCATAATAAGAATAAATACTTGATTGTCGATTACTTTGATGAAGGCTAAAGAAGGTCCACGTGTGATTGAAAGTCTTGAGTTGTCCAAGGGAAAAAAAAAACATCCATGGTTGTTGATCAACCATTTCGGCCGAGAGAGAGAGAGAGAGAGAGAGAGAGAGAGAGAGAGAGAGAGAGAGAGAGAGAGAGAGAGAGAGAGAGAGAGAGAGCATTAGTATGGTACATTGAAGATTGAATGAAAGAGAGTGTACAAGGAGGTTGTTCTTGATTTACCTTGATGATGTTCTTGAGACCTTCAAGAAAAAGCTGGTTTTTGATCCGATAGAAAATTCTTGTTTGCATGATTTTGTGTTATAAAGACCAGAAATGAACACTAGGGATTAAGTAGGACTAATCTGAAGTATTTGAGAGTGATTGGAGGTGTTTAAGGTAAGTTTCGGCTTGGAGAAGTGTAGTGTGTGTTCTTAGTGTTGGTGAGAATTGAGAGAATTTACGAGAGAAACTGTGTGAAATCTGGATTGATGTTGGCCGAATGGTCTAAGGTGATTAGGAGTTTCGGTTTTCAACTTGTAGAATAGAGAATAATATGATTTTATTTGAAATTCAAATGGAGAAAATTGTGGAGTTGTTTAAGATAGGAGATTAGCTAATGGTGTTTGATTAAAAGAGGTTTCTTTGCTCTTCAATGGAGCCGGCTGGACTAGCTAACTTTGCTGAAATGAATGAAGGCTGTTCAGGTCATAAGGCTGGCCAAAATACAGTGTTTAATGACAGAGAAATTTCTGGTTTGGTTGCTTGATATAAGAGTATTTTCATGGAGCAAAATTCTGGAATTTTTTTGAAGTTCAAAAGTGTTTTAGATAGAGTGATCTTAGGCGATTTTTGAGGTGTGCTTATGGAGTCCAAGTACTCAAGCTAAGTGTGGAGGTTAATGGTGTTTAGTCCATGGCTAAACAAGGTCTATTTTGCAGAGGTTTGAAGGTGTTTTTTTGGCCTAGGCCTAAGGAGACAAAACTGGAATTGTCTTGGTTTCAAAGTTGTTCAAAGCTTCGAAGGTTACTGAATTTCCTGTGCAGAATATCTGCATTTCTTCAGCCCGATTTATAGCTGATTTTGAGGGCTGTTTGAGGGTCTTTTAAGTGTGGTTTCCAACCTTCTTTCTGGAAAAAGGAAGAGGAGGTTTTGCTGGATTGATGACAAGAAAAACAACTTCAATCTCAGCTTGGAGTGCAGTGAATTTGCACAGGAAATTTTCTGGTTTTGTGCAGTGTGAATTTTGCACAGAATTTTCAATCTTCAAGCTACATGAATTAACCATTTTTCTAGCAGCAAATGAGCAAGAATACTGGCTGAATTTTTTGAAACCTGGACTGTCCAAAATTCTGGAAAATTTCCAAATTTCCTTCATTAAAAACATAAACAACATGAAGATGAGTTTGAAGGTTCTACTATGGTGATTTATTTCTCTTGGGAACCCTTCCTATCTTCCCTCCTATTTTCGGCCAATCCTCTAACTTCCAAGGTTGATTTTCGAAATTCAAGGCTAAGGAATTGTCTCGGAATTTTTTGGAATTAAAAGAAGAGATTTAATGAATTTTGAATAATTTAAATTGTGAAGATGTTAGGACAAAGCTAGAAGTAATAACAAGGACACGAATTCTTCTAGAATTCTTTTTAGGATATGATTATATGATTAAGACATTCTCTTTATGTCTCTCCTAAGGAAACATTCCTATCTTTAAGGAATGTAAGAAAAATAAAAATTCAAACATAACTAAGATAATCATGAATAAAACCTAAGTGATAGGATTTGAACTCATGACCTTAGAGATTAATTCCAAAGCTCTAACCACTTAACCACAATAAATTTTGTTCTTATTTTCTCACCTAAATATTCTTCTTATCTAAACCTCAAGCCATCTTCCTATTTTGACCTCAAGCAAAATTACTGTTTTACCTTTCCTACTTAATAAGTATAGTTAAACCTTTTAACCCATAAATCACAATTCTAAAGCACATAAAATCATTTAAAAATATACATTTTTTATGCAAAATAATATGATATGCATCCCAATCCTCTTACTCTCAGGTTGGCTTTAGGTGGGATTTCACATTTTGAATGCTGAAAAACTTGATAAATGAAATTGTATTTATGTTGGGGAAATGTGGCCCTATGTGTTTGATGTTTTATATTTACTAGTTAGGGAAGTTTTGATGTTCTTTATGCTTTAAGATGATGGTTGGAGAAAATAGAGTGCTTATTGGATTTTTTGGATTCTGATTTAGATATTGATTTTCTAAGCTAAATTATGATCATGAGAAATTTTGTATGATGTTTTATAGGATCTAGGGGTGATGGGAGCTTATTTGAGCTTTTACAAGGGTTTGGTGATTGAAGATTGTGTTATGATATTGATGTGAGTTAAAATCATCACTATTTTTTTAAATTATTTGAGGTTAAATTGAGATACTTTTGATGTAATAACTAGGCATATTCCTTCCTATTTGAAATTTTGCTTGTGAAAAGTATTTTTGACAAATTTGTGCAAATTTGAGTTAATTTTAAGCAAAAATGTGAAGTTTCTAGAATGCACCTGGCATCAGGTCCAGGTAAGGCACCAGGCACCAAGTCTAATCTGTAAAAGTAGTGAAAACATAGCGAAATTGAGGACAAAAATAGAACACACCTAGCTCCAGGTGGGTCGACTGGACCCAGCCCCAGGTTCACTCTGGACTCGCGAAATCCTCTGCACGAATTTGGTATTTTTCAAAGGATTTTGGTATTTTCTGAATCCTACTCAGCCAAAACTCCTCAAGTAACAAATTTAGCATCAAAGAAGCCTATTTATAAAAGAAAAACACAAGAGAAAAGTAGTGAATCCAAGAACCAAAGTTGCAAATCACTCAAAGAAGGAGGAGATTTACCATTCAAGAAGGGTTGTTCAAGAGAGTCTTCAAGGGAGAAGAATGAGGACATGCTATGAGTTCTTTCTTTTACCTTTGCTTTCTTATTCTTAAAAAATTATGTATTTAATATTTTTATTGTAATTTGACATTATTTTGGGATTCATGGTTTTGTGTCAATTTAGTTATTTGATCAATTTTCAATCATCCTTGGTGTTTGATTATTTGTTATCAATGGTTATTGATGCTATTTCTTTTAATTGACTTGAGAAACTCTGTTAGGAGTTCATTGCATTGATTTCATATTTATCAAATCTTAGTAGACTTGGAAAATAAAGTTAAGATTAAAGGATAAAAGTGATCAAAGATTAGTTGATTTCGCCTAGAGCATATGGTCATTAGCTAATTTCATGTTTATGAGGAATTGAGTTTAATGCATGTTTTGGTTATGTTAGTTTGATTGGAAAATCTGCTGATTTAATTAAAAGATAGTAATTCCATGGATTGGAAAAGAAGTGTAGTCTATATAAGTGGATTCATGACTTGAGAAACGATTCAATTTTACTTTATATTCTTTCATAATGCCAAGATGATGATTAATTGAGATAATTTCTAGATGATTCATTATCATGTGTTTAGGATAATTGTCTAAATTACATATTCCTACATCATTGAGTTGTACATATTTCTTTAATTTTATTAGCTTATCACTTTATTTGGTCAGTTAAACAATGAATGAAAAGTGATTAGTTTGTACTTGTTTCTTTGAGGATCGATACTCATTAATTCCCAATGTTATGCTTGCGATGAGTATACTTGCTTGTACGTGTATTTTAAGATTAATATTTTAATTAAAACTTAAATAAGGGATAGATTGAAATTTGATGATTATTATACACCCAAAATTTACGCATTAGATGTTGAATGAGATTAAACTACATGAAACCCCTAGTTGTAACCCAAGTTTGAATCCCAAAAAATGTGCTTCCTTTTTGTGTTTTGGATTGAATTTTTCATAGACCAAACTTTGAGATGTTATGAAAATTTTGGTTAATGAATCCTTGAAAAACTCCTTATATATTGTAAGATATGAATTTTTGAAATTACTGCTCCAATACAGTTACTGTTTTGGTGAGCTCCATTTCAAAAATTGATTGGCCTATTTTTCAAAAGAGTTTTGAAAAAAGGATTACATGGTAATTTACCTTGCACCTAGGGGTGTCAAACTAGAAATTGTCACTAAAAAATAAAATATTTTTCTTAGAAAATTAGGTTAATCTCTGAAATCCTTGATTTGCTTTGAAAATAGAGTTTTAATTAGAAGTAAAGAATACGATTTTTTGCCTTGAAAATTGCCATCACTAAATTTCAAATGAACTTACAGAAATTTTATGGGATATCTGGACTCATTAGAAATATATTATATTTCCTTATATACTCCCACTCATTACTTGATTATTTTTAGGAAATGAAACCCTAATGATTTACGTATTTAAAGCTCAAGAGTATTTTAATCTTTACAAAACACTTTCCCTTCCTAACTTACGTGTGGAATAAGTGGTGTTGAGGTTGGTTTAACTAAGTAAAGGTCTAGGTTTATTAATATTAGCATTAGCAAATAATGAATTACTTAGAGCATAAGTAATCTTTTTTCCTTTAGGGATTATTTGAAATACTCTTATGGACCTGTGGACAAGTGGTTAACTTTTGTAAAATGTGTATTAGATTCGGAGTTGGACTTAGGAGGAAGAAGCACCAAAGATATCTTGAAGCTAATTTGCTAAGCTTTTGGACAAGAGGTAAATCTTTGCATCTCACGACTCATTTATGCAAAATAATTTCATAAGAAATTCTATTATCATGCATACACATTGATAGGATTTTCATACTATTTATTGGAATAAGACTCTGGATTAGTTCGTTTTATCACGTTTGGTATGACCATTATTTACATCATGACTCCTATACAAAAAGATTTTGAATGATCAACCTAAGAGAATTTTTGTATAAAACACTATGTTTGATTAGGAGCTATGTATCAATGTATGCACCTAATTTCAAAATTTTCATCCTCGTACATAATTGCAAAAATCATAGCATGACATTTGGCTCCTGTTGATATCTCTTTCGGGGTAAATTATGAAACTACATAATTATCACGCTTTGAGCGAATATTATTGGAATGGATGAAGGAAATTTATACCTTTGGGAAATTTTGGGGAGAAAACATGAATTCTCACTTTTTGGTCGGGGTAAATTTGGAAAACACTGAGTTTTGAGATTTGGAGCAATAACTTTGGAACTGATATTGTATATTCCATATCGGAATGGGAATTTCTTAAATAATACTATTTTAGACTTGAGTACTCAGGGGATGAGATTATAGGACTAGCTCTCATTAGATCAGGAGAGAATTCTAGTTGGTTGGCCATCTCCGAAAAACTGTCTTTTCCAAATAGGGCATCAGTTCTTGTAGTTGAGTCGGGTCCTTAGCTAGCAACATGGCATCTAAGAGGAACTAGAGGACGGATGTAGGACATCTAGTCTATTTATATATAAGAGGGATGATGTGATATCTTCTTGGGAGGGATCTACACCCTACCCATTATACTATTTCAGTATGGATTATGTCGAGGTCATAATTTTAATTTATCGTAGATGTGTAGTGTCTATACACAATATGGCTCATTAATAACGGGTTCAAGACTTTGCTACAATGAACATTCGTATTAGTTTTTGATTGGAAATAATATAGCCACTAATTTTTTTTTTAAATATCGTACCTGATCATATTTATTAAATTTTCTCTCCGAAATTTGGTAATAAAATTTGAGACATAATGTTGTTGTTTTCTTACGATTACAACCATTTGAATTATTACATTCATGCATCATGCTATTAATTTTCTGATTGCCATTTGCACACTATGGACTTACTTAGATTATCTATAATCTCACACAGATTTTCTAACTTTGATTTTCTGGGTAGTCTAAGATTATCAAGACCGAGAGCTGAAGATCTTTTTGTAAAAGAATTAAGTCTTAATACTTTATCATTTCTACCTTATCATGTTGCATTTTATTTCTGCCACTGAGGCTTAATAGTGGTGCACCAACTACTAAGGATTTATCAAGACAGTAAATTTAAATTCCATATTTGAGGGCTTCTTGAGTATTTTGTTTA
Organism: Voacanga thouarsii; assembly: GCA_026120185.1. NCBI lineage: Eukaryota > Viridiplantae > Streptophyta > Magnoliopsida > Gentianales > Apocynaceae > Voacanga > Voacanga thouarsii. Next base: position 2,126,409 of record JANUWF010001937.1, read on the forward strand.
TTGTGTTTTCTTTTATTAATTTTTTCCCTATTATAAAGATCCCTGGTCTAAAGAATGGGACGATATCCCTGACCATTTAGGCCACTTATTAGGGGGTGTTACAAATACCCTCCTACTACGACGTGGCTCAGTTTGCATAGGATTCTTAGGTTATGCCTATTATTGTTCCACAATTGGGTTTCTAGAAGTTGACTCAGAATATAACTTCTCCACTAGTTCTGTTCTACTTGAACTTTTGGTGGAAGTACCTTGTTCATCTTCTAGGTATCTGGTATTGGTGCTTATTAGCACTTTTTGTTCATTTGGATAATAAAAATACCCACCTTTTATTCCCTTTGGATACCTAACAAAATAGCGCAATTTTGATCATGGTTCCTCTCTAGCTCAATAAAATAGCACAAAATAGCACAACTCGAGATGATGATTCTCCTCTAACTTCTTGGACAGTATCTTGAAGGCTCTCTAGGACTTTTTTTTATAAGTCACAGGTACATAAGAAAATTAGAAAAATAAAACTATGTCATTCTTAATTCATTTAACAAAACCAAACCCGTTTAGCTATAGCAATTTCTCCACCCCAATTACAACTATGAAATATCAACACAATCATAATTCCACCTCTATTATACCAAAATTTCATTTAAAATAGCACAATATCCACCACAATACCTAAAAATCACAATGTACCAAGAAATCACCAAAAGTAAAGTAAAATAATTATCCAACTGTAAATCAACAATGGCACCACACTAATAATATCATAATTCAAAGTTATAGCCTTAAATAGTGATGCAACATAAATTATTAAGAACCAACATTGTCAACAAAGAAAGCAAGAACAATAGCCTAAAATCAAATACTCAAAGCGAAGTACATCAATGACAAGTTAGATTTTTCAACAAAAATATTAAACCCAAAAGAAAGAAATTTTACCAAAATTAAAAAAAAAAAAATTGTAGAAGGAGATTACTTGCTAATTATATAGTGAGTGGCAAAGGACTTGCCTTGTAATAAGTCTTGGCATTGTGAGAAGAGCCAAATGTTGTAGTCGGTTCGAGTGGGTGCACTACTAGAAAAAGGTTGATTACCAACTGTCAAATTCTATTAGTAGGTATCCAATTTCTATAGGTAATACTAGTTCACCAACAGAATTTGGTCCGTGGATAAAACGCTTGTTGGAAAGTGTTACCAACAAGAGATTTTTAAGTCTGTTGGTAATTACCAACAGATTTTATTGTTGGTAACATATATTTCAGTTGGTAATGATTTTTTTTGGGGTTAAGTATTTTCTGTTGGTAATTTTATTACGTTACCAACAAACTAACGATGTCGTTGGAAATTTTTGAACTGTGTATTTTGTTGGTATTTTTTCCAATTGATTGTTTAGTTGGTAATGTTGTTGGTAATTTGCCAACAATTCCGTAGTTGGTATATTTATGTTGTTTGTAATTATTATTCATTACCAACAAACGATTTAATTGGTACTTAGTTAGTAAATATTGAAAAAGAAAACGCGTATTGATAGCTTACCAACTACAATTTAGTTGGTACTGCAAACATACTCTGTTAGTATATAACAACAAATAAATCTGTTGGTAAGCCATTGCAAGGTGTTGTTGTTATGTACCAATAGTGATCTATTGGAAAGCACTTATAGATTACTGTTGGTATGCATTAACTGATAAATCTGTTGGTATGCACCTACAATTTTGTGTTGGTGATTTCTGTTGGTATGTAGCAACAGATAAATTTGTTGGTAAGCACCTGCCAATATATGGTAGTAAATAGCAACAAATTATGTGTTGATAACACCTGTAAATTTTGTTTGATATAGACCAACAGATTATTTGTTGGTAAGTACCAATTGATTTTCCATTTGTAAACAGAACTATATTATCACTATATAATCCATAAACATATTCAATAAAGCAATCCTACATAATATTAAAAGTACATTCATACCAAAAGTCATACATCCATATTGAAAGAACATCAATATCCATAACAAAAGTACATCAAACTCTGATGTGGAACAAAAAACAGATAAAGTAAATTTGTTATGAGTTTAAAATAATATTTTATTTCAGTAGTCTAAAATATGAAATAAATTCAAGATCCAGCTCGTGAAGCATCCTCTCCCTTGAGTTCCTTGACTTCTGATGTTAAGGATTTCACCTCGGATTGCAAGCGTTCATTTGCTTGTCATAGCTCTTGAATAGCTTTGTATAATGATTCGTCAACACTTTGCAATTCTGACATTTGGACATATTCTGTAGACTGTGCTAATGAACAAGATGAAGGATGACTTGTATGCAGTAGATTTTTCTAGGTAGCTCAAACTGAGGGATCCCATGCTGTAGATTGTATTAAACTTTTTTGGTGGTCCTACAACTCGCAACCAAACATCAACCTTGTTAACTAGTTTTGGTTGCTCCCATTTAGGTGTTTGATTTGTTATTAGCTCCATATCTTTTTGCAATTTCTATTGGTACCTTGCCTGTGACAATGAAAACAGTATAGTATAAATAATAACCCAATAACAAAATTTATACGTGCTACTAAAATAGTCCCAACAAAACAGCCTCCTAAAAAAATAGCCCCAACCAAGAACAAGTTTCCAGAGAAAAGCAAATAGAGAAAAGAGAAGATAGAGGGGTTGTTTCAGAGCTTGCAAGAACAGCAACTTCACTACATTTTTCCAACCACTCACTCACATTTTTCCAACCATAAACAAAAGGACAAGAACCCCTCTCACTGGAGCCACTCCACTCACATTTTTTCAACCCTAAACAAGAGGACAACAATCCCTCTCACTAAAGCCACTTCACTCACATTTTTTCCAACCACTTCACTCAAAATTTTCCATGTAGTAGTATATTACCACTCAATTCACCAATCAAAAATCAACTCCCCTAAACGAACAACAATCAAGTCAGAACTCTACCACAATCAAACCAATTGTTCCAACATAAGTTTCAATATACCCAACACTATTACAACCCACACTTCACAACTCAATCAAACAATCAACATACTCCTCATAATTGCCACAGCAGAAACTCAACAATCCACATTTCAAAGCTCTAATCACTAGTAAACCAACACAAATGCAGTAATTAACCAACATAAATCAACCAATAAAACTTAACTTCTCTTGTCAAGTTTAATAGTATAAAACCAGTATCTAGTCAACTATAACTCAAGCTTAACATTTCACATCAAATGTAGCTCAATCATATATCAGTTTAAATTCAGCAGGCAAAATCAAAATGTAGCTCAACACAGTTAATTCAATTCAATTCAAATTTCAGAGCCAATCTCAATACCAATTGCATAATCTAGTCCTTAGTAGTTTAAGTCCAATCAGGCAATACTAATTAAATTCTCTATCTAATTATAACACCAATCCTTAACAATCAACAATTTAAACTGTGTGGATTACTAGTTAATATTATGGAAACAATAATTTCATTGGATCCCTATTAAAATAACACTGCAAATCAAATTAGATCTCGTAAAACCAAAAGTAGAAATATGTTGACCTTGTATTTCAATGGATATGACACTTATTTATATGTCCTCAAATCTCTTATCAATAAAGACAAGTTTTGGCACCTCTAGTAGCTCCTCTTCCCCCTCAAACATTAGCCTTTCTCTTTTTAGCACTTGCGCAACCTCATCTTCAGTGTTTATTGTGTGAGTTAAGATATAGATTTCTATCTGCTAATATTCTCTATGATATTTCTCCTCCTATGAAATCTCCATAACATGTAAGTTGTAACGTATTATACAAAAGAACAATAATTACAAATATATTTCAAATGATGAATTAAAATAAAATTCTATGTATTATACAAGCTTTCTCTTGTGTACAATTGCTGGGATAGATTCTCTTGAATGATTTGAGGCTCCTAAAACACTCTTCTTGTTTGCTGACATAGTCTTTGACATTTTCTTGAATGCATCACTATCCTAATATGCTCGAAACTCATTGTAATGCTCCTCTTTTATGAAATCATGAGAGATATGTCCATTTCATACTTCTTCCATCAAGTACCTATAACTGTTATTGGCCTTTTTTTTTTTTTCCTATTTTGCTCTCATGATCGAATCATATTTGTGGTCTCATTTGTATTGTTTCTGTAGTTTTCCTATACAAAATTACCAAATTAGCATAATAAGCATAAAATACAACCTATAGCTATAATTGGAAAAAATAAATTTAATACTTATTGCCCACTCAGCGTACCATACATCCCTTGTGGTAGGTGGGACCTTTTTCCAATTAGTATATGGTCCCAAAAAACATAGATTCTATGGTTGGACAAATAGATCGTACTGGTTTGTTGAGCGACTTAGCATTTCATAGAATCCTGCAACAAAAAAATAAATATTTAAGTATTTTTCTTCATACATTTAGAATGAATACTAAATTTCTGAAAATAAAAAATTTTGAAATCACTTACTCTTCCCCTTCAATCTAACATTCAATCTTACCCTGTGCTGGCATAGTAATAGCTATAGATAAGTTAGAGTTTTGCATATTCTCCTGAGCTGGAGTAGACTCAATTTGATCATTAGGAGTGATAGGCACAACTCGCTCATTGTGAGTGATTGACTCGGCTTGCTTAGAACGAATCTCTAATTGGATACTTTCTCTGGAATTGCTACCATTATGGCCATCAATAGGAGCAGACAACGTAGGTGGTGGAGTATGAAAATCATCTGCTACTTTGTGGCTAGTATTTGGAGAATTCTGATTTTCTGTTGGGGGTGAGTTCAATGGTTGACCCTCGGAGTCGTTATTTGATTGGCCTACACATCGCCCTACCTTTCATCCTTTTTTTTTTTTTTTTTTTTGCATTCCCTTCCTACCAGGTGCCATCTAAAAATAATGCATAGAAAACAAGTGACTATGTCATTGAAAGAGAGGAGAAAAGTAAACAGAGAAAAGAGAAGATAGAGGGGTTGTTTCAGAGTTAACAGGAGTAGAAACTTCAGTCACATTAACAAGAGGACAAGAATGCCCTTCACTGTAGCTGTAACACCCCACTACCTAGGCCCGACAGGGCTGGGGATGTCGCCCCGTCCAAAGGACAAGGGGGTCTTTATAACTAGGTCACACATTCAAAATAATGGAATAAAACAATACTTAAAACTTAATACTTATACAATCTAAGAATTCAAAAATAAATCCAGAAATAAAATTATTCACTCTCAGCTCCCAAAGCATTACATAAAAATAAATAATAAAATCTCTTCCAAGGTGGACAACACTAGCTACTCATCCCCCCAGCAGAATTGACCTAAAATCATGGTAAAAAGGGTGATAAGATAAAAATCTCAGTAAGTCCGTGTGTGCTTTGAGTGTCCAGTGAAAATAGTTTGTGGATGTAAAGTATAAAATCCTCATAAGAGAAATACTGGCAAGCAATAAACAACAGTCAAAATCAAGAGTGGTGTTTTGGCTTTTCCAACCATACATGTACAATAAAATCAACCACCCAAAAGGTGGTCATGGGTTACCACACGTTGGGCCCCATAACCATATAATGGTCAGAATGCCACACTTTGTGCAGACTGACAAAAAGTAGGTGATCGGCCTACCGGGCAAGATACTCCTCATTCTGTATACCCAAACAAAACTGGTTGTCCATTCCGGCAACACACAGTCCACTTGACTGAAAACTGCTAGCTCGGACCGACACGACCTACTGGATTGACATCTTATCCAGGAAGAACTCATCCCTCAGAGGTGGCCACCTACTAAGAGACTTACCCTAACCCTTCAAAGACTAGTCCTAGCAGTCCACACTTATTGAATACTCAACGTAATTAATCCCACTTGGGCGAAAATGAACAAAACATAGTTCCACTTGAAAATGGCAATTAAGGATTTCCAAAGTCTTTGTCAAAATCAGTTTTAGAAAGAGTTTTAGGGTTTGAGTAAATCTGCTTATTGATTTTCAAATAATTTGTTTAACTGAAATGAGAAAGGAGACAATCCTCAATTGCCTTTACAGAAATGAGTGACCACGCACTCCACAATTGGCTTGCCATAGAACCATTTTGCATCAATCAGGTTTTATGCAGGAGCTTACCTGATCCTTGCTCAAAGTAAAGGTCTCCAACAGCTGACCTAACCGCGCCTGGGTTAGACATGAGCCATAATCAAACTCAAGCCAAAGATTCACTTTCAGAAATAAAACTAGCTCAACTTACTACCATCATGTCCCTAGTATCCCAAGCTTTAAGACTAGATAACAAATAAAATGGTTTATAAAATAAATCTAGCTTGATATTAAAATAACTAGGGTTTGGAAAATAGGTACTATAAGTTGAAAGTTTAAAACTTGCAAAAAATAAATTAGGGTTTATTTGATGAAGGGTCCTAGGACTTAGATATAATTATTTAAAATAATAATCTATTGATAATTAATTGTTAGAAAATAATTGGTAACTAAAATTAGTTGGAAGTAAATTTTAATAGGTTTTGATAAATAAAATTTAATAGTATTTATGAATATAAGACTTACAAAATTAATATTTCACTTATTATGATTACTTATAAAAAAGGCTTTATTTGATATTATTATTTCATACAGTATCTATATATTTTATTTCTTTAATAAAAGCTATCATTCTTTTGACTAAAATATCACTATTTTATATAAAAGACCAAATCCACATTTTCCTAGGGTTTTTGAAATTTACTAGAAGAAGTTATAGTATTAATTATTTTATTGATGAAATAAAATTAGCTTAGGGATAACAAGGTCATAATCATATTTCCACATGCTAACCATAATCATGAACATATACTCCATTCCAACTCATCAAATCATCCAAATCATGAATAAATGCATAAATCTAAATTTACCAAGACATTATCCAAACTCTACTGACATAAACATAATCATGACTTTAACAATCATACATGAACATAAACCCTATTCACCAAAGGTGACATAATCTCTAATATGCTTGATCACATTTACTACTCACGACATGGAGAGCATGCAACAAAACCCTAAAACATCATATAACCTAACCAAGACCAATCATCATCATGCATCAATCCCATCTCCATCATATACACACATTTATTCATGCTTCAATCTCAACTCATCATAACAACACATGCTCAAACCCTAATCATAATCCATCTCCTTCCAATATCATCCTAGTGACATGAATCTAGAATTTAAAAAGAGGGTTGAAGAGGCTTACTTGATTGATGAGTACCTTGGAGTAGTTTCGAATGGATCCTAACTCTTAGGGACTTGATCCGACCAAGAGAGATGAAGGAAACATGGCCATGGTTGAAGTCACCATCCGGCCAAAAGAGAGAGAGAGCATTCGGCCAAGAGAGAGAGAGAGAGGGAGGGAGAGAGAGAGAGAGAGAGAGAGAGAGAGAGAGAGAGAGAGAGAGAGAGAGAGAGAGAGAGAGAGAAGAAAAGAGAGTCCATTAGTATGTTTATATATACATATATTTATTAGAATTTGAAGATGAGAGAAGGTGGGGTGATTGATCATGCTTACCTTGAAGGTGTTCTTGAGCCTTCACAAAAATACTGGTTTTTCGATCCAAAAGAGAGAGTTGGATTTTGGTATTTGATGTTAAAAGTGGTAGGGATGGATTCACGGAAGTGAGTAGGTACAATTTGGAATTTTTTTGAAGAAGATTGAAGTGATTTTGGTGGCCTTAGGTGAGAGAAGGTTAGTAGGTGTTCTTGGTTTGGAGAGAATGGAGAGAATAGGGAGAGGGCTGGCCGAAATTCTATGTAGGAAGGAGTGGCCGACTGATTTGGAGGGTTTAGGAAGTTGAATTTTCTAATTTGAGAGGAAAAGGAAAGCTGGTTGTTTGAAATCCTAAAAGAATATTTTAGGGAATCAATTTTGGAAACAAAATATGGTAAGAAGATTTTTGATGGAGGAGAGCTTTTGGAAGCTGTAATGGCTGGTTGGCTGGCTAGGGATTTTTTTGGAATGAAAGCTAGTTGAAGGAGTTTAATGGTGGCTGAGAATATGATGTTCAATGGTGGAGGGATTTTCTAGTTGTTGGAGGTTTAATTCATGGAAGGTTGCTAAAATAGATTGCTGAAATTTTGGACTTCAATCAATGGTTTAATTGGAGTGATTGATGGAGAGTTTTTAGGAGCAGCCATGGACTGATTTTCAAGCAGAATGTTGGGGAAGATGATGAAGCTCAGTTTAGGGCTGTTCAAGGGAAGTTTGTACAGAAAAATGGTGGAGGTTTCGGACAAGGCTGAAGAAGAACCAAGGCTCGAAAAATTCTGGACAGATTTCGCAAGTTGCTGGAATTTTCCTGGGCAGATTTTGCTGCTATTTTCTAGTCAGTTTGCAGAAAATTTGAAAGCGTTTTTAGAGGTCTTTCAAGGCTGGTTTCCAGCCTTCTTTATGGAGGAAAAACATGGCTAAGAAGCTGGGGGAAAAACTAGAAGAAACAGCTTGGTTTAGGTTCACCAAAGCTGAGAAATTGTCTAGAAAAATTTCCTGGTTTGTACAGCATTTGTGCAGTCTGGTTTTGGCCTTATAATTTCAGATTTCAAGCTGGTTAAGAGGGCTATTTTTCTGGTAGCATTTGGGAGGGAATGATGGCTGAAAATTTCGACACTTGGACTAAACAAGAAGCTAGAAAAATTTCAGATTACTTATGTGAAGAAAATGAACATGGCTAGGGTGGAGTTTTGAAGGTTCAACCATGGAGATTAATTCTCTTGGGAACCTTCCAAAACTCCTTCCCATTTTCAGCCACAAGATAACTCATTCATAGCCATTTTTGAAACCTAAACCTCACAGAACCTTGCTGGAATTTTTCTGGAATAAAGTTGGCTTGAATAAATTGAACAACTTAATGAATTGAGAAGTAAGAAAAACTAAGGATCAAGAAGGGTGTGAATTACCTTGGAAATTTTTGTAGGGCATAAGTGTAGGATTAGGACATTCCTATCATGTCTCCCCTAGGAAAACACTTCTACCCTCCCCTAAATCATGCAAAGGCCGAAACATAGCCTTCCCAAACAAAAATAAAATTTAATCATGCTAAAACTCCAATGATGGAATTTGAACTCACTAAACCACAACAACTCTTGTTCTTATTTTCTCTTGCAAATATTTTTCCTACTTAATCCTCAAGCTATCTCCCTATTTTCACTTCAAGCAAAAATTACAATTTTGACCTTCTTACTCAACAAGCACAAATAAGCCATCTAGGCTACAAATCACAAATCCAAAGCACATAAAATTATATGAAAATATATTTATGTATGCAATAAAGTATGATATGCATCCCAACCTCCCTTACTCGAAGGTTGGTTTGAACTGGGTTTCACAGTAGCTACTTCACTGATATTTTCCTATGCACTTCACTTACATTAAGGAACTTTTTGATATAAGTTTTGATGGCTAAAGTTTAAAGAATGCATGTAGTTATGGGGAAACTTTTTGTTGTAAGTTGTTCAATGTTAGGGTGTTAACTGGTGGTCAAGAATGTTGTTTTGGTGCATTTTTCATTCTTATTTGAGGATTTATGAAGTGAAGAAAAATGCAGATAAATGGCCAAAAAAAATAGAAACCTAGGCTAAAGTAGTGGCTAAATAGAAAAAAATTTATAAAAGAAATAGAGTAACACTGAGAATCCTTCAAGCTGTCATACCAAGAGACAAGAAAACCTTAGGAATTACTCTATACATTGTTGGACGTCTCACTTTAAGGTTGATTGTGCCATACAATCTTAGTAACTGAGGTAAGATGTAGAAAATTTTGCAACTAACTCAAGACATCATAAAATTATAGGTAAGAACTCCATTGCTTATAGACATTAGAGATGGCCATAGGGGGTATGTTGTTTAGGTGTTGTTCTGGTCATATACAAATGGAATTTTCCAAGAGGAAAATAAATAGAAGTTTACATACATAGAATTGTTCATACAAGCTACAAAGACAGGAAATAATACATGGACACCAACTAAATATACTCTACACTATTTCCCTTCCCATTGGAGTTCGCAATTGGTGAAGAGGCTCTGAAGAGAGTTGAACCTTCAACCTTTTTATAGCAAGGCTACTAAATCCTAGGAAACCCATAAGAACTTAAAGTAACACACTATAGAAAAACTTACGATAAAGAAAACATGACCACATAACACCCCATATAAACAAAATAATGATGGTGATTGGCGGACAATTCCCAATAAATGGTGCTATTCTGGTAGTATAAAAATGGAGGCAAATGAAATATGAAATTTTCTTAGTGGGAAATTATAGCATGCACTGCCTTTCCTTTTCAGAAGTAGTTGTGGAGGGGTTAAGAGGCTCTGGAGAGGTTTGAACCCCTTGATTGCAAGGCTCTTAAGCCCTAGGTATCCAACACAACATAAGGTCACCAGACTACAGAACTTGTTTCACACTGACATTTCTAATATCAAATACTAAAATTTATATCCTATAGTTCATGTAATTCTGTTCCTATGCTTTAATAATTCACTATAATTATTAAAACCTTCTTGATGTAAATTGTTATGTAGGCTCAAATATGAGATGTATACCATCACTATATCGCTACCATTGATCACTCATACTTACACGGTTGATATAAAAAATAGCTAAGAAACCTTGGCATGCAATCTAAAGGATGCATAACATGTCTAAAATCTAGGCCAAATAGTTCCAATCTAGTTGTTTCCATCTAGCTTGATATCGACTAGCAACATGGTTAGAGAATGAAGATTATACTTGATTGGAGCATTTGCTCTTGAAAAATAAGAATAGAATATCATGCTTCTAGAGCTAGAAGTTTCAAAAGGTTATACACATCTTCCCTTTAGTGCATGTATGAAATCTTACGTAAATGCACTATGTACATATAAAATGCATATAACTCTCAAGGAAACAAGAATGAGATTTGATATCGAACTAAGTAAATTTTCCAGAAATTTTGTCACCTTGTTGTTAACAACTAAATAACTTTGTTATGGCTATAGACAATTTAGTGAACACCACATTTTGATGAAGACCATGGCACATGGCATAAGATACTTATCCAACAAAAAGACAACAAAGAAGAATAAAACCATCATCAACTATCATGTCATTTGTTTACATGTATATACTCTAGTTGGATAACATTGAAATTTTTGTGTAGTTTCAAAAAAGTAGTTGATAAGAACAATCAAATCTTGTGCTTGAGTATCTTACATTAGGATTCCTTCAGTTGACAGTGAACTTTCATGATTGCCATTCGAATTCTCTCTTCATTAGTTTGTATTTTCAATGGATCTACCTATTGTAGGTCAGCATTATTTGATCTCAGAATGAGATCTTTCTTATTTCAGGTTTTTAGGTAAAAAAAGATTATGACAAAAGTCCATTCAATCTAAATAGAGACCAGAATTTAGATGCCCAGAAATGGAACCTCTATATTGCACTTGGAGTCAAAATTAACTTTGTGTTCCTCTTTTCCAAATGTAAATGTGAAATTTCTACCACTCTTTATTAATTGGTAGATTAAAATTAGATATCAATTGAATGACAAAAGCCCAAGGGAAAATTGATGAAAATGAAACAATTACTATTAACGTAATTAAACAGTTTTAAAGGACTAAAGATAATGTACTTTTTAAGACTGTAACTAGATGATACCATGCAATTATAGTAGAAAGATAATAAATACAAAAACAAGAGGGTAAATATAGAAGCTTTGACATTTTCTCAAGCAGAAATACAATACAAAAAAAATGAGGTACAAAAATCATATGGTAACATTAATACAGAAGTATTGGTTCCTAAAAGAAAAATGCACAAAAACTATATACTACAAAACAAAACTGATTCCATCAACATTAATTCCTTCCTTAGGAGTATAAAGCAGATATCAACTAATCCTGAACATAAAGTCAGCATACTTAACACTATGAAGGAGACAGCAAAAATTTTGAACAAACCATTCCTTTTGGACCACCAAGCATACACCTCAAGAATCTAACTTTTACAAATTAAGAATCCTACTGTGTGCTTTACAAAAGAAACCTACATGCTAATCCCCAAATTTTTCTTAAGTCTAGCCAAAAGAGTTGAACTAGAAAAGAAAACCCAACTATTTTAAATTTCAAGTTATATTGTGGAAAAAATATGAATGCATTAGTTTCTAAAAAAATATAGTACAAAAACTATATACAGAAATACAGAAGCTCATGGAGTTTCCCAACTAGAAATGCAATACAAAAAAAATGCAATGTAAAAATCATAAGGTGGCAAAAATACAGAAGCATTGACATTTTCCTAAGCAGAAATGCCAGCAAAAACTTTCTCTGGTAAAGTGGTAGAGGAAGTTGGTTGGGTAGCTAGATTTACCATATTCTGAATTTATGCTGTCATATACGTGGGACCATTCCTTGTTTATCTCAGGAAAAACAACAAATGATTGAAGAAAGCATGGAACTATACATGCATGCAACTATACAGCTATATTCATTATTTCCCACATCTCTTTGAACTCCCATTAGTCAAATACATCTTCTGTCAAACTTCAAAATAAACCTAGTGTATGCTTTACAAAAGAAACCTACATGCCAATCCTAAATTTTTCTTAAGCCTAGCCAAAAGATGTATACATTAAAAAAATTGAGAAGTATGAAATAGATAGGATTAGCTTCTGCTAGTTGATATTATACTTGATTGGATTGAGGTTCTGTTAGTTGTGGACTGCTTCAACTTGTTCGACTAAAAAACCCATAGAATTTAGAAACACCGTTAGGATAAGAAAACACATAATCCCATAAGTTGAATGGTTTTTTACATTAAAGCAGTCCCAAAAAAAAAAAAAAAAATCAGTGAGACATATATAGAGATTATTAAGAGTTTTTAACATTAGAAAAATGTTACAGCAGTACTTTGATTGTTAAAAGTAGATGCAGTTAACATTTTAATAGAAGGGTATAATTGAGAGGTTCTTCACATATGAAGGGCAGAATTAAGAGTTTTCATATTTCTAAGAGTGCGAAAAAAATAAAGTCATAATTAGTATTTATTAACAAAAAACACCCAAATACATATCACAACTTTCCACAAAATACAATCAAATAATATGATATAAAAAATTTAATAAAATCAACACCAAAAGGGAGATCTACGCATTTTAATCAAACTAAAAACCATCTAAGTATTTCAAAAAATAGTCCTTGATTGAAATGGACATACATAAAAGAATCTGTACCCAAAAGCCAGAACAAATTTTTTTACAGTTAGTTTGTTCCAATATCCAGGCCTTTATCTTCCTATGTATATACATTTCTTAGGTTTTCAAGGCAAATGAAAACATACCAAAACACTACACGTGCAAATGAAGGTTCAATTGGCAACTCTATATGTGACAAATACTACTGTGATAGAAGTACAAAACAACATATATTTCTTCCCTTTATCCAACATGGAATCTTTAGACACACTATAGAGAACAACATTCTGAAACCATAAAACAAAAAAAATTCCAAAATCACAGAAGCCTTTTTAGCAGCATGCAGGTTAAGCTTAGTGGAAAGAAAAGCAGTTTTGCTGAAAACACACATACAAAACCAAAGAGATAACTACTAAATTAAAATATCCCCCCCCCCCCCCCCCTAAAAAAAAAGTAAAAGCACTAATACCCTTTTATATTTAAGGAAAATTAAATACCTTCTTTTGCCTGATAATTAGGGATGTAACCAAAATTTCCTACGTTAAATAGGCAAAAGACAAATTTTCAACTCAAGAGCCGCGCCTGATACAAAGTAGAATGAACTTTAGGAGTAAATTTCAATTAAAGATTGTCAAAGCCACTAAAGTCCCACATGCAAAATTAGTTTAGTAACTATTAAGGACAGTAACTAATTAAAAATTATTAAATCATTAAATTGTCTCTCATGAGATGCAGAATTACACTCCCAAATTTTTTAAACATGAAATTGTTTATGAAAAATTGAGGCAGAAAACAACAACCATATGGAAATATATAAAATTAATCATTATAAGTCGTTGCTTACTTTCTCTTGCAGCACTCTAATTGTTTGAATAACTAAATAACACCATCAATAATTGAAATAGTGCTATAGGATATGAGAATAGTGAATGAGCTAACACCCACACTTCAACAGTTAAACACCCCAATAATTTTCAATGCAAATGTGCTCCAAAATCACAAAAAATAGCAGCAAAATAGTTTAAGATTTACAGAGCATAAAATGTAGTTCAATACAAGAAAGATAGTGCATTTTATGGTAACTAAGACTAGAAATAGCTTATGCCTAAGAAACAAAACAAGAAAGAAAAAGTGTGCTGAGCAATTTAGTCCCACCAGCATTTTTTCCAGCCACTTCACTCACATTTTTACAACAAAATCACAACTCCAACTCCTCAAAACCACGACATAAATATCAGCACAACACCCACACATCAACAGTCAAACACCCCAATAATTTTCAATGCAAATGTGCTCCAAAATTACAAAAAATAGTAGCAAAATAATTCAAGATTTCCAGAGCATAAAATGCAGTTCAATACAAGAAAGATAGTGCATTTTATGGTAACTAAGACTAGAAATAGCTTATGCATAAAAAACAAAACAAGGAAGAAAAAGTGTGCTGAGAAATTTAGTCCCACTAGCATTTTTTCCAGCCACTTCACTCACATTTTTACAACAAAATCACAACTCCAACTCCTCAAAAGCACAACATAAATATCAGCACAACACCCACACATCAACAGTTAAACAACCTAATAAAGTTTAAAAGAAAAGGTCCAATGAGTTTTCCACTCTTGTGATAGATTTATGAAGATTTAATTTTGTTATATGCATTAAATAAGAACCATACCAATGCTACTTGGGGACACCTTCAACCTTGTTCGACTGAAAACCCCACAGATTCCCATAACTCTGCCAGTCCATGAAAACACATAAATCAATAACGTCATTGGTTTTGGACATTTGAACAATCAAAAAAAAAGAAAAGAAAAGAAAAGAATATGGTGAAACTTTAAGCAAAAAGTTGCTAAATAATCAACAAATGGTCAAGATTTTATTAGGTAAATAAAACAAAATCAATACGTTCACTTGAATACATCCAAAAGAAATGACTACAAAATATAAATATGTCTCAAAATTCTAACATATTATAATTATTCACTTTCACTACAGAATTCACTTTTCTACTTCATCTTCTGACTCTAAAGTAGATATTACTATATCAGATTCATTGGAACTACTTTTCAAGTCTTCGTTATTCTCTTGCAAACTAACATTAACAGAGGGATCCATATCTTCATAAATGTTGTTTGGGTCCCTTAGATTGTCTAATGGGTCATCCATAATATTAATACTTGGGTTCTGCACTTCATTTTCTTGCAATGCACTATCAATTGTAACCATCTTTAATGTTCGTCTTGCAGCGACATGACAAACATGTAACCAATCTGTAGTATCCTTTCTGGGACTTGGATATGGTACGAAATACACTTGAATTGCTTGAAATGCAAGTGCAAATGGCTCAAATTTTTCCAAAATCTCTTAGGATTAATATCAAGCAGTTTGTACCTAGGATGAATTCTTACCCCCACATCATGTCTTGGATCATACCAATCACAATAAAATAAATAGGCATGTTTAACAGGCAAACCAAGATACTCAAGTTCCACCACTTTCTTCAAAGTACCATAGTAATCCACTGTGCCTCCATCATCATTATTAGAACCTTTTATGCATACGCCACTATTTGTAGTGGCTTTTCCTTTGCTATAGCAACTGTGTGAAAGTTGTAGCCGTTCACAAAAAACTGTGTGTACGTGCACACAAATCTCTTTGGCCCCCAGCTCAGATGTTTTATTTCACCGTTTGAAATATTGTTACCTAGATCGTGCACCTTTTTGACACAAAAATATTATAACTAAAAAAGATGAAGTTAATTAGAATGAAAATTTGGGATGACACGATATTAGATATGTGAAACCCCAACTAAAACTAACCTTAGAGTAAGGGGGTTAGGATGCATATCATATTTTTTTTCCATGCATAAATATATTTTTGTATGATTTTTGGTGCTTTGGATATGTGATTTGTAGTCTAGATGGCTTATTTGTGTTTATTGAGTAAGAAGGACAAAATGGTAATTTTACTTGAGGTAGAAATAGGGAGATAGCTTGAGGATTAAATAGGAAAAATATTTGGGAGAGAAAATAAGAACAAGAGTTGTTGTGGTTTAGTGGTTAGAGCTTTGGAATAAATCATTGAGGTCTTAAGTTCGAATTCCATCATTGGAGTTTTAGCATGATTAAATTTTATTTTTGTTAGGTAGGCTATATTTCGGCCCTTGCATGCTTTAGGGAAGAGTAGGGGTGTTGTCTTAGGGGAGACATGAAAGGAATGTCCTAATTCCACTATTGTGCCCTACAAAAATTTCTAAGGGATTCATGCCCTTCTTGATTTCTAGTTTTCCTTAGTTCTTAATCCATTAGGTTGTTCAATTTATCTAAGCCAACTTTGTTTCCAGAAAATTCCAGCAAGGTTCTGTGATATTGAGGTTTCAAAAATGCCTATGTGAGGTATCTTCCTGACCGAAAATGGGGAGGAGTTGTGGAAGGTTCCCAAGAGAATTTATCTTAATGGTTGAACCTTCAAACTCCAACCTATGTGAGTTCATCTTCTTCATGTAGTAAACTGGAAATTTTCCAGTTTCTTGAGCAGTCCAATTGTCAAAATCTTCAGCCATCTTTCCCTCTCAAATACTGCCAGAACAATGACCAATTCACTCATCTTGAAGACTGAAAATTTCAGCCAAAACCGAGATGCACAAAAAACTGTGCAAACTAGGAAAATTTCCTAGATAGTTTCGCAACTTGGTGAGCAAAAAACTAAGTTGTTTCTTCCAGCTTTTCAACTAGAAATTCAACCTTATTTTTCCTCCATAAAGAAAGATGGGAACCAGCCTTAAAGGACCCTCTAAAACCTCTTCAAATCTTCTGCAAGTTGGCTGAAGCATGGTAGAAAAATCTGCCCAAAATTCCAGCAAGCCTTGCGAAAGGCCAACCAGAATTTCTGGTTTTGTTTTCTTCTTCACCCTTGTCCGAAACTTACTCCATTCTTCTGTACAAACTCACCTTGGTCAGCCATGAACTGAACTCCAGCATCCTCACCATTGTTCTGCATGAAAAACAGCTCCATGGCTGCTCCTAAAATCTCTCCATCAATCACTCCAATCAAGCCATTAATTGAAGTCAAAAATTCTAGCAAAATATTCAGCAAACTACCATAGATTACCCCTCAAACAACCAGAAAATTCCTTCACCATGGTACACCATATTTTGGCCACTCTAAAGCTCCTTCAAACATCATTCATCCCAGTAGAAACCCCAACCAATCAGCCGGCCATTGAAGCTTCCAAAAGCTCTCCATCATCTAAGATGTTCTTACCATATTTGTTTCCAAAATTGATTCCCTAAATTTTTCTTTTTGAATTTCAAACAACTAGCTTTCCTTTTCCTTCCAAATATGAAAATCCAATTACCAAAACCTTCCAAACAATTTGGCCACCCTTTCTCCACAGAATTTCGGCCAGCTCTCTCTCTATTCTCTTCAAACCTCCAAGAACACCTACTACCATTCTCACGCCTAAGGATATTCAAAACCACTTCAATCTTCTCCAAAAACTCCAAATTATACCTACTCATTCTTGTGAATCCATTCCTACAATTTTTAACATCAAACACGGAAATCAAAGCATCACTTTTGGATAAAAAACCAGAATTTTCTTGAAGGCTGAAGAACATCTTCAAGGTAAGCATGAACAATCATCTCCATTTTCTTCCATCTTTGACTTTGATGAGTATATACTAATGAACTCTTTTTTTCTCTTTCTCTCTCTCTCTCAATCGAATGGTTGCTCCAACCATGGCCATGTTTCCTTCTTCCTCCTTGGACGAATCAAGCTGTCCACGCGAGAGGATTCTTTCGAAACTACTTCAAGGTAGTCATCATTCAAGTAAGCCTCTCCAATCTTCTCTTTAAGTTCTAGATTCATTTCTCTAGGATGTAGTTGGATGAGGATGGAATATATTTGGGAAATAATTATGTGTTTATATGATGGAGTTGAGATTAAAGCATGAACGAATGTGTTTATATGATGGCATTGGGATTGATGCATGAGGAGGACTTGTCTTGGTTAAATCATATGATGTTTTAGGATTTGTTGCATGCCTTTATGTTATGAGTAGTATGATTGATTGAGCATGTTAGAGATTATGTCACATTTGGTGAATAGGGTTTTATGTTCATGTATTCTTGTTAAGGCCATGGATATGATTATGTTAGTAGAGTTGGATCATGTCTAAGTAAAATTGGATCTATGTTTTTAGCCATGATTTGGATGTTTTGTTGATTGGTGTAGAGTGTATGTTCATGATTATGGTTAGCAATAGGAATTATGGTCACGACCTTGTTGTCCCTAAGCTAATTTTATTTCATCAATAAAATGATTAATACTATAATTTCTTCCAGTAATTTTGAAAACCCTAGGAAAATGTGGATTTGGACTCTTATATAAATTAATGATATTTTAGTCAAATAAATGATAGCTTTTATTAAAGAAATAAAATATATAGATATTATATAGAATAATAATATCAAATAAAGCCATTTATATAAATAATTATAACAGGTAAAATATTCATTTTGTAAGTCTTATATTCATAAATACTAATAAAATTTATTTATTATCTTTTAATAAAAACATAATAAAATTTAGTTGCTATTAATTTTATTTACCAATTATTTTCTAACCATTAGTTATTAAAAATCATTATTAGGACCCAGGACCCTTCATCAAATAAACACTAATTTATTTATAACAAGATTTAAACCTTCAACTTATTAGTAGCTAATTCACAAACCTTAGTTATTTTAATATCAAGCTAGATTTATTTTATAAACCCTTTATTTATTATCTAGCCTTAAAGCTTGGGACACTAGGGTCATGATTGTAGTAGGTTGAGTTAGGATTATTTGTGAAAGTGAATTTTGGCTTGAGTTTAATTATGGCTTATGTTTACCCCAAGCAGGGTTAGGTCAGCTGTTGGAGATCTTTATTTTATCTCGAACAAAGGATCAGGTAAACTCCTGTATAAAACTTATTTGTTGTAAAAGGTTTCTATGGCAAGCTAAACACGAAGTTTGTGAATACTGATTTGGTAAAGGCAATTACAGACTATTTCCTTTCTTGTTTCAGTCAAACTAACTATTTGAAAAATAACAAGCAATTTTATACAAACACTAAACTGTTTCTAAAACTAATTTTGACAAAGACTTTAGAAACCCTTGATTGCCATTTTCAAGTAAAGCTATGTTTTATCAGTTTTCTCCCAAGTGGGATGAACTACATTGAGTACTTAATAAGGGTAGGCTAATAGTACTAGTTTTGAAGAGTAAGAGTGAGTCTTCTGGCAAGAGGCCACCTCCAGAAGAGAAACTCAACATATAGAAACGTCAGTACTACTTAGTCATGCCGGTCCGAGCTAGCAGATTTCAGTCATATGGACTGTGTGTTGCCGGAGTGGACAACCGATTTTTTTTGGGTGTAAAGAAGGAGGAGAATCTTACTCGGTAGGCCGATCACCTACCTTTTGTCAGTCTACACAAAGTGTGGCATTCTGACCGTTGTATGGTTATGGGGCCCAACGTGTGGTAACCCATGGCCGCCCTTTTGAGTGGTTGATTTTATTGTACCTGTATGGTTGGAAAAGCCAAAATGCCACTCTTACTTTTGAACATTATTTATTACTTGCCCATATTTTTCTTATGAAGTTCTTACACTTTGCATTCATAAACTGTTTTCACTGGATACTCAAATCACACACGGACTTACTGAGATTTTTTTATCTTATCACCCTTTTACCATGATTTCAGGTTGATCCTGCTGTGAGGATGAGTAGCTAGTTGTTGCCTGCCTTAGAAGAAATTTTGTTATTTAATTTTATGTAATGCTTTGGGAGTTGAGAATGAACAATTTTTATTTTAGATTTGTCTTGAATTTTAGGATTGTAATAAGTTTTAATTTTAAAGTATTGTTTTATTTTGATTGTGTGACCTAGTTATAAAGACCCATTGTCCTTTAGACAGGGTGACATCCCCGGCCCTGTTGGGCTTAGGTAATGGGGTGTTACAAGTGGTATCAGAGCATAGGTTTAGGCAAATATTGATAGTATATGTCCTATTTATTTAAGTTCAATTCTTTATCTAACCTATCTTGTTTATGCTGTAGGATGGTTAGACTACTTAGAACCGTGAGGAAGGGGCAGTAATGGCATCCTCCTATCTCTATTTACCCAGAAGACCTTCCAGTACCTCAGCCTGCTCCTCAGACAGTTTTTCCGTAGGAAGATAGCAGTGATGATGAGGTCCCGATCCATGAGCCACCCCCAATCCCAGTGATAGAAATAAGTTCTGACAGTGAAGATGAGGAGATAGCCGTGCAGCATGTTCCCCACCCTCCTAGCCCCATAGTGGATTTATCAGCAGATAGTGATGACCCGGGGGAGATAGATTATGAATCTCAACCTAGGCCTTCTTTCATTCCTCCACCTAGCCAGGTTGAGCCCGTGGCGAGTTCTAGGCAACCCAGGAAGGAGCCAATGGAAGGGTTTGCCAGTGGGGTTGAGATAGATTTCTCTAAGAACTCTGGGTAGCCACATCAGGCAGAAGGGTTCCGAAGGCAGAACCTGTGACACCGGGGTTTGAGACAACTCAAATGCCGTCACCCAATTAGGGGGATGAGAGCAAGCAAGATTTGGAATTAGGGTCAGAAGAACCTGTCGGAGTGACAATAGAGCAAGCTTTTCACCAAGTTTAGCAAGTGTGAGTTTTGGCTGGATTGTGTGGCATTTCTTAGCCATGTGGTGACTAAGGAGGGAATCAAGGTAGACCCAGCAAAGGTTGAAGTAGTGTCAGATTGGAAGCAACCGGAGAATATCACCGAGATTCGAAACTTCTTGGGATTGGCTAGTTACTATAGGAGGTTCATCAGAGGATTTTCAACGCTCGCATCACCTATGATTGGACTGCTGAGAAAGGATGTTCCATTTGTTTGGAGTGAAAAATATGAGAAGAGTTTCCAAGAGCTGAAGCAAAGATTGATGATAGCACTAGTATTGTGTTTGCCAGAGGGAGATAAGCCTTACATGCTGTATACCGATGCCTCAAAAAAAGGATTGGGAGCAGTATTGATGCAAGACCAGAAAGTGATCGCTTACGCTTCTCAAAAGTTGAGACCTCATGAAGTCAACTAACCCCTCAATTGTACAAGAACCTATGGTTGGAGATTTGTCAATGTGGATATTAACAAATTGAGGTTTAAAAAATAATAAATTAGATATTCAACTAACCTCTCAAAAGGATACATTCACCTATATTGCATGGGATCTCCCACTAAAGCTTCATACGATAAGTGGATTGGCAAATGTTCCATTGAAAAAAAAAAGCGTGGTGGAAATTTTTTCTCCAATTTGCATATTATCATAGCAATATTCTCTTCTAGTTTCAAAATTTGTTCAACACGTAACATTCTAGAAGTCAAGTCCTTGAAGAACAAGCTCAATTATATTAGAGCATTGCTGACAACATCTGGAAGTAAATATCGAAATGCTATTGGTATCAACCGAAGCATGAATACATGATAATCATGGCTCTTAAGGCTAAATAATTTGCATTGCTTCTCATACACACATCTTGTCAAATTGGAAATATAACCATATGGGAATTTTGAAGATTTAATTCACTCACACAAAATTTTTTGAGCATTTTTTTTTCCATACAATAGCATGCCTTTGGTTTCTTTGTACCTTCTTCTATTAACTCTAAATCTTTTCGTTGACAAATCTCACGTAAATCTCTCCTTGCATTCTGATGGTCTTTTGTCTTCCCCTTCATGTCAAAGACTGTATTGAAGATATTATAAAAAAATTCTTAATAATACGTATTACATCAAGATTATGCCTAATAACATTTGTCCTCCAATATGGTAAGCTCAAAAATATACTTTGCTTACTCCAGTTGTGGGATTTCCCATATCCTTCAGGTATGTGATTCCTACCATTTTTAATGACAGTTGGAAAATCCTTCACCTATGCCGATATTTCATCCCCACTTAGTCTACATTGGGGTGCTAAATCCTGAATTCAGTTCTTTCTAAATGAGCTCTTATTCTTCCGAAAATGGTGGTGTAATGGTAAAAACTGCCGATGGCAATCAAAGAGCATTGCTTTTTAGAGTTTTGAAGTTTGAATGCCTTCGATTTTTCCATACAATATGGATAAGATAATCTACCAGCTGTACTCCATCTAGACAACATGCCATATGCTAGAAAATCACAGATCATCCACATTAGAGCAGCTTTCATCTGAAAATTTTGCTTCTTTGAAATGTCATATGTAAGAACTCTGACTTCCCATAGATTTAGCAACTCATCAACCAAAGGCTACAAATAGACATTGAGCTTCTTCTTGAGGTTCTTAGGACCAGGTATTATTGTACTAAGGAAAATTTTTAGCGTTTTCATACACATACCAGGTGCTAAATTATATGGTGTTACCATTACAGGCCAACACGAATACTACTTACCGGATATCCCAAATGGAGCAAAACCATTAGTGGAAAGTCTAAGTCTTACATTTCGAGCCTCAGAAGAAAATGTTAGGTGTGTACTATTGAAAACTTTCCAAGCTTCTGTATCAGAAGGATGACTAATGGTGCTTTGAACGGATTTATGTTCCACATGCCATCTCATATGCTCAGTTGTAGCTTTCGAAGCATACGATCATTGCAATCTTGTTGTTAATGGGAGGTAGTGCATTCTCGCATATGCTACATTTTTCTCTGTACATGAACTTCCTTTTTTTGGCTTCCATCTAGGATTGTTGCAAAACATACAGTCTGTGAACCCAATACACTCTTTTCGAAAAGGTATACATCCATTTACACAACAATCTATTTGTTCATATGAAAGTCCTAACCTAGATACAAGCCTTTTTTATCTCATAAAAGTTTTTAGGCAACTTTTCCTGTGAAACCCCAGTTGAAACCAACCTTAGAGTAAGGGGGTTGGGATGCATATTATGTTTTATTGCATGCATATATATATATATATATATATATGATTTTTTGTGCTTTGGATATGTTATTGGTAGCCTAGATGGCTAATTTGTGCTTGTGGAGTAAGAAGGGCAAAATGATAATTTTTGCTTGAGGTGAAAATAGGGAGATAGCTTGAGGATTAAATAGGAGAAATATTTGGGAGAGAAAATAAGAACAAGAGTTGTCGTAGTTTAGTGATTAGAGCCTTGGAATTAATTCTTGAGGTCATGAGTTCAAATTCCATCATTGGAATTTTAGCATGATTAAATTTTATTTTTTGTTTGGGAAGGCTAGGTTTCGGCCTTTGCATGCTTTAGGGAAGAGTAGGAGTGTTGCCCTAGGGGAGACATGATAGAAATGCCCTAATCCTACTCTTGTGCCCTACAAAAAAATTCTAAGGGTTTCATTCCCTTCTTGATTCCTTAGCTTTCCTTAATCCTTAATCAATTAGGTTGATTAATTTGTTCAAACCAATTTCATTCCAGAAAATTCCAGCAATGTTCTGTGAGATTTAGGTTTTAAAAATGGCTGTGAATAAGTCATCTTGTTGGCTGAAAATGGGGAGGAGTAGTGGAAGGTTCCCAAGAGAATTAATCTCCATGGTTGAACCTTCAAACTCCAACCTAAGTATATTCATCTTGTTCATGTAGGAATCTGGAATTTTTCCAGCTTCTTGTTCAATCCAAGTGTCAAAATTTTCAGCCATCATTCCCTCCCAAATGCTGCCAGAAAAATAGCCCTCTTGACCAGCTTGAAGTCTGAAATTATAAGGCCAAAACCGAACTGCACAAATGCTGTGCAAACCAGAACATTTTCTGGACAACTTTTGCAACTTTGGTGATCCTAAACCAAGCTGATTCTTCTAGTTTTCCACTCAACATCTTAGCCACATTTTTCCTCCATAAAGAAGTCTAAAAACCAGCCTTGAAAGACCTCTGAATTCCCCTTCAAATTTGCTATAAACCGACTGGAAAATGGCAGAAAAATCTGCCCAGAAAAATTCCAGCAACTTGCGAAAAAGCTTAACAGAATTTTCTAGCTTTGTTCCTTCTTCAACCATGTCCAAAACCTCCACCATTTTTCTGTACAAACTCCCCTTAAACAGCCATGAACTGAGCTTCATCATCTTCCCCAACATTCTGCTTGAAAACTAGTCCATGGCTACCCCTAAAATATCTCCATCAATTGCTTCAATCAAGCTATTGATTGAAGACCAAAATTTTAGTAAACATATTTAGTGAACTACCATAAATCATCCCTCAAACAACCAGAAATCCCTTCACCATTGTGCACCATATTTTCGGCCACCATTAAGCCCCTTCACACAGCTTTCATTCCAGCAAAAATCACAGACAAACAACCAGCCATTGGAGCTTCCAAAAGCTCTCCATTGACCAAGATCTTCTTACCATATTTTGTTTCCAAAATTGATTCCCTAAAATATTCTTTTAGGATTTCAAACAACCGGCTTTCATTTTCCTTTCAAACCAGAAAATTCAGTTGCCAAAACCCCTTAAGCAATTCGGCCACTCTCTTCCACAGAATTTTGGCCAGCTCTCCCTCAATCCTCTTCATTCTCTTCAACCTTCAAGAACACCTACTAACCTTCTCTCGCCTAAGGCCACCAAAACCACTTCAATCTTCTTCAAAAAAAATTCCAGATTGTACCTACTCACTTCTGTGAATCCATTCCTACCACTTTCAACATCAAACTCTGAAATCAAGCCCTCTCATTTGGATAAAAAAACCAGTATTTTCGAGAAGGCCAAGAACACCTTAAAGGTAAGCATGATCAATCGCTTCCATCTTCACTCATCTTCAACTTCTAATGATTATATGTATATATAAATATACTAATGAGCTCTCTTTGTCTCTCTTTTCTCTCTCTCTCTCTCTCTCTTAGCCGAATGGATACTTCAACCATGGCCATATTTTCTTCATCTCTCTTGGGCGGATCAAGTCTCCTAAGGGTTAGGATCCTTTCGAAACTACTCCAAAGTAGTCATTAATCAAGTAAGCATCCCCAAACTCCTCTTTAAATTCTAGATTCATGTCTCTAGGATGATATTGGAAGGAGATGGATTATGATTAGGGTTTGAGCATGTGTTGTTGTGAAGGAGTTGAGATTGAAGCATGAATAAATGTGTGTATGTGATAGATATGGGAATTGATGCATGAGTTGATTGTCTTGGATGATTGTATGGCATTTTAAGGTTTTGTTTCATGTCTTCATGTCATGAGTAGTTTATGTGATCAAGCATGTTAGAGATTCTGTCACCTTTGGTGAATAGGGTTATGTTCATGTATTTTTGTTAAAGCCATGAATATGATTATGTTAGTAGAATTTAGATCCATGTATTTATTCATGATTTGGATGATTTGATGAATTGGTGTGGAGTATATGTTCATGATTATGGTTAGCAATAGAAATATGATCATGACCTTGTTGTCCCTAAGCTAATTTTATTTCATCAATAAAATGATTATTGCTATATCTTCATCTAGTGAATGTCGAAAACCCTAGGAAAAGGTGGATTTGGTCTCTTATATAAAATAATGATATTTTAGTCAAATAAATGATAACTTTTATTAAAGAAATAAAATCTATAGACATTATGTAAAATAAGAATATCAAATAAAGCCTTTTTCATAAATAATCATAATAGGTAAAATATTAATTTGGTAAGTCTTAAATACTATTAAAATTTATTTATTAGCTTTTAATCAAAACCTATTAAAAATTACTTACAACTAATTCTAGCTACCAATTACTTTCTAACCATTAATTATTACTAGATTATTATTTTACATAATACCATCTAGGACCTAGGACCCTTAATCAAATAAACCCTAATTTATTTTTAGCAAGATTTAAACTTTCCACTTATTGTACCTATTTTCCCAAACTCTAGTTATTTTAATATCAAGCTAGATTTATTTTATAAACCTTTTTATTTATTTATCTAGCCTTAAAGCTTGGGACACTAGGGTCATGGTTGTAGTAAGTTGAGCTAGGTTTATTTGTGAAAGTGAATTTCAGCTTGAGTTTAATTATGGCTTATATTTACCCCAGGCGGGGTTAGGTCAGCTGTTGGAGACCTTTGTTTTATCTCGAGCTAAGGATCAGGTAAGCTTCTGCATAAAACTTGTTGTTGCAAAAAGTTATTATGGCAAGCTAAACCCGAAGGTTGTGAACACTGATTTGGTAAAGGTAATTAGGGACTGTTTCCTTTCTTGTTTCTGTCAAACCAATTATTTAAAAATCAACAAGCAATTTTATTCAAACACTAAACTATTTCTAAACTGATTTTGACAAAGACTTTGGAAATCCTTAATTGCCATCTACAAGTGGTACTATGTTTTATTCATTTTCCCAAGTGGGATATATATATTACGTTGAGTACTCAATAAGGGTAGGCTAGTAGTACTAGTTTTGAAGAGCAAGAGTGAGTCTTCTGGTAGGAGGCCACCTCCAGAAGATAAACTCAACTTAGAGAAATGTCAGTATTACTTAGTCATGCCGGTCTGAGCTAGTAGTTTTCAGTCATGTGAACTGTGTGTTGCCGGAGTGGACAACCGATTTTGTTTGGGTGTAGAGAAGGAGGAGAATCTTACTCGGTAGGCCGATCACCTACCTTTTGTCAGTCTGTACAAAGTGTGGCATTCTGACCGTTGTATGGTTGTGGGGCCCAACGTGTGGTAACCCATGACCACTTTTTGAGTGGTTGATTTTATTGAACATGTATGGTTCGAAAAGCCAAAACGCCACTCTTGATTTTGACTATTGTTTATTGCTTGCCAGCATTTCTCTTATGAAGATTTTACACTTTGCATTTACGAACTATTTTCACTGGATACTCAAAGCACACACGGACTTACTGAGATTTTATCTCATCACCCTTTTTACCATGATTTTAGGTCGATCCTGCTGTGGGGATGAGTAGCTAATGTTGTCTGCCTTGGAAGAGATTTTGTTATTTATTTTTATGTAATGCTTTGGGGAAGTTGGGAGTGAATAATTTTTATTATGGATTTGTTTTGAATTCTTGGATTGTAATAAGTTTTAAGTTTAAAGTATTGTTTTATTCTATTATTTTGATTGTGTGACCTAGTTATAAAGACCCATTGTCCTTTGGATGGGGCGATATCCCCCGCCCTGTCGGGCCTAGGTAGTGGGGTGTTACATATCCTCTTCAGGTGTGACATCTTTAATTAGCCATGATATTACATCATAACAGGCTTCAGGTAAGTTATAATCAAACTTAATGTTCAAAAGTCGTGCAACTGTGGATATCTGGGAGTGACTACAGCCTAGCCATAAAGGCTCATCTGCATCATGTAGCAGATCATAGAAACTTTGTGCATTCGTATTAGACTCTTCTTCCATCTATATAGTTTTATTAAATCTTATATCATGTCCTATTGCATCAAATACAATTTCCCTAATTTGATGGCTTGCAATAGGACTTTCTTCCCTTTTATCATCAACTTCTATGCTATTCTTTCACTGTGAACTAAAAATATAAGGTTCCCCATGAGCATGCCATTGATAGTAATTTGGGATAAATTCCTTCTGATAAAAATGTAGCTTTACATCATCTACCTCAGAAAACTTACAGTTTTTGCACTTTGAGCTTGGACACCTTATTTTTTTCTCCACTAGTAAAATCAACTTGTGTAGTTGGAAATTGAGCAAACTCATCAATTCCATGAAGAAATTCCCTTGCTAATCCTTTTTTACCAGGTAAGAGCCTATTATACATCTATGCTCGAGCTTCTGTCATCGTATCAACCTACGTTTGGAGACAAGCTATATCACCCATTTATCCTAAATACACATAAGCTTTTACATATTTCCTATGCATATACACACATATACAAATGAAGGTCAAATTTATAATGGATAATACCACCACCAAGGAACAAAAAGAAAAAAAAAAGATAGAATAGAAGGATGCCAGCTTTAAGATCATACAATACCAAATAGAAATATCCATTGCTTTTGTTAGAATCGACATCAACCAGAGAAAGTAAGTATCAAGGTGGATTGTTCATAGGAAGAAAAAAAAATAAGATATTGTGAGTAAATTACAACGACATAGCCATATTGTAGTAATTTCAATAAACTCACTCCACAAGAGACTTGCGAGGCTTTCCTTGCTTTCTAAAGCAATCACAAATATTTTCTAACACATTGTCCTAAAAAGCTCATCATGACTTTATGAGGAAAAGAAAGGCAAATGATAATGTGAACCATCAAAAAACTTTTTAGCAGATGATAATTTGCACCATGTTATAACTTTTTAATAGGTTACCTACAAGTGATTAATCATTAGCATGTGTGGATAAATAAAGAAAAACTACCAATCATAGAGTACTAGTGTACTTGGTGAAATTTGCATGGCTATTTCTGTATTTCTCATCTATGTTAGGAAAAATATTGTTCCCTATTATTGTTACTCAAAGAGAATCAAATGGATGCCTGCAAAACTTGTTTTGGCTAGCATGTCAAAGAACTTGTTTTAGTTTCTCTTTTGTTGCGCACACAATTGAAAACCATTTTCTAAACAACTAGTTGGAAAAGAGGAAAAGATAATATTTATAACCAGCCATCACCCTTGAGTACAACACTAAAGCATATAATATATTCATCGACTATTTCTACTAATCCTTTTCCCCTTTTGCCCTCGTGGTGTCCTTGTAGGTCCACTAGGGTCAGGGGTAGCTGCCAAAACCTAATGGATAGTACAATGACTTTTCGGGCTTTGGAAAATCCAGTGAAAAAAGATATAGAACAATAGCAAGATTCAAATTTTGTAAGGCGTAAATGTTTCATGCAATAATGGAGCATTCCAGAGGAATGAAATTTTCCAATATATATGGAGTATGTATGTGGTGTAAATATGAGGCTATCAAACTCTTGGTTCAACTGAGCCTTCAATGGGGCAAGTTAATTTACAAAATATGATGGTTGTAGGTATGAAATATTGCTAAACATGCATAGCCATTCTATTGAAGTAATCACTGCCATTCTCCAAACCTTATGTGTCTTTGATCTGTATGTGGTAAAAGATATCAAAGTGAGATCAAAATTGTATAGCTGGCAAAATATGCAAGAAACCAAACAAGACACATCATCTATTATTTTATGTAATCTCTTCTAGAATCTTAGTTATGCTTAAATTTGTTTGCAAGGGAAGCTCCAAGTACAAAAGTATACTACTTGTATATATCATTATTCTGTGGTAAAATGAAATCACTTCTTAGTTCATTTTTTGGCTAATAAAACAATTGCATGTTTCTATATTATGGACATATATGTATAACATACCACCCGAGATAAATTACAATTTTAGAAGTTTTATTTCCAACTCCAACATCCTTTCCTACATCACATCATGCTATTTTAATTCAGCAACATAAAAGCTTCATTTCTACTGCTGTAGTTTTCAACCATTGCTTTGTAATCAAGCAATATTTTCAACTTCCATCAACAAAGTAAATTATTGCTTTCACAATATCATACTGCCCAATCACTGTGGAGCTAGTTATGTCAGAAAACATTAGAACTACCCACCCAGATTTCCTACTTGTATACCTTAATCAAAAAGTAAAGTATGAGTTCTATGCATTCACTGCTTGAGAAGAGAAATAAAAAAAATAAGAATACATAATTGTAGAGCCAATAGACTATATAGCCTATGCAAATTTGTGCAAAACTAGCATCATCAAAGAAAATGATATTCAAAGGTTTCCATACATAAAAAATTAACTGTTAGAAAAAAAAAAAAAATCCTTCGTGTTACTCAAAAACAGAGGGAAAAAAAAAAACATAAATGGCATCCTTCTTGTATGCCCCTATTATTGTTACTCAAAAAAAAAAAAAAATCCAGAGCCAGAAATGGTTCATGCTAGCCAAGGGAAGAGAAAGAATAGTAATTCCTTCTTATCTTGCTTTATCAATAGAACAGAAACAGAGGGGGAAAAAAATACATAAATGGAGTAGTTTATTTAGGTGCTGATGATAGGTTTCAACAAAACCAAATTCTTTTATTAAATTTTCTCTCTAATATTAGTCATAAGTAATAAAACCTTTAGTCAGTTCTTCCGTTTATGGATTTACATACATAAAATCAGACATTCCACTACTATATTCAAACTCAAGCAGAAACCCACATTCGAACTAAAGTAGAAACCCACGTTTGAACTAAGGCCACAGCAAACATAGCAACAAAAAACCACAAGAGTAAACTTAAATTTCAAAGCCTCGTCTCAAAATTAATACAAGTTTCACACATCTCAACACGAAGGCGGCATAATCAAGTTAAAATTTTGTCTCAAACAACAATCAAATTGAAGAAACAGTACAATAAGGGATATTTCTTACCAACAATGTACTTCGAAGGTGCAAACGTAGGAGAAAAAAAAATTAAATTTGAGAGATTTTGAGGGCTTTTCTTTATTTCTATGTGTGTTGATGTCTGTCGCAGCCAATGAGAGTGAGAGGCTTGCAGTGATTAATGGTGAAGCAAAGTATTAGCAGTGAGAAGCAGAAGGAAGCACTAAGGACGGTGAGAGTGAGGGTGAGAGCATGATGTGCAATTTAATTTATTTATTTTTATTTTTTATATTATTGCATTTTTTTTGTTCTTATATTTACAACGTTGATTATAATTAGTTACTATATTTCTAATTCATATAATATATCTACACATATATATACTAAAAATTAATTTTATATATTTATATTTTTGTGTATATATAAATAATAGTAATAAAAATATTTTATGTATAACATATATATATATATATATATATATATATAAACATAATAACTATACTTATACATATATATTTATTTATTTATATAATTACTATCAAAACTACTTACTTTTTAATTTTAAGTTATTCTATTTTATCCCTCCTTATTGCCTAGACATTTTTTTTTTTTTAATTCGAAAAAATTAGTATAACTTTTGAAATCCTTTTTTAACCAAATTTAATTTTGAAAGTCCAATAAATGCAATTTCTTTTTTTTTTTTTTTACCTTGTAATTCTTTGTTTCTAAGTTTATAGCTTTTATAATTTATGATATAAACATAACCACATAAAATATATATTCAAAGATGAGATAGATATAACCAATTGAATAGATTGCTTTTAAAATAATATATAATATCATTATTTGATTTGATACATCATATTTCTAATATAATTATTAGGCTCAATTTAGAGATCCTCTCAATTCCAATGAATTTCATTTTAATTTATTAATTTTGAAGTAATTCCCAAATATAGCCCCAATAATTGTATATAAATATAAAATATAAAAGTATTATTTAAACAGAATGATTGAATTTCACTTTAAACAAATATTAGTCAATAGGCATAATATACCAAATAATTTTGGGTTGTTATATAGAGGTTATACTAAATTATATAGAAAAATATATCCAATTACTTTCAAATTTGTTCACGATAATTTTGTTAGCGATTTCAAAAAATCTAACGATTGGATCTTTAATTTGATATATTTTTCTTTATAAATGCGTTAGGTTTTGGGCCGTTATATAGAGAATATACTAGATTATGTGGAAAATATATCTGATTACTTTCAAAATTGATCATAATACTTTTTTTTGGGGATAATTTTAACAAATCTAAAGGTTGGATCGTTAATTTGATATGCATATATTTAAAAATGCATAGGTATTGGATAGTTATAAAGAGATTACGCTGGATTACATGGAAGAATATATCTGATTACTTTCAATTTTGGTCATAATACTTTTTTTTTATAATAATTTTAACAAATCTAACGGTTGAAATTTTAATTTGATATGTTTATCTTTATAAATACGTTATGTTGTGGGCCATTACATAGAGATTATGCTAGATAATATCACAAAATATATCTAATTATATTCAAATTTAGTCACGATACTTTTCTTAATAGTTTTAACAAATTTAACGGTTGGATCATAAATTTGATGTGCTTATATTTATGAACGAGTTAGGTTATTAGCCGTTATATAGAGATTATGCTAGATTATGTATCTAAATATATCTGATGATCTTTAAATTTGGTTAAAATACATATTTTAGTACCTTTAACAAATTTGACGGTTGGATCGTCAATTTGACGTGCTTATCTTTATGAATGAGTTAGGTTTTAGGTCGTTATATAGAGATTTGAAGTTTGTTGGAGATTGATTTACTATATTTCCGACGGATATGTTGGTTGGTAATACTATTGCTAACAAATATGCCATCATAGTACCAACTATATTACCAACTGAATTAGCTACCAACTACTCACTTCTATTAGTATTCCGTTGGTACATTGACGGAAACAACATTCCTTCCTTATTAGCAACAGATTACCATCCGACACAATTACCAACCACTTATATTTTGTTGGTAATCGGTTGGTAAATATTTTCTTTCCCGTTTACCAACACACTATCAACCGACTACGAACAGCAAAATCACCAACAGAATACATACAATTGGTAATTTGTTGGTAAGTAATTGAAATGCAACACATTCCACATTTGTTGGTAATTACTAACCAAACTTGGTTTGTTGGGAATGGTCTATTGGTAATCAGCCTTTTTCTAGTGCTAGTGGTGAATAGCTTAGTTGGAATAGGTGTGATATGGAATCAAAAGAATGGGGAATTGAGAAAGAAGAATTTAGGCTGCAATGGTTCAAAGAAAGGCTATGGATTTTGAAATTTTTTAATGGAAACCTAATGATTAGGATGAAAAATTCAAGCGGGCATGACTGCAAATTAAATGGTGATGGGAAATCTTAGAGCAGAGAGGTAGTGTTGAGGTTAAACATTGCAGAATAGGCACCCTGCCCATTTTATTTTTTTATGTTTTGTCAAACCGAGAGATGCCACCTAAAATGAAGAGAGTAGCGCCGCTTGATCCCTTAATGCCAACTCAAAATGGTGCCATTTTACTTGTTTTCTTCCATCTGTTGACCTAGTAGCACAGCTAGTAATGATCTAAGAGGTGCTGTTTTAGTTCCTATACCTACACTTTTTACTTTTTTTCATAAAAATAAAACAACAAAAACAATCTAATTGATTAGTTACTCAATTAGCAAACACACTAAATGAAAAAAGATAGGAATAATATTAACCACACATAAACTATCAACAAAAGGAAAGACACGAGCTACAAGAGATACAAGTCTATACAAATCATGGAAGTATAGTCATAAGGAATACTTACAAATAAACACAAAAACTAAGTTAAAATTGTATTGCAATTTCAAAACATATGTGTAATTCCAATTTTCGTATAATAAGTAAAATATAAACAAATGATAACCTACATCAATACATATACATTATTAGGAATTCTTGTCATGCAAATTATAGTTGTGAAGTGGAATAAAACCAAGAATTTGACACCGAGGATCTCATTTATGTGTAAAAGGAATTGAAACGGTGAAGAAAATACCTTACTTAATGCTTGTGAAATAAAAGTTTTTCTTCTCTTTATGGCGCGATCTAGAGAACTCTAAGAATGTCTTCTTCTTGGTTTTATCAAAGCACCACAATCCAAGTGTAGGATTGTGTCAAATAAAAGTCCATACAAGAATGGTGCTCAAGGGGAAAAACCAGAATTTTGTGCTAGCAAAATTCTTGGCGGCTAAGGTATTTGTTGTTCAGAAGAGGATGATGTACAGAGAGTGTAAGGTATCTCATGCATATCATATATGGCGCAGCGGAAAGAATAAGAACAAGATACCATCCCAGGATCCGCATACGTGTGGAAAACAAGACATAAAGAGAAGAAGATCACCTTTCTAGTAAGTCCTTATAGTTAAAATTTTTCCTTTCTTTACTGAGGCGCGATCCAGCAATCCTTTTGATCAAACACCACGAGAGTCGAATGTCCAGCCACTACAATCACAGTGTGTGATTATCTCTAACAAAAATCTACATGGAGGATCACTATCAAGCACCAAGATGTTTCTATGATAGCAGAAACCAAGAATGCGGCTAGGGTTTTGATGAAGAACAACGAGATAGAGTTAAGAGAAGGGAGTTGTGTGTGCCCTAGGGTTTTGGAGTTGTCTTCGTGAATCTTCTTCTTTTTAGGAATCGTGCATATATCCTATATATCACGAAAAAATCCTGCTGAAAATACTCCATCTGAGAATTCTAAAACAATTATAATTCTCTAATTGTAATTGAAACCATAAAGTTCTCACAATTATAATTTGACCGATAAATTATAACTAATTATAATTTGGCCACAACAACTTCTCTTTCTCGCATTTAACCCCACTATGTTATCAAACAACATTTTGAGTATATAATCCTCTATTGTGTGTGACCTATTAGGTTTTCCAGTCAATTGGTAGCAAATATAAATTAATTTAAATATTTTTTAGATTAATAATCCATCATTAAAGTTTTTTAAAGCAAGAGAAAGAGGTAGAGAGAGAAGCTCTCAACTCCTGTAAAGTACTCTTGTCGTGTCTTGCTCACTATGATAGGACTACAAGCTTTGCTGCAAATGCATGATTCCTCTGCTGGTTAGTTCCTATTATGTATGTACTATCTTCTTACTACTGTGATATCTTGTGTTGTGTAGTAGTATCTACATTTGCTTCTAGTTGCCTTCGTTCCCCCCGACTTTGATTACAATTTTTTTTTTCTGGAGCTCGGATTTCCTTCGGTACGGCTATGCTAGGGTTGCACTAGTCTGTTGATTCGTGCATGTGTTTCTGCCTGTGTTGCTATTATCCACTGCTAACCACTGTTCCTAACTACTATTCTACTGCTTTTTCCTGGTTATATCGGTGCCCTTGTTTGTCTGTACTACCAAGTGTTCTATTAGCTACCTTATTTAGTAGATTAATTTGGGAAGGTTGTGAACCTATTTTCCGTCCAATGTTTAGCTATCATATTGGTATGGTTTTTCTCTTATTCCTTTGTTCAATCTTTTATACCTGCCATCCGATATGTTTGATCTACATAATCTGCATATTTCATGCCGAAACTAATTGGTTAGACTTGGTTAACCTATCTCTCCGGTAAGAATTATTCCCTGGGTTCTAGGCTTAAATTTGAATTCCAAACCTCCAGATACAAGTTGCTCATCTGGCCTATAAAATTCAGGTTTCCCTTTGCATTCTTTGCTGTCAGACTCCTACCCCACCCAACCCAAGAATAATTCTAACTACTCCATACCCTCGTCCTTCTATCAACTCTTGTTATATCTGCTAGCTTCTCATTCTGATGGCTTAGACCTAATGGTCCAGACTAGAGGACGAAAGAAATCAAACATTTCTGGTATGTCATCTTCCTCCACACCCCAGACAATTTTCTCTCCTTCCCAAACAGTGCCTCGGGTATCAATTGTCCCAAGCTTGGACATGGCCAATACAAACCTCTCATCTCTAACCCAACTTGAGGTACTGATGGCATCTAACCCCAGTCCACCTTTATCACCTATCCTCATTGTTCAGTTGCCCCAGTTGCTGGCTCTGGAACCAAACATAGCATCCTGCTCGGTAGGCTCTGATGTTAGGAGCATGCCTTCTCCAGTTGCCCAGTTAGCTGTTGAGAATACTATCCCAGGTGAGGATATACCGAACAACTCTCAGAAGCCGACATAGCTTGAGCCTATACCTGTGGAAACAGACAAACCGGTTCATTCTTGGGAAAATGTGGCTAAAGGGAACCGTGAAATGTGCAATGGAATGCGATTGAGCCACATCCCTAACTCGAATGAATTCATTAACATTAATGTTCGGGACTGAGGATGCTGAGGTGAAGTTGGGCTATTGCCTAATTGGGATGTTTGCAGGAAGATTCCCTGGTATGAAAGCTATACTGGAACTCACTAAGCAGTGGGGTGTTCAAACTAAGGTTCACTCATATGCCTCGGGTTGGATTATCTTTTAGTTCAATAACGAAGCAACAGGTAGTTGGTTCTCCATGGGGGGCCTTGCGCAATGTACGGTAGGTCGTTAATGCTTAAGATAATGTCATCTGAATTTGATTTTTCTTTGGATGAGGTGAGCATAATGCCCATCTGGGTGACATTTCCTACACTGCCTCTTGGTTGTTGGAACAAGATAAGTACTGAGTAAAATTGCATCTGCTATAGGCATTCTTATTATGTCTGATATGCTCACTGCAAGGCTAGATCGTTTGTCCTATGCTAGAGTCTTGGTGGAAGTTGATGTTTCTAAACCACTAGTGAAGGTGATTCCACTCCGATTACAATCTCGAAAAATCAAACAGCAAGCAGTGTGGTTTGAATTTGAACTTGCCTTCTATAATCATTGTTGCAAATTTGGACATTATACGGAGGCTTGTATGGGAGATAAGATAAAAAAGAGAGAACAGTTGTTGAATTCCAAAGGCGATACAACCAGCAAACGGCAATTGGACAGGCGAAGGATAAGACCTCTGTCTACTCCTGCTTGTCAGGACCATGTCATACGGTCGTCTTCATCTAGGGAGACAATCTCTAAAAGCATTGATAAAGGGAAAGCTCCTCTCCAATACCCTGGACAGGACCAAACAGAGAATCTAATCTCTGGGGCTTCATTGAGTGCACAAGTAATGGTCCAAGTTGCTGCCAAGGACAATCTTATGCTAGATAGGGTTGATGTGCATGCTGGCCCCATAAACAAGCTGGGGTATGCTGGAGTTGGTGCACTTGATGCCACGAATGTGGCTATTGGGCATGGTGATCAAATTAGGGATAGAAGGGGGCATTCCAGGGTTAGAAGGTTTGGCCGTGTCCACTCCCACTCAAACTCACAGGGGAATGTTCAATTTCGAAAGAAAATAATGGATTCAACCACTGGGAATGACCAAAAGCTGGAGGAAATCCTTGCCATGGTCCTAAATGCCGAAAGGCAACAGTACAGGCCACAAAGTTCATCCGATTCGTATGGAAGAAATATGCTAACCGTAGCTTCGACTTGATTGGTGTCCAATGGGCACTAGTAAGTCCCCAATGAGAGTTGCTTGCTGGAATATTTGAGGGTTCAACATGACCCTCAAACACCACGGGGTTTTGGAGTTTATCTCTAAACATCGTGTTGATGTTATTGGATTACTAGAAACTAAATTGACTGTGGATGGACTTGATAATATCCTGCGTTACAAGTTCATTAATTGGTCGGTAATACATAACTTTGTTGAGACGGAGGGGGGTAGGGTGCTCATCTTGTGGAATGGTTCTAGGGTGGATGTTCAGTTATTCCACTATTCGCCTCAGGCAATTACTGTCCGTATCACCTGTAAGGTTACTCATGTCTCATGTTACTTTACTTTTATCTATGATTACAACTCTGTAGTAGCACGCAGGGCATTATGGGAAGTTCTTGAGTACTTATCTACTGCTCTATCTGATCCATGGATCCTTACGGGAGATTTTAATGCTTATTTACACATTGATGACAAGATAAGTGGCACCCACCTTCTACATATGAAATTAAGGACTTTGTAGCTACTTGTACTAATATAGGCCTGGAAGACCTACCTTATGTTGGGCAGTGGTTTACTTGGACAAATTCTAGGGTTTGGTCTAAACTGGATAGGGTGATGGGTAATGATGCATGGTTCCAGTGTAACGTCCACGCATTAGTAGAATTCTTCCCCATTGGTTACCTGTTTGATCATTGCCCAATTCTGTGGTCACGGGTTGACTACCATAGTGATTCTCCTCGTCCATTCAGGTTCCTTAACTTCTAGGCTCACCATGACTCATTTCAAGATTTGGTTAAGGGTGTGTGGGATCATCCCTATATGGGATACCACCAGTTTACTCTTTGTCATCAGTTGAAGGAGCTTAAGAGGGACTTGCGAAGGCTAAACAAACGTAAATTCTCACAATTATCTGAACGTGTTCAACAAGCGAACAAGGAAGTACTTAGTGTTCAATAGCAATTACTTGAAAACCCTCAAGACGAGGACCTCATCTTTAAATTCAAAGTGTGTAAACTGTCTGCTTGGCATCTTGCAGATGCCGAATTGAAGTTCTACCAGCAACTTGCAAAAGGGAAGTATATGGCTCAAGCAGATAAGAATACAAGATACTTCTTTAATATCGTTAAACGGAACAAAAAAAGGAGTTTCATTGCTTTAATTCTTAAGGAGGATTGTTCTATGACTGATAGTCCAAAGGCTCTGGCTGATGAATTTGTTGAATACTACCGTAATCTACTGGGACGAGGGTTGACTGCCAGAGAATCAATGTGGACTATGTTTGTGCTGGCCAAATGGTTCTTTATGACTTGAAGGACGACTTAGTTAGACCAGTATCTGATCATGATATTAAAGTGGCTCTGTGGGACATAGGTGACTGTAAGGCATCGAGTCCGGATGGGTACTTTGTGTTATTTTTTAAGAAGGCTTGGGGTACGGTTGCTCGGAATCTATGTGATGTTGTTGAGAATTTTTTTGTTTGCCAGAATCATCAGGCAGATTAACCATTTGGTTATTACTCTAGTTCCTAAGTCTGCACATGTAGAAAGAGTGGGGGATTATAGACCAATTTCTTGTTGAAACGTTGTGTACAAGATTATTTAAAAAGTTTTGGCAGACAGGCTCAAAATGGTTTTACTTCATCTTGTGGACATCTCGTAATCAACATTCATTCAGGATAGACTCATAGCTGACAACATTGTACTTGTTCAGGAGCTTCTGCATACGTATGATAGAAAAATAGTTTCTCCCCGTTGTACGGTTAAGGTGGACCTTAGGAAGGCATATTACTCAGTAAACTGGGCTTTCTTACTAGAATTACTAACAGAATTGGGTTTCTGACATCTTTTCGTGGACTGGATTCAACAATGTGTGACCACTACCTCATTTTCTATTGCTATTAATGGGATGGTGCACGAGTTTTTTAGAGGGTAAAAAGGTCTCTGACAGGGGGATCCTATCTCTCCACTACTATTTGTTATCTGCTTGGAATATTTCTCTTGAATCATCAAAGTGCACACATTTGGGACTTTGTTTCACTATCATCCTAAATGTAAGACCTTAAGGATTACTCACATTTCTTTTGCGGATGATCTTATGTTGTTTGTTAGGGGTGACCGTCCCTCTGTTCGTATCCTCCTTGACTGCCTAGATGAATTCAATGGATGCTCTGGTCTTCAAATCAATAAGGACAAGTCTAATATCTATATGGCTGGTATTCGTAGCAATGATAAGGAGGGTCTTCTGGCAAATACTGGTATTCCCATTGAGGAATTTCCTTTTTGTTACTGTGGCCTACCTATCATGCATGATAAAGTCCACCTATCTCTCTATCATCCTCTGCTTGATAGAATTAGCTCCTATATTGGGAGGTGGTATGCGCGTTCATTATCTTATGCTGGACGCCTACTACTGATCCAGACTATCCTTAAGGGGATTGAATGTTTCTCGTTGTCCATTTTCCCAACTCCGTCTGTAGTTTTTTGTCAGTTGGATAGGATGGCTTGTGATTTCCTATTGGATTCAAAACAGGTGTTGGTTACCTGGAAGGATATCTGCCTACCTAAGAATGCTGGGGGTCTTGGTTATTAACTAGAATCATCTGAGACATACAATCTGAGAAACAATCCTTATGGGTCTAATGGTTAGAACATTAGTACATTAAGGCCAGATCTGTTTGGGAGATTGAACACCACAGGGACCATTCTCCATTATTTCGTAAAGTGTTAGCAATTCGGGACCTGATTCTGGAGCGGGAAAATGGTCCTTTTTATGCTTCTAATCTTCTCCATACCTGGGCTACATCTACTATCGCCTTCACCTCATCGGCTTATGACTATCTTAGGTTGCCTTGCTCGAAGGTTTTCTAGGAAAATACTATTTGGAAGTAGGGGCTTACCCCCAAGCACTCATTCATGGTCTAGCTGTGTGCTAGAGGGCATTTGAAGACCAAAGATGCACTTATGTTACACTTGGATGATTTATCTTGTCCTTTATGAAAAGCACATATGGAGATGACTAGCCATCTTTTCTTCAAATGCTCTATTTTTGCATCTATTTAGAGGGAAATTAAAGTGTGGTTAGGATTACCACAAGCAATGAATTCTACTGGATCTTGTCTTAGGTGGTACAAGCATGCAAACCGCAGCTCTTCCTGGTTGGCAAAGGCAAAAGCTACTGCTATAGCTACCACATTCTATTACATATGGTCTGTACGTAACAAAGCACTATTTGAGGGGACAGTTTACCAACTGATGGATATTTCTAAAAAGATCAAAACACGTGTGTACACTGTTATTTTTACTTTGTACCCTAACGTTCTATCTATTTCAGAGAATGGTATGCACCACTACTAGCTAATAGTCATCCTGACTATGAACTAGTAAACATCCTTGTACATATATTTTGATCAATATAAATCCCTTTACATTATGATCAAAAAAATAATCCATAGTTAATTAAAATTAATCATGTTAATTTAAATCAAGATTGGTTTATTAATTCATCAATTAATAAACCCAATTGCGCAGATCATGAGCGGTATCTAGCAACACATCATGACCACTCAAGAGTCCAGGAAGTCAAGTGGCTTGACATGAACCCTTTAATAACAAACTACAGTGCAATTAACTCATTTCATCATACAATATCTCATTTGGTCTGGAGTACAGAATTATTGCCAACTCTCTCAAGAATATATATTCATATATTAATTCTGGCCCGAATATAATAGTACTTGTACCAGGAACCCACTACTCTAGATATGTATCAATTGGAACTATTTTTAATACACAGTCACATTAGCCAAGGACTTCTCGAGTAGTAATTCCTACAAGTGGCCGTGAGATATTCGCACCTACTATTAGGAGTGGTAAATCCTTTATTGACCCTCTCAACTACTTTCGTTTACCTCACAATATACCCAATATCCATCCCATAGGTAGCCCTCGATCTGGCTCCAGAGATTGGAATCAAAGCACAATGATCAACAAACAAAGTACCTTGGAGATATCAAGTCTAAGGATACTTGCACGTTTGCTATATTGAGATTATATCATTGGCACTAAATAGTTATCCATGTGATTATCTCATAGCTATGTCATCCAATGTACTTGTTCTATTAACAAGCATCCACGTGTTAATTTTGAGTATCGCAATACTCATGGATATGAGAAACATCGCCTGATCGAATTAGAAAGTCTAACATATACTGGTCTTAACACATTAATGATGTCCTATTTCATTAATACTACGACTAGGGACTATTTAAGTACTAACACTATATAGTGTAGTAGGAATCTCATATCATGATCTCTATCATGATTTTCTTAACACAGTGTTGTACTAGGGACTTTATCTAACAGTTTTATTACACAAAAGTAAATAAAAGAAACTGTAAGATAAATAACGCCTTCTATTAAATAAAATGTGTCATATACAATGTACAAGTGATTGTCTCTAGGACATAACACTAACAGAGAGGGCACTCAATTTTTCTAAAAAAAAAAAACCTTCTGTATATTTCTAAAATCATAATTGTCACAGACTCTATATATCATATATATATATATATATATCGTTTGGCCCACAGAATCTATATTACATATGAATTCTTTATTACCAATTATTATTATGACTTTAGTTAATTATAATATAGCCCATAAATTATAACTAATTATAATTTGACCACAATCACTTCTTCTTTTCACAATCAACCCAGTATCAAATAACAACATGTGTACTTAATTCTCTATTGTGTGTGACCTATTAGGTTTCTTGGTTTATTGATAACAGAATATGAATTAATCTAAATGACTTTAAGATTAATAATCCTTAATAATTTTAGAATTAACTTATTAATTCTAATAAGGATTGATTTATTAATTCTCTAATTAATAAATTCATATTCAGCATTTCATGAGCAGTATCTAGCAACACATCATGACTGCCCAAAAGTTTAGAAAGTCAAGTGGCTTGACATGAACCTTTTAATAGCAAATAATAGCATAATAAACTCCTTTCACTATACAATATCTCATTCGGTTTGGAGTATGAAATTAGTGCCAACTCCTTACAGAAAAATAAATTCATTATGACTTGAATATTTTAGTACTTGTTTCAAGAATCCATTACTCATCATATGTATCAATCGGAACCATTTCCAATATATAATTCCCTTGGTCAAGAACTTCTCCAGTAGTGATTCCTATAAGTGGCCATGAGATATTCGCTCCTACTAGTAGAAGTGGTAAATCCTTTATTGATCTTCTCAACTACTTTTATTTGCTTCATATTGTACCCAATATCCATCATATAGGCTGTCTTTTCTGGACTCCGAAGTTTGGAATCAAAGTCCAACACTTAGTAAATAAAGTACTTTGCAGATCTCAAGTCTAAGAATACTTGCATATTTTCTATAATAAGATTCTATCACTGACACTAAATTGTTATATATGTGATTATCTCATAATCAGTCATCCAATGTACTTGTTCAAGTAACAAATATCCACGTGTTAACTTTAAGTATCATAATACTCATGGATGTGAGAACCATCGCCTGATCAAATCAGAAAGTATAACATGTGCTAGTCTTAACACATGAATGATGTCCTATCTCATTAATACTATGACTAGGGATAGTTTAAGTACGAATGCTATCTAGTGTAGTAGGAACCCCATATCATGACCTCTATCATGATTTTCTTAACATAATATTACATTTGAGACTTTATCTAACGGTTATTTTACGCAAATATAAATAAAACAAAACGAAAGATAAAGAATGCCTCATTTTATTTAATAATGCATAATATAAAGAATACATGTGATTACCTCTAGGCCATAACACTAACAAACTCCCAATTACACTAGAGCTAATCATGCATATATCTAATACCGAATAACTCAACACTTTTGTCATGTTTCTTTTGGGATAGTGCTTTTCTAAGCGGGTCAGCCATGTTATCATTCGTGAAAACTCTCTCTATCTTTACTTCTTGTCTATGTATAATTTCCTTAATCAAATGAAAATGTCTAAGTACATGCTTGGATCGCTAGTGAGACCATGGCTATTTTGCTTGTGCAATACATTGTTGTCACAATATAGAGATATTAGTTCAGCAACACTGGGAACCACTCCAACCTCTGTCACAAACTTCTTGATCCAAATAACTTCCTTAGCTGCTTCAGAAGTGGCTATGTACTTAGCTTCAGTCGTTGAGTCGGGAATAGTATCTTGTTTGAAACCTTTCCAACTTATTGCCTCTCCATATAATATAAACACGTAGCTAGATTATGATTTGAAATCATATTTATCAGATTGAAAATTGGCATCAATGTACCCATTTATTTT
The DNA here is from genome assembly GCA_026120185.1 of Voacanga thouarsii. Lineage (NCBI taxonomy): Eukaryota > Viridiplantae > Streptophyta > Magnoliopsida > Gentianales > Apocynaceae > Voacanga > Voacanga thouarsii. The sequence goes on from JANUWF010001937.1 coordinate 2,169,903, forward strand.
CAAATCAGCTCTTCCATATAGCAAGAATACATCATTAGTCCTTCGCAAGTACTTACGGATATTCTTCATAGCTGCCCAATAACCCTTACCAGGGTCAGATTGGTGTATTCTCGTCAAACTGAGAGCACATGATACATCGGGTCTTGTACAGATCATAGTATACATGATGTATCCAATTGCAGAAGCATATGAAATCCTACTCATGTGATCCCTTTCAACTTGTATCTTTGGAGATATCGACTTTGAAAGGCTTATCGCATGGGACATGGGTAAGAATCCTCTTTTGGATTGATCCATACTAAACTACTTTGGCACTTTGTCTATATATGTAGACTGTGAAATACCTAGTAACCTTTTTGATCTATCTCTATATATCATAATTCCAAAAATGTAGCTTGCTTCTTAAAGGTCTTTCATGGAGAATTTCTTGGACAAGCAACCAGTTATATTGAAGGATAAGTATATCATTTCCTATTAACAATATGTCATCTACATAAAGTAATAAGAAAATCATTGCACTCCCACTAACTTTCTTATATACACAAGGTTGATCTATATTTTGAATGAAAACAAACTCTTTGATTGTTTCATCAAAATGGATGTTTCAACTCATAGAAAGCTTGCTTAAATCTATAAATAGACCTTTGCAGCTTGCACACGTTTGTGCTATCATTCGATATGAAACCCTCAAGTTGTGTCATATACACATTTTCAGTTTGGTTCCCATTTAGAAAAGCTATTTTCACATCCATTTACTAGATCTTATAATCATAATGAGCTTCAATAGCTAGGAGTATTCTGATAGATTATAGCATAGCAAACGGTGAGAAGGTTTCGTCATAGTCTATACTATGCTGTTGATGATAACCCTTAGCCACCAGTCGTGCTTTATAGGTAACTAGGTTACCATCCATGTCAGTTTTCTTTTTAAAAATCCATTTGCACCTAATAGGTTTAATTCTTTTAGGTGGATCAATCGGAGTCCATACTTAATTGTTATACTTGGAATCCATCTCTGACTTCATGGCTTCAAGCTATTTGTCAAATTTTGAACTATTCAGAACTTCCTTGTAAGTAGTAGGCTCATTATCATCTATGAGCAATACGTCATTGTCGTCACTAATAAGAAATCCATATCTCTCAGGTGCTATATGTATCCTACTCGACCTACGAGGTTCTTGTGTAATTGAAGGTTCACCTATTCTCTCAATAAATGTGGGGTCAGATGGTTAATCCTTGTTTGTTTGTTCTTCTTGAACTTCACTAAGTTCAATTTTACTCCCACTATCTCCTTTAAGTATGTGCTCTTTCTCTAAGAAGATAACATATTTCGAAACAAACACTTTATTTTCAGGAGGGAGATAGAAGTAATATCCGAAATATTCTTTCAGATAACCCACAAACAAATATTTGTCAAACTTACTCACAAGTTTGTCTGATTGTGGCCTTTTAACAAAGGCAGGCCAACTCCATACTCTCAAGTGAGATAAATTTGGTTTCTTGCCAAAGAACATCTCAAATGGGGTAGTATCAACCGTTCTTGACGGAACTCTATTTAGAATATAAACAGAAGTCACTAGTGTGTATGCCCAAAATTATTTTGGTAAGTCTGTAGAAGCCATTATTGTCCGTACCATGTCTAGAATGGTTCAATTCCTTCTTTTAGATATACCGTTATGTTGAGGTTTATGTGATGGAGTCCATTGAGGTAATATCCCATTATCTCTAAAATAACCTTGAAACTCTTGGTATAAGTATTTACCTCCTCGATAAGATCTTAGAGTCTTAATACTTTTCCTAAATTATTTATCTACTTCATTCTTGAAGTCTTTGAATTTTTTAAAAGCTTCAGATTTGTTTTTCATTAAATACAAATATCCATATCGTAAATAATCATCGATAAAGGTTATGAAGTAGTAATAACCTCCTCTTGATTGTATTGACATTGGGCCATGTACATAGGAATGTATAAATGCTAATGACTCTTTGACCCTTTCTCATTTTCCAAGAAAATGAGTTTTAACTATTTTACCAAGTAAACAAGATTCGCATGTGCCATATGATTCATAATCAAATGACTTTAAGTCACCTACCTTGTGTAACTTAGAAACGCAATTCTTATTTATATGGCCTAAACAACAATGCCATAAATAAAATGAGGTTAAATTATCTATCATTGGTTTCTTATTATTTATATTGAGGATTGGATTATCCATGTCTAAAACATATAAACCATTGACCAAAGTTACAGAACCATAGTGAATATGATTCAATGAAAAGAATAATATTTATTCTTAAAAATTAAATGAAATCTACATAAGTCGAAATACACAACTGAAATAATGTTTTTCAATAAAACTGGTACAAAGTAACTGTTTTTGCAAAAATAATTTATTTAGCTTGAAGGCTGAAATTCCTATGCAAAAATGGACTGCACAAACTAGAAAAAAATCTGGGTAGTTTTCGCTGCATAACAGCTTAGAATCGAAGCCGTTTCTTCTGCCTTCAAGCCAACAAAACTCCTCTGCTTTTCCTCCATAAAGAAGGCTAGAAACTAGCCTTAAAGAACCATCAAACACCTCTCAAAAACCTCTACAAATTAGGCTAGAATATTGCAGAAAATTGCACAAAAAATTGCAGCAAACATTCAAACAATAGGACACCATGAAACAAGAAATTTTCAGCTTTGTTCCCTTAACCCTAGACCAAAGAAACCACCCTTAAACCTCTGTAAAATGACCCTTGTTCAGCCATGAACTGAACACCATCAACCTCTCCACTTACCTTGCACACTTGGAATCGTTAACCACACCTCAAATATCTCCTAAGGTCACTCCATTCAAACTACAATTTGAACTTCATAAATTTCCAGCATTTGCTCCCTGAAAACACCCTTGTACTAGGCTTCATAACCAGAAATTCCTCTGCCATTGAGCTCTGAATTTCAGCCATCCGTAAAGCTCCATCAATCTTCATTCATTTTAGCAAAACATAACAGTCCAGTCGGCTCCATTGCAGCTCCAAGAATCCTCCATCAATCAAACACCATTAACATATCCAATACCTCAAACCACACTTCAAATCTCTCTATTTGAATTTCAAATAATCAGATTTTTCTCTTCCTCTCTAAGCTAAAAACTGAAATCCCTGAACTCCCTAAACCATTTGGCCAGCACTCTCCAAAATTTGTGCACACATTTTTCTCAAATTCTCTCCATTTTCACCAAGAACACACACTACCATCCTTCAAGCCCAAACCCACTCTAAACACCTCCAATCCCTATCAAAAACTCCAGATTACTCCTACATACTCCCTAGAGTCTATTTTTGGAATTTATAACACCAAATTTTGGAACACAAGAATTGGCATTCAGATCAAAACCAATTTTTTCCTTGAAGTCTCAAGAACACCATCAAGGTAACCCAGAAGAACTCTTTTGTTCATCTTTTTCCATTCAACCTATAATGTATTATGCTAATGCTCTCTCTCTCTCTCTCTCTCTCTCTCTCTCTCTCTCTCAGCCGAAATGGTGGATTAGAACCATGGCTGTTTTTCTCCACTCATGAACAATTCAAGACTCTCAAGCGCGCGGACCTTCTTAAATCTTCATCGACGTACACATCAATCAAGTATTTCTCCTTAATTCTTCTTTTTAATTCTAAATTTATATCTCTTAGATGTTGATAGGGAGAATAGAATATGAATGGGGGGTTTGAGTAAATGCATATGAATGAAGGGGTTGAGATTAGGATATGAGAATGATTGTTCATGATTAAGCTATTTGAATTTTCTTGAGAATCAATGTATGTTTGTCATGTCTTAAGAGAATTATGAATGTTTAAGTATGCTAGATGTTATGACACCTTTGGTGAATAGGATTTTTATGTTCTTATCTCCTTTGAAGCCATGATTATGATTATGCCTAGTAGGGATTTGGCCATATGATAGCTTGCATTGATTTAAGCCTATTCTAATGAATGGATTGGTTTAATGTTTGATATTGGAGAATGTGCTCATGATCTTGTTTGGCAATAGGAACCATGGTTATGTTCTTGTTGATCATAGGTTATTTTAATTAGCAAATTTTATTACCTTAATTAAATTTATTACTATATTTTTTCTAAAGATTTCGAAATTCCTAGGAAGTTTTGGAAATGGAATATTAAATGTAATATTGATATTTTACTAGTCAAATAAATAATATCTTTTATTAATATATATATATATATATATATGTATAATAGTAAATAAGATATTTTATATAAATAATAATAATAAATAAAATATTAATGACCTTGTAGACCATAGTTCAAACTTTTACCTATATTCATAAATATTATTTATATTAAAATTTGTTTGTTATTTATTAAACAAAAATTTAATATAATTCATTTATTATTAGTTTTATTTATTATCTATTAAAAATTAATTTTAATTTATTATTTATTTATAATAAACTATTTTTAAATTACCATTTACTAATATTAATTAGGATTATTCAACATTTAAACCCTAGTTTATTTATAAACAATAGTACTCAAGATTTATTATTTGAACCTATAACTTATTAATAATTATTTTAGAACCCCTAGTTATTTTAACTTATCAAGCTAGACTTATTTTATAAAATCCTTTATCATCTAGCCTTAAAACTTAGGACATTATGGTCATGAATGTAATTAGTTGAATTAGAAATTATTTGTGTAAGGCAAGTATAGCTCGAGTATAACCTTAAGCCTTGTGTAACCTTATGCCTTGTGTAAATCCTCGAAGGCGGGGTTAGGTTAGCCTTCGAGGATTTTTGTTGAGTTTGAGCAAGCAAAGGATCAGGTAAGCTCCTGCATAGAATTATTTGAAGACCAAAAATTACTATGGCAAGCCAAAAGTGATGTGTATGGACATTTATTTTGTAAAGGCAATTAAGGACTATTTCCCTTTTTATTTCAGTCAAACAAATTATTTGAAAATTAAATAAGCAACTTTACACAAAATACTAATCTCTTTCTAAAACCTAACTTTGACAAGAATTTTAGAAACTCTTAATTGCTATTTCCATGTAAATCAATGCATGATCAATTTTCTCCAAAGTGGGACAATCAACGTTGAGTACTCAATAAGGGTAGGTTAGTAGTACTAGTTTTGAAGAGCAAGTGCGAGTCTTCTGGCAGAAGGCCACCTCTAGAAGATGAACTCATCTTGGAGAAGCAACAGTACTACTTAGTCAGGCCATCCAAGCTAGCAAGTTTCAGTCAAGTGGATTATGTATTTTTGGAGTGGACAACCGGTAAGTTTGGGTATAGAGATGAAGGAGTATCTCACTCGATAGGCCGTACACATACCTTTTGTTAGCATGCTCAACGTGTGGCAGTCTGACCAGCAGTATGCTCAACATGTGGCATACTGACCATGTGGTCATGGGGCTCAATTTGTGGTAACCCATGGCTACCCATTTGAGTGGTTGTATTTATTGTGCACATGTATTGTTTGAAAAGCAAAACACCACTCTTTATTTTCAGCATTTATTTAATACTTGCTAGCACTTTCTCTTTTGGAACTTTTACAACTTGCACACATGAACTATTTCACCTGAAACACTCAAAGCACACACGGGCTTACTGAGATTTTTATCTCATCTCCTTTTGTGTCATGTTTTCAGGTCGATCCTACTATGGAGGTCAATAGCTAGATTTGTTGCCTTTGCTTTGAAGACTTTATGCTATTTTCCTTGTGTTGTTTTGAGAGATTGTAGCAAACAATTTATTTTAGATTTGTTCATGTATTTTGGGGTTGTAATAAGTTTAATTTTCAGGCATTGCTTTTATTTTCTTTTATGTGACCTAGTTATAAAGATCCATTGTCCTATAGACGGAAGGGGGGGGGGATATCCCCGGCCGTGTTGGGCCTAGGTAGTGGGGTGTTACAAGTAGTATCCGAGCCTAGGTTTTAGCAAATATTGATAGTATATACTTTATTTTATTAAGTTTAAATCTTTTGACTAACCTGTCTTGTTTATATTGTAGGATGGTTAGAATGCTTAAAACCGCAAGGAAAGGGCAGCAATGGCATCCTCCTATCCCTATCTACCCGGAGGACTTACCAGTGCCTCAGCCTACACCGCAACTAATTATACCCCTGGAAGATAGCAGTGACGATGATGTCCAAATCATTAAGCCACCCTCAATACCCGTGATAGACTTGGTCACTAACAGTGAAGAAGAGGAGATTGATATGGAATATGTTCCCCTCCCTCCTAGTCCCATAGTTGACTTGACAGCTGATAGTGATGACCTGGGAGAGATAGATTACGAATCTCCACCTAGACCTTCCTTCATACCCCCACCCAACCAGGTTCAGACCAGGGAGAGTTCTAGGCTACCCGAGAAGGAGCCAACGGATGATGGGTTTGCAAATGGGGATGTGATAGACTTCACTAGGAATTCTGGGGGATGGTTGTATGATGCCGACTTTGAAGACTTTGATGAGGATTAGAGAGGCTAAGTGCTGCTATGATTGGGATGTTTTATTTACTACTTTCCATAAACTCCTATGCTAAGGATTTTATTCATGTCTACTGCTTTATTTCCGAATTCATCCAAAGAAGAGTACTTGAGTACTCTAAGGCTTGAGAAAAATTTATATGCAATTCTTTATACAAAATTTTGTATCTGATTTTCTTTTACTTAATCCTGAATGTGAATGCATACTCAATTGCAATGTTTTAAACTTGAATGCATAAACTCATTATCTGGGCATGGTTTAGAATGGCACCTAATCGCCATGTAGCCACATCAAGCAGAAGAGTTCCGGAAGTAGAGCCTATGACACCGGAGTTTGAGATGACTTAAGTGTTGTCACCCAATCGGGGGGATGAGAACGAACCAGACTTGGAAATAGGGTTAGAAGAACCTATTGGAGTGACACTGGGGTAAGCATTTAGTAAGATGACTGAGATTCTTCAGACTTTAACTGAACGGAGGAATCCAAAGGGGGAAGATGAAGCTTTGGAGCGGTTTCGAAAATTTCAACCGCCTATCTTCTTGGGAGAAGTCGAGTAGGATCAGAAAGCTGAACAGTGGATAGAATAGACGGAAGACATCTTCGCTATGCTTCATTACACTGAGAAGCGAATGGTGAAATTTGTTGCATTCCGATTAAGAGGCCCAGCTCGGGCATGGTGGCAATGGGTTCAGGATGACTGGGAGGTGATTGACCACGACTGGACACGGGCTAATTTTGTGGAAGAATTTAGAGTTGAGTATATCCCTTAGTGGATAGTTGAGAAGCAGGAAGATGAGTTCCAGAATTTAAAGCAGGGAGTTATGATAGTGGTTCAGTACACAACACGATTCACCCAATTGTCAAAGTATTGCAAGAGGCTGGTGGACACTAAGTAGAATAGAATAAGATAATTTATCAAGGGGCTAAGGCAGGATTTAAGAAGGGCGTTGGCACCTTCTCTACTAATAACCTACTCGGGGGGTCGTGGACGTAGCCACCCGGACTAAGAATGAAGACCGCAACAAAATGGCACCAAGACCTTTCCTACAGCCAAGACAACCACTGAGACCTTTCCAGAGGCAGCAATCTATCAAGCGCCCTGCCAACCAGCAATGGCAGAACTGGGGAAAGCAAACCCGGACAGCACCAGTTGGTCTTATGCAGAATCTTCCATTATGCCGGCACTATGGAAAAAGAGGCCACACGGAGAAAAATTGTTGAACCAGAGGAGGTGAGCGGAAATGCTACCACTGCGGAGACCTGAACCATCTGCAAAATGCCTACCCTAAACTTCTTCAAGTCGAACAAAGAAACCCGGCTTAGATCCCGAGAGCCAATTGAGCCAATGACATGAGAGTATCTGGGAGTGGAGCGCAGAAGCTGCAGGTGAAAGCAAAAGTTTTTGCTCTCAACTGGGAGGAGGTTGGAGCTGATGCAGCAGTAGTGGAAGGTACATTTACTATCCAAGGTCATTTCGTTAATGTATTGATAGACGTTGGATCGACCCATTCCTATTTAAATAAGAATTGTGCATATCATTTGGATTGTGATGGAATAGAACTACTTTTTACTTTGTTGGTGAGTACTCCTTTGGGGAAAATAGTGCAAGCGGATCGGTATGTGCAGAATTGTAAAATTGAATTGGGGAGAGAAAGCTTAGAGGGATGTTTGAAAGTCTTAGCTATTGATGATTATGATTTGATATTAGGAATGGATTGGCTAGCAAAGCATTGGGCTAGAGTATACTGTAAGAATAAATCGGTTTAGTTCGTTAGACCGAGATGTGATGTGTTGGAGTTCAACGGTAAGAGAGTAAAGGAATTGAAGTTTTTGATAGCTGGGGCAAAAGCCCGAAAATTGTTGAAGCAAGGATGTCAAGGATATTTGGCTTATGTGATAAATAAGCCGAGGGACCAGTGCACTCTTGAAGATACTGAGGTGGTAAAAGATTTTCCTAACGTATTTCTTGCAGAACTCACTTATCTACCTCCCAACCGGGAAGTCGAGTTCACCGTTGATCTAGTTCGCAGAGCAAAACCAGTGTCCCGAACTCCATATTAGATGGCACCAGCGGAGCTAAAAGAATTGAAAGAGTAGCTAGAGGAGTTGGTGAGGTAAGGGTACATCAGACCTAGCACGTCACCCTGGGGAGCACTTGTGCTATTTGTGAAGAAGAAGGACAGAACTCTAAGGTTGTGTATCGACTACCGGGGCTTAAACAACCTGACTATCAAGAATAAATATCCTCTACCGCTGATTGACGAGTTGTTCGACCAATTGCAAGGATCTAGTTGTTACTCCAAACTAGATTTGAGGCAAGGATACTATCAAGTGAGGATAAAAGAGGAGGATATCCCCAAGACGGCCTTCAACATAAGATATGGTCACTATGAGTTTGTGGTGATGCCTTTCGGGGTAACTAATGCACCCGTGGTATTTATAGATTTGATGCATCGAGTGTTTCAACCTTACTTGGACAAGTTCGTGGTGGTCTTTATCGACGACATACTTATTTACTCCAATAGCCCGGAGGATCATGTAGAACATTTGAAACTAGTGCTGAAGAAACTACGGGAATACAAATTTTTCGCCAAATTTAGCAAGTATGAGTTTTGGCTGGATAGTATGGCATTTCTTGGCCACGTGGTGACCAAGAAGGGGATTAAGGTAGACCCAGTGAAGGTGGAAGTAGTTTCGGACTAGAAGCAACCGGAGAACATCACCAAGATTCGAAGCTTCTTGGTATTGGCTGGCTACTATAGGAGGTTTATTAAGGGATTTTCAATGCTTGCATCGCCTATGACCCCAGCTACTGAAAAAGGATGTACCTTTTGTTTGGAATGAAAAATGTGAAAAAAGTTTCCAAGAGCTAAAGCAGAGATTAATGACAGTGCCTGTGTTGAGTCTGCCAGAGGGGGATAAGCCTTACGCATTGTATAACAATGCTTCGAAAGAAGGTTTGGGGGCATTTTTTATGCAAGACAGAAAGGTGATCGCCTATGCTTCTCGAGAATTGAGGTCGCATGATGTCAATTATCCCACGCATGATCTAGAACTAGCTGCCATTGTGTTCGCTTTAAAGAAATGGCGGCACTACTTGTATGGAGCGGAATATGAAGTGTTCACTGATCACAAGAGCCTGAAGTACATCTTCACCCAGAAGGACTTGAATTTGAGACAGCGAAGATGGATGAAATTTTTGGAGGAGTACCGTTGTCCTATCAACTACCACCTCGGGAAAGCCAATGTTGTAGCTGATGCCCTGAGCAGAATAGTTAGAATGACTAGGCTAAGGGTGAAGGAGGTTTAAGTGGTTCAGGATGTGTTGGATAGAAGAGCGGAAGTGCAAGAGGAGAGAATTACTGTTAGCAACCTGAAGTTGATGCCAGATCTAAGGCGAGACATCATTGAGGCTCAGCAAAGTAATACAGAATTCCAGTTTTTTAAGGATAAGGAGCTTAAACGGCAAGGCAGTGAATTCCAACAGGACAAATCAGGAGTTTTGTATTTTCGAGATCGTTTGTGTGTACCCGATGAGCACCGGTTGAAGGACAAAATTTTGGAAGAAGTGCATAAGAACAAATATGCCATTCATCTGGGAGAGGTCAAAATATGTCAAGATCTGAAAAAGGCTTATTGGTGGCCCGGAATGAAGCGGAACATGGTTAAGTATGTCTCGACGTGTCTCACCTGTCAGAAAGTCAAAGCGGAGAACAAGAAGTCAGCGGGATTGTTGCAATCGTTACCAGTGCCTAAATGGAAATGGGAAGAGTTGACCATGGACTTCGTCACCGAACTCCTTATGGCAAGGACTCAAAAGGAAGCCATATGTGTACTGGTGGATCGACTGACCAAATCTGCACATTTCATACCAGTGAATGTAAGGGATTCAATAGAGAAGTTGGCTCAGATCTATGTGCGAGAAATCGTCAAACTGCATGGAATAACTTTAAGTATTGTGTCCGACCGAGATCCGAGATTTACATCCCAATTTTGGAACAAGTTCCAAGAATCAATGGGTTTTAGTCTGAAGTTTAGTACGACAGCGCATCCGCAAATTGATGGATAGTCAGAAATGATTATTCAGATATTAGAGGACATGCTGAGAGCCTGTGTATTAGATTTTGGGGATAAATGGATCGAATGTGTGCCATATGCAGAGCTGTCCTACAATAATAGTTATCAATCTTCGATTGGAATGGCTCTATATGAAGCACTATATGGACGCACGTGTCAAGTACCACTATACTAGAGTTGGTTAGAGGACGACCACGTAAGCAAGTCGGGAGATGTTTGTGTTCAGGTAATATTGGACAAGGTTAAGTTAATTAGGGAAAGGTTGAAAGCAGCCCAGAGCTGACAAAAGAGCTACGCAGATAATAGGCAGAGAGAGTTAGAATTTCAGGTGGGACACAGTGTATTCTTAAGACTGATACCAAATAGAGGAATTTTGAAGCATTCAAAATGTGGGAAGCTGAATTCGAGGTATTTGGGACCGTTTTCGATAAAAGAGAGAATTGGTCCAGTAGCGTATCGATTAGATCTACTAGATGGGTTGATGGGGATACACAACGTATTCCATGTGTCTCAGCTGAAGAAGTACAATGCCAATCCTAGAAATGTTTTGAATAATGAGTTGTTAGTGTTGCAACCCGACCTGAGCTATGTGGAGAAACCCGTGAAAATATTGGACTAAAATATCAAGACTCTCCGGAACAAGCAGATTCCGATGGTAAAGGTTCAATGGGAACATCATGGCATGTGAGATGCTACATGGAAAATAGAAGAATGGATAAAGCGGAAGTATCTCGATCTGAGATAGAGGTATGCCTGACTTTCGGAACGAAATTCTCCTAAGGAGAGAAGGATGTGAAACCCCACCTAAAGTCAACCCTAGAGTAAAAGGGTCGGGATGCATATCATCTTATTTTGCATGAATATATATATATATATATATTATTGATTTTATGTGCTTTATAATTATGATTTATATGTTAAAAGGTTTAGTTATGATTATTGAGAAGGTAGGGTAAAATGGTAATTTTGCTTGAGATCAAAATAAGAAGATAGCTTGAGGATTAAATAAGAAGAATATTTGGGTGAGAAAATAAGAATAAGAGGTAGTGTGGTTTAGTGGTTAGAGCTTTGGAATTAATCTCTAAGGTCATGAGTTCAAATCCCATCACTTAAGTTTTAATCATGATTATCTTAGTTAAGTTTGAATTTTTGTTTTCTTACATTCCATAAAGATAGGAATGCTGTCTTAGGGGAGACATGAAGAGAATGTCCTAATTCTATCATCATGTCCTAAAAAGAATTCTAGAGGAATTCTTATCCTTTTATTACCTCTAGCTTGTCCTAACACCTTCATAAATTAAATTTGTTCAAAATTTATCAAAATTCATCTTCGTAATTCCAGAAAATTCAGCAAGGATCTTTTGTCTTTGAATTTCAAAAATGGATCTTGGATGTTGGAGGATTGACTGAAAATAGGAGAAGAGTTAGGAAAGGTTCCCAAGGAAAATTAATCACCATGGTTTAACCTTCAAACTCATCTTCATAGTGATCATGTTCTTCATGGAAGAAACCTGGAAATTTCCCAGATTCTTGAGCAGCCTAACCTTCGAAAAACACAACCAGCTTTATTACTCTTTTACTGCCAAAAATATGGCCAATTTATTCAGCTTGAAGACTGAAATTCCTGTGCAAAAACGGATTGCACAAACTAGAAAAAAATCTAGGTAGTTTTCACTGCATAGCAGCCTGGAATCGAAGCTGTTTCTTCTACCTTCAAGAAAACAAAAATCCTCTACAAATCAGGCTGGAATATTGCAGAAAACTACAAAAAAAATTCTAACAAACATTCGAACTTTAGGACACCATGAAACAAGATATTTTCAGCTTTGTTCCCTTAGCCCTAGACCGAAGAAACCACCCTTAAACCTCTGTAAAATGACCCTTGTTCAGCCATGAACAAAACACCATCAACCTCTCCACTTACCTTGCACACTCAGAATCATTAACCACACCTCAAATATCTTCTAAGGTCACTCCATTCAAACTACAATTTGAACTTCAAAAAATTTCAGCATTTGCTCCATGAAAATACCCCTGTATTAGGCTTCATAACTAGAAATTCCACTGCTATTGAGCTCTGAATTTTGGCCAGTCTTAAAACTCCATCAATCTTCATTCATTTCAGCAAAACATAACAGCCCAACCGGCTCCATTACAGCTCCAAGAATCCTCCATCAATCAATCACCATTGACATATCCTATACCTCAAACCACTCCTCAAATCTCTCCATTTAAATTTCAAAAAATCAGATTTTCCCTTCCTCTCTAAGCTAAAAACCAAAATCCCTGAACTCCCTAAACCATTTGGCCAGCACTCTCCAGAATTCGTGCACACCTTTTTCTCAAATTCTCTCTATTTTCACCAAGAACACCAATAACACACACTACCATCCTTCAAGCAAAAACCCACTCTAAACACCTCCAATCCTTCTCAAAAACTCCAGATTACTCCTACATACTCCCTAGAGTTCATTTCTAGAATTTATAACAACAAATTTTGAAAACAAGAATTGGCATTCGGATCAAAATCTGTTTTTTTCCTTGAAGTCTCAAGAATACCATCAAGGTAACCAAGAACAACTCTTTTGTCCAAGTTCTTCCATTCAACCTATAATGTATCAAGATAATGCTCTCTCTCTCTCTCTCTCTCTCTCTCTCTCTCTCTCGGCCGAAATGGTGGATTACAACCATGGCTGTTTTTCTCCACTCATGGACAATTCAAGACTCTCAATCGTATGGACGTTCTTAAATCTTCATCGAAGTACACATCAATCAAGTATTTCTTCATAATTCTTCTTTTTAATTCTAAATTCATGTCTCTTAGATTTTGATAGGGAGAATTGAATATGAATGGGGGATTGAGTATATGCATATGAATAAAGGGGTTGAGATTAGGACATGAGAATGATTGTTCATGTTTAAGCTATATGGATTTTCTTGAGAATTAATGTATGTTCATTATGTCTTGAGAGAATTATGAATGTTAAAGCATGCTAGATTTTATGATACCTTTGGTTAATAGGATTTTTATGTTCTTATTTCCTTTGAAGCCGTGATTATGATTATACCTAGTAGGGATTTGGCCATGTGATAACATTTGTTGATTTAAGTCAATGTTCATGAATGGATTGGTTTAATGTTTGATATTAGAGAATGTGTTCATGATCTTATTTTATAAAATACTTTATCATCTTGCCTTAAAGCTTAAGACATTAAGGTCATGATTGTAATTAATTGAACTAAAAATTATTTGTGTAAGGCAAGTATAGCTCGAGTATAATCTTATGCCTTGTGTTTACCCCAGGCAGGGTTAGGTCAGCCTTGGAGGATTTTTGTTGAGTTCAAGCAAGCAAAAAATCAGGTAAGTTCTTGCATGGAATTATTTGAAGACCAAAAATTACTATGGCAAGCAAAATGTGATGTGTATGGACATTCATTTTGTAAAGGCAATTAAGAACTGTTTCCCTTTTTTATTTCAGTAAAGCAAATCATTTGAAAATTAAATAAGCAATTTTACACAAAATACTAATCTCTTTCTAAAACCCAACTTTGATGAGAATTTTAGAAACCATTAATTGCTATTTTCAAGTAAATCAATGTATGATCAATTTTCTCCTAAGTGGGACATTCAGCGTTGAGTACTCAATAAGGGTAGGTTAGTACTACTAGTTTTGAAGAACAAGAGTGAGTCTTTTGGTAGGAGGCCACCTCCAGAAGATGAACTCAACTTGGAGAAGCGACAGTACTACTTAGTCAGGCCGTCCGAGTTAGCAATTTCAGTCAAGTGGATTGTGTGTTTCCGGAGTGGACAACCGGTAAGTTTGGGTGTAGAGATGGAGGAGTATCTCACCTGGTAGGCCATACACCTATCTTTTGTCAGCATGCTCAACGTGTGGCATACTGACCATGTGGTCATGGGGCTCAACGTGTGGTAAGCCATGGCTACCCCTTTGAGTGGTTGTATTTATTGTGCACATGTATGGTTTGAAAAGCAAAATACCACTACTTATTTTTAGCATTTATTTAATGCTTGCCAGCACTTTCTCTTATGGAACTTTTTCAACTTGCACACATGAACTATTTTACCTAAAACACTTAAAACACACATGGGCTTTCAGAGATTTTTATCACATCACCTTTTATGCCATGTTTTTAGGTCGATCCTGCTATGAAGGTCAATAACTAGATTTGTTGCCTATGCTTTGAAGACTTTATGCTATTTTCCTTATGTGTTGTTTTGAGATATTGTAGCAAAAAATTTATTTTGGATTTGTTCATGTATTTTTGGGTTGTAATAAGTTTAATTTTAAGGCATTGCTTTTATTTTCTTTTATGTGACCTAGTTATAAAGACCGCTTGTTCTATGGACGGGGCGACATCCCCGACCCTGTTGGGCTAAGGTAGTAGGGTATTACACATAGCAAATAAAGTACCTGGGAGATCTCAACTCTAAGGATACTTGCACATTTGTTACAATTAGATTCTATCACTGGCACGAAATAGTTATCCATGTGATTATCTTATAGTCAGGTCATCCAATGTACTTGTTCGAGTACCAAACATGCACGTGTTAACTTTGAGTATCACAAAACTCACGGATGTGAGAACTACCGCCTGATCAAATCAGGAAGTATACAACGTACTAGTCTTAACGCATTAATGATGTCATATCTCATTAATACTATGACTAGGGATAATTTAAGTGCGAACACTATCAAGTGTAATAGAAATTCCACATCATGATCTCTATCATGATTTTCTAAACATAGTGTTGCTCTTGGAACTTTATCTAACAACAATTTTATATGAAAGCATAAATAAAATAAATTGAAGGATAAAGAATGCCCTGTTTTATTTAATAATGCACAATCTACAGAATACATGGGATTGCCTCTACGGCATAACACTAACATACACATATACCCAAAATAGTTAAAAAAACAACAATAAGAATATTCATAAAATATCCAAATACAAAAACAATAGAAATACTCACAAAGTCTATAAATATGATAAGTAGTAATATTTACATATACGTGAACAAAACTCAACCTTTCAAGATATTACAAATCCTTCGTAATAGCACCAAAAGCTTGTTGTGCCTGGTTAGGTGGTTGGGAAAATTAATAACAAAAGCTACAAATAATCAAGTTTTAATAAAAAATGCTAAATCCTAAAATTGCACAACAAAAGACAAGTATACCTATCATGCATAGCTTAGGGAATATAACAAGTATTGAATTCCAATGACTTAGTAATTACCCCTACTCCCTCTTATCTCATTGTGTAGCCATCAAATTCAAGAACACAAAGCAATTACCAAAAAATGAATAATGAAAAATAGATGCACTCCTATTGAAATAAGCCACAAAGATAGATATCAAGGAGCAAAAATCATGTACTAGAAGAAATTCTACAAAAACATGTCAAATAATGAATTTACCATTAAGTTAATGAATTCTCAATCTAGCATCGGAATGGGTCTAATTATGATTTTCACTCTTTTTAAGTTATGAAATTCCAATCCCTTAATAAAAATAATGGGCATATCTATCTTATCAATTTGAACAAATAATGCATTAATTCCAATTACCCTCAATTATCAAAGATAAAATCGGAGCAAAAATACCTATATCTCTAGGTAATATTATAATCCTATTGATTATTAGTTCTAATAACGAATCTCATATCTCAAGCCAATTGATGGATAACAAATATTAAACTAATAAATTTGGTGCTCAATCCCCTAATTTCATCTCTCAAATAGAACCAATCAATTGAATTAATTAAACAATTCCAAATAATCAATTCAATACAAAAATACCTTAGTAGTCTAATATAAGGAATTGAGAATTAATCAGTCAAAATAAGTAACTTAATACAACCCTTAAAATACAATTAAAGTAATAGAAGATAATATTGTCAATGTAGACTTACAGAAAAAGAAGAGAATCACTCATATAAAAGTAGTTTCTCTTCTTTTCCTGTGATTCCTATTGAATAATCCTCCTCTTCCTCCCTTTCAATCTCTTTGAGCCTTTATCTTGGTGTTTCTTTTGTTCTGTAAGTGTTTTTTGAGGCCCTACTAGGTAGCTTAACATTGGACTCACCTTGAGTGGAGCTACTAGATCACAGAATCTCCACTGGCTGATTAATGAAAACCTTGCTGTTTTGCCTTCTCTTTGTAGTGGTGCATGATTTTTTATAGCAACTTAAGTAATATCGTCTTCATTGATTTGGGATGTGCCGCTTGGACTATATCCAAGTGCATTTTCAACCCTCTTTATCATTGTTCTTCATCATATTTGCATTCCATGAATCTTACACAAAACTATAGGATTTTGATCATACAAATTAGTTTATACGCAGTAGAAATTAAAATGAAATCCACGCAAATATAATTAGTCATTTTCAATTAAATGGGTCAAGAGAAGAGGAAGGGAGTTTTACCTCAATGGTTGTAGCTTTAAAAATATTCTAAAGTGTCCTTCACAACCTAGTAATCAATGCCAATTTCCGTGTAAGCCACCAAAGTACTAAGTGTAAGAATTTCTCTAACAGTATCCACATAAAGATCAGTACTCAAGAAAATACCAACAAATTTGTGCCAACAATTTTTAATGCTGGCTATGGGATTTTTATTTTTTCGTCTCAGAGAGCAAGAAGATGGAAGAAAACTTTCTATGTTTTTATAATAACCGTAGATGGCTATTTTATTAACATCCACCACCCTAAAGGAAAAACACATGAAACCCTTTTCCTAAATGTTATGGGCCTTGGATATAAAAATTGCAATGAGCCCATGAGGTCTTATTAAGTACAATTTGACCACAACGATTATAACTACTTTATAATTTACCCATATTCATTACTTCTTTTCACAAATTAATCCCATAATATTATCATATAATATTTTGAGTACTAATTCCTTTATTATATGATTTATTAGGTTTTTTGGTCAATTGGTAGCAAAATATGAACTAATCTTAATAATTATAGGATTAATAATCCTTGATAATTAGAACTAACTTATTAATTATAATTAGGATTAATTTATTAATTCTTCAATTAATAAATTCATATTTAGCAGATTATGAGTGGCATCTAACAATACATCATAACTACTCAAAAGTTAAATGGCTTGACATGAATCTTTCAATAGCAAAATATCAGATTAAAAAAGTCATTTCATCATTTAATATCTCACTTGGTCTAGAGTATAGAAATAGTGCTAACTCCCTTTATAATATAATTTATTCTAGCCCAAATTTATTAGTACTTGTTCTAAAATCCATTACTCAATATATGTATCATTCGAAACTATTTTCGATACATAGTTTCCTTGACCAAGGACTTCTTGAGAAATAATTGCCTACATGTGACCATGAAATACACTCTCCTACTATTAGAAGTAATGAATCCTTTGTTGATTCTCTCAATTACTTTTGTATACTTTATGTTGTACCCAATGTCCTCCCTATAGGCCGTCTAAAAGAGATTCCAAGGATAGGAATCAATGTACAACACTTAGCATACAAAGTACCTTAGAAATCTCAAGTCTAAGAATACTTGAACTTTTGCTATAAAAAGATTCTATCACTGATACTAAACAATTATCCATATGATTATCTTATGGATAGGTAATCCAATGTACTTGTTCACATAACAAGCATCTACGTTTTAACTTTGAATTTCTCAATACTTACCGATATGAGAACCACCACTTGATCCAAAAAAAAAGTATAACAAGTGCTAGTCTTTGCATATTAATAATGTCTCATCTCATTAATACTATGATCAGAGATAGTTTAAGCACAAATGCTCTATAGTGTAGTAGGAATCTCACATTATTATCTTCATCATAATTTTCTTAACAATGTATATTGTGTTTGGGACTTTATCTATCAGTTTTCTACATATATACTTATGAAGTAATTAAATGAATTAAAACATAGAGAATGCCTTTTATTGAATAATTGTGCAAAATATATTGTAAAAATGATTACTTATAGTGCATAATACTAACAAAAACAAGGTGAAAAGGTAAGGTGAGTAGTCACCTAATCATGAATTCCTCACAAATACAAAACAAATGACATAGAAAATAAATTCAATTTAAGCACGCATCAACAAACACATTCTAATACGTCCAGTTATGAAGATTAAAACTAGCTTTGGCTAAAAACTTAACAATTTTTGGCTATATTTTTTATAGGGCTTAATTAATTTTGTTTCTGTTCTTAGGGTCATTAGTGCTGTGTTTGTGTTAATTTCTTATTCAAATGGCTATTTATTCCTTCAATTTTTTGTCATCATTTGGGCAAATTTCTAAAGAAGAGTTTCCTTGGAAAGACGGTAGAAAAATGGCAGGAAAAGTGATCGAAACTGACATATTCTAGCAAGGGGAGCTAGCACTGGTGCTAGAATGGAGCAGGGTATGGTGCTCTCTGAAAAACAGGGGAAAAAATAGAGCAAATTTTGAGGTAGATTAGAAAAGTCCCAAAGCTAGCTCCTAGGGAGGAACCTGTGCCAGCTTATCACTATTCACAAGGTGGTGGAATTTTATTTTAAAGCTTAGTTTTGGTTATTTTTGTTAGGATTAATTAGAAACTAATTTAGAAACAAAAAAAAAAAAAAACAACTTAGAGGCATTTTTTAGCAAGCACAAAGCTATATAATCAAGGAAATAGAATCCCTAGTCCTCGATCATATGCGTCGATATATTAATTTACTGTGTCATTAGAAAAGATAGGATCATTGTTCAAGAAGTGTTCTCAATGAAGAGAAGAAGATTTACTTATTTAAGAGTTCATCTTCTCTTTTCTTTATTTTCTTTTGTGGACAATGTTGTTTTAGCTATTCTTATTGTATTTTTGAAGGATGATTTAAAGATTATAACTTTGTACTGAGTTTTGCTTTTTTATCAGTAAATTCCCAATTTCTAGATTTGGTTGCTTAGATTTATTGTTTGGATTAATTGTCTATTACTTTCCTTTAATTAACTCAAGAGAGAGTTTGGAAGATTTTATTCAAACTAATTGATTTATTATTTGTGGTCTCTTAATTTACTCGAGAGAGAGGTTAAGAGTGAGAACTAGTAATCAAATGGTTGTTAATGTCATATAGAGATAAGAATGTTAATTTCTTTCATATTGATATTGCCTAGAGATAGGGATATTATTGATAAGGTATTGAATTTAATGCATTTTTTTGGTTAATTAATGATGTGGACATGTCTATTAATTTTGCTAAAGGATAAGGAATCCATAACTCGAAAGATAGTGGAATTAGTATTTGTCATCCTTCATGATGCTATGTTGGTGATTAATTGTGACAAATGCTAGCTTAATCTCTGTTATATTTTTTGGGAATTCTGTCTAAGTACAGGTCTTTAATTCTTATCGGGTTCCATTGATCTTGTATGTAGTAAGGTAATTGTAATTATTTTTCATCTTTATTAGTTTAAGTAGACTAAACAAACAGATGAAAGTAATTAATAATACTTCTCCTTGAGGATCAATATTTGCTAATTCCCGATACTATATTTTGTGATGAGCATACTTACTCTGTATATGCCATTTTAATGTTTTAAGTAAACTCAGTAGAGGATGATCTTAAAAAGAATTGATTTTTATATGCACAGAAACATCCACATCAAGTTTTTGACACCGTTGTTGGGAAGCAATATTATTAAAGCTTGAGTTCTACTAATTTAGCTATGTATAAATAAATATATTCCTTGTTGTAATTAGGTGCCATGTTTATAGTTTTATTGTTGTGTGTATTTTTATTCACCTTTATCAATAGTGTACTTAATGTTTGTACTCGTGGGGCTATTTTGGTAGTTGTTTATGTGAATGTTTTGTTTTGCCATTTGATACTAGCTATATAACTATCTTACCAGGTGATTTAGCCAGCAAGAATAACAGAGACATGGAAGACTACTTCAAAGGTATAAGAGATGGAGACCAAAGTCAGAATTCATATGAGCATTTTGATACATTAGAATAGATGATATCTAGTCCTATATAGAGACAAGACACTATTATGATAATGGTGCCACTAGTACAATCTCTTGTGAGATATATGCCCTTGAAACTATTTTGGAAAGGTTTGTGATTACCATGGCTTGAAATAGCCTTGAAATATCAAGAAGCACTGATTCAGAAATTAGAAAAACAAAAGTGGTTCTTGACGGATCTCCTGACGAAAAAATCAATTGAGACAATTGAGAAGCTCCCTCATCCTACTTCCATGAAAGCTATTTAGAACTTTCTTAGTCATGTAAGTTTTTACAGGAGATTAATCCTGGACTTTTTTAAAAATCTCGAAGGTTCTTACTTCTTTACTTGAGAAAGATGCCTTTTTTTTAATTTTGATGGAAAGTATAAAACCCCACCCTAAACCACCCTAGAAATAGGAGGGGTCGTGCATTACATTACTCGTGTGTTTTTGTGAATTATATGCTTGTGTAAGTTTTTTTGTGTAAATTAATTACCTTACTTGAGTAGAACTACATTATATCATTTATTTGTTTGGGACTTTGTTTGTGAGGATTTAAGTATGGAGTTTATAAGGAATAAGGATTTTAGAGAGACTAAGGAAACACAAGAATTAGCACGGTGCAATGGATAGATCATTAAGATCCAAGTCTAACAATTGGGACTCAAACTCTACACTTTACTCAATTTTCACAATTTCTAGTTTCCCCTTTTACTCTTAGCTGGCTATTATCTTTCTCTAGCGTCACATGAAGGTTGAATTCCTAGAAAATAAGATTTAGTCTATTAAGGAAAGATTTTTATAGATTGATTTCCAAACTGCACTTCACTTTAATTAATCCCAATCTTTTAAATTCAAATTCTTTCCTTATTTCTTTTCCCATTATGGTAACCGGACTTATTACACTCCAATTTCATGATTGTACATCATTTTAGCAATAAAAGTTGGAGAGATTACATCCCATTCATTGCGTAGCTGTTATTTCATTTTTCCCATAAAATTTGAAATTTAAATTCCTAGATATTCCATTAGGATTAGAGCTAATTGCTTTCTAAAACTTAGACATCAAAATTTCCTTGAATGGCTCTCAATTCCTTTCATTAAGCTAGCTAGTTTTGGAAAGAAGAATTAGGAGGAGGAAAGTTCCCAAACTTGGGAAGGCCATGATGCCTATTTATACCCCACCAAAATCAAACCTCATCTTCTTTCATTCTTCATAAATGAACTCACACTCTCCAATTCTCCCCCAAGAGCCATTTGAATACCTTCTTCCTATTACCAACCTCTTAAAGCCAAAATCACACTCACAAACTAATAGCACCAGCAAAAATACATGTACTTCCTATTGCCTACGGTTTTCCTTTCTTCTCTCCAAGAGTACAAAACTGAGCACACATAAGGGCACATTCAGCATCCCTTCAGACTTCTACTTCTCTCAAAACCGAGGTTTTCAACCTCTCTTACTCATTTTCTCTCAAATAAGAACACACAAGCTTTTGACCCACTTGAAGGACTTTCGAATTCTTCACCAAAATCAAGCTAAATGATCATGCTCCATCTCTCTCTTCAAAGCATGGCTAATTCCTTTCTTCTCTTGTATAATCAAGGTGCAAGCGGATTCACACCCCAGCCTTCATTCCCATGGGAATCAACAAATTTTTCCTCTACAAGCAAAATCTTGATATTTTCCTCCTTCTACTATTGTCAATACTTAATAAGGTATATTGTGTTCTTATTTTCTTTGAAGATTATAGATGTATGTTTTTTTTTAGAGTTGTGGGGGTGATGTTGATTTATTATTCTAGCCAGTATGTGAGTGAACTTTGAAGAACTTGTTCCGATAAATGAATCGGTTAAAATCTAAGGTCTATATGCTCGTTATGATATGATGTTTATAATATTGAGATTATATGCAACATTCGAATCTAGTCATCTCTTGAAGGCATGCTGGTACCACTATTTCTCGGTTCATGGTCATTTGTGTTATAGCATTCTTTTGTGTTATAGCACGTTGAAGACTAGATTTGTTTATCACATAGATTATGTTGGAAAAGATAAGGATTTATTAGGTGTTGATTAAAAATGAGATTATGAGAATATACCTAGGTATTTAAAATTTTCCTTTGACAATCGTTGTACTTATGACATGTACATTTTAATTTAGAGGTCGAATTAGAATATATTTGGTGTTTGTTGCACATATATGGTTGTAAATGATCCATCATGTTTTACATACATCTTTATGAGTATCAGTTGACTGATGAAAATTTTTGGAGTCGTGATTAGGTGATAGAGAGTATTAAACTTGATTGTATTGTTCTATATCTTGTAGAGTAGTTATCAATTAGAATTCTAAAGTCTTTTGTTAGATGAATTTGTGAATCAAGAGCCAAGAAACTCAGTAACTTGAATTGTTAAGTGAGCTAAACAAGTAAGTCATCGCATCTAATGAAACATCTTTTGCTCTACAGGTTTTATAAGTCCTTGCATAAACTATTCCTTATTACATAATGCTCAAACTTTTGCAAATTCCATGCTATATTGAAATGTTTCAATGCAAACTGTTTTGCAAATACTTTGAAAGAAAGAATTTTGCATTAAAGATTTACATCCATCCTTAGTCCTGTAATTTATGAACTATACTCTAAAGCTCTTGAGCATTTATTAACAAAAATATTGTTACACGAATTTAAATGTTGATTTCTACAATGATAATTTTGAACAAAAACTATTATTTTATTATGGAAATACAAATGATTTGATTATGCAGATTTTTGGATTGAAGTTGGCCCTAAGCAGGGATAGGTGAAATGTTGTGTACTCAATAAAGATAGGCTGGTAGTAATAGTCTTAAAATGATGGGGCACATCTTCCAACTGGTAGCCGCCACCATAAAATGGACTCTTTCGGGATGAGACAACAATACTAGTGGGCCATGACATTCCGTACTAGCACTGAATTTTGAGTGGGACTATTAGCTGAGGTTAAACGACTGGTAAGTTTGTAGCAATAGCATGATTGACTTTACTAGTTGATAATATGCAAATAAACCACTCAATGACTTTGACTTTATTATGTAATGACTTTCATTTGTTTCCATTCATTTTATTTAAGTTTGTATCACGAATGTGTTTTAAAAAATTTTAAGAGCACACATAGGACTTATTAGGAAATATTTCTCACACAATTTCTATCATGTTTTCAAGAGGATCCAGTTTAGATAAGATTGCAAGTTCTTAGCATTTTGAAGATTTAAATTAATTGTATTTAATCATTTCTTGTTGAGGAAGTTATTTACCCATTTTTTTCATTTGGATTTTGTATAAGTATTGAGAATTTTGTATTAAGTTTTAATTATTTCTTGGAGTTTTATTTGTATATAGTTATAAAGACTCTTAGTCCTCACAACGGGAAGACATCTCCTCCCCTTTTGGGTCACGTAGGTAGTCAGGGTGTTATAGAAAATGTCCTAATGCTTTTAATGTGCTAAAAGAAAATTTTTAAAAATTCTCCAATCTTGATTAAACTAGTTGGTCTATTCTTTTTGAACTGTTGTGAGATACAATTGATTTTATAGCAGGAGTGCTGCTTGGATAAATGCAGATCAACATTTTTAGCTAATATACTATGCAAGCAAAATCTTGTAGGTGCACAGGAAGATTACACTACAGCAGAGAATGAGCTGCTTGCAATAGTATTTGCATTTGACAAATTTTGTTCTTTTCATGTTTTGTCTAAAGTTTGTTTGCGGAAAGAGTATGACATAAAAATACGGGCTATTCAAAATGAAGTCATTATGCAGCCAATAAATTTTAAACTATACTCCCAAATATATAGCATAACATAGTAGTAAGTAAGGTATCAATCCCATAAGGAACAAGAGAATTATACTCTACATGAAAATAATCAACTTCAATTTTATGAAATCTTCTTGTGAACACTAGATCTAGTTAGTCTAATAATGTATTATTTACAATTATGAGCAAATAAATAGGGGGAAATCAAGGGAAGAAACTGCCTAAAAACTATCCCTAAACACATTAGGAAACAAGAAACAAATAAGAAAAATAAAACTTCAAGACCAATTATGAAATTACCAAGTTCTTAGGCATATGTCATGAAATCGAGCAAGACACTTATCATAGATGTGATCACTTTGAGCAATTGATTTCGGAACTTTTCATAGCAAATTAAATCACTTATCCTTACAAAAATGAATTAATCCTTAGCTAACTTATAAGTTATATAAAATCCCTAACTTTATTCTTAACTAGAGCTTAATTGATTAACCTTTTCCAAAAGGCATTAATACTTCAATGTCAAATACACAAGGTATTATTAATATCAAATCACATATCCAGTTAGCCTTGAGAATATGCAACTTGAATATTACACAATTCCCTATAACCTAGTTAAGCCAGTTATTCTCGAAACAAAACCAAGTCATTAGATGCTACTTAGATAATTTAATCAAGAGATCAATTTTCTTAGCAATACAATCATGTGAATTAAAGGTTTTTAGCCAAACACAGTTAACTTAACATAATTGGTAAGCCTGAAATTCAGAATTGCATAAATACTCAAGAGATAATCCTAATATGATGAAAGATAGAATCTTTAATACCTATATTTCAAAGTATCAAACTTTAATAACAAAACATAACCTTAAAACATGAATAACATCTCAATTTCTTGAATGCAAAGAAAACTAGATAACAACTTGAAAAAAAAAGAAAGAAATAAGAGAGTTTTGAAAGATTAAACTTTTAAAGCCCACAATCTTTTTGTTCTTTTTGCTTCCTAACTCCTCCTTCTTTTGGACTCATTGGATGCTTTTCTCCTCCAAAAATATGAAATAAATATGTATTGTGTTTATTGTTATGAATTTGGACGTCCTCCACCTTTATATAGAGTATATAAATTGTCTTTGAATGAATTTGGGAAGCTTACACTATTATTGGATTGATTTAGGACTTTCTAAAACCTTTAAGGACGCTGCACGAGATGTACGCACCGGCATGCATCAAAGCTGTATACAATTCTAACCAAAATTTCTCGATATTAGTACGAGATACAGCATAGTTATACACTTCCACACGGGATAACACACGGCTATGCACTTGGCCATGTATTTAGCAGAGCTTGGTTTTTCAAACTGCTAGGAGCAAATAATCTTTCCCTATTTTGCTCTGCATGATGCATGGGCATGCCACATACTATACCTGGCTCTTAGAATATTTTCTCCTTATTTTGTTTTGCACAACTTGATGCATGGCCAGGCATTAAGGCATGTATGCACTAAGAACCCTTAAAAACTGATCTAACTTATGTTCTAAGGCCTCCAAATTTTCCAGCAATCACTTCCGTGTGAAAAATTGTCATTCAAGTTGTGTTTTACTCATTTTTCACCGAAAACACAGTAATGTACAAAATAAGTAGAAACCATCCACTGTCACACAAAAGAGTGCATAAAAGCTAAGGAAAAAGGCTATGAAAACATGGCAATTTCACGCCTAACAAATATCTCCACACTTAACTATACAATTTTTCAAAAAGAGTTTCAATCAATCCCGAGTTTTCATAATGTATGGTAGAGAAGCTAACTTTTCTTTTCACAATAAAAAACAACTTAGAAGTTATTTAATCAAGAAAATTTAGTCAAACTTATATATTAAATAAAATATATTCATGGCCTTTGAAATTAGCTTAAACAAGTTAAGACCTATTCAATGCATTCCACTCCCATCTTTGATCTAAACATATAATTAAGGTAAATCATATAAGCGAGGCATATAACTGACTCAAGTCTTTACACTTTGTTCTCGTCTAAACTAATATAAATTGGGTAGCAAATTAGGATTTTGTCTTCTCAAAATTTGATTGATTGTATTTTCAACTTTCCTTTCGTTTTTTTTTTTTTTTTTTTTTGTTCTACTCAACATATTTCTCTCTCAAAACTTTTTTCCTTTTCCTTACTCACTCTTTTTTTTTCTTGGGATTTATAGCTTCGACTAACTAAGTTTCACTCTATCTCACCTTATTGGTCCCCTTCATATTTTTTTTCACTAAAAAATACAACCAGACTTGCATTCCAATTTTTTTATCTTATTTAAGTAAACCTAATTTTAGGACTAGCTTAGACAATTCTCAAAATAAATTAGCATATATACCATACTTATCTTTTATCATAGCAATTATACAAATTATTCAAAGTCAAAGCTTCATACATCTAATAAGAAATAAATAAGGTTAAACTAAATTCTTAAGACTTAATTATATTCAACTTAATATAAAAGTTTAATACAAATCAACTCAATCAAATAAACATCGAATCATTTTTCAGAAGTCACAAGAATGCTCCACCAAATTTTTATACAAAAAGCTCATGATTTTTCACAAATGTGTACCCAAAACCGCATACAACATAAAACCATTAGAAAAATACTTGGAAAGAAATTTGAAATTCCATCCCTACTTTTAAAACAATACATTATCCTCAATGGACGGAATAAGACAATAAAGTATAGCCAAATAGAACTAAGAGGATAAAGGGTAGAGAAAATAAATACTTCCCAAGGAAACAATATAGCTCTATGATAGTCAAATTCCAATAAATAACCTCTTAGAAGTTGTAGCAATAGGCATTCATAAGAAGGCATCAAAAGTAATACAAAATAAATAGTTAGAAGATTAAGTACATGTTCCAAAAGATAGAAGATGTTCAGGCACTTTAAAACACACAAAAATTAAACTCGACTTTAATGGTCATGCTCCATCCTTAGCCATTGTATGTAGGTTTCTCAGGATATAACTTATTGGGTTGATGAACAAAAACTTTCTCATAAAATGGTTTCAACTTTTGGCCATTTACCTTAAAGATCTTACCTGTATAAATACTTTGAATTTCTGGAACGATGTTAGCGAAAAGGACCTTCCTATCTAGATGTAAGTTTACCTAGAAAGAGTCTTAGATGAGAATTATAGAGCCAAATTTTGTTTTCCACATTAAAACTCTTCCTAGAAAGCATCTTATCATGATAAAACTTAGTCTTATCCTTATAAATCAAAGAATTTTCATAAACATCATTCTTTAATTCCTCCAATTCTTGAATTTGCAATTTCCTATGAAGAAGATCATCTTGAATGTTCATATTGTATGCTTGATAGCCCTAAATGCCTTATGTTGTAACTTCACAAGAAGATGACAAGATTTACAAAAAACAAGCCTATATGGGAACTTGACAATTGGTGTCTCAAATACGGTCCTATAGACCTACGATGCATTACCATAATGTAGACTCTAGTCCTTTCTATTAGGATTCACAACTTTCTCAAGAATGGATTTTATTTCCTATTAGAAATCTTAGTTTCACCATTAGTTTGGGAATGATATCCAATAGATAGCCTATGATGGACTCTATACTTTTTGAACAACAACTTGTTGTAAGGAGATTACTTATAAAAAAATATAGATTCTTAGAAAAAATACAGTCATCATGCACCGACAAAGTTTTTATCCTACCCTACTCCTAAAGATATAGCATAGTATAGTAGCAAGTAAAGTATCGAACCAACAAGGAATATGAGAAGTATATTCAATAAGAAAAAAACTCAATCACTGCAGTCATATGAACTAATCGTGTTAACACTTAACAAAATTAGATTTTATGATGAATTATATATAAGTATTTACAAAGAGATACGGGAAAATTGAATTAAGAATCCATCAAATTAAAGAATTGCCAAATTCTATTCCTAACAAATTAAGAAACAAGAAACAAATAAAAATAGGAAACTTTAAGACCAGTTAAGAAATTAATAAGTTTTTAGACACATGTCATGAAATCAATTTAGAAACTTCTCATTAATTGGATAATTTTGAGCAATTGGTTTTTGGAACCGGTCTTAATGACTTAAAGTCCTATCCTTGCAAAAGTGGATTAACCCTTACTTAACCTATAAGTTAAAATCCCTAACTCTATTCTCAACTTTTGCAAGATTGATTAACCTTTTCTTCAAGATATTAATATTTTAATTAATTAATTGCCATAAATCAACAACAAAGTTGATAAAATCGCAAGGTATCAGTATTATCAAGTTACATACCTAGTTAACCTCGAAAATATGCACTCAATTATCAAACAATTCCATATTAACTTAGTTAAGCTAGTTAACCTCAAAATAAAGCTAAGTCAACATGTGCTACTTAGACAATTTAATCAAGAGATTAATTATCTTAGCAATACAAGAGAATTAACCTTTATGGTTATTTTACAAGAAGATTGAAGACATGAAATTCTAATTTACAAGAAGTGTGGTGGAGATGATATCTTTTCTTTTTAGAATGAAAAACACCTTAACATCCGTTCAATAAAATATATTTAAGTTAAATTTACATATTAAATCAAATGCATATTATGCGATCGAAGTTGATTTAAACAAATTCATATTCATTCAATACATTCCGCTGATTTCTTTAATCAAAACATATAAACAATACAAATAATGTAAGTTAGAAATATATAACCAATTTTAGTCCTTCCACTTTGTGCTCGTCTAAACTACTATAAATTAGGTTGCAAACTTGGACTTTATTCACACTCAAGGTAATGCAACTAGAAAAAGCACATGCATCCCATTTTTTTTCTTTTGTTCACCATTTTTTTCTTCATTTTTTTCACTCTCTTTTTTTTCTTCATATTCATAATCATTTTTTTAACTTCACCTGTGAGTTCCGTGGGCATTATTTTGTGGTGTTCATTGCCAGTCTCAAGCTCGAATAAAGGAGAAGAGTTGCAGTAAGGCTTGTGACTACCAATGTAAAATATAGTCACATTCATGATATGAACCAATCGATTGACTTTGTAGGGGCATTTCCTATTCAGTGATGCACTGCACTTTCTAGACCCAGGTGTAGTCATAAATATGTGAGGGTTACTAGGTCGTTGCCCAAAAGCAATGTGCCGTGTCGGTACCCGGATACGGTGTCAAATCTATAAGGGTGTACGGTAAAAAAGACAGTCTATAGTGATAGGATCTGTCTAGCTTTATGGAAGATAGGATCTTTGACTGGTAGATTAACAGAATTAGTTGAGGTTATGCAGAGAAGAAAGATTAGCATGTTGTGTCTTTAGGAAACTAAATGGGTAGGTGAGAAGGCGAGAGTAGTAGCACATTAGGATTATAAGCTTTGGTATTTAGGTAGAGTTAGGAATAGAAATAGAGTCAGAATTATTATTAACCGTAAATTTATTAATGATATGGTTGAAGTACAGAAGAAGAATGATAGGATTTTGAGCATCAAGATCATGATTGGCGGTGAGATTACTATTGTTATTAGTTCGTATGTGCCACAAGTGAGACTTGATGATTTGGTTAGATAACAGTTTTGGGATGATTTAGATGAGCTTGTACAAAATGTACCATGTGCAAAGAAGCTTTTCATTGGTGGTGATCTAAATGAACATGTGGGTACTAATCAGAGCGGGTTTGAAAGTGTTCATGGAGGTCACGATTTTGAAGCTGGAAATGAAGTAGGAACTCTTATTCTTGACTTTGCCTTGCCGTATGATTTAACTATAGCAAACACCTGGTTTAAGAAGATAGATTCTCACTTAGTGACTTTTAGAAGCAGTTTAAATGTTAGTCAGATATACTTCTTTATTATGAAGCGTCGGTTTCATAATGGTTGTACGATTTGTAACGTTATTCCATGTAAGAGTGTAGTTACACAGCACAGGCTGTTAGTTCTTGATTTTAAATTTAGGAAAAAGGGTAAGCAACAAAATCATCAGGCTAACCGTATGATCAAGTGGCGGAAGTTTCAGGAGAATGCAAGAATAGCCTTTGTCGATAAGATAGTTCATGCACATGATTGGTCTTACGATACGGATTCAGATCTAGATACTATATGGAGAAAGACAGCTCAACGTATTATGACAGTAACTAAGGAAGTGCTTGGTGAATCTAAAGGAAGAGTACCACTAAACAAGGGCATGTCATGATGGAACAATAAAGTTAAAGAAGTCGTAAGGAGTAAAAGAGAGTGCTATAAAAATTTAGGAAAGTGTAGGAGTGATGAGAATTTTAAGAAATACAAAGTCACGAGAAGAAAAGCTAAAAAAGCCATTAGAAAAGCAAGATCCACAGTTTACATGGATTTATATGAAAAGCTGGATACTAAAGATGGAGAGAAGAATATATATAGAATGGTGCATTTTAGGGAGAAGAGGACGAGAGATATTGGTGTAGTGAAATGTGTTAAGGACGACAACTACAGAGTTTTAGTTAAAGACGAAGAAATTAAGGAGAGATAGAGGTCCTATTTTGATAAGTTATTTAACGGGAGTTAAGTTCAAGTTTCGAGTGTGGGTAGCCTTACAATTTTGAACAAAGAGGTTAACCGTGCTTGTATTCGTCGTATTCAGAAGCATGAAGTTCGAAAGGCCCTTAAAAGGATGAGACCAAAAAAGGCAGTGGGACCAGATGGTATACCGATCGAGGTTTGGAAGTGTTTAGATGAGATATGTATTGTATGGTTGACAAGCCTGTTCAACAATATATATAGAGTTGATAAGATGCCTATACAGTGGAGGAAGAGTACTCTGATTCCTCTATACAAGAATAAAGGGGATGTTCAAGATTGTGCCAATTACCATAGGATTAAACTTATGAGTTATACTATGAAGTTTTGGGAGAGAGTGATTGAACAGAGTTTAAGAGCCGTTATACAGATTTCAGATTATCAATTTGGTTTTATGCCTGGGCATTCTACTATAGAGGTAATTCATTTATTACGACAGATGATTGAATATTATAGTGAAAGGAAAGAAAGAAAGATTTACATATGGTATCTATTGACCTGGAGAAAGCCTATGACAAGGTTTCTAGAGAAGCAATTTGGTGGATGTTGACCAAGAAATGTGTCTCGCTAAAGTATATTATTCTTATTAAATTTATGTATAGAGGAGTATGTACAAGTGTAAGGAGTTGTGTCAAAGTGATTGCAGAGTTTCTTATTATTATCGAGGTGCATCAAGGATCAGCAGTTAGCCTTTTCCTATTTGCGACTGTTATGGATAAGTTGACTTGCACTATACAGGAGGCTGTGCCATGGTGTATGTTGTTTACTAATGATATTATGTTAATTGATGAGATTAAAGCCGGTGTAAATGCTAAATTGGAGTTGTAGCGACAGACATTGGAATTCAATGACTTCAGAATTAGTATGAGTAAAATGGAGTATATGGAATGTAAGTTCAGTAGTTGTAGATATACCGGTAGAGATATACCGGTAGGTGATTACTTCCATTATTTAGGATTTATTATTTAGAAAGACAGAGAGCTCGATAACGACGTTGCACACCGAGTTACTGCGGTTTGGTTGAAATGGAGGAGTGCAACTAGTAGTCTATGTGATCGTAATATACCATTGAGTCTAAAGAAAAAGTTCTATAGAACATCCATCAGACCTGTTTTACTATATGACA
This sequence comes from Voacanga thouarsii, assembly GCA_026120185.1. Lineage (NCBI taxonomy): Eukaryota > Viridiplantae > Streptophyta > Magnoliopsida > Gentianales > Apocynaceae > Voacanga > Voacanga thouarsii. The sequence continues at coordinate 2,201,970 of JANUWF010001937.1, forward strand.
CGGAATATTGGTAGTTAAAAGGTATCATATTCACAAAATAAAAATAGCTGAGATACGTTTGTTATGGTGGATGTATGGATATACTAGAAAGAATAGAGTCAGAAATGAGACCATTAGGGAAAAGGTGGGAATGGCATCTATTGAGGAGAAGATGATAAAAAGCTACTTGCATTGGTTTGGACTTGTATAGAGAAGACCGATGGATGCGCCTGTTAGGAGGATTAAGGAAGGGAGGCGGGATAGGTTAGACAGAGGTAGGAGCAAGTCTAAAATGACATGGATAGAGGTGATTAGGAGAGATATGTCTTTGTTAGATTTGGATGAAAGTATGATAATCAATAGAAGGAAGTGAAGAGATAGGACTCATGTGGATGACCACACGTAGCCTAGTATTGGTTCTTGTAGCCGACCCCAAGTTTCTTGGGACTAAGGCTTAGTTTTTTGTTGTTGTATTCATCATCATTTTTTTATTAGGATTTATAGCCTCAAGCAAATGCATTTCGCTCCATCTTACCATATTGTCCCTTTTTCATTTTTGTTTTTCACTCAAAAGAATGCAACTAGTTTTGGGCACTTGCATCTCTTTTTTTTTTTTTTCCTTTATCCTATTTAGTTAAACCAAAATTTAGGACTACTTTAGACAATTTTTTAAAAAATTAGCATATTAACCACACTTATATTCAATACATTATTTATATGATTTTTTTAAAGTTTAAAGCTTTTACATCAAATAAAAATAAACAAGGTTAAACCAAAAAATTCTCAAGACTTAGTTATCCCCAACCTAATATAAAGTTTAAGAAAAATTAATTTAATCAAATAAACATCCAAAAATTTTTCAAAGTCAAAAGAAAAGAAATTAACTCCACTAATTTATCTAAAAAGTTCAAAAATAGTTCAAAACTTTTACCCTAAAAACATAGGAATCCTTAGAATAATATTTGGAATGAAATTTGAAAATTCACACCCCCCCCCCCCCCACTTAAATGGTACACTATCCTTAATTGATGAAACATAAAACAAGAATGTGTAGTCGAAAAGAAATAAAGAGATAACGGGGAAAAGAAAAGCAAATACTTGCCAAATCAAAATGCACCAAGATTGCCAAGTAGAAAAAGCTCTAGAAATTTCACTAATAAGCCATTGGAAAGCATCAAAGATAGACAACAACTAGGTTAGATCATTTAGTACATGGCCAAAAGAAAAAGAAATTCAAATAAAATATAACATAAAGAAAAAGTACATAAAAGAAACCTAGTCTAGAATGTTAGTGTTATGCCCTAGAGGCAATCACTTGTACGTTGTATATGACACATTTTATTTTAATAAAGGGCATTATATATCTTACAATCTCTTTTGTTTACTTTTAAATAATATAACTATTAGATAAAGTCCTTAGTACAAAACTGTATTAAGGAAATCATGATAGAGATTATGATATGAGATTCCTACTACACTGTATAGTGTTAGTACTTAAATAGTCCCTAGTCGTAGTATTAATGAGACTGGATATTATTAATGTGTTAAGACTAGCATGTGTTAGTCTTCCTGATTTGATCAAGCAATGGTTCTCATATCTGTGAGTATTGAGATACTTAAAGTTGACACATGGATGCTTGTTAATGGAACAAGTACATTGGATGACCTAGCTATGAGATAATCACATTGATAACTATTTAGTGCCAGTGATATAATCTCAATATAGCAAACGTACAAGTATCCTTAGACTTGAGATCTCTAAATTACTTTATTTGCTGAGCATTGTGCTTTGATTCCAATCTTTGAAGCCAGATTGAGGGTCGTCTATGGGATGGATATTAGGTATATTGTGAGGTAAACAAAAGTAGTTGAGAGGGTCAATAAAGGATTCACCACTCCTAATAGTAGGGGCGAATATCTCATGGACACTTGTAGGAATTATTACTCGAGAAGTCCTTAGCCAAGGCGACTGTGTATTGGAAACAGTTCCAATTGATACACATCTAGAGTAGTGGGTTCCTTGTACAAGTACTATTATATTCGGGCCAGAATTAATATATATTCTGGAGGAAGTTGGCACTAATTATGTACTCTAGACCGAATGAGATATTGTATGATGATAGGAGTTAATTGTACTGTAGTTTGTTATTGAATGGTTCATGTCAAGCCACTTGACTTCCTGAACTCTTGAGTGTTCATGATGTGTTGCTAGATACCGCTCATGATCTGGGAATGTGGGTTTATTAATTGATGAATTAATAAACCAATCATGATTAGAATCAATATGATTAATTCTAATTAATTATGGATTATTAATCTCAAAGACGTTTAGATTAATTCATGTTCGCTACCAATTGACTGAAAAACCTAATAGGTCACACACAATAGAGGATTATATACTCAAGATGTTGTTTGATAACATAGTGGGGTTAATTGCGAGAAAAAAAAGTTATTGTGGATAAATTATAATTAGTTATAATTTATGGGCCAAATTATAATTGTGAAAACGTAATGTTTCCAATTACAATTATGGAATTCTAATTGTTTTAGAATTCTCAGTTTTTTCAGTAATTTTTTGTGACATATAAGGTATATGCACGAAACCCTAATTAAGGGGTAATACATGAAAAAACAACAGCTGGAAAGGCCTTCTCTTCCTTCTTCTCTCTCTCTCTCTCTCTCCCTCTCTCGTTTTTGCTAAAAAACAAAAGGAACCCTAGCCGCCACTTAGTTTTTCTGCTAGCACAGAAAACTTCATGCTTGAGTTTGATCCTTCATGTGGATTTCTGTTAGAGATAATCACACACTGTGATTATAGTGGTTGGATATTTAACTCTCGTGGTGTTTGATTAAGAGGATTGCTGGATCACGCCTTGACTTGATGAAGAATTTTTATTTTTATTTTTTTGGATGCTCAAAGAAAGATAAAAAGCTATTACATTTGCTCTCTATATATCTTGTTAGCCACACGTATGCAGATCTTGGGTTGGTATCTCGTTCTTATTTTTTCGCTGTGACATATATGATATGCGTGAGAGATACCTAACATAGAAAATATGCAAACAACCTAGAAAAAGGAAAATAAATGAAAAGGGAAAAAAGGAAAGATAAACAAGCTACTAAATCTCTTAATCTTGTGTGTCTAAAAGAGGTTGATCATCATGCATTAGCTCATCTCCAAGAGGAGCCTCCGATGGGCCAGCTTGGGAAGAAGTCATTGCACCAAAAGAAGAAGGTCGTGGAGTGTAACTAAAATGAATGGAGTCAAAATTAGAATATAAATTGGACTCTATCCATCTTATATGTGTATCTATATTATCCAATTTTTGTCCTAGAAAATATGTTCTTTAGTTGTAATGACCTTGCATAGCATCTATTCTTTGACGTAAAACACTAAATCTTCTATCCACACTATCTCTCATATCTCCCAACACATGCATGTGTGCAAAATTATCTCCCAAAGATGAAGGTGGCACTAATAGAGGAGGCTCAACACGATCTTCTTGTTCATTTGTAGGCAATTTTGCTTTTTTCTCAACCTCTACTCCCTTCAAAACATAAGCATTTTGTCCAACCTTTCTTACCAAATACATTCGAGCACTTATGTGAAAATTCAAGAGAATCATGGTCATAGTCACTTCCAATCTCATATCATTACAAATAAGCCCTAAATTCTTAACCAAACGAGTGAAGTAAGGAAGTCCGCATAAAGGATATCGGTTGGATATAACCAAATTATCAAGATAGGATATATTAGTAGGTGTACGGAACATAATTAATAGACGAAAGGTAATATAAATCTCTCCAAGTCACAACTCCATCACTCTCCTTCTAACCACCAAATGGTATGTGCAATAAGTTTATGGAAGTATCTAATGATAGGAGAGGTAAATACCCATAGATATACGAGCTCTCCAAATAGGTCCCGTAGTGTTTCTTGGGATCTAAGGACTCCAAGTTATGGAAAATATCCTCTGATTCCTTCATAGGATCCAAGCTAAACCACTAAATCAACTACAGATTCGAAGTTAAACCTTAGTATATTTAGTATAGTCTAAAACATCAACTTCTGCACGTGAGTTTGAGGGAAGTATTTGTTCAATGAATAATCACCAGATGAATGATCAGCAGACACTACAATAGTGAACGCCCTCTATAGTGTCAAACAATGAATAGAATTCAAGAACCCAGGAGTGCTAGTGCCTAGGGTTTATTATGAGGTTAAATTTTTCTAGATTTCTGAAGAATGAAGTTACACTACAAAAAAATAGCCTTCAATGGAAAAAAAAATTCTCAGCTAAAGGCTAAAATTTCCTGGCTAAAGGCCTTCCGTGACAAAATTTACTTCCTTGCCACTTTATCATTGAAGCGTCGTCACCAAAGCCTCTTTGTGAAAAATTTTTCATTTTAAAAAGAGCCCTTTAGCTAGGAAAATCTTTCCTAGCTAAATCCTAGACTTTTCACTACGAAAAATTTCCTAGCTAAATGTAAAAGTATTGTGTCACCAAATTTTTAGTTTTGTTGCTGATAATGATTTTTAGCGACAAAAAAGTTTTATTGCTAAAAATATAATTTTTAAAAAAAAAATTATATATAATGGTGAGAAAAAAATATTATCTTTTGTGACAATAAACTTTTGTTGCCAAAGGGGTTAATGGCGACAAAAATCTTTTCAGCAAAGATTTTTGTCGCCAATAGATTTTTGTCGCAAAAATGCATTGGCGACAAAAACATTTGTATTTGCAAGGAAATTTTTCCTAGCTAGATGTATATTAATATATACATATTTTAATACATATCCATATATATTAGTATATATTAATATATATATATATTCATATACATATTCATATATATATATATATATTAGTATATATTAATATACATATATATAGTAATATATACATATATATATATACAACTCATACAAATATATATACATACATATATACATATTTATTTATGTTTGTGTGTGTCTCCATATATTTATATACACACACAAACATATGCATATTAAATTAACTATTCGACCATTATTGTGGTAAAATTACTAAAAAAGTAATTTGACAAAATTTGAAGGTAATCAAATATTTTTGCCATATAATCTAACATAATCTCTTAAAAAATGTTCAAAACCTAACGCACTTACAAAACTAGACATATTAAATTAATGATCTAAATTATGACCAAATTTGATGGTAATCAAAAATATTTTATCACATAATCTAGCATAATCTCTATAAAAATGTCCAAAATCTAACATACGTACAAATATAGACATATCAAATTAACAATCTAACCATTAATTTGTTAAAATTGCTAAAATAAGTATTGTGACCAAATTTAAAGGTAATCGGATACGTTTTACCATAGAATTTAGCACAAACACTATAAAAATGCTGAAAAACTAACAAATTTATAAAGATAAGCATATCAAATTAACGATCCGGCTATTAGTTGTGATAAAATCACTAAAAAACTTATGACCAAATTTAAAGGTAATCAAATATGTTTTGTCACGGAATCTAGCATAATCTCTATAAAATTACTAAAGACCTATCACATTTACAAAGATATAAAAATCAAATTAATGATCTAACTGTTAGATTTGATAAAATCACTAAAACAAGTATTATGACGAAATTTCAAGGCAATTGAATATGTTTTGTCATAGAATCTAGCATAATCTCTATAAGAATATCCAAAACCTAACACATTTACGAAGATAGGCATCTCAAATTAACGATCCAACTAGTACATTTGATAAAATCGCTAAAAAAAACATATTATGGCTAAATTTGAAGGTTATTAGCTGTGTTTTTCTTTGAAATCTAGCATAATATCTATAAAAATACCAAAATCCTAACACATTTATAATGATGGACATATCAAATAAACAATCCACCGGTTTATTTTGATAAAACCGCTATAAAAAGTGCTATGACCAATTTTGAAGGTAATCAAATATGTTTTGTAGCGTAATCGTGCTTAATCTCTATAAAAATTTTCAAAACTTAACGCATTTACAAAGATATGCATATCAAATAAACAATCCGACCGTTACATTTGATAAAATCACTAAAAAATGTAATTTTATCAAATTTAGAGGTAATCGGATATGTTTAGCAACAAAATCTAGTATAATTTTTATAAAAGCATCCAAAACCTAACCATTTAAAGATTGACATATTAAATTAATAGTCCAATCGTTATATTTGATAAAATCACTTAAAAATTATTATGACCAAATTTATAAGTAATCAGGCATGTTTTACTATAGAATCTAACATAATCTCTACAAAAATTCCAAATCCTAACACATTTACAAAGATAGACATATCAAATTAATAATTTCACTGTTAGGATTTGATAAAATTACTTTAAAACATACTATGACCAAATTTAAAAATAATCGGATATATTTTACCACATAATCTTACATAATCATTAAAAAAAATGCCAAAACCTAATGCATTTATAAAATTAGACATATCAAATTAGTGATCCAACAATTAGATTTATTGAAATTACTATAAAAAAAAATATTATGACCAAATTTGACGTTAATTAGACATGTTTTTTCGTATAATCTAGCTTGATCTCTATATAACAACCTAGAATCTATTGTATATATAAATATTGAAAAATTTAGGATCTAATTTGTAAAAATTTTAGAATTATATTTTAAATATTCTAAAATTTAATAGCCAATTTATAAATTCTTGGCAATCATTTTATAATTTTACAAAATTGAAGGACCAAATTTGTAAAATCTGTGGTCATGTTTTATATATTTAAAAATTTAGGGACCAATTTGTAAAATTTCTTGGATCATACTATGAATATTTTAAAATCGAGGGACCAATTTATAAAATTTGAGATTATTTTGTAATTATATAAAATTTAAAGACTAAAACATACACCATAGCCTACATAATGTATCGATTACTAAAACATAATGCCTCCACAATTTCCACCACAACAAACATAATTCGCACACCACTTTTCTACCGACACAACTCCACACAAATACCACAAAAAACATCAATTTGCATCCATGAATATGTTCAATTTACAATAAGATAGAGCAGAAAAATTAGATATAATAAGCAGCAAGAATGAAACCGAGAAAATATTTCCAGACTACTCAAACTCAAGTGAATTAATTCCTCCGATAAAACACAAATCCTAAACTATTGAATATACAATAATATATTGCAATTTATAACACAAAAATGCAGACTGTTTCAGCCACAAAATTGTCCACAAGTAACCATCATAATCAACCAGCACAATTCCTCAAACTCCAAATAGACAGAAAAATCCTTCTTCCATCAATTCTCTATCTCCCAACAAATTAAATGCATTTTCAAGAACTCAAAAAAAGGCAAAAAGTTGCATGATTTTCAGAACTCCAAAACAACAAATTTTTCCGCCAAAAACTTAAAAAGATAGAATCTTACGCTATGCAACCTTCTACTTATATACCAAGAATAAGTTTAGCCAAGCCATTCTTACCAAAATACCTTAAAATTTTAGTGAATTTGATGTGTAATCATCCTCCCAAAAGCTACAATTTTCGGAATGAAGTTTGAAGGATTCCTTGAGTAATAAAATTATGATGCAAATGTTGATGATTTTGAAGGAAAATATGTTAGGTAGTATAGGTTTGTTTGATGGGGAATACTTAGAGATGCATGGGTTGAAGTATGGTGAAAGAATTTAAGAGAAAAAACTGAAAGAACTGTGCAGATATGATGTTTTAAAAGGAGCCATAACAGATGCAGGGGCATAGGCATCGATATGCCTCTGCCCGTGCATTTAGAATTTTTTTCTTTTTTTTTTTTTTGGTGGCATGGCCATAGGCATAGGAGTGCTTAGGTCATGCAAATTGCAGAAAATATATATGATTAATATTTTATAAAAAGAGAATAAACAAAAATAAAAATAAAGAAAAGATGTAGCAAGAGAACATAAAAGAATGAAGAAAAAATATTTTTGTTGCTTTTCTTTAAATAAAAATGAAGAGGATAAAGTAAAAAAAAAAAAACGCATTTTTATTTTATGTTGCTCAACGTAGCTATATCTCTTTCATGAAACCTAAATACGAAAGAAACAACATTAACTTTGGATAGAAGAGTGGTGAGATAATTAGATCATTCAATGTAAGTGTATAACCATGCAAGACACAACATCCATAAAAAAAACTACTCCCTTACCTTTAAAATATTCTTTAAGCATTTGGGGAATCCCCAGGATTTAAGAGGTTGAAAAGGAAGCTTGTTAGATAGTTGTGTATTGATTTGACTAACATTCGTGGCTAATTGCCCAACTTGGTTTTCTAGGTTTTGGAATCTAGACTTATTCTCCTTTTGGAAATTTAAGGAGATAGATGCAAGAGACTTGACTATATATTCTGAAGACATGCTTTTAGTTTGATCTTGTGGAGGTGGTGCATTTGAAGAGTTAGTTGTAAAATTTTATGGCTTCCCTCCTTAATTTCCCCATCTAATGTTTGGATGATCATAGCACCCCTTATTATAAGTTTTTGAATAGGGATTATGCCTCATAGGGGGCAGATTTGGAAACCTTACATTATTAATTTATTCATTTACACCAATGTTAGGGCATGAATCACAAGAATGATCAAGAGAGTTGCACATATTACATGCCCTAACTTGTACCAAGCATTTTTCCTATCAATTTGGTTACCTTATCGACTTTGTCCTCTAAAGAATTCGTACTTATTTCCTCCACCCTCCTAATTGAGTCATTCTTTATGCTAAAAGATTGTGTATTAGTTGCCATATTAGAAATTAATTCCCTAGCAGCTTGTGGGATCTTGTCAACAAAGGCACCATCACTAGCTATATTCATCATAAATTTATCATAAGGAAGTAAACCTTCATAAAAATATTAAATAAGCAATTGTTCATTGGTTTGATGATACGGACAACTAGCACAAAGTCTTTTAAAGCTTCTTCAATAATCATACAAAGACTTACCATGCAATTGCCTTTTGCCACATGTCTCTTTTCTAATGGATGCAGGAAAATATTTTTCAATAAAAAGCCTTTACATGCTCAACCAACTATTAATGGAACTAGTAGGTAGGTTATATAACCAATTTTTAGCTCTACCATGCAAACTAAATGGGAATGCATGTAATTTAATGACCTCATATTAAATTCCCTTCGATTTCATATTAGAGCATACAACATGGAATTCCTTAAAAAGCCTATGTGGATCTTCTCCTGGTAAACCATGAAAAGATTGCAAAAGTTGAATAAACCTAGAATGCAATTTCAAATTAGTTGTGATTTGAGAAAAAACAATGCATAGAGGCTGGTCATTAAGGTTAAGGGCAAGAAGTTCTTTCAAAGAGTGATTAGCATTCATTAGAAGGTTAAGATTAGGAAAGATTTCACCAATTTGTTCTTCAAGTTGTACACCAACTGTAGAAGGTTTAGATTTAGGAAAAGAAGGCTTCTCTAGATGAGCTACTTTGTAAAAAATTGTAGTCTCCTTAGGGTTCGATTTAAGCACCTTAGTATTCTCACTTTTGTTAACTTCCTTACCACTCTTAATAAGATTCATCGGCGAGATGAGCAACCTACAAAACAAAAAATCCGAGTTAAAAAGTAAAGGAAAAAGTTTTTCACCAAGAGAACTAATTAAAATCAAGAATCACAAAAGTCAATTAAATAATAAAGAGGTTCAAAAGCTTTCTCTTATTCCTCGGCTGTGCCACAAAAATTTTGTTATAAGGAGATTACGACATAAAAAATATGTGTTTCTTAGAAAAAAAAAATGCAGTCGTTATGCACCAACAAGTTTTAAACCCTAGTCCAAAAAATATAGCATAGTAAAGTAGCAAGTAAGGTATCGTTCCCACAAGGAAATGCGAAGTATATACTCAATTAAAAAAAAAAACTCAATCACTTTATTCATATGAAATCATCTTGTTAACAATTAACCAAATTAGATCTAATGATGGACTATATATAATCATTTACAAAGAGATGGGAGAAATTGAATTAAGAACCCGTCATATTCAAAATAAGCATATCCTATTCTTAACAAATTAATAAACATGAAACAAAATAAAACAAACAAACAAAAATAGGAAATTTTAAGACCAGTTAAGAAATTACAAATTTTTTAGGTACATTTCATCAAATCAATTTAGAAACTTCTCATTGATTGGATTACTTTGAGCAATTGATTTTTGGAACCAGTCTTAACGACTTAAATTCCTATCTTTGTAAAAGTGGATTAACTCTTAGTTAACTGATAAGTTAAATTCTCAAACTCTATTCGCAACTTATGCCAGATTAATTAATCTTTTCTTAAAGACCTTAATACTTTAATTAATCAATTGCCATAAATTAACAACAAAGTTGAAAAACTCACAAGGCATCACCAATATCAAGTTACATATCCAATTAATCTTAAAAATATGCACTTAATTATCAAATAATTCTATATTAAATTAGTTAAGCCAGTTAACCTCAAAGCAAAACTAAGTTAATACGTGCTACTTAGGCAATTTAATCAAGAGATCAATTATCTTACCAATACAACTAAGTAATTGAAATGTAACACATTCCATATTTGTTGGGAATTTGTTGGTAATTACCAACCGTACTTGGTTTGTTGGGAATAGTCTGTTGGTAATAAGCCATTTCTAGTAGTGATATAACTAAGTCCGCTCATTTCATTCCTATTAACCAACGGAATTCTTTAGAGAAATTGAGCAAAATCTATATGGAAGAGATAATCAGATTACATGGGGTACCCTCTAGCATTATATCAGATCGAGATCCCAGATTCACCTCAAGGTTTTGGACTAATATGCAAGAGAAATATGGGACAACATTGAAATTCAGTACCGCAGCACACCCACAAATAGATGGATAGACCGAATGGGTGAATCGAGTTCTGAAAAACATGTTGCGGGCATGCACTTTAGATTTCGAAACTAAGTGGATTAATAATTTAGCATATGCAGAGTTTGCATATAATAATAGTTTTTAATCAAAAATTGGAATGGTCCTATTTGAAGCTTTGTATGGAAGAAAATGTCAGTCCCCATTATATTGGGAAAGCTTAGAATGGAGATCAAACGACCAAGATGCTTTTGACCTTGAGGAAGTATGACAGATGGTGGAGTTGATCAAAACTAGGCTGGAAATAGCTCATAGTAGGCAAAAGAGTTACACTGATCAATGCAGGAGAGATATAGAATTTGAAGAAAGAGATCAGCTATTCTTGAAGTTGACTCCACAATGACAATTAGGAAACAGGGGACAAGGGAAAAAGTTGGCACCTAGGTATATTGGATCATTTTGTATTGTCAAACGAATTGGGAAAGTACGTATCATTTGGAATTACAAGCAGAGATTCAAGGTATTCATAATGTATGTCATATCTCGTAACATCATAAATATAAGGCCGATCATTCACATGTTTTGAATAGAAAACCCATTGAGATAACTCCAAGTTTAAAGTATGTTGAAAAAGAACTAAGAAATAAAAAGATTCTACTTGTAAAGGTGTTTTGGAATCATCACCCTATACAAGACGCAACCTGGGAGACAGAGGCAAAGATGTGAGGAAAATATCTAGAATTATTACAAGGGTAAGCAAATTTCGGGGATGAAATTTTTTTTTTAAGGAGAAGAGATTGTAATACCCAATATTTTAACCTTTGGCTAGCTACTACTTTTGATAAAATGAGCATTTGTATTAGTGGCCAGAACAAAAGAAGATCGTTGTAATGAGAAGAATATTTTGGTGCAATAAAAATATATAGCAACCTGGACGTAATTTTGAATACCCTAAATTTTTAGAAGGCTACTACTTTTAATAAAGTAAGAGATTGGGGGTACATTTAAAATGAAAATTGATCAGTGTAATGAGATAAGCATTTTGGTATAAATTAGGCTATTTTGTGTTCTAGGGGTATTTTTATAATTTTGACTGCAAAATTTATAGAAATGGGAAAGAATTGAAGATTTTGAATGTTACCATCAAATTCAGTGGAATTTATAGAATTTATTGGTGAAATAGAAATATTTTTCTGTTACGGACCCGAATTTGGTCATTTTTGAGAAAAATTAAAAATGCGGTTGAAAATTCGGATGCGTGGCTTCTTGTTATTGGTGGCCAAGAACATGTGTCAAAATATGAGAGAATGCATGAAATATTCATGCATGCAAAGCTTCTTAAATAAGTTTTGCAAAATATTAAGAAAATATACGAAAAATCGAGAATGCGACACGTGTAAAGTAGCTACTATTCATTTAATTGAGCAAAACCTTATTGATCATTATTTTGACCAAGAATGGTGGTGGGATTAGGGGGGGGGGGGGGGGCACCTATAAAGGAAAAGAAGAAAGGAAGAAATAAGGGAAAAAAGAAAGTAAAAATCAAGGAAAAATAGAAAAAAGAGAGAGAGAAAAAGTGTGTGTTTCTTGGTGTGTTCTTGGTGTTCTTGGAGCAAGATCAAGCCAAAACATCCTACATACAAGGTAAAAGCTTATACTTCAAGAATTAAAGTTGCAGATTTCATTACGGTGATCATTTTCGTATAAATTTTAACATGAAAACATAAGATTTATGGTTGTGATTTGGATTAAATGTGAACTATGTGAACCTTTGTGTGTTCAAGTGTGTGTGTCAGTTGGAAGAAGGTTTTATATGTTGTGTTTTATGTGATGGATAAGGTATTTTATTGGTGATTTAAGGGGTTATACATGGTTGATGAAAAAGTGGTGAAAATTAGAAAAAGAAAGCTTTAATGGAAATAAAACTATAACTATTTTTAATTCATGTTGGTGATCACATATTGTTCAAAGCATGAATTTGGTGACTTGTTGGGTCTGAAAACATGAAGAATTAAAGATGTTTTGATGAGGAATAAGATGGATTAAGGGTTGTATAGATGCTATAAATGAACGAGAACAAGATGGTAATATTATTTTGTGAAAATAGAATTAGAACAATAAGAATTCTAGGATCTTTTTGACCTTGTAGTTTCTGGACGGTTTTGAGGATGTGGAAAAATAACACATAGAAGCTTAGTTCAAGGTCTAACGAGCGTTTTGATATAAAATGGAGCCCGATCGGAGTTATAGATCAAACGTTATGCACCAAAAAAAAAAAAATGGTATGTTTAACGGGAAAAATGCAGAATTTTAGTTTTGATGTAAGTGAACTTTAAGGAATTCCTTGCATAACTTTGGAAATGAAAACGGTGGGGAACATGAAGAAGATTTCTTGTTCATGAAGAAAAGAAAATATAGAAACGGGAAATGGAAGAATTGAGTGCATAATAAATGTATGCGTACATGTTTTACTCAAAGAAGGAAAAATGAAGAAATAAGGAAATAAGGGATTTCCTTATGTTTGTATTGACCAAGTATTGGTTTTAACCTTAGCAAACCAAACTAAATATAAAATGATGGTTTAATGTAGGTTATTTGTGTTTAACAGTCAGTGACAAGTTAAGTGCAATATTCGAATGACATAAGCTATTTAGGACACAAGGTGAGTCCCACTGGATTTCTAAACTTTTAAATGCTAGTATGCTTTACTTTTCATGAAATAACACACTATGTACCATTTTGGGATTCTTCATTTGATTTAAGGTTTTTCTGAACAAGAAAATAGTATTTTGCCATGTTGAGCTGGCATGAATATCATAATTGACTTAGAAACCTTAAAGGATGACAATACCCTATATTTTGTTAATTTAATCCTTTTGGGATTAAATAAATGGGATTTTCAAAATATGATAATTTTTGTTATCGGGTATTCAGAAAATAACCAGAATACCCTTATTGCAGTATCTTATGGAAGCATAATTTGAAACTTTGAATCTAATCCTCTTTTAGGGTTAGAATTTTGGAAATCTTGAACAAAATTTCTTTTGAAATTAGGTATGGTAAAATGACCCGGATACCCTTATTGGAACATTTTATGATGTGAAAAGGACTTTTTATCCTTGTTCTTTGGAAACGATCTCTAGATATGAGATCAACTTTTGAAAAAAAAAATATTTGGGCCCTAAAAAATATTTTATTTATATTCCTGCGGGAATAAATTATTTATTTGGCCAACGGAATTGGTACTGATCTTGTGAACCAGTGGAAACATTGAGTACTTAGTAGGGATTTTGATCTTTGCCCTAGCTTATGTTAGAGATAGATGACCCCAAGTAATCTTGCTAGTTCTAGGGATTTTCTTACTCCAAACAGGGCAACAAGACATTGAGATGAGTCGTCCTGGCTAACCGTTTAGTGCCTGGCAATTGCTATGCCTTGTGTGCACTTTGATTTGGGTTGTTCATGGGCTAGGTCGGACACTTGGCATTGTTGATAGGGGTTAAGATTACCATTCTTTTCCTAGTTATTTGAGATTATTTTAAGATACATTTGTTGTAATAACTAGGTATATTCCTTCATATTTGACATTTTGATTGTAAAAGGTGTTTTTGAAAAATATGTGTAGATTTTAGTGAAAATCGAGTAGAAAGTGCACAGAACCAGAATGTGCCTGGTGTCAGGCCCAACCAGTGGACCAGGCGCCGAGTCCATTCTGTCCACCAGCAGAGATTGAACGAGCTTTAAGGATCTTTCTAGAACAGACCTGGAGCCAAGTTTAGCAAGTGTACCTGGCACCAAGTCCATTTCGCTTGCTAAAGAAAAGACGGCTAAAAATAGAGCAAAACAGAGGAAGAACAGAATGTACTTGGCGCCAAGAAGGTCGAAGGTACCTAGTGCCAGGTAGGTTCTGGAGGCGAAATTTCTGTACGCGGAAATAAGGCTTATCCAAGAATTTTGGTATTTTCTTATTCATACTCGGCCAAGACTTTCTCAGCCATAAAATAGGCATCCAAGAGGCCTATAAAAGCATAAGGGAACACAATGGTTTAAGAAAGACAACTAAGAGAGGTGAATTAAAGAGTAAAAAATTCTGATTTTCTCATTGAAGGAGGAATTCACCCAAACCAATGGGGATTGTTTAAAGAGAGACTTCAAGTAAAAAGAAAGAGGTTTGTCTATGAGTGTTTTCTTTCCTCTTTGTTTTCTTTTTCTTTAATAATGACGTATTCAATGTTTCATTGTAATTTAGCAATAATTTGGGATTCATGATTTATGCATCAATTTAACTGCTTGATCAATTGATTGTCATTCTTGGTATTTGATTACTTGTTTTCCTTATGGAGTTGGTTGATTGGGTGTTGTTATTAACTTGCTTGAAAAAGGGTTTGTACGGGCTTCAATTAATTAATTTCATATTTGTTATCTCTTAATTTGCTTGAAAAATGGGTTAATTGTTTAGAATATTGGCAATCAAAGGTTAGTTGATGATTGCCAGAATATGGATTTATTGACTAATTTCATGTTTTAATTCACCTAGAATATAAGAGTTTATATGAGGATTGATTTTAATGCATCTCTTGGATAAGTTAGTCAAGACAGAATATGTTTACTAATTTAACTAGAAGATAGTGATTTGGTAGCAAGTAAAACATTATGAATCACTCGGTATTGTGCTTGTTTGCTCTTACCATTTTGACAATGTATAGTTGAGTAATATAGGCTTGTGTCCTTAGTACAATAAGACTGTGATATTAAAGGCGAAGCCTTCCAAGCTTTGCACGCCGGCCGATCATCTATTTAGAGAAGTGCCTGCATTTTGGAAATTGGGACAATGACTGTGTAATCAAATACTATTTTTTCCAAATATGTTTGAAATTGAAACAAAATCCCTCCTATTAAGAGGTAGAGTTGTTTTCAGTGGAAAATTATAATATTTTTCCCATGATCGATTTTTGAATAAAATTCAAAAATACTCGTGTCAATTTAATTTATAAAATACTAGCACATAGATGGGACTCACTGGGTGATTTTCAATCACACATATTTTTTTTTTCTTATTTTAGGACCTAAAGCTAAGTAGTTGCATGGATAGAAGTGATACCATAGTGTAGGCCCAATTACTTCCTTTTTTGCTTATATATTTTACGTTACTGATGTAGTACTGATAATCGAGTGTATGGGACCTCACTCTTGATATATTACAGTATACCCATATGGTTATATAATATCAGTTTAGGCTTTATTTATCAGTTGTCATCGTTATAAAGACCCCTTGTCTGGGTAACTAGACGGGGTGACACCCGATTTATGATATGCTTTCGCAGCTATTTATGGTAGGGGTGTTACACACTAACACAATCAACAATACACAGTTCCCTAATAATAATAATAATAATATTACTCTACAACAACAATGCTAAACACAAGAATAAAACTTAAATCGAATAAACCCAATATATATAATTTCCCAAAACAACATACAACAATATCAACAATAATAATACAACAAATATAAAGATATAACAGTAGAACTCAATACAATTTATATGCCTTAATGACCACAAATAAAAAGTAAAAACAATTATAATAGGGTACCACAACATACAAGTATATACAAATGATCGTTAGTTCTTTACAAATATATACAAGTATTTACAAAGAATGGTTAGTAATATTTACAAATATTCGTATGGTTAAATTAATAAAATCCAAATTTTCATGATATTATCCATATTCCTTGGCAACAGCACAAAAAACTTGCTACATCATTTCTAGTGTGGGAAATATTACTAACAAACACACACAAAATTAAATTTTAATTAAAATGCTAAATTACTCAAACCACACAATTGTGTAAGTATAGCCATTGCGTAATATAGAGTTTAATAGTATGTGTAAAAAATCTTCAAGAAAGGGATAAAGAGACTACTACTAACTCTTCTTCTATTGTTTAGCCTAACAAATTAATGGAATACACTAACTACAATAGACAAACCTAGAAAATGAACACATCCCTACAAAAAATTGGCTGTGAGAAAATCAAGGACAAAAAATAGAGTATAAGGCATGTAGTTGTCAATAATCCCCCAGAATTAGCAAATTACCAAACCAAACTCAAGATCGTTAACTTCCAGTCTAAATCGGCAGAGGTCATAAATGCAAAACGCACTTTCTCTCAAGTTATGAATTTCCTATTCTTAGTCAATTAAAAGGTATCTTTACCACCCTAATTGAACACAAGATGCATTAAGTGCAAAACCCCCAATTATCCAAAGGTAAATTCGAAAGAGCCTAATACCCCTATCTCTAGGTGATACCAAACTCTTAATGATTACTAAGTTCTAATCCCACAACCTCTCTCTCTCTCCCTCTCTCTTGAGTTAATTGAAGGAAAATCCACATTGAACCCATTAATTGGAACTCAACTCCTAACCTAACTCTTGAATTCATTTGATAAAAGCAACCCAAATCACAAATATAACACCATAAAATCAAGTAATCATTCATTAGTAATTGGAAATAAACAAATCAATAGCAAATTTAACAGAAGAATAAACTAGGGTTCATTCCTTCAAAGAATAATTAAAAGAATCCATAAAAATTGATAGAAGAAAAAAAAAAAAAAAGAGTGAGAAGTGCTCATAGACAAGCTGTCTCGTCATCTCCATGTTCAATCTTCTCTTGAATCAACCTCTAATATCTCCAATCTCTTCTCTCTTGAGTGTGGTGTAATTCCTTAATGTTGGCTACTGACAATGGTTTTGAAAAGTTCTATTTATAGGTCTCAGAAGGCCCTAAAAGTTGCTTAAAATCAAATCCATGTATCTGTTTTGTGAATTTGCACCGGCGTCATTTGAATTGATGTCCACGCGCCGTTTACTCTGAGTAATCTTACACGGCGCCATTTGAGTTGATTTGTGGGGTGTCGTTTACTCTCAGTATCTCTACCCAGCCATGGCTTTCTTTTTGTTATCTTCTTCTTCTCTTTCCATTTTCTTCTATTTTTGTCCTTTTTCATCTTTTTCTTCATTTAATCCTCATTTATTTAATTCTACACAAAATAATATAAAATTGTGAGAGTGAGTATTTATTTAAACATCATTTTACAATAAATATAGTACAATTTACACAGAAAATATGTGCATAATAAGCACTTATCAATCGCCAATAAATTCTAGCATATAAATAAATAAATATTAATTTTCTATAATAAATACATACTTAATGTAATTCATCCAATATAATCTAACTTAAGTAATCCTAATCCCTCAATCTAATCTTCACCAATCTTTAATAATGAGCAACACATAATCTTCAAAATTCAAAGTTAAATAATATGTAATTAAGGTATAAATACACTTACTAAATTCATATTAGTACATAGGACATTTACTTTCACAAAGTATTAGCACACTAGCTAGCTATCAAACGTAGTATAGTTATCATATAAAATCTCAAAACAATCATGTTATCGTATACGTATCAAAGTACTGAATTAATTACCTCATAACATTCCTATATCGATATTACAACAAATCAAATTGATATAAAGATATTTCATAGTTAAATCATAGTTTTCTCATTGTTTTATTAAAATAGTGTTTTAGTGAGGACATGTCTGAACAGAGCATATTTTGGGTCAACCAAGTAAATTAACTCAAAATATAATGAAAATTTACAGGATACAACATCAGTATATAGGGGTGATATTGTAAAATGTTCATCAAAATATCAGGTATCTAAGTATATTAATTTAAATTTCAAAGTTGATTGCAATGCACAGTAACTCTGAAATTCTATTTCAGAAGTATTTTTGTAAAAATTATAGAGAACAATCTACATGATCAAATCAAGTGATTCTAGTGGTTAATTACTCCTAAAATAATATAGTTTCATTTGTAAAAAGTTTAGTTCAAGATTCAAAATGAAAAAGGTTAAATTGGGGGGTCTAAGCAAAATCAGGTTTCATCAATAACAAAATAGAGAAACTTCAAAATTTCATATAAAATCCACCAAATATGCAAATTACATTATTCTGATGAAAAGTTACTCCTAAGGCTCAGTAGAATTAAAAAAAAAAATTGGGTGTAGTAAAATTCCAAATTTTTGTTTTTAGTATTGAGACCAAAACTACACAAATCAAATACACCCAACACACAAGCTTGCCTCTTAAGCAAAAATTTAGCATCAAATATCCTTCAATTCACCTTTGATCATGCAAAATCCACAACACAACTTCCATACAACATGATAACATCAATTTCATGGTATTTTTCCATTATCAAAACCACCAAATTTGATTTATCTCAAGAACCACAAAAATCTGTTGGGTAAGGACTTGTTTAAGAAAACATAAATTTGCAAGAGAAATAAGCTTAAAACTCTAACTTTCTTGAAGATCACTCTTAAATACTTCAATGTAGAATGTCAAAACTTCAATCTTTAGTAATTAAGTTTGAATTATAGTGTTTGTGTGAAGAAAATGAAAGAAGTAAAGAGAGATAAGGTTGGTCAGTTGGGAGGAAAGAGAAAGAGGAGAGTGAAATAATATTTTTCTTAAGTGTAGGAGAGGCTATGACTGAAAATGAGCTCTATGGTTCAGAGAAAATTTGATTTTATATGTTAAAGAGATGATTTACATTCATTAGCTTTCTCAAGAAGTGATTTTAGAAGGCTAGGATTTGAAAAAAAAAAAAATCAGGTTGGGAGATAAAAACACATCAATGGCCAAGATTTACAGATAGGTGGCAGCACACATAGAGGATATAATGGTAATTTCATTCATTTAGGCACATTAGGGTTTAACGAATTAAAATAAAACCAAAAGAAATAAGTCTTCTACAAAAATTATAAGCAAAGGTTCAAAAAATATACATGCAGGTAAAAAGGTCAAAGAATAGTCAAAGAATATTCAAAAAGTTCAAAGAATTCAAAATCTTGGTCAATTAAAATTCAAAATTAATTAACACAAAAAATTAAAATAGCCAAAATATTGAAATAGGGCTTTTATTTAATAAAAATCAACATTGAGTTCTTTATAACATCGATTTCTCATATTTGCCCCCAAAATAATGTTTTGTACTAAATAATTACATAAAATACTTTCTAATAATTAATTCCATGCTCTAGACATAGAATTAATTATTATAAAGTATAATAAAATATTTACTTAAGTGTATGCCAATTTCCTACATGAATATTTCATATCCAAACAAATAACATAAAAAATAGTTATGTATTTATTCAAATAAATTCTCCATAAAAATATCCAAATATACTCCCATACAATATTTTTAAACAAATCTCAATATAATAATATGCTTATAAATGCCATTATTTATGTATATGAATGCATGTTTATGAGAGGTGTTACACCTTTCCCCACTTAAAAGAATTTCGTCAACAAAATGATTGATGTCATACCTCAAATCAAATTCGGATACTTCTTCTTCAGCTATTCCTTAGTTTTGCCCAAGTCGAAACTTGAATTCCATGATATTCCCATAGTACTTTAACCATAGGAATCATTTTGTTTCTTAACTCTTTAATATTTCGCTACAAAATCTTATTAGTTTTTCTTCATAACTCAAATTAGGATTTAATGATTGTGGCTCATCATTCAATACATACTCGGGATTAGGATTGTACATATTTTAGTTGCAAAACATGAAATACTTTATGAATCTCGGTCAATCCGTTAGGAAGTTTCAATATGTGCACCATGGGTTAAATCCTCTCAATGATTAAAAAAAAAAAGGTCCGATATACTGCGAAACATCCCTTGCTCAAGTTCAATCTTCTAAAATACAACTTCTCCCTTGTGAAATTCTTACTCTCTTCTTTTGTTGTTGATATAACTTCACTATATGCTTGGAACTGCTTTTAATCATTGTTGTACTAACGTCACTCTCTCTGTCATCCATTGAATGCATGCTTCTTGTTCTTTATAACGTCATTCTCTTTGTCAACCCCTGAATGCACGCTTCTTCTTCTTTATCAAATTTCTATCTTCTTTCCACACCTAGTATAATGATGTTAGATATTTTCACCCTTATAACTTCCATTAGGGCCATACCAACTAAGGCTTGATGCTATTACCATAAGCTAGCTTTGCACATAAAAGGTTTTTAGTCTATTCATTTCTGTAATCTAGTGTGCATGCTCCCAATATATCTTCCAAAATCAGTATTGCTCTTTTCAATTGACTGCCTGTTGTGAACATTCCGAATACTAAACTTCAAACTTAATTCCAATGATTCTTGAATTTCCACTCAACTTCTTGAAGTAAACCAGGGATTTCAATAGGAAACATTGCTTGAAGGCATGCCATGTAGTCGTACTAATTCTTAGGTATAAACTTGAGCTAATTTCTAATGAGATGAGTCTTTGATTCATTATTAAAGTAACTATCAAACTACAAAGTATGACAAACATACTTGAAAACTCTTTTGATAGCCTTCAAATGTGATTCTTTGGGGCTTGATTGATATTAGCATGTATACTTTAACGTTATATGAAATATCATGACAACTTGCAGTCAGGGTATAATAATCCACTAATCATACTTTTATAGAGATGTTGGTCTACATCTACTCCTTTTTCAATTTGATAACTTTTAATTGACACTCATAGATGTTTTGATAGACTTTGATCATTTCATCTTGAACTTTTTAATCAAATTGTTAGCATATTTGGTTTTGGAGACAAAAATTCTTTTTTAAATCCATTTTGAACAACAAACCAAGAAAAAATGTTAGTTCACCAACCATACTCATTTCAAATTCAGTTTTCATGGGTTTAACAAAGTTCATTAACTTTTGTTTTGATGTTGAACCAAACACTACATCGTCAGCATAGACTTGAGCAACCATGAAGACTACTCCTAGCTTCTTAATAAATATAGTTTTATTTACCCCCCCCTCTCTCTTAGCCTCTTTCGGTAGAAAGTTTGTTTTTCATGCCATACTCTTGGTGTTTATTTCAACCCATAAAAAGCTTTTTTTAGCTTGAAAACATAATCAGGAAATTATGAATTGACAAAGCCTTTTGAGTGCTCAACAGATGCTTCTTCCTACAAAAATACATTCAAGAATGTGCTTTTCAAATTAATTTGTTGAAGTATAAAGCATTTAACTCAGGCAACAACAAGTAGTACTTTGACCTATTATAATCTTGTTATAAGGGTGAACATTTCATCAAAGTCATTGCATTTAACTTGTGTGTATCCTTGTGCAACTAATCTAGCATCGTTTTTTGTGTGGTATTTGTAGACTCACTAGTCTTGTTTCAAAATGCCCATTTTGTACCGATTACATTCACATGTTTTGGTTTGGACACAAGCTCCAAATTGATATTGCAAGCTCAAATTTTTGAAGTTCTTCCTATTCACTACAATATGATATTTATGAAATGGTCGCAGGAAAATAAAAACGCAACGAAAGATAGCAAAATTAAAATTTTCCTGAGCCAAAGTCTAGAAATAATTACTTTTAGGCCACTTAGATTGAATAAACGGAGGATTTGGATTTGACAGAATGCTTTGGTTTGTAACGACTATTTGTTCTGCAGGAATACCGGCCAAGTGTCGACTCCTTCACATTAAAAATAAACATCAAAATTACTAGTTTTCAATCTATCAAAATATTCTTGAACCTCCTATAGGAAGAAAAAATGAAAGCTATTCTTTTTATTGTTTTTTCTTGGTTGACTGAAAAATCGTGAATTCCAAATTCACGCATGAAATATGCAAAATGAACCACAGCTTTCCAATTGTTATTTTGTTGCCAAAAGCTACTTTTCCTTTTTTTTTTTTTTTTTCCAAAAGCTCAGTCAACTGAAACAAGACTTTCCAATTTTTCACAAATTTCAAAAGGTACCTTTTTTTTTTTTTTTTTCCCTATTGTTTCCAAAAGCCCAGTCAACAAAAACAAAATAGCTTTCCAATTTTTTATTTTTTTTTTGCCACAAATTTTCTTCATTTTCTTTTCTTTTATTTCCTTTTCCATTTCTTTCTATTTATTTTTAATATGTGGCGACTATTCCTTGTTTCCAAGGAAAACAATACTCATCACCTTTAACCCTAGTGGGTTAGGGATTTTTTTTTTCTAATTAGCTTAAAACTAATTAAATACCTCTCTTATTAATTAATTAATCAATTTGAGCCCAATTATAAAATTGCCTAAAAATAATTAAATAATAAACTAATTTAATTAAATTAGCTATGGCTAATTAAATAGCTCCCTTATTAATTAATTAATCTACTTGAGCCCAATATAAAATTATCTAAGATAATTAATTAATAAATTAATTAAATTAAATTAGCCTAATAAATTATTCTAACCCAAATAAATAATTAATTCGAATCCTAAAACAATTCCTCCATTATTAATTCATCCAATAAGCCTATATAGTAAATAAATTTACTAAGGTTACTTGAACTACTCTCGGGATTAAAAGACATATTATTCTTAGCTACTAAAATGAGCAAAATACCCTTACTAACAAATAGCTGTATTTAACAATTTAAATATTCTATTTATTGCCATATGGAAATATTTACTCCAAAAATAATATTGTAAGCGCGATGTCCTCAACCTACAAGTGTAATAATGAAAATACCCCTCTGCGTTATACTCGTCATTGAGATAGGAAAAATATGCTAATATCTTCCACAATGACATCTACCATCTTTTGATAATTAGTCCAAAAATCTATGACTTTCAGTATGTACCAACTTATTTTCGGGAGCTCCCCAAAAGCATACTATAAACCCCCCCCCCCCCCTAGTATGCCCTAGGAGTGAGCATTTTTTCATTTATGTGATAATATGGCCACGTTTAATTTTAATCTTATGAGTTTCATGAGTAATTTAATTGGGTAGTTAATATCTTGTGATACATTGTTTAACTTCATGCTTTTTGAGCTAGATAAAATTACATTAGTTAGATAATTTTTCATGAGGAGAGGATAGGCTCCAACTTTATAGAAATATTAGTATGATTTAAGTCATAAGAGTTGTAGTGATATGTTAGAATGAATGTTGGGATTTTAGTTGGACAATTAAGGTTCGAATATTATCCATTACATGAACTTTATGTTTTATTTCCCTTGATTTACTTCCTTTGCCGGCCCAATCCTAATTAAGTTTTGTTACCATTCTTGGAAG
Organism: Voacanga thouarsii; assembly: GCA_026120185.1. NCBI lineage: Eukaryota > Viridiplantae > Streptophyta > Magnoliopsida > Gentianales > Apocynaceae > Voacanga > Voacanga thouarsii. The sequence continues at coordinate 2,226,003 of JANUWF010001937.1, forward strand.
TTATTTCCAAATATATATTACCTTTCAAAATAATTCTATTTCATTAATCCTTCTAAAATTCCATATCTTATGCACTTTATTTTAGTAGCTTTATAATAATTGTTTCTTATTTTGCTTTAAGAATAATATTCTTAGGTTGAGGGAATTTCCTTTCCATATCTAAATCACCTTGTAAAATAATTTCCTAAATTTTATATTTTGTATACATTTATTTAGTTATTAAAATTATATTTATTTCCATTCTTACATGAGATAATACTCTTAGAACTATTTGTGGACCTTCTTTTTATTAAAACCTCTAGCCGCCACTATCCCTTTTTGAAAGACTAGAATCTTCCTTCAAATATTGATATTATGATTTCATTCCAAAGCTGGATCTTTTCATTCCTATTTGGTTGTCCAAAATGAAGGAAACCCTAAGCATAATATCTTTCCTTTTAAAAGCTTGCCAAATGTACATATATATATACATACATACATATATATACATACATATATACACATATATACACATACATATATGTATATCATTATACATATATATCATATATAGTTTATATATATATATATATATATACACACACACACACACATATATACATATGCTATTATATGTACAATTCCTATTCTTCTTTTCCCTTGAATTAAGCTGCCGAATTTTCCCTATCTTCCTCTTCAAAATCAGCAACAAATTTGATGGAATAATTTTAGTCCCATTTTGCGTTGAATCGAAGATTAGGAAGAAACCCCAAGCAAGATATTTATATTTATAGAAATATAAATGCAAAGGCTTATATATTTACGCACATGTTAAGCTTCCGAAAGATACACACACACACACACACACACACACACACACATACATATTCTATCATATGTACAATTCATGTTCTTCTTTTTCCTTGAATTAAGCTACCGAATTTTCCCTATGTTCCTCTTCGAAATTAGCAGCAAATTTGATGGCATAATTTTAGTCCTTTTTTGTGTTGATCTAAGATTAGGAAGAAACCCCAAGCATGATATTTTTCTTTTAGAAGCTTACTATGTGCATAAATATATATGCCTATGCATTTAACTTTACATATATGATAATATATGTATATTTCCTATATTGTGTCCCTTGATCTAAGCTGTTGATATGGGCTAAATTCATCACTATTTTCGTAATCATTTGAGGTTATTTTGCGATAATTTTGATGTAATAACTAGGCATATTCCTTTCTATTTAATATTTGCTTGTGGAAAGTATTTTTGACGAATTTGTACAGAATTGAGTCGATTTTGAGTAAATAGTGAAAAATTCCAGCTTGCACCTGGTGCCAGGTCTGGCCACTGCACCAGGCACCAAGTCCAATACGGAAGAACAGAGAAAAACAGAGCAACATTGAGGGGGTGAACTAGAATGCACTTGGTGCCATGTCCAGTCTTTCTATACGAATTCTATGCATGAATTTGGTATCTTTTAAAGGATTTTGGCATTTTTCGGATCCTACTCAACCGAGACTTCTCAAGCAACAAATTTTAGTATCAAGGAATCTTATAAAGATAAGAAAAACAAAAGGGAAATAAGTGAATTGAAGAATCTGAGCTAGCTACTTATTCTTCGAAGACAAATTTACCACTCAAAGGAGCATTGTTCATGGGAGTTTTCCAAGAGAAGAAGAAGGGCTTGTCTATGAATTCTATCTTTTATCCTTTATTTACTTTTCTAGAACAACGATGTGCTTAATGTTTTTATTTTAATTCGATATTATGATTTTGAGTTAATTAGGATTTTGATCAATCTATTGTTATTCTTGGTATTTGATCACTTGTTATCATTGGTCATTGATGCATTTTCTTCTAATTAACTTACGAAATGATATTAGAAGTTCTTTGCATTGATTTCATATTTGCTAAATCTTAATGGATTCGGGAAATAAAGTTAAAATTAATGAACTAAAGTAATTAAAGATTAGTTTATTTCATCTAGAGCATAGGGTCATTGGCTAATTTCATGTTTATGAGGTATGAGTTTAATGCATCTTTTGGTTGCTTTGGTTTGATTCGGAAATATGTTAAATTAATCAATAAGAGATAGTGGTTCTATAGATTGGAAAAGAAGTGGAGTCTACATATATGAATTTTTGACTTAGAAAATGATTGAATTGTATTCAAATTCCTTCATGATGCCAAGATGACAATTGATTGTGATGAATGCTAAGTGATTCAATATTATGTTTTCAAGATAATTTTCTAGTTACACGAAATTGCATCCTTGAGTTATATATGTATATTTTGTTTATTTTGTTTTCATTATTTTATCACTTTATTGGGTCGGTAAAATAATGAATGAAAAGTGATTATTGTATACTTGTTCCCTTAAGGATCGATACTCGTTAATTCCATATACTATGCTTGCGATGAGTATACTTGCTCATATGTGTAATTTGAGATTAATATTTTAATTAAAATTTAGGTAAGGGATGGATTTAAATTCAATAATTTTTATACACCCAAAATTTACGCATCAAGTTTTTTGTGCCGTTGCTGGGGAATAATATCATGAAAACTTTGATTTTGTTAATTTAACCTTATTTATGTGTTTACATATCTATATGCAAATATGTGAATATGTATATATATTTATTGTATGGATCGGTGCCATATATTGTTGTATGTATACATGTACCTTAACTAACTAACTTGATTCAATATTATACTATATGACATTAAGAAGCTATCATATATAGGTAACATGGCCAATTGGAACATCAGACGATACCCTCACATGTCTCAACAAATGACATCTTGATAATTCAACTCTATTACCGTAGAAAGGGTATTAGAAAATTTTGCCACTCATGTAACCAAACATTTTCATGAGATAGATGACACATTGGCAAAATTTGAAGGAATGATTCAAAATATGAAAAGGCAAATTTGGTTTATAATGGTTCTAGTGATAAAGTCACCATTAGGGGTGGAAACACAATATGATTCAGCTGCCGTTAACGAAGTGGTAAGGAGCTACCCGATTCTAGCATGAAATCGGTACCATCTAAAAAAGATGGGCCAGCACTGACCCCTCTTGGTGAACCACTTGAAAAACCATCTAAAAATATAGAATTTTAGCCACCGGTACCCTACCCCACTTAAACACAAAAAGCAAGAAAAGATTCACAATTCGATAAGTTTTTAGAAGTGCTCAAACAACTGCACATAAACATTCCACTTAGTGAGGCTTTGATACACATGCCTAAATATGCAAAGTTCCTCAAAAGCATGCTTGTCAACAAAAAGAGGTTGGAGGAATTATCCACTGTGATTTTGAATGAAGAATGCTCAACTTTCTTGCAAGACCAACAGACTTTGCCATGAAAAGAAAATAATCCAAGGAGTTTTTCTATTCCTTATCTTGTTGGTACTCTTACATTTTGCAATGCATTAGTAGACTTAGGTGCTAGCATTAATCTTTTGCCATACAAAACTTTCAAAAAGCTAGACCTAGGAGAGCCTAAGCCCACTAGGATGAGTATGCAACTTGTAGATAGATCTATTAAATATCCTAGGGGAATAGTTGAGGATGTATTGGTTAAAGTGGATAGATTCATATTTCCTGAGGATTTTATTATTCTTGAAATGGATGAAGATTCTAAAGTTCCTTTAATCATAGGCCAACCTTTCCTAGCTACTGCCAAAGCATTAATCAATGTTAATGAGGGAAAATTAACACTTAGGGTTGAGGATTAAAAAGTCATTATAAAAATCCACAAAAGCATGCAATATCATATATCTTCTGATGATTCTTGTTTAAGGATTGATATTCTTGATGAGTCTATCTTTGATTTTGTGTCACGAATCATTTGTCAATTTCTCTATGGACTTGAAGGAACAATCAATTGTATATTTGGAGGATTCAAATAAGGGCCATGAGTTGGGAGAATTTGAGGAGATCGAAAAAATAAGTTTGGGAAGGATGAAGTCATCCATTGAAGAACCACCAGAATTGGACCTAACAGACCTCCCTAAGCACTTGGAATATGCATTTTTAGCTAACGGAGGAAAATTGCTAGTGATCACAGCAAAGACCTCACTTGTGATCAAAAGACCAAATTGGTAATTCTATTGGGAAAATATAAGGGAGTCATAGTATGAAAAATCACGGACATTAAGGGAATTAGCCATTCCTTTTACACTCACAAAATTTTGCTAGAAGAAGGAGCTAAACCAGTAGTGCAACCCTAACATAAGTTGAACCCAAATATGAGCGATGTGGTAAAAAGGTGAGGTGATTAAACTCTTAGATTCCGACATCATTTGCCTAATTTCTGATAGTATATGGGTGAGTCTAACACAAGTGGTACCAAAGAATGGAGGAATGACTGTGAGCCAAAATTTAAAAAATGAGTTGATCCCAATGAGATTGGTAACCGGTTGGAGGGAATGCGTTAATTATAGAAAATTAAATGGGGCAACTAGGAAGTGCCATTTTCCTCTCCCTTTCATTAACAAAATGTTAGAAAGATTAGCCGAACATGAGTTTTATTACTTTCTAGATGGTTTTTTTGGTTACTTTCAAATTCCCCTAGCATAGAAGGATCAAGAGAAAATCACTTTTATATACCATTTTGGTACTTTTGCCTATCGCCATATGTCTTTTAGTCGTTGTAATGGTCCAGGAACTTTCCAACTATGTATGATGGCTATTTTCAAAGGAGAACTTGTGGAAGACATCATGGAGGTATTTACGGATGATTTTTTTTTTTTTTTTTTGGTGATTCTTTTGACCTTTGTTTGACCAATTTAGAAAATGTACTTCAAATGTGTGAAGAGACCAATCTCATGCTTAATTGGGAAAAATGTCACTTCATAGTGCAAGAAGGTATTGTATTGGGACACAAAATTTCACGGAAAGGTATTGAGGTTGATAGAACAAAAATTGAGGTAATTGAGAAACTTCCTCCTCCCACTTCTGTAAAGGTGATTTGAACATTTCTTGGTCCTGCAAGCTTTTATAAGAGGTTTATCTTGGATTTTGCAAAAATTTCTAAACCTCTTACCTCTTTACTAAAAAAAAAAAAAAATGTCTCAATGCTTTCAATGTGCTTAAAAAGAAATTAATCAACTTTCCTATTTTAATTACACTAGATTGGTCTCTTCCTTTTGAATTAATGTGTGATACAAGAGATTATACAGTAGGCATAGTGCTTGGACAAAAGAGGAATAAGCATTTTCAACAAATCTACTATGTAGGTAAAAATCTTACGGCGGTAAAAGAGAATTACACCACAATGGAGAAAGAATTGCTTGCAATAATGTTTTCTTTTGATAAATTCCATTCTTATCATGTTTTTTTTCCAAAATTATTGTTTATACGGATCATTTTGCCTTTAAATACTTACTAACCAAGCATGATTTCAAACCAAGATTGATAAAATGGGTTTTATTGTTGCAGGAATTTGACATGGAGATTAGGGATAAAAAGGGAGCAAAAAATTTAGCTGTTGATCACTTATCTATGTTGGAAAATTCTAACTTAGAACCCTTAACCAAAGGGGGCATCAATGACACCTTCCCGGATGAACAACTTCTACTTGTTGATGGTGAAATTTCTCAAACACCTTTGTATACCGATTTTGCTAATTACTTGGTTGCAAGAATTATTCTGAAAGATTTCATTGCATAATAAAAGACGAAATTCCTCTCCAAAGTACAACATTACTTTTGGAAAGATCCTTACTTGTTTTGGTGTCATGTAGATCAAATCATTTGAAGATGTGTGAATTTTGCGAAAAGTGCAAACATCTTGAAATATTGTCATGAAGGACACCGGGAGGCCACTACCAAGCTAACAACATGACAAGAAAGGTGTTTGAGTCTGGATTTTATTGGACAACAATCTTTAAGTACTCTCACAGGTTTTTTTCAAAATTGTGATAGGTGTCAACACACAGGTGACATTTCTAAATCTAATGAGATGCCATTGCAAATTTTTCAAGCTTGTGAAAATTTTTATTGTTAGGGGATTGATTTCATGGGCTCTTTTTCTAATTCTTTGGGTAACAAATACATCTTGGTTGGGATTGAGTATGTTTCTAGGCGGGTTGAGGCATAAACCTTGTCTACTAATGATGCTCAGGTTGTAGTCAAATTTCTTAAAACATTTTCACCCATTTCGGTGTACGTAAGGTACTCATTAGTAATAGAGGGACACACTTTTGCAATACCTAATTGGATAAAGTTCTCAAACATTTAGGGGTTACTCATAAGTTTGCTACTCCCTATCGTCCCTAAACCAATGGCCAAGTTGAGCTGGTAAATCGAGAGTTAAAAAGAATTTTAAAAAAGTGGTTAATCATACAAGGAAGGATTGGAGTTTGAAATTACATGATACTCTTTGGGCTTATAGGACTGCTTTCAAAACTCCTATTGGTACAACCCCCTAAATGTTAGTGTATGGGAAGTCATGTAATCTCCCAGTGGAAGTTGAACATGTTGGGAAATATGCCCTCTTATACTAGGTTTCTGATGTAAAAATCGTATGTTTTAATAAAAGAATTTATTTTCAGAAATTGTTTGTAAATTTATATTTTATTTGTGTACAATTACGTTTGAAAAAGACTCATTGTGTTTAAGTAAGTGGTCCATGTGAATGGAAGTCTTTCATAGTAAGGTATGGATCACGGGTTACTTAACACATAAACATTGGTTCTTAACCGATTGATGAGAATGGGAATCTCATCATGTTTAGGTTATTATGTTTTGCATTCCAAATGGGGAATGGCTTACCTTTAGCCAGTGAATAGTCCACTCACTTCATGACGTAAGTGTATTTCGAATACGTAGAACAGGACCTGTAGTAGTGGTTTCTTAAAAGTACTATATGGTAGAAACCTAGACTACTACTGCTACAACGTGGACTAGTACTCTACGACTTGAGTATAAGTTGGTGGTCTGACGAAGTTGGAAGCATGTCCTTTGATATGCTATAGTTGAGGTTCTATCGTAGGGCTAATATACTTGCATGTTGGGTATGTGTGACTAGTTAGTTAAGACAGACTTGTACAAGATAGTTTGTATACTATATCGCCCCTTGTGGCTGTCTGAATGATCTAAATATCCAGGGTCCTAAGAAACATGACTTGGATGTTTGCTTTAAGGTAGCTCCCTTGGAAAGTGGAAATAATCCAGAAAGTCGTGGATTATTAGACTAGAAGCCTAAAGATTGTAGATGTCATTTAGAGAGGTGTTAGTACACTTCTTCCTCTCTAAACGTACGGCGATGTATAGAGGGGTATTTTAGTCATTATACTTGTAGGTCGGAGACTTTGCTAACGTAGCATTATCCTTGGGGTCAATATTTTCTTATGGTGATATTAAGAAATATTGAAAATGCAAAATGTAGCTATTTATATGGCAAGGGTATTTTAGTCATTTTAGTAGCCAATGCGGTGTGTCTTTTGGCCCCCAGTATAGACTGTGAGTCCTAATTTAATATGGGCTAAGGAATTGATCTTAAATTAAATGGAATTTATTTTATTTAAGTAGTCTGATTTAAGTATTGGACTGGAATAAAATAAAGGTCTATGGAGAGAGAGAATTAATTAAATTAGTTTGGTGGGTTAATTAATTATTTAGGGCTTTAGCCTAATTTGAATGATTAAAGATTAACTTAGGACTAAACTACTATAGGCTTATTTATTGGACTAGTTTCTTTGGACTGGAAAAATTAATTATTTGTTGGGCCATTAAGTTGGTTCTAATTAGAATAATTAATTTAACACAAAAGGTTAAACTAAGAGTCCAAAGGCCCAATCCAGTTTAACCTAGGGTTTTTTTTAGGTTAAACAGGAGGATTGGAGATAATCGGTGTTTTTTTTTTTTTACGGCTTTTTTTTATGTGAAAAGAACTTGACATCTCTCTCTCTCTCTCTCTCTCTCTCTCTCTCTCTCTCTCTCTCTCTCTCTCTCTCTCTCCAGAAAATATTCCTTATTCTGTGAGTTGTTCACCAAACGGAATTAGGTAGGCCATATACTGGAAGATCGAGAGTTTGGCGTTTCTTACATGCACAGACGGAGTAGGAGGTTTGCAAGAATCGCATAAGAGGTTTCTACCAACACATCTATCCCGGTTCTATACATTCCGGTCCAGCCAATTCTTAGAATGAGGAAAAGAGGTAAAAAATTTTAAACCTCGGAACCTGTATAGAGCTCAACCGGCATCGGCTAGGGCTGCCAGAGGCGGCGGTGGCTCTGTTCGGATGTTTCCCTGTTCTTCAATTTTCCAGTTTTTTTTTTTTTTTTTTTCGCTTTCGTTTTCATTGTTATATTTTTAGCCATTGAGGGCAATGTCCAATTTAAGTGTGGGGAGAGAGTTTAGTATTGAAGATATTTTTCATATACATGGTGTACATTGTGGCATTTATGTGGCTAAAAACGCCTAATTTTTTCCGAAATTTTTCCAAATTTTTTTGTGGTTTTCATTGCTTTAGCAAGGTTGTGATAATCTTTCTTCCTTAGATATAAGTTTTATCATTCATTTGACGGATTTTTATCAATAACTTGTTTTATCAGATGGGATATGTTAAAACTTGAGAATTTGAGTTAATCCTATTTATGCATTAGTATTTGAGTATTATTTGACTCATCTAGTTTGAATGTGGAGAAAGTTGTTGGCTAGCTCTTGTATTATGGGTTTAAGGTTTGCTTAACTTTGAGTTGTGATAAGGAATGTGAGGAGAAAATATTTTTGAGTAAAAGAAATTGTGGAAAAGTATTGATTGTGAACTGAAGATTGAGAAAAATGAGTTGATTATTGTTTCATCTTTGTTGGAAATGTTTTTGCTTAATTATGGGGATTAATACGGATAGTGAAGAGAAATCCACTTTCTTGAAACTATTAATTCCCTAAAGCAAAAGAAAGAAAGAATATAAAAAAAAAAATGACGAGTGATGACTATAAGAGGGCTAATACGGTGTGTGAAGAGAAATCCATTCACATGAGATTATCAATTCCCTAAGTCATTTAGAAAAAAAAATTTAGAGGAATAAAATGGAGTGTTTTCCTTACGTCATGACTTGAGTTGTACAATTTTTAGATTTATAATGCTTGAGTTAGTAGATAGATTAACTTGTATGATTCCTGTTATCCATGTTTTTGCTTGAAGGGTGAAATAATTTTCTTAGATTAGGGTATAAACTTGATTAATTTGACTTCAAATGTTTTGTGATGTCTTATCAAATACTTAAAATTGTGATTGTTTTCAAAAGGTTGGATGGATGACAAAAGTTCTATCTAAAGTTTGAAAGGAAGTTATAAGCCTTATTATGATTCAAATTTTGGAAGAATAAATTCTTATGTTTTCTTGTTTATTTTCTTGATCTAAGTGTTTCGCTTGAGAACAAGCAAAAGTTCAAGTGTGGGAGAATGTAATAGGGGCTAAATTCATCACTATTTTCTCTAGTTGTTTGAGGTTAATTTGAGATACTTTTGATGTAATAACTAGGCATATTCCTTCATATTTGATACTTTTCTTGTGGAAAGTATTTTTGACGAATTTGTAGAAAATTGAGTGGGTTTCGAGCAAACAATGAAAAATTCCAGCTTGCACCTGGCGCCAAATCTAGCCATTACACCAGGCGCCAGGTCTAATCTGGAAGAATAGAGAAAAATACAACAATGTTGATGGGGCGAACCGAAATGCACTTGGTGCTAGGTAGGTCGAAGTGACTTGGTGCCAGGTCTAGTCTGTTATGTACGAATTCTGTGTACGAATTTGGTATCTTTCAAATAATTTTGGTATTTTTTTTGGATCCTACTCGATCAAGACTTCTCAAGTAACGAATTTTGGCATCAATAAAGCTTATAAAGACAAGAAAATCACAAGGGAAAAGAGTGAATTGAAGGATCCTAGCTAGCTACTTATTATTCAAAGACAAATTTACTACTCAAAAGAGTATTGTTCAATGGAATTTTCCAAGAAAAGAAGAATAGCTTGTCTATGAGTTCTATCTTTTATCTTTTGTTTACTTTTCTAAAACAATGATGTGCTTAATGTTTTGATTGTAATTGGATATTATTTTGGAGATTATAATTTGGAGTTAATTGGGATTTTGGTCATTCTATTGTTATTCTTGGTATTTGATCACTTGTTATCATTGGTTATTGATGCGTTTTCTTCTAATTGACTTGGGAAACGAAGTTAGAAGTTCATTGCATTGATTTCATATTTTTTAAATATTAATCGACTTGGGAAATAAAGTTAAGATTAAAGAACTAAAATAATCAAATATTATTTGATTTCACATAGAGCACAAGGTTATTGGCTAATTTCATATTTAGAGGTATGAGTTTAATGCATTTTTTAGTTGCTTTGCTTTGATTGGGAAATCTGCTAAATTAATCAAGAGATAGTGGTTCCATGGACTAGGAAAGAAGTGAAGTCTACATAAATGAATTCATGACTTGGGAAACGATTGAATTGTACTTAAGTGCCTTCATGATGCCAAGATAACAATTGATTGTGATGAATGCTAAGTGATTCAATATTATGTTTTCAAGATAATTGTCTAGTTACATGAAATTACATCCTTGAGTTATATATACATATATATATATATATAAAATATATTTCTTATTTTTCCTTTTCATTATTTTATCATTTTATTGAGTCAGTTAGACAATGAATAAAAAGTGATTAATGTGTACTTATTCCTTTGATGATCGATACTCGTTAATTTTCTATACTATACTTGCGATGAGTATACTTGTTCGTATATATAATTTTGGATTAATAATTTAACTAAAACTTGGCTAAGGGATGGATTTAAATTCAATGATTTTTATACACCCAAAATTTAAGCATCAACTGCCTAATTCCTTCTATTTACAACTTAATGTTAGTTTTTACATATTAGGAAACCAGCAATTAATTTATTTCTTCGTCAATCCTTACTCATTCGAATTCCTTCCTCCCAAGGTCACCCCATTCCTCTATTAATCAATCAACTTAATTAAGAGCTTTTGGGTTCTAAATTTTTAGCCAGCAAAGCTGTACACTACTTTCATTTTCCTTGTGTGTGCTGGTAAAAAACTAGAAGGGAAGTTAAGGGAGGAGACTTCTTTAATTCAACTAGCAATTAATCTTTCTAGCCATAGAAACTTACTTGTACTTCCTCTCTTCGAAACCCAAGTAGTCACTATTGCCATTTCCTCCTATTTATGTGAAACACATCACACCCATGACAAGAAGTCAGCCAAGCCTTTTCCCAAGTAGCAACAGTAGGTTCGATCAGATGTGCATCATGTATAGCCATGCATTTTCTCACTAGGGCAGAACGAGACACAAAACACAGTAGAAACTTTAGCCTTCCCTTCCTTTGGCTAACCACTCACACATTACAAGGCCAAAATAGGTCATTGCCAAAGCCATCTGCATACACTCTTTCTATTGAAGCCAAACACCTTGCACCAAAAGGGCCATTCGCCTCCTTTAGCAATAGCAAATTGAGACACACTTCTCCCCATCTCCATAGCTGAGCAATATTCTTCTTTCCCCTCTCGGATTGCTTTCCACATTTTCCTCCATAGACTAAGGGCCTTCTCCTTTGATTTCTCAATCACTCCTTCACCAAGAGAACCGTACCCACAACCTAACCTTTTCCCAATCGAAGCAAACACATAACACTCAAGAAAGCCCTCTTGGCCTCCCTATTCCCTCCCTTTTGTCTTCTTTTTATCGAAATCCAAAGAGTACATTGATTTTTAAATTTTGGGTATATAAAATCATCTATTTTAAATCCATCTCTTAATCAAGTTTTAATTAAAACATTAATCGCAAATACACATATAAGCAAGCATACTCATCGCAAGCATAGTATAAGGAATTAACAAGTATCGATCCTCAAAGGAACAAGTACACACTAATCACTCTTCTTTCATTATTTAACCGACCCAAATAATGTAACAAAAGGATAAATAGAAAAACTAAAAAACATATACAACTCAAGGATGTAGATTTATGTAATTTAGACAAGTATTCTAGAAAACATGACAATGAACCAATTAGCAATTCTCTCAACTAATTATCATTTAGGCCTCATGAAGGAATATAAAGTAAAATTCAATCGTCTCACAAGTCATGATTCTACTTAGGTAAATCCCACTTCATGTCCCAACCATGGAGTCTTATATTTTGATTGCATTAATAGATTTTCCAATCAAGCTAATCCTAACCAAAACATGCATGAGGCTCAATTCCTTATAAACACGAAATTAGCTAATAACCCTTTGCTCAAGGCAAAATCAACTAATCTTTGATCACTTAGTCCTATAATCTTAACTTCGTTGCTTAAGTCCATCAAGATTAGACAAATACAAAATCAATGCAATGAAATGCTTAATATCATTGTCTGAAGTCATTTACAAGAACTCGCATCAATAACCAATGAATTCAAGTAATCAAATACCAAAGATGATAAAGAATTGATCAAATAACTAAATTAATTTAAAAAAAATCATGAATCCTAAAATAATATGAAATTACAATGAAAGCATTGATTACACCATTGTTAAAGGAAAAGAAGATAAAAAGAAAAGAAAGCAATCATAGACAAGCCTCTTTCTTCTTCCTTGAAGACTCCATTTGAACAATCCTTCTTGGCTTAGGTGAATTCCTTATTTAATGAAAAAATCAGAATTTTCACTCTTTAATTCACGTTTCTTGGTTGTATATATCAAACCCTCGTGTTCTCTTATGCTTTTATAGGCTCTTGGATGGTTATTTCGTGGTTGAGGAAGTCTTGGTCGAGTAAGAATAAGAAAATACCAAAATCCTTGGATAAGCCCTAATTCTGCGTATAGAAAATTTACCTCCAGAACCTACCTAACGTCGGGTATCTTCGATCTACCTGGCACCAGGTATACTCTATTCTTCCTCTGTTTTGTTCTATTTTTGGCCGTCTTTCATTGGCAGGTAGAATGGACCTGGCGCTAGGTACACTTACCAGACCTGGCACCAGGTCTGTTCTGGAAAAATCCCTAAAACTCGTTCAATATTTGCTGTTGGACAGAATGGACCCGATGCCTGGTCCACTAGTTGGGCCTGGCACTAGGTTTATTCTAGTTCTGTGCACTTTATGCTCGATTTTTACTTAAATCTGCACTTATTTTCCAAAAAATAGCCTTTACAAGCAAAATGTCAAATAGAAAGGAATATGCCTAGTTATTACAACAAATGTATCTTAAAATAACCTCAAATAACTAGAAAAAGAATGGTAATTTTAACTCCTATCATACTTGGACACACACTCTCCACTCTTTACTCCCTTCAATCGAGGCAAGAGGCTCCAACATTTTTCTCTGTTCCAGCAAGTGGCGTGTTAGCTCTTTCAAAGGCAGCACCATCAAGCCTTCTTACGAGGACAAACATAGTCCACTCATCATACAAGTAATCCCCAGGCTTCCTTCACTACAAGAAAAATGATAATTAGCAACGGATATTTGTGATGGCTTCTGGGCCGTCGCTAAACAATGATGGGAGTAAAAATTTTGAAAGTAAAGTTATTTTTTTAAAAGTCTGTCGCTAATTAGAGATGGATTTAGGATGGATTTTTTTTAATTAATCATTAGCACTAACTAAATTGAAAGCCGTCGCAAATCCATCGTAATTAGAGACAGATTTGCGATAGCCTTTTTTAAAATTTAATTAACACTAAAAAATTAAAGTGTCGTCACAAATCCGTTGCTATTTAACAACGGCTATCCAAAATTCAAAAATAAATTTATTTTTCAAAATTTAAAAGATTAACTATCACAAATATGTTGCTAATTTGTTACGAATTTGCGATGACCTTCTAAATTTTGAAAATAAATTTATTTTTAAAAAAATTAAAAATAAGCCATCGCTAATTAGCAATAGATTTGCGATAGCTTATTTTTTTCAAATTTTAAAAAATAAATTTATTTTTATATTTTGGACAGCAATCGCAAATCCCTCGCTAATTAGCAACGGATTTGTGATGGCCTTCCAAATTTTAAAGTAAATTTATTTTTTGTAAATATAAAAAAAATGAACCATCGCAAAATCCCTCGTTAATTAGCAACAGATTTGCGATGGCTTATTTTTTCAAATTTTTAAAAAATAAATTTATTTTAAAACTATAATATTCATCATTTTAGCCTAAAAATAAAAAATTTATGATTCTAAATAAAATTTTAAATATAATATTAAAAATAATTTTTATCAATAAATATATATATATTCGTATTCAAATGCGTATATGTATAAATACATGTGTGTGTGTGTGTGTGTGCGTGTGTGCGTGTGTGTTTGTGTTTGTATGTGTGTAGATATATGTATGCATTGTATATATGAATGTGTGTGTGTGTGTGTATGTGTGTGTATGTGTGTGTAGATATATGTATGTATTGTATATATGAATATGTGTGTGTGTGTGTGTATGTGTGTGTAGATATATGTATGTATTGTATATATGAATGTGTGTGTGTGTGTGTGTATGTGTGTGTATGTGTGTGTAGATATATGTATGTATTGTATATATGAATATGTGTGTGTGTGTGAATACACACACACACACACATATATACATCTATATGTATATATATATATATATATTCACATATATATATGCATATATATATATATGTTTTTGTTATATAACTACATATATATAACTATATATATATATATATATATGCATATAAATATGTAGTTATATAACAAAAACATATATATATATATGTATATATATATATATGTTTTTGTTATATAACTACATATATATAACTATATATATATATATATGCATATAAATATGTAGTTATATAACAAAACATATATATATATATATATGCATATATATATATATGTGAATATATATATATATACACACACACACACACACAAATAGTTCGATTGGGAAAAAAATATATATCTACATATTGTTTTGCAACGAATTTGCGACGGTTTTCTAAATTTTGAAAACAAATTAATTTTTTAAATCTAAAAAAATTAGCCATCGCAAATTCCTCGCTAATTAGCAACGGATTTAAGACGACTTATTTTTTAAAATTTAAAAAATAAATTTATTTTTAAATTTTGGATAGCTATCGTAATGTTGTCGCTAATTAGCAACGAATTTGCGACAACCTTCCAAATTTTGAAAATAAATTTATTTTTTAAAATTAAAAAAAATGAGCCATCGCAAATCCCCCGCTAATTAGCTATGGATTTGTGGCCGTCGCAAATTCGTTGCTAATTAACCACAAATTTGGGACGACTCATTTTTTCAATTTAAAAAAATTGTTTTTAACATTTGAATGGCCGTCGCAAAGTCATCGCTAATTAGCAATGGATTTGCTATGGCCTTCCAAAATTTAAAAATAAATTTATTTTAAAATTTTGAAAAATGAGCCATCGCAAATCCCTCACTAATTAGCTGCGTATTTGCAATAGAAAATTGGTTCGTCGCAAATCTATGGCAAATCCCTTGCAAATCCATCGCTATTTTCACAAAAAATATACTATATAATTAATATATAGTACAATAAATCACATGAATCTCAATAGCTTAGTGGTAGAACACGTGTTCCCCTACTACAAGGATGCGAGTTCGAGCCCCACGTCCGATATAATTTCATAATATTCTTGGCAAGTCGGGTCAAGTGAATGAGGTGGTCGGGGTGGGCCGAGTTCAGTTAGTAGGGTCGAGGAGCTAATTAATTAACTTTTTAAATAAAAATTTTTACTGTCATAAATTCGTCACTAAATTAATTAATTTTTTAAAAAAATAAAAATTTTTTGCCATTGCAAATCTGTCGCTAAATTAATTAAGGTATCCATGTGTGTGTGTGTGTGTGTGTGTGTGTATGAATATCATAGATTATTAATTACTACTACTAATTGATTTAATCAATTATTGTTGTGACTACTTAACTATTATGTATATACTTACTCATGTCTTTATGTATTTTCCATTTAATATTAATTATAAATTATTCATTAGACAATATTCATTTATTTGCTTAACCATACGGTTACTAGTGAGATCTATATCATATATGGGTAATTAATGCATTATGAGTATGATCATAGATGGTTGAAGTGGTTGCTTAAGGGTTGCAAGGGATGTATGTTGAGACTGATTATACTTCAAATCTTATGAGTAGAGATAGGCCGTGATTAGACTTTTAAATTTCTTGTTAGGCCAAGTTGCACTTCAAACTCTTGGAATCCAGTAATTCACCTTACCAAGTGATCCCGACAAGTAAGTCCCTGCATTAAATACATGATACTAAAACTCTGAGTTGCAAGTCATTTGGAAAATGAATATCGTCTCAATGATGTGATTGTTTGGAATGCAAGCTTGTCTATTTTTTCATTAAAAGCTTTCATACAAACAAAGGTTTTATTGGAAAATCATCTTTTATTTGTAAAATGATTTTTTCGCAAATCATTTGAAAATCATGCTTGGATGATCAAAGTGTATTGGAAATGTTTTCATGAATTTTGGAACTTGAATAATGTAGTGAAACATTGAATACTCAATAAGAGTAGACCTCAGAGACTAGCCTTTGAATGGTAAGGCAAGTCTCTTAGTAGGAGGCTAAATTTTGGGTGTATAAAAATCATCAAATTTAAATCCATCCCTTAGTCAAGTTTTAATTAAAAACTTAATCCCAAAATACACATATGAGTAAGTATATTCACTACTAGAAAATTGTTGATTCAAGTATATTCACTACTAGAAAGTTGCTGATTGCCAAGAGACTATTCCCAACAAACCAAGTTTGGTTGGTAATTACCAACAAATTACCAAGAGATTCCTAACAAATATTGAATGTATTCTGTTGGTGATTGTACTGTTGGTAATCTAATGGTAATGTGTTGGTAAACAGGCAGGAAAATATTTACCAACCGCTTACCAACAAACTATAAGGGGTTGGTAACTATGGCTGATGGTAATATGTTGGTCAAAGGGAGGGAATGTTGTTCCCTCCAATTTACCAACTGAATACCAACAGAAGTGGGTAGTTGGTAGTTATTTTAGTTGGTAATATGATGGTTTATTTTTTACCAATAGCATTACAAACCGCCCTATCCATTGGAAATATAGTAAATCAATGTCTAATAAATTACAAATAGAATTACCAACTATGCGTATTTAGTTGTTAATATTTGTGTTGGTAATACGTTAGTAAACATACAGGAAAATATTTACCAACCGATTACCAATTAAATATGCGTAGTTGGTAACTATGTCTTATGAGAATCTGTTGGCAAAGGGGAGAGGAATGTTTTTTCCCTATTGATGATCCAACAAAATACCAACTGAAGTGGGTAGTTGGTAGAAGTTTAAATAAAAGAAAAATAGATTTGTTGAAGATAAGCATGTGAAATTGACGATCCAACCGTTAGATTTGCTAACATTACTAAAAAAAGTATTGTGGCCAAATTTGAAGGTAATCGGATGTATTTAGCCTCATAATCTAGTATAATCTATATATAAAGGCTCAAAACCTAACTTATTTACAAAGATAAGCATGTCAAATTGATAGTCCAACAGTTAGATTGACTACATTTACTAAAAAATGTATTGTGACCAAATTTGAAGGTAATCGGATATATTTAGCCATACAATTAGCGTAATATCTATATAAAGACCCAAAACGTAACGCAATTACAAAGATAAGGATGTTAAATTGATGATCCAACCGTTAGATTTGCTAAACTTACTAAAAAAAGTATTGTGTCTAAATTTGAAGGTAATTGGAAATATTTAGCTATGTAATCTAGCGTAATCTCTATAGAAAGACCCAAAACGTAACACATTTACAAAGATAAGAATGTCAAATTAAAGATTCAACCATTAGATTTGCTAAAATTGCTGTAAAAAAAAGTATTGTGTCAAAAATGAAAGTAATTGGATATATTTAGCTACATAATCTAGTATAATATCTATATAATGGTCCAAAACCTAACTTATTTATGAAGATAAGCATGTCAAATTGATGATCTAATCCTTGCATTTGCTAAAATTACTATAAAAAAAAAGTATTGTGATCAAATTTGAATGTAATTGGATATATTTAGCTACACAATCTATCATAATTTCTATATAACTATCCAAACCTAACTCATTTATAAAGACAAGCATGTCTAATTGACGATAAAAGCATTATATTTGCTAAAATTACTAAAAAAAAGTATTGTAAGTGCAAAAAAGCCTAACATATTTATAAAGATAAGAAAGTCAAATTAAAGATCCAACTATTAGATTTTTGAAATCGCTAAAAAAATCATCATGACCAAATTTGAAAGAAATCGGATATATTTTTCTATATAATCTAGTATAACATCTATATAACAGCCCAAAACCTTATGCATTTAAAAAGATAATCATATCAAATTAACGATCTAACCGTTAGATTTGTTGAAATTATTAAAAAACGTATTATGACCAAATTTGAAGGTATTTAGATATATTTTGCAATATAATCTAGCATAATCTCTATAGAATGGCCCAAAACCTAATGTGTTTATATAGATAAACATATCAAATTAATAATCCAACCGTTAGATTTGTTAAACTTATTAAGAAACGCATCGTGACCAAATTTGAATATAATTAGATATATTTTGTCACATAATTTAGCATAAACTCTATATAACGGCCCACAACCTAATGTATTTATAAAGATAAATATATCAAATTAAAAATACAACTGTTAGATTTGTTAAAATTAGCAAAAAAAGTATCATGACCAAATTTGTAGGTAATTAGATATACTTTTTCATATAATCCAATGTAATCTCTATATAACTGCCCAATACCTAATGCATTTTTAAAGATAGGCATATCAAATTAATAATCCAACATTTAGATTTGTTAAAAAAAAAAAGTATTATGATCAAATTTGAAAGTAATCAAATATATTTTTCACTTAATCTAGCATAATCTCTATATAACAGCCAAAAATCTAACGTGTTTATGAAGACAAGCATATCAAATTAAAGATCCAACTGTTAGATTTTTTTTTTTAAATCGCTAAAAAAATTATTGTGATCAAATTTGAAAGTAATTGGATATATTTTTCTATATAATCTAGTAAACCAATTGGACAGATTACTATTAGAAAAAGGCTGATTACCAACTGATAAATTCTGTTGGTAATACTAGATTACCAATAGAAATTGGACAATTTCCAACAAAATTTGGTTTGTTGGTAAAATGCTTATTGGAAACTGTTACCAACAAGAGTTTTTTTTTAAGTCTGTTGGTAATTATCAACAGATTTTACAGTTGGTAACATTAAATTTGGGTTGTTAATGATTTTTTTTTTAGTTAAAAACTTTTTGTTCGTAATTTTATTAAGTTACCAACAAACGGACTAAATGGTTGGTAAAGTCGTTGAAAATTTTCTGGTAAAGTCGTTGAAAATTTTCCAATTGATTCTTTTGTTGGTAATTTTGTTGGCATTTTTTTCCCAATTGATTAATTAGTTGCAAATGTGGTTGGTAATTTTCCAATAGTTCCTTAGTTGGCATATTTGTTTGGTTGGTAAATATTATATATTACCAACAAACAATTTAATTGGTAATGTCGTAGTACAAAAACGTTATATTGTTGGTAATTACCAACAGATTTTCGGTTGGTAAACACCTACAAATTTTTATTGGCACTTACCAACTGATTTTTTGTTGCTAAACACTTATAGATTTCTGTTGATAAATTCCAACAACAAATTCTGTTGGTAAGCGCATGTAGATTTTTGTTGGTAGGTACCAACATATTATTTATTGGCATGTACCAACAAATTGTTTGTTGGTAAACACCTGTAGCTTCCTATTGGTATCTAGTAGTACCAACAGACTTTCTATTGATAACTAAAATTATATTATCACTATATAATTCATACACATTTGATAAAGCAATCATGTATAATATTAAAAGTGCATTCATATCAAAAGTCATACATCCATATTGAAAGTACATCAACATCTGTAATTCTCATATTTAAAACACTACATAAACTAACCTCTATCCATATCAACAATACATTAAACTATGGTGTGGAAGAAAAATAAGATAAAATCAATTTCTTATGAACTCAAAACAATATTTCACTTCAATAGTCCAAATATGAAATAAAATCAAGAATTAGCTTGTGAAGCATCCTATCCCTTAAGTTCCTTGACTTTTAATGTTATGGAATTCACCTCGTATTGCAAGCATTCATTCGCTTCTCATAGTTCTTGAATAGCCATGTAAAGTGATTCGTCAACACTTGACAATTCTAACCTTTAGACATATTCTGTAGATTATGCTGAAGAACAAGATGAAGATGATGACTTGTATGCAGTAGATTTCTCTAGGCAACTCAAGCTAAGAGAACCCATGCCATATATTGTATTGCCATTCTTTGGTTGTCCTACAACTTGCAACAAAACATCAACCTTGTTAACTAGTTTTGATTGCTCTCCTTCAAGTGTTTGATTTGCAATTAGCTCCATCTCCTTTTGTAATTTCTCTTGATACCTAGACTGTGACAATGACAATACCATAGTATAAATAGTAAGCCG
Organism: Voacanga thouarsii; assembly: GCA_026120185.1. NCBI lineage: Eukaryota > Viridiplantae > Streptophyta > Magnoliopsida > Gentianales > Apocynaceae > Voacanga > Voacanga thouarsii. Next base: position 2,246,588 of record JANUWF010001937.1, read on the forward strand.
GTAACAAAACTTATGCATGCTTGTAGAATAGTCCTAGCAAAACAACCCCAACAAAGAACTAGTTTTCGAAAAAATCATTTTTCAGCAAATAATCACTCAAGACCTCATAAGCTTAAGCCAGCTCCTTAAACTACAAAAGATGTCGATTCACATTATTAAAAGATCCTTTACACCAAACAAATAAAGCCAAAATTCAACATTTCAACCTTCAGTGGAAAAATAACACAACATATATGGATATTCATACTAATAACTAGCCTAATATATATGAACGTACTCTTCCAATACAAAAGATGAAATGACAACATTTGCAAACCCGCAAGACTTAGTTTCAAAGGCAGTTCACAACTTTAATTTACTAACAAACTACAAAGGAATATTCCTCCCAAACGTAGGTCTCATTTGTTGAATTCCGCCTTATATCAACATTTGAAGCACATAAAATGACAACCAATTCTTAAAAAAAAAAAAAAAAATCTGGTTATTCATAACTTGCAACTACAAATGCAAATCCCAACACAAAAATAATGTGAATAATTATCATCCATTTGCCCGAAAATTTGCATATCGTTGACCTTCCAAGTAAATCACCTATGAAATCCAACTTCTTATCACATCTCAACAGCAAAAACACACAACTAAGGATCTAGAAATCCAATACCAATCCAAAATTAAAGTAAACAAAACCACCAAAGAGAACCAAAAAAAAAAAAAAAATCCCACAAAAGAAACAACTAAAGAAAAGAAATCTCAATTCACTTCTCAAACATCGAAACTAATAAACAATATGGTACTTTCTCAGGACTAGCAAATTCAAATGATATAAGTAGTACAACAAATGATACCAACATTCCATAACCCCTTGCAAAAAAATAAACTAGAAAGGAACTAGAAAACACAATCCCCTTCCCTGAATATGACACTTACGTATATGTCCTCAGATTGCTTATCAATAAAGACAAGTTTAGGTGCCTCTGGCAGCTCCTCTTTCCCCTCTAGCATTAGTTTTTCTCTTTTTAGCACTTACTCAACCTCATCTTCAGTGAAACAACATTTTTTAAAAAATCATAATAATAACCACTTAACTAAGTGAGTGTATTTCTGTTAGAATAGGACCATGATAGATGGATATCTGATTTGGAAACATAAGAGGAAAAGAAACTAAAAATGTAAAGTAGGAATATTCTCTGCTTACACAAGGGCTATAATAAGCTTTTGACATAAATAGCATCACTAGGGACAAACTGTTGAACTAATTAGTCACATAAAAAATGGGTAAAAAATGATATGCAAAAAAGCAAAACCTCAACTAAGTTGAACTGCATAGGAATTGTGGCATAAGATAAAAATCTAATAAGCATCAATAGCACACAGAAGACCAAATAGATACTCAAATTATAGACCTTGGTAATAGAAGCTCTAGCTGTAGCTAGCGTATGCAAGGAATTAGCCAATTCTTTTCTCATTTCTTCAACTTGTTTCAAGGCATTGTTCATGCCATTTTCCCTCCCAAGTTTAAGATTTCGAACATTCTCTCACTCTTCATGAAGCTCTTTCTTTGCTTACTCCTCTTCAGGCATCTAGCCTCCTATTTGATTGAAAAAACATTTAACATTTAGACAAGGTTGCAATACTCGAGTGCTGAAATTAAATAAATGCAAAAAATAACACTATTAAACTAAAGAGTAGCTAGGTGTAAAAGTGCAGACCATAGTCAAATGTCTAATATGAGTAGTATAGAGTAGATGGGTGTAAAAGTGTAAGACTAGAAACACATGAACTTCCTCTCTAGTAGTACACCTAGCTTTGCCATGGTTGCTACAACAGAAATGGAAAATGAACAAATAACACTTCATTAGCATAGAGATCCTGCATTTCTTTCTTCAAAAACAAACACCATTAACTGGGGGGAAAATGAGAAAAACTCAAAAAAGAAAGAAAGGACAATCCAAATACACAACATTCGAGACCATATGCAGCAAACAAAATCATTGCAACAGGATGCACACACCCTAAAAAGACCAGTAAAAGGAATAAAACACTACTTAGACTTCCCCACTACCTTCTCAAGATTTTTTATACACTCCAAAGCCTGTTCTTGTGCTTTTCTTGTGGCCTCCTACATAGAAGCAAACCATAATGACAATGTTCCATTCATTCAAACTCTTGTAATATTCTGATATGAAAAATTCAAGAAAGTCCTTAGTGACCATACATGAGAACCAGGAATATTAATTTATTAATATTAAATATAGATCAAGAAAACTTAATATCTATAGTAGCTCTCATTTGCAATAAATAGAAACCAAGAAACTAATAAAAAGGGACTAGGAAACTAATAGAAGGGTTATGATTACTAAACTTGCATAATTTGAAGGGCCAAATTACTAATGACCCTATCATTTTTATATAGAATACTTGAAAGTTTCTTACTTTTTGGCAAGCACCAAATAGTTTAGGTTATCCAAAAAATAGAATGTCACATGAAAAGAACAATATACTGGGATAATTGGTCACAATATACTGCTTCCATATGTGATTGGAATCTTATAATTTACTAAATCCGACAAATGACTTAGTGCTACTATGCCAATCTTAACAAATTGGTCCGCAATAGGAGGTGATGAATGTATGATGCTGTGAGCATCAAGGCTTGCATAATTTGGATGGTTAACACTATCTGGATTGTCAGATTGTATAGCAACATCTCTTGAAATCAGGCCAACTCCAACTGAAAGTCTTGATGCTATGGTGGATGGTACTTGTTGATGACGCACTCCATTTTGTCTATGAGGCCTTGGTGGAAACACAGGTTTCATCTTCTAAACAAGTGCATGAACTTCCATCGTTTGCACTACATCTTGAACCACTTAGAAAAAAGGTCCTTGCTGATTGTGAAAGTGTACCAAGCTTCTTGAAATATTCGCATATTCCTAGAAGAAAACAAATCATATAAATCTATTCTCAAAACATGGACACAAGACTTCCAATGAAAAAACAAAATCAAATTATTCAGATGATTAGTTCTCATTCTATTATCAGATCCAGCAAAAAGGTTGTGTACGCTTTCAAAATACAAGCAATGAAGACTTGTGTGCACTTTCAAAATACAAGCTATAACACTCCAAACCAAAGACCATGTGAATGAGTAAATAAGCATCTGGGGAATCAACAACCTGAATAGAGAAACTACAGCAACACAAAGCCAGAGGACAAAAGAAGGCATGCCTAGGTGGAAAAGGACAAATTTACATTCTAGTATTACTACTTAAGCCATCTTATACAAATTCATGTTTTGTAATCCTTCTGAAGAATAGAGATGTGAAAACAGGAGCTACATTGACCAAAGGGATCATATTCTCAAGTTTCTAAAAGAAATGATAACAAAGCAAGCTATTTTCTTTTCTCCCTTAATGCTCAAAAGTATGATAAAAAGTTACTAGTTGATGACAGACATTTTCAATTCATAATCACCAAGGAAAAGAAGACATAAGAACATCCAGATCAAAAGGCATTCTAGTAGGAAAATACACCATAGTTGAATACTTAGAACAATAGAAGTCAAAACATAGGCAACCACAACATAAATCAAATAGTCATGCATACAGTTTCACAAATCATATGGAAGAGAAAATTTATATAGGAAAGCAGACAGAGAAAATGTTGTAATCACTTCAAACTCTTGTCAAAGAGTTCACAGGAACGTGACTTGAAGCAGGCATTCCAACCAAATTGAGTACAATGTTCACTAAATGCAAGACTGAATGAAACCAACCGAGAATCATGCATTTTCCCCCAACTGAACACCTAGCCAACCTACTGCTCCCGGATTAAAATCTAAATAAGAATCAATTTAGTCGCCTAAAGCATCATCAATATGTAAATCTCAATCCATTTTTATAGCCTCAAATTAAACCAAGAATGAACCTTGAATGCCATTCGAGCAAATTCATATTCGGAGACAGAAGATAGATAGCGCTGCTTACGAAGGAGTTGTAAAAGGGGCTTCGGGAGAGCTGCAGAAGGGGTTTCGGGAGAGTTGAAGAAAAGGGGGCTTTCGGTGATGACTTGGGAAAGGAATGGAAAATAATGAAAATTTAGTGTAGAAGTGTTTTAGGGAAAAAAATTTGGTGTGTTCTTTTAGCGCCTTTGCTTTTTTCATTTTTTCTTTTAAATTTGATAGTTTAGCCATATAAAGCAATTTGTTTTCGAATGTGTGGTAATTTCATATATAGTACTAATTTTTGTCATTTTCAAATATGGTAATTGTCTCTTTTTTTTTTTTTTGGAAAACATAAAAATATAAAGAATTTATTTTTTTTAAAATACATTCTGACACGTATTAATAGCTTTAATCGTTAAAAAATGTTATTTTAAAATATATATATATATTTATGTATATGTGTGTATCAAAATTTTGAATTGTTTTTATTAATTTATTTTTTAATACAAAAAAAGATATGTGTGAACTAAATTAAAAATTTATTATCTGACTAATAAATTAAACTATGTGGAGACAGAGATTTGATAATATGATTGGTTGACATTGATGAGACTTTACCAAAATTTTCAAAGAAATGAGAGGTATTGTTGTCAATAAGAAGTATGTGTTTCGATTTATATATGTTGATCAAAGACTTTTAAGGTTAATAGGAACTGGTTTTTGTGTATTACACTTGAAATAAGAATATTTTCATTATAGTTGTTTCACCCACTTAATTTTAGATTTTTTCTAAAACTATGGTATTTTGCTATATTTATAATGTGTTGAAAACTAAATGTCATTACACACACACACACACACACACACACACACACATATATATATATATATATATATATATATATTATCAAAATTATATAATTTTAAGTCATTCTATTTTGTCTCTCCTCACTGCCTAGCCATTTTTTTTACTTTGAAAAAATTGGTATAACTTCATAAATCTTTTTTTAAACAAATTTAATTTTGAGGATCCGAAAAATGCATTTGGTATATTTTGTTTTTTTAAACCTTATACTTCTTTATTACTAAGTTTATTCTCTTGTAATTTATTATATAAATGTAACCGCATAAATATATCTTTTTAAAATGATAAAAACATAACCAATTCGACATATTGTTTTTAGAATAACATACATTATCATTATATAATTTGATGCCTTCTAATCCCAATATAATTATTAAGCTCAATTTAGAAATTCTTTCAATTTAAATAAATTTAACTTCAATTTATTCAATTTTGAAGCCATTCCCAAATATATCCACAATATTTTTATATCAATATAAAGTACTACGTTATTGTTTAATTAAAAGGTTTGAATTTCACTTTTAAACAAATATTAATTAATAGGCGTAATATATGAATTAATTTTGAGAGCTTATATAGAAATTAAACTAGATTATGTGGCAACATACATTTGATTGCCTTCAAATTTGGTGATAATACTTTTTTTTAGCAATTTAAATAAATGTAATGATTGGATTGTCAATTTGATATACTTATATTTATAAAGGCGTTAGGTTTTCGGCCGTTATATAGAGAGTATGTTAGATTATATGGTCAAATATATCTGATTACCTTCAAATTTGGTCATGATACTTTTTTTTAAAAACAATTTTAACAAATCTAACGGTTAGATCGCTAATTTGGTATGTTTATCTTTATAAATGCATTAGGTTTTGTGCTCTAATATAGAGATTATGCTAGATATAAGACAAAATATATCCAATTACCTTCAAATTTGATCATGACATTTTTTTCAGCAATTTTTACAAATTTAATGGTTGGATCGTTAATTTGACATGCTTATCTTTACAAATACGTTAGGTTTTGGGCATTTACATGGAGACTATAGGAATATTATTACCTTCAAATTTAATCATGATACTTTTTTTTTTAACAATTTCAACAAATCTAACGGTTGGATTGTTAATTTAATATGTTTATCTTTGACAAACCTATTTTTCTTATAGTTAAACTTCTACCAACTATCCACTTTAGTTTGTATTTTGTTGGAATATCGACAGAAAAAAACATTCCCCTCCCCTTTACCAAGAAATTACCCTCAGACATGGTTACCAACTACATGTATTTTATTGGTAATCAGTTGGTAAATATTTTCCTGCATGTTTACCAACATATTAAAAACAGATTACTAACACAAATATCAGCAATCAAATACACATAATTGGTAATTCTATTGGTAGTTTATTGGACATTGATTTACTATATTTGCAATAGATATTTCGATTGGTAATTCTGTTAGCAAAAAATTGATCATCATATTACCAACTCTATTGCAAACTGAAATAACTACCAACTACCCACTTCTGTTGGTATTCCGTTGGTAAATTGGCAGGAACAACATTCATTCTCTATTACCAACAGATTACCATTAGACACAGTTACCAACCACTTATATTTTGTTGATAATCGGTTGGTGAATATTTTCCCACCTGTTTACCAACACATTACCAACCGATTACCAACAACAAAGTCACCAACAAAATACACACAGTTGGTAATTTGTTGGTAAGTAACTGAAATGCAACACATTCCACATTTGTTAGTAATCTGTTGGTAATTAGCAACCGAACTTGTTTATTGGAAATAATCTGTTGATATGTGAAAATTGTATTAATTTTGAAATGAGGCTTTGAAATTTGAGTTTATGCTTGTGGTTTTTTGTTGATATGTTTGCTGTGGCCTTAGTTCAAATATGGGTTTCTGCTTCAGTTCAAATATAGTGGTGGAATGTCTAATTTTATGTACATAAATCCATAAACGAAAGAACAGACTAAAGGTTTTATTACTTATGACTAAAATTAGAGAGAAAATTTAATAAAAGAATTTGGTTTTGTTGAAACCTATCATCAGCACCTAAATAAACTGCTCCATTTATGTATTTTTTCCCCTCTATATTTGTTCCATTTATAAAGCAAGACAAGAAGGAATTACTATTCTTTCTCTTCCCTTGGCTAGTATGAACCTTTTATGGCTTTGGATTTTTTTTTTTATTTTTTTTGTCCTATCATGTTTTTACAAGAAAATATTTAGTTACTAATTAGTTGGAAGTTATCTAACGATGAAAATAGGATTTATAGGACCGTACCAGTTAATGTTTGCAGCATTCTACATGAATTTTGTTGAGAGTTGAGCAATCTATGTGCTTCAAATATCCTAGATAAGCTATAGTAGTTGTTAGTTTTTCTAGTCTAATTGTCATAATCTTTGGGATATTAGTTGGCATTTTTTTTTATATCCACGCTGTTTGAAATATTTGGATTATTTCTCATGAGTTTGAATAGCAATTAGCATGCCTTCTTTTGCTACTTCTGAAGTATGGTAAAAAAAAAAAAAAAGTACATAGATAGTCATTAGCATTGATTTTAGTCCTTTGAATCTTTTTAGTGCTACATAATCAGTTTATGATTCCATGTGATCTAATCTGACAGTATAACTTTTTTTATAGCATGCTAAATGTTTGTATTAGCATTGGTTAAAGATTTAATTACATGGTCAAATATTTTATGCTCAGGCTTCTATGATAATTGAAAAATATACCATCCTTTTTCTCTCATTAGTATTCAAAGAAATTTCTTGATAAGGTTAAATGGTCACGTATCAAGAGAGAATCCGCCTAATTTGTAAAGGACTAAATTGTGTAACTTATATAGAACTGTGCAAAAGATGCCAAAGGCATCAGTTTTGTAGGCATCCATTTGATTCTCTTTGAGTACCAATAATAAGGAAGAACATTTTTCTTAACCTAGACATGAAATACAGAAATAGCCATGCAAATTTCACCAAGTTATGGAATAGCATCCATTCCTTCCTTGAGCACCAAGTGGCCTTGTCTTAGGTACAGTTTGAGTAAAAAAGGGAATCAAAAATGGAAAACATGTCTTTTTGATATTCTCTAGAGTGCAAATTGTTGTATATTAGATGTGATTCTATGTATGCTTGTGAATATATTTACAGCTTTGTTCTTGAATAAGAACTTGAGAAGTTTGCTTGACACCAACATTGGAACTTGAATTAGTAAATTGGATTCTAATGCTATACTTCTATCTATTGTGTCTTTATAGTGTTAACTGCAATTGAATTTATTCCTAGGCTACTAGTTTATGCCATTTTCGTAGTTGTAAGATTAATGTATATGTGGATTCATTTATTTTGGATACATTTAATTGAACATATAGATTCTATTTTATCTCTCTCATAAAATCGTGAGCATTTCTTGTTTATTTAGTATATTTTTGTTCAAAATCTCATAGAGTATGCATTCTTTGGGGGGGGGGGGGACTACTAATGTCAAAAACCATTCAACTTATTGGATTATATGTTTTCTTGGTCTGGTAGTTTGCTAAATTTTGTGGGTTTTTTAGTCGAACAAGTTGACGTAGTCCCCAACTAGCAGAAACTAAATCCAATAAGGTATTATATCAACTAGCAGAAGCTGATCCTAACTATTTCATACTTCTCAACTTTTGTAAAAAATACATGTTTAGCTAGACTTAAGAAATTTTTGGGGAAATTCATGTGGGTTTCTTAATTAGCGAAAGTTGGTTTCTTGATGTGTATGCTTGGTGGTCCAAAAGGAATGGTTTCTTGCATTTAAGATTGAAGTTTGATAGTAGATGTGTTTTACTAATGGGAGTTCAAAGAGAGGTGGGAACTAAAGAATATGCATGTACAAATCAATAGATACACACAGATAATCATGTCCTATAGTCTAGAAAAACAAATAAAGAATGATAAGGGGAAAAATGACTGCTATATATTTCTAATGGCTAATCATAACAAAAAGGCATAGATTTGAAGCCATAGAAATCACATATGCTCCAAGAGAATCACTGCCCAGCTTAGCTACTACTCTGAAGATGTCTAATACTTTTTTAACATTAAGAGCAACCTTTCAGTGAAAGGAGAATAATGTGGAATGATTTAGAAGAGAAGGAAGTAATAAAAATGCTATAATGCTAATGTTGAAAGATGAAAATGCATGATGTAATGATGTGCAATAACCATATAACCCGATGCATTAATAGACCACCGAACAGTAATACTTTTGTGAATTACTCCTTCTTCCTCAAGTACAAGCAGCCAACTAATCCTCTTTGGTTCTAAATTCCAAATATAGGCATTGATTCAGATGCGAATTTTGCATAACAAATATAGGCACTGACATTCCTTGATTTTTAGATGCGAATTATGCATCACAAATAGCTGTCAAGTGAGTGAGCATATGCATTAGCAATCAACAAATGAACTGGCTATTGATTGGGGGGTGCAGGTGCAGGTCACTGTTAGATAGCCTCCAAATCCCACTAAGGAATAGCATCCATAATATGCAATGAACTTGTAATTAGAATATGATAATAATTTATTCTATTGGTTTACAATGATTTACAAGAAGAATGGTTTGTAACATCGAAACCATGAATTTGAGTGATCGAACATATACTTCAATTAGGGCTATTGCTCAATTGTAACATTGATAGTCTTAGGCCCAATAACACTGGGATCGTACATGCTTAGCTAAAAACTTCATATTATGATAGTATAAGTAGCTTCACATAATTTTGAGACCATCATATTACCAATAAATAATATACTACAAAATGATAAGCATGTGTTAGCAAAATTGACTACATAAACTTTGTCTTCTACCTTATGTTTCAACTACGAACTCTTTTTCTACTTATCCTTTATTTTTTTGCTTTTTTTAGACAGATAAGAATATGCTTGTTTTACTTTTATAAACACAGGATTAATGTAGTTTCAATCTTTCATCATTTCCCACTTGTAGGTACATTATCCTGAATGCATATTATTCCTTACATAAAAGGAAACACTTGCTCCAAATAAAAGGTAGAATTGACACCTTGAATATGCTGATGATTATTGAAAATGTCTCTTGATTAAAAGGCATTGACTCTCTACTACTCATCTAATAAGGGTCTGAACAAAGATTCACATTCAAACAAGTGCCAACAAAAATTAATTGCTTAGTATGAAATTATGGTTCATACAGTATTTCCTTTGTAATAAGAAGATCACCAATAGAAAACTACTCATGCAAACATCTATTATGAGTAAGGATGAAAGTGGGCAAACAAAAAGAGCCAGCCTTGCTTTGGAGAAACTCACTGTTAGGAATCTCATCATTGTTTTTTACTGAGACTTGGGATGATAAATTATGTCTACGTGGGGTCTTAGACTCAAGGAATAAAACACAAATTGTTAGTACTACTAGATTATTGGAAAAGTTTATATATGCATTTTCATAAAGCTTGTGCTTCAGTTTCCTTCACCTTTATAATTGGGGCAAATGATGCCTGCAGATAAGTTCAATGTTTCGGTTAGCATAAATGCTATGTAGCGTCACATGCATAAAAGAAGATATCAGTATTTTCAAGTGCAAGACAACATTTTTTCTTTTTTTGGTTGGAGTTTAAAAGTGAAAATCTGAACCCAGAAATTGTTCCTTGTTTATGACTCTATAAGAAATGGTATATAGGATGCTATCTATTTTTGTGCAGTCATGATAGTAATTTCACAAACACCTCCAATCTTGGTTTTCATATGCCTGCTTGCTTTTCTACTCCAACTTTAATTCTTATCAATTTAAATAGCAGTAAAGTTGGTCATTCAGAAAGCACCGGAGCAGCAACCATGTTTGACCATTGATTTCTTTAGATTCAAGCATATTATGTGAATGTTTAATTAACCTTTATAATCTAGAGAGCTATTTACATCATTCTTTTTTTTATCCACTACATTTTACATTTATCTTTCGAGTATTCTTATTTGCAATCTATGCATTACCTTCAGATAGTCGCTGGTAGGAAGGGAATGCAAAAAAAGAGGGCAAAAGGTAGGGCAATATGGAGGCCAATAAAACAATGATTCTGAGGGTTAACCATTGAATTCTCCCCTAATAAAAAATGAAAATTCTACAAATAGTAGCCAGAGAGCAGCGGATGATTTCCATACTCCGCCATCTATGTTGCCTGCTTCTAATGATGGTTACAATAGTACCAATTCTAGAGAAAGTGTCCAGCCAAAGATTCGTTCTGAGTAAGCCGAGTCAATCACTTACAATGAGCAAGTTGTGCTTATCACTCTGAGAACTACAAGAAGTGGATGAACGCTTGCAATCGGAGGTGAAATCCTTAACATTAGAAGTCAAGGAACTCAAGGGAGAGGATGCTTCACGAGCTGGTTCTTAAATTTATTTCATATTTTGGACTAATGAAGTAAAATATTATTTTAAGCTCATAACAAATTGACTTTATCTGTCTTTTGTTCCATATTAGAGTTTGATGTGATTTTGATATGGATAGTGGTTTGTTTAGGCAGTGTTTCAGAAATGTGAATTATGGATATTGATGTACTTTCAATATGGATGTATAACTTTTGGTACAAATGTACTTTCAATATTATGTAGGATTGCTTTATTAAATATGTGTATGGATTATATAGTAATAATATAATTCTACTTACCAATAGAAAATCTATTGGTACTTACCAACAAACAATCTATTGGTACATACCAATCAAAATTTATAGGTGCTTACCTACAAAAAAATCTATTGGTATTCACCAATACAAATTTACAGGTGCTTACCAACATATTTATCTGTTGGTACACACCAACAACAATTTGTAAGCGCTTTCCAATATATTGTTGTTGGCAAGTAACAACAATAATTTGCAGCTGCTTACCAAAAGATTTATTTATTAGTATATACCAACAGAGTATGCTTACAATACCAACTGAATTGTTGTTGGTAAGCTATCAATAGACAGGATATTTTTCAACATTTACCAACTAAGTACCAATTAAAATCGCTTGTTGGTTAATGAATAATATTTACCAACAACACAATATACCAACTAAGGAATTGTTGGCAAATTACAAACAGCATTACCAACTAAACAATCAATTGGAAAAAATACCAACAAAATAAACAATTCAAAAATTTTCAACGACTTTTCCAACTACGTAGTTAGTTTGTTGGTAATGTAATAAAATTACCAACAAAAAATACTTAAGCCTAAAGAAATTATTACCAATTGAAATTTAATGTTACCAACAGTGAAATCTGTTGGTAATTACCAACAGACTTAAAAAACCCTTGTCGGTAACAGTTTCCAACAAGCGTTTTATCCACGAACCAAATTTTGTTGGAAATCTTTTGTTAAACTAGTATTACCAATAGAAATTGGACAACTACTGACAGAATTTGATAGTTAGTAATTAGCCTTTTTCTAGTTGTGACTCATCGCAAGCATAGTATAGGGAATTAACGAGTATTGATCCTCAAATGAACAAGTACACACTAATCACATTTCATTCATTGTTTAACCGACCTAATAAAGTAAGAAAATAAGAGAAAGAAAAATAAAGAAATATATACAAATCAAGGATGTAGGAATATGCAATTTAGACAATTCTCCTAGAAAACATGATAATGAACCAACTAGCAATTTTCTCATTGAATTATCACATTGGCATCATGAAGGAATATAAAGAAAAATTCAATCATTTTCCAAGTTTTAAATCTACTTAGATAAATTCCACTTCGTTTCCCAATCTATGGAATTACTATCTTTTGATTAAATTAACAGATTTCCCAATCAAGCTAACATAACCAAAATATGCATTAAGCACATGAAATTAGCTAATGGCCTTTTGCTCGAGGTGAAATCAACTAATCATTGATTACTTTAGTTCTATCATCCTAACTTCATTATAACCAAAGTCCATCAAGATTTGACACATACGAAATCAATGCAATAAACTCCTAATATCATTTTCCCAAGTCAATTAGGAGAATTCGCATCAATAACTAATGATAAAAAGTAATCAAATGCCAAAGATGATAAAGAATTGATCAAATAACTAAATCAACTCAAAACCATGAATCCAAAATAATGTTAAATTACAATAAAAACATTAAATAGATCATTATTTAAGAACAAGAAAACAAAGATAAAAGAAAGCACTCATAGACAAGCCTCTTTCTTCTCTCTTGAAGACTCTCTTGAACAACTCTCCATAATTTGGTGAATTCCTCATTCAATGAGTATTTTGAATTTTAGCTCTTGGATCCACATTTTTTCCCTTGTGTTTTCTCTTGCTTTTATAAGCCTCTTTGGTACTAAATTCATAGTTTGGGAAATCTTGGCCGAGTAGGATTTAAAAAAAATACCAAAATCATTGAAAAATTTCTTAATTCGTGCACAAGATTTTGGCCTTCCAAAATGGGCTTGGCGCCAGGTGCAATTTGCTCCTCCTCTGAATTTTGTTCAGTTTTCCTCTGGCCGTCCAGAATGGACCTGGCGCCTAGTCTACTTGCCAGACCTAGCACCAGGTGTACTCTTAAATATTTCCTGTTTTTCTTGAATTTAATCCACCAAATAAATGACAAAAAATCATATCCAAGTAAGAAAAAGAATTACATCCTTACTTAGACAATGAAAATAAAATTTTCACAAAAATGATGTGGGTATGGAAAAAATATTTCTTTAACCTCATTCTTCCCCCCATACTTAAATTGGATATTGTTCTCAATGGCCAAAGATATAACAAAAAAAAGTACAGCCATGAAGACCAAAATCAATAAAGAGGAAGAAGAAAGAGAAGAAAATACTTCCATTACAGAGTAGCTCCAATTTTCCAAACTTTGTTTTCAAGAGTATAAACAAAATTGTTTCTCAATTTTAAAAATTTTCAAAGTAGCTCAATACCAAGAAAACACCAAGATATTGATAAAAACTTGGACAAAGAATATCACAAAACTACTCCCTCACATTTAAACTAGACAATGTCCTTATTAGCCAAAAATTAAGACAAGAAAACATCTCCAAATGGCCCAAAAATAATAAAGAAGGATAAAGTTAAGCAATACTTCCCAAGTGCAAGAATGCTCCAAACAATATGAACTTGGAAAAGAAAAAAGAGCTTGTTCAGGAAATATTTATTCAAACCTCCAAAATAAAATACTCAAAAAAGTACAAAGAAAATAATAACCAAAGTAAAACACACCAAAATAAAAGAAAACAATCTAAAGAGAAATACTAAAAATCCTAAGAAAGCAAATAAAAACACGACTCTCTCCCCCAAACTTAAGATGGAAAATATTTTCCTTATTTGGGAGAAATAACACAGAACAATTACAAAACAAAACAAAGATACGAGCTCTTTCCACTCATCATACTTACTCATCAAAACATTGGAAAAGAAATTAAAGCTCAAAATAGAAGATATGCATAGTGAAAGTAGAAAGAATGGAGGGTTTTGAAAAAGGTCACGTTTATGAAAATAAATTTTCTCAATAAAACAAAACACATGAGCCTCATTCTCGAACATTTTGTTAGGTATACAAATACTATTTTCAACATATGAGTGCACATGGCATCTAAAGAATGCATCAAATGTGAAATCATCATTTTCCCCTTCAAAAGATTTATCATAATGAAAATTTCCCTTAAACCTTAGCAATTGAGTTCTTAAAAATGGGATTAAGAAATTCTTACTTTTCGACACATTTACAAAAACTAAGTTACCTTACTTTGAATGGGATGAAGGACAGATATTACCACCATTCTCTAAGGACTTCTTATGATGTAGCATTGAAAGATCCAACTCCTTGAGGCATGATAAATTCAACACATCATCATTTGGACCCTTGTTCTCTAAGAATTGAGAGGGACCTAAAAAATCATGTGATAAAGAGAGATTAGAATGATTACCACATAGAGGAGAATTGAATACCTCTCTTTCCATATTGGATAATTGTTCCTCATACCCTCTCTATTTTTCTTGGGGATTTTCATGTTCAAGCATATGGGGCTTTATGGCATCCTCAACCAACTTGGCTAGTTGTGTTTTTTGATAGCTCATACATTAACATGCTTCTTCATACCACCTAATGGTCGTGTTTGTGTTGGCAAAAAAGGATTTGATTGAAGCTTCAAGTGACGTCTCACTAAAAGCATTTACCTGAGCTTGCAAATTTGCCAACATATCATCATTATAGCTCTATTGACATTTTGCCCAGGAATAATTGTCTATGATGATGTTTTGAATCTCGCACTCAAAGAAAAAAAAATCAAATTGAAAATAAAAATAAAATAAAAAATAAAATAAAAACAATACAAAAAGGAAAAATAAATAATAGAAAAATACACACAAGAGATACATTCACAAACTACCTAAACACAAAAGTTAGTGGTATTTACAAGTACAATAGGAACTAAACTAATTAATTAAGGCACACAATGTTACAAACAAAAAAATATAGCACTTATTCACATAAAGAACATATATACATATTTACATATTCACATATAGTCATATAAACATCTAAACATGGTTAAATCAACGAAATCCAAACTTTCATGATATTGTTCTCTGGCAGCGGCGGCAAAAAGTTAATGCGTAAATTTTGGGTGTATAAAAATCATCAAATTTAAATCCATCCCTTAGTCTAGCTTTAATTAAAACATTAATCCCAAAATACACATACGAGCAAGTATACTCATCGCAAGCATAGCATAAGGAATTACGAGTATCGATCCTCAAAGGAATAAATACACACTAATTATTTTTCATTCATTATTTAACCAACCCAATAAAGTGAGAAAATAAGAAAAATAAAAATAAAGAAAT
The DNA here is from genome assembly GCA_026120185.1 of Voacanga thouarsii. NCBI lineage: Eukaryota > Viridiplantae > Streptophyta > Magnoliopsida > Gentianales > Apocynaceae > Voacanga > Voacanga thouarsii. The sequence goes on from JANUWF010001937.1 coordinate 2,262,272, forward strand.
ATATACAACTCAAGGATATAGGAATATGAAATTAAGACAATTATCCTAGAAAACATGATAATGAACCAACTAGAAATTCTCTCAAATAATTATCATCTTAGAATCATGAAGGAATATAAAGTAACATTCAATCGTTTCCCAAGTCATGAATCTACTTAGATAAATTCCACTTCATTTCTCAATCTTTGGAATCACTATTTAAATTAACATATTTTCCAATCAAGCTAATAGAACCAAAACATGCATTAAGCTCAATTCCTCATAAACATGAAATTAGCTAATGACCCTTTGCTCGAGGTGAAATCAACTAATCTTGGATTACTTTACTCTTATCATCCTAACTTCGTCGCCTAAGTCTATTAAGATTTCACACATACGAAATTAATGCAATAAACTCCTAACATCATTTTCTCAAGTCAATCAGAAAAACTCGCATCAATAACCAATGATAACAAGTAATCAAATACCAAAGATGATAAAGAATTGATCAAATAACTATATCAACACAAAATCATGAATCCAAAATAATGTTAAATTACAATAAAAATATTGAATACATCATTGTTTAAGACAAAAAAATAAATATAAAAGAAAACACTCATAGACAAGCCTCTTTCTTCTCCCTTGAAGACTCTCCTGAACAACCCTCCTTGATTTGGTGAATTCTTCATTCAATGAGTATTTTGAATTTTAGCTCTTGGATTCACCTATTTTTTCCTTGTGTTTTCTCTTCCTTTTATAGGCCTCTTTGATGCTAAATTCATAGTTTGGAAAATCTTAGCCGAGTAGGATTCAAAAAATACCAAAATCATTGAAAAATTTCTAAATTCGTGCACAAGATTTTGGCCTTCCAAAACGGGTTGGGCGCTAGGCCCAATCGACCCACCTAGCATCATGTGCAATCTCCTCCTCTTTTGAATTTTGCTCAGTTTTTCTCTGGCCATCCAGAATGGACCTGATGCCTGGTCCACTTGCCAGACCTAGCGCCAGGTGTACCTCGGAAAATTTCCTGTTTTGCTTGAATTTAACTTAAATCTGCATAAATTTGTCAAAAACACTTTCTACAAGAAAAATATCAAATAGAAAGGAATATGCCTATTTATTACAACAAATGTATCTAAAAAAAATCTCAAATAACTAGGAATATAATGCTAATTTTAGCCCCTATCAGAGGCCACCTCTGAGAGATGAGCTCTATCTAAAAAGGTGACAGTCCTAGTAGGTTAGGTGGTCTGAGCTAGCACCTCAGTCCAAATGGGCTATTATTTCAGGGTGGATATCCGGTAAGTTAGGGTAAATGATGGAGGAGTATCTTACCCAATGGGATGTACACCCACTATATTGTGATACAGGGTTTCACAGCGTTTGTTATGATGCAGGGTTTCATGGCAAGGCTATGATGCAAGGTCTCATAGCCCGATTGTTTTGAGTGGTTTTTGTATAATACTTATTGCTGTGATATGACTTCAATATGGTATACTACTCACTCTGTTTATGGAAAATGCTTAACTTGCAATCAACGTTTGATTATTGGTTTCAAAGTGCATTCATGAAATCTATTTCGATTCAGACAAGAGCACACACAGGACTTACAGAGAAATCTCTTCTCACATAATTTTCTCTATCATATTTCAAAAGGTGCTAGACTTGAGATAGGAAACTATTAGAGATAAGTGCTAATTTAGTTTGCCTTGTTCATTTACTTATTTAAGTTTGAGAGGTTGTTTGTCCTCTAGACATTATTTATTTGAGTCAAGAATTGTGGATTTGTATTCCTAAGACTGTGTAATAAGTTTTGATGTGATGTATTTTGAGTTAAGTTTACTATGTTTTTCTGTCTCATCTAGTCATAAAGACCCCTGGTCTTAAGGACGAGACAACATCCCCGAACCTCATCGGGTCACATAGTAGCAAAGTGTTACAAGTGGTATCAGAGCCTAGGTTTAGGCAATATCTACATGTTGATGAAATTATTTACTTAAGTCTTTAAATCTTGAATTAATCTTGTTGTTACCTATGAATAGGATGGCTAGAAGACCTGCAACAACTGTTAGAGATTGGCCTTTCATGTGTGGACCCAATGCCCTACCGCCACCCTTACCTTCTCCATTATTTGAGTTCAAGTCGAAGCCTGAGTCAAAAGAGATGGAATAGGTGAGTGGGGAGGAGGAGATAGAGGTAGAGGAACCTAACCCACCCGTGCGGGAGGTGGACTTGACCACGGATAGCGAAGACCCTAGTGAGATAGTGTTTGAGGCGCCCAGGAGTAAGTATGAGTAATTTTTGGCTCAACGGCGTGAGTGGGTTCAGAAGGCAAGGCTGAAGGCAGGATTTTCAGAAGTAAATAGTTCAAAGAGGCCTATCGAGGCTGTGGGGAGTGACGGTATGGTTACTAAGGGGCCTTATATTTTGGGATTTGCGGACGGAAAGGATATAGATTTTTACAAGAATACTGAGGGTGGATATAGGCAGACAAGGAATAGTCAGATAAGGAGTAGGCCTAGGGGCACTCCTGAGTGCTAGGACCTTAGGGATTATAGGTATCCTTTTCCGTGCTTTTAATAAGTCTAGCATTTGAGGTTGACATTGTTTATTTTGCTATGTGTTATTTTGCTCTTTCCATGCTTTGGTTAAATTAGAATAAGGATGTCTTATGATGCCCGACTTCTTTTGTAGAGATATGAACTCATTTTCATTAACACACACATGAGAAAATTTCCTTGCTATATCTTTTACTACATTGTGGTTGTTAATTTCTGATCTTGTTTTTAGCATTCAAGCATTTAAAGTAAGATACCTACCTATCTTTCATGTAACTTTTTGATGAGTTATTGTGTTTGCAACATGAAGATGGCACCAAAATTAGGTGTGACCATTCGTGGAAGAAGAGCACGTACAATTGAGCCAACATCATCAAGGCATGGGAAGACTACCTGAGGAAGGGGAAAGCGTGTAGCAGAGTCGATCATATCTGTATATGAAACTACACCACCTCCTCTGCCAAAGGAGAATAGAAGGACCAAATGAAGCCTTGATAGGGCAAGCATTCAGCAAAATGACAAAGTTGATGCACATGCTGGCAGAACGAAGGACATCTCATGGAGACGACGAGGCATTGGAACGGTTCCTGAAATTCCACTCACCCGCATTCTTTGGAGAAGCAGAACATGATTAGAAGGAAGAACAATGGACAAAATAGATGGAGGACATCTTCTCCACCCTTTAGTATATAGAACAGAGGATTGTGGGGTTTGCAGCCTTCAGATTGAGGGGTCCTGCACGTGAATTGTGGCCTCGAATTCAAGAAAATTGGGAGAAGACGGGTCAAGACTATACCTGGGGAAGATTTGTTGAGGCATTCCAGGCAGAATACGTCCCGCAATGGATTGTGGAAAAATGAGAAGACGAATTCCAAAATTTGAAGTAGGGAAGCATGTCAGTCGCTCAATATGCTGCTCAATTTAACAACCTCTAGAAATATTACAGGCGACTAGTGGACACTGAGCATAATCGGACTCGTCAATTTGTGAAGGGGCTGAGGCAAGAACTATGAATGGCCTTAGCACCTTTCTGGCCCACAACTTATGCCGCCGCGGTAGATATGGCTACAAGGACAAAAAACGAAAACAAGAGTTGGGTGATTCATAGACCACCGCTCTTGATGTGTCTAGATTTGGGTATGAAAAATCATATAAAAACTAAGCACATTTCCAATCAAGTTAAATTAAAACGTTAATCCCAAATTACACATATGAGCAAACGTACTCATCATTAACAGAGCATAGGGTTCAAACGAGTGTCAATCCTCAAGGAACAAGTATACATTAATCACATTTCTTTCATTGTTTAACTGACTCGATAAAGTGAAAAAGAAATAAAAATGAAAAAAATAAAACAAAATAAAATATATACATATCAATGATGGAGAAGTATGTAACTCAACCCATTATGTAGACAAACATAATCTTAAAGAACTTACTCGTTATCATAACCAGTTATTCTCTTGGCACCATGAAGGATTAAGATAGATTCACTTTTTTTTCAATCCATGAAATCACTATCTTCTAGATAAATTAGAATCACTTGGTCTCGTCTCAACTAATTCACCCAAAAGATGCATTAAACACAATCTTTGACTAAATTCCTTTGGTCTCAGCGAATTTAAAACATGAAATTAACCAATGAATTCTTGGTCTCGGCAAACATCAATTAACCTTTAATTACCAATTCTAAGCAATTAACCCCCTTGGTCTCGGCGAGATAATAGACAACAAATATGAAATTAATCAAGTGAAACCACCATCAACCCCTTCGATCTCAGCGAATTAATAGGAAGAACCAACCAATTAATCTTGTAACAAGCTCAAGTAATTAAATACTAAGAAAAATAATCAATTAATCAAAAGATCAAATACTCTAAATATCACGAATATCTAAAACAATATCAAATTACAATAAAGTGATCAGCATATCATTGTTTAAGAAAAAGAAAACAAGGTAAAAGAAAACACTCATAGACAAGCCTCCTTCTTTTTCCTTTGAAAACCTTCTTGCACAACCCTCCTTCTATTGAAGAATTCCTCATTTGATTGAGTAATTTTCTGTGATGATCAATTAATTCTCCCCTTTTTCCTTGTGTTTTTCATCTATTTATAGGCTTAGAAAGTGCCTAAACTCGTAGGTACAATGTTCTTAGCCGAATAGAAGTTGGAAGACACTAAAACTCCACAGATTACCAAAAACTGTGTAGAAAAAATCAAGTACCACCTTGACTTAAGGGCACAGTTGGCGCTGCCTAGGCTCTCGGAGCCGGCACCAGTTCCACTCTGTTCCGTTCCTGTTTCACCAATTTTTCGTCGCTTCGAGGTTCATGCAAACAGTGCATAGCCGGCGCCGGTTCCAGTACCCTAGTCGGCGCCGCCTCTCCTCTGTTTTGCGACGTTTTTGCTTCGTTTTACCTTAAAAATTTGAAAATAATGAACAAAATACTTTTTCAAGGGTAAAATATCAAAGTTGAAGGAATATAACTAGTTTTTAAACAAAATGTATCACAAAAGAGTCTTAAATAACTAGGAAAAATATGACTAATTTAGCCCCTATCATACTCCCCCATACTTAACTCTTTGCTTGTCCTCAAGTAAAGTGTCAAAGACAAGTAGGAAAATACAAAGTTTAATCAATCACTCAATCAATTTGAAAATAATATTTTCAACGCTTCCTTTATTCAAGAACATAAAACATATGCTACTACATCTTTCACAACAAATGCAAGATTTGTGTAAGTGAATAATGACTTAGTAGAACCATCCCAATACTTTACAATATTCTTAAACCATTGGAAAGAATTTAGCTCAAAAAAATTATGCATTCCATAAGCTTACTTTTCATACTCTCTCCACTAATCCGAGACATGTCATGATTCTACTTAGATCAAGTAGGACTTTTAAGCTTATAATGTAAGGATAAAGGTTTGTAATGTAGCTTATCAAACGAAGGATATAGGAAATTCAAATATCAAAGAAGATGAGAGTTCGCAAGAAAAGGATAAACAAAATGTATCAATAATTTCCAACTTTTCTTGCTCTCATATTCTAGAAATCAATCAAACCAGAACCTTATTCAGAAATTTCAACTCAACTCAAGAGAATCCTGCATTTTTTCCTCTTTTTCTTTTCTATTTTTTTTTTTTCATAAACTCTTCTCTATTTCTTTCACAAGATCACTCAAATTTCCAGCAAGGGTGCCAGAGATTTAATATGAACTTAACTTTTACAGCTCAATCTCCATTCCTCTTGTGATTTTTCTTTTCTTTTTTCTTTCAAAAATTTTCCTCTTCTTTTTTTTTTTCTCTTCTTATCATTCACTGTTGCTTTTCTTTTCTTCTCTCAATTTTTTTTCTTTCCATCTTGTTTTTAGCAGCTTCTCATTTTCTTCTCTTGTTTTTAGTCTCTTGTTTCTTTTTCTTCCCTTCCTTTTCTTTCTTTTTTTTCTTTCTAGCTCCTTCTTTCTATTGATTCATGACTGAAAATAACGAGTCATGATCTTTCCCCAAGTATTTTCTTGCAACATTCTCACTCATGTAGTATCTTCCATTAAGAGCATAAAGATTTGGAAAATTATTCAAACTCTCAAAACAAGCAATGGACAAAGTATTGTGATGGGTTTTAAAGAAAGAAATCAACAATTTAGGCTCAAAATAGGCAGTAGGGATAATATAACAATAGGTAGGTTTGAAAAACTCAAACTATCCAAAGAAAGTCTATTACCGTTATCCCTAAGTTAAATCATGTCTGTGTTTCTTATTTTGCCTCAAGAGGTAATCAAGCAAGTTCTAGAATGCTCCATGAATTTTAGTAGAACACAGGTTTAAGAATAATGCAATGCATTAGATCAAGAACTACTTCGTCCAAGTGTGTGCAAAAAGTCATGCATAAGCCATAAATGATCTAGAACATATGCTCTATAATCCATCATAAAGACATGCATTAAAAATATAGCTAGAAATCTCAAAGAAAGTCTGAAAAATTTTGAAAAATTTTCGCTCAAAATGTGCTCCCAAAAAGGCTAAAGTATATGTATAGAAGACTTGTCAATCCAATCACTTCCCCACACTTAACCTGGATATTGTCCTCAATGGCTAAATAAATATAACAAGGAATAAACCATACCATGGGACCAAAAATATAAAGGAGAAGAGATAAGAAAAACAAACTCCCATTCATTGGGCATTGTGCTGTACAAGAGTTGAATGCTTGAAGAATGAGGCATTGGCAAAGTACCTAAAAAGAAAAATACAAAAGAGCACACCAAAGTATAAAAACTATAAAAGAAAATAAATCAAAAATCATAGAAAGACTCTAGTACAAACAATGGAAGAAAGTAAAAACCATAGAAAAGAAAAGAAAAAAAAAACATTAAGAGAGAAAGGAAAAATAAGAGTGATCGAGAAAATATAGACAATCATCGTCAGTCCTTCTCATCATCATCATCTAATGTAAAAGCTCCCTCACCACCATGTGGTCTATAAGACTCCTGCCTCAATTCGGCCAATTGCTGCTCTATAGTAGCTTGTCGTCTCGCCATGTCATCTATAATACCCTGCAAGCGTAGGAGCACCTCCATTTGCTGGTCTAGTCGTCCCAGCACGGTCAACTCAAAGTCAGTCCGGGGTTGGGACTGAAAATTGCTAGCTCGTGCACGTGCTAGTGGTGGTGGTTGCTCCTCCTCCACTGTGGGTGGCCTTACCTGTTCGGGATGTCTAACCTCGAAGGGAGTTAGCCACTTCTTCAACTCCTGGTTATACTTGTACCCGCAACTCATAAGAGTTTGCTCAGTCACCATATCATGCTTAGTGGTAGCCTCCATCAATTCTCCCTCAAGATTAACACCAAAGTCTCAAAATTTTCATTATAACCAAGGGGAAAATGAAGGCTTTTGTGGAGAGACGGTGATGAACAACATCTTTAATGGATTGGATGATCAAAGGTGTAAGAGGGATATGTAGTGTGTTCATCTTGCTATGTAGAATGTAAGTGTCAATAAGTCTAGTCTTATTGAAACCACTAACACGGGGTACAACATTGAACTTAAACATATAGACTAGAGCTCTAAAGTTGGTAGCCAGATCATTATTTGAATAGAAACTATTAGCTTGTAATGCATTATGCTTATATAATCCTAGTGTGGCTCTAGTCCCGTTAGCATCCCAATTCGGGTCAGAAAAAATCTTTTGATTATTCACATCTATCCCTTGCCAAGTATCATCGTCAAAGACTTGGAGGAGATTAGCTAATTGATTTTGGGTGATGACAATAGGGATTCCTTTCACTCTCGTTTCAATATGGGGAAGGTGTTTATTGCCCTTATTAATCATATTAGCATAAAATTCCTTGATGAGCACAGGACAATACTTCCCTTTTAGTTGTACAATCGAACCCCATCCTAGCCTTCTAAACATCGTGCCTAATTTGAGTGCATGGTCTAAGGTGGGTGAGAAAGTATGCTCGACAATGATTTTGTTAGATGCTCTCCTATTGTAGCATTCCTCACAGGATGCATCAATAAACTCAGTAGGTCTAAGAGACAAAGGATCAACAGATGGCAGGGTTGAGGAAGAGGAGGCACTCGTCCTTTTAGAAGAATGGCCTTTTACTCTAGACATGTTCAAGTAAGGAGTGGTGAAAATAGGAAGAGAGAACAATTGAGCTCCAAGACTTAAAACAGGGCTACTGCCCTTTCAAAGACACTCCTCAAATCTCACTCAACCCTCAACCAATCTCACAATTCACAGAACCCAAACTTCGTCAATATATAGCCTCCAACAAACAATTCATTCAATTACCTCCAATCAATTCAACACAACCTGCAACAAGACATGTAAAGTTCACTGTAAAGTATAAATATGTTGAAGATTCTCAATGCATGCAAGTAGACATGGTCATGTGAATGAAAGCATTATAATGGAATTATGCGAACAACAATTCAAGTACTATGGGTAGTCATCCTCAACCATCACAAATAGCTATAATTCCAACCTTAGCTATAAGCATGAATTCCCTAATGCTCATATGCATGAATCAAGTATCAGCGAATCATTAACTCCTATTCTAGTCTAGCTCTTGAGGCTCAAGGATTAATGCACAATTCAATCACAACAAACACAATCCCAATTTTCAACCAACAATGTTTCTACAGTTAGACAAAGTCATCTATAACATTTTAACCGTAGGAATTGAATAAAAATCATACCTTTGTGATATGAATTCTAGGTGGCTTTTTTTGGTGTTTGGGTGTTTTTGTTGGCTATGTTTCAGCTCAACTCAAAGGGAAAAAAAAAAATAGAGATTCTTGTGACCAAAAAGGAGAAAACCAAATAACTACCTACATTCTTTCAAACCCTTAAAGAACAAAGCCTCAAAGACCCTCAAGATGAGTAGAAAGTTCTACTATAATCTCACTCAAATATCCTAGAAGCAACAAAGGCAAACAAGAACAAATAGAATAGAAAAAATAGGCACCCAAATATTGGATTTCAAAGAAATCTTAGAAGAACAAAGCAACTAAGACCTATTCAAAGAAATAATATTGGATTATCCAAAAAAATTATAGACTCTTACAAAAGGAGGACTAACCATTTAGCTTGGTCTTGAACAAGATGAACAACGAGGCTAGGGCCTCTCAAGATTCTTTTCTCAAATTTGAATTAAAGTGAAGTGTATTGTGTTTTTAAATCACTAAAGGTGCTATTTATACTATCCTAACCCTAGCTAAGTAATCCCTAAGGTTATATTACAGTTTAGGGTCACAATAAATCTTTACAAGCAATTAAAATTGAAGAAAATCGGAAAAAATATTAAAAACACGGAGCTGTCGACGGTTGCCTAGGGTGGAACCGGCGCCAGTTTGGGCAATACAGCCGGCGCTGACTATGTTCTGCCTTTAGACAGTCGAAAGCTGAATGAATTCATTGTTGAGCAGAATGCAGCCGGCGCTAGTTTGGCTGCTTGGAGCCGGCGCCGACCGTCCTCTGGTGGCCTCCTTTTTGGTCTAGTTTCATCTGTCTTCATCGCCGGCCCTTGTTCTTGTATGGCCACACCTCCCCCTCCTTTATCTTGACCTCCATGATGAAGCGGTGTCTCATCATTTCCCCCTCCTTGAAAAGGATTCGTCTCCAAATCATTGCCATCTTCTTCATGGAGCGCCTTCACTTTTGCCACCTTCTTAGCTCCATCAAGATTCATTCATTCATCTATAAGTAAAGGGACCAATTCCAAAGGAGTTAAAAGGGTAAAACCATACACAATTTCAAAAGAAGAATAAGAAATGGTAGAGTGAATAGCCCTTTTGTAAACAAACTCAAGGTGTGGCAAGCATTCCTCTCAATTGTTTAAGTTCTTCTGGGTTATGGTCTGCAATAATTGGGTAAGTGTTCGGTTGACCACCTCCTTTGGAAAAACAACTTCAAATTCTTGAGGAACAACGGAAATTTCATTAGGCAAAGACAATGAAAAATCATTAGTAGAAACATAAGAACCTTTGCATAAAAGAAGAACGAGCGGTTCCTTAGCTTCTATAGTCTCTATGACCTCACTATCTTTTACAAAGAAATGCACTCTTCTTTTACCTCATCTCTCTTATCCTTGCTCACTCCTATCCTTAATCATCAAAGATACTTGTTTGTCTATTCTCTCGCTCAACTCTTTTTCTTTCCCCTCCTATTCTTTTCTCTCAATTCATTGTTTTTGTTTGACATCTTGCACTCCCTTTTTCTTTTCTTTCTCTTTCATGATTCTTTGATCTTTGTTCACCTCACTAGGGGCCATGGGGGTGAAGGTAAACTTAGGTCCCTCCTTGAATAGGGAATAAGTATTCTTTCTCCTATCATGCTTAATATGTCTATCGTATTGCCAAGGCCTCCCTAAGAGCAAGTGACCCACTTGCATAGGTACCACATCATATAGCACATCATCCTTATACTTTTCCATCTCAAACGACACCAAAACTTATTTTTTCACTCACAATTCCCCACTTTCATTCAACCAGTGCAATTTGTAGGGCTTGGGGTGTTTAATCCATTTCATATCCAATTCCTCAACTAAGTTTGCACTAATCATGGTAGTGCAACTCCCACTATCCATAATAATGCTACAAGGGGTCTTGTTGATTAGACACCTAATGTAGAAAATGTTCTCTCTTTGTTGGTGGTCTTGATCCTCAATGGCTTGTGAATTCATTGACCTTCTTGTGACTCCCACCAATGAGTATTCTTAACCAACAACTTCCCCTTCATCACTTTCATCATCTTTCATCCTTCTTAGTCTTCTTGGTATTTTTTTCCCTCTTCTTTTTCTTCGGTAGAGACCTCACCATAGGGATTAGTATACATTGTTCTCTTGCTTGGACACTCGTGGGAAGTATGTCCATATCTAAGGCACTTAAAATACTTGATATCTCTATTCCTTTGTGCAATCTCCATGACTTTCCCATTGTCCTTGTTTCATCATTCCCTAGGTTTCCATTCCTCCCTAGGCTTCCAATATTCTCTAAGTTTCCAAGATTCCCTAGGTTTGTTGAAGTCCATTTGAAATGGTATAGGGACTTTATCCTTTTTAGTTGGCACCTTGCTAGTTGTGTTGGGGTTTGGAAGTGATGGTCTAGTAAATGCCCTCCTTTTTAATTGCCCCTCAATCTTCATAGCGGCATGTACCATATCCTCCAATTGATCATAGGGGTGCAATTCCACCAAATTGGCAATCTTCCTATTTAAACCTCCCAAAATCCTTGCTCTTGTTGCTCTAGGATCTTCATGGATTTGAGCTCTTATCAACATAACTTCCATCTCCTTATGGTAATCTTCCACACTCTTGTTCTCTTACTTGAGTGATTGGAGCTTTTGGTAAAAATCGTTGTAATAACGGTGTGGTATAAACCTTGCCCTCGTCATGTCTTTCAACAAATTCCAACTAGCCACAGTTTCCACTCCCATTTGTCTCCTTTAAGCACTAATTTGCTCCCACCATACCATAACATACTCCGAAAATTCCAAAATAGCCAATCTCACTTTTGACCTCTCACTATAGTTATGGCTTTTTAGAAATATCTTCATTTTGCTTTTCCACTCAAAATAAGCCTTGGGGTCATTCTTACCATAGAATGTGGGCACTTTCAATTTAATATATCTCAACTCCCTTTCCACATCATTTCCTTCTCTCCTTCCTCATATAATACCCCATCCTCTATGATGTTCCCCAAAGGCCTCAACTTGTTCCCCCTCATATCAATCATCCACTCTCTCAAATTTTCTTTCTAGCCCTCTTATATTGATCCCTCCATTCCTTCCTTGGCCCCTTCCTCATCCTCCTCTTGAGCAATGTCTCCCTCATCTCATAGGAGCTTGTTGGAATCCCCCAATTGAATGTTCATCCCACTCTTCCCCTTGTTGGGCATGTAACGGAGGAGTATGTGCATCACCATCCCACATCCTTGAACTAGGCACTTCAAATCGCTCTTGGCCTTTCCTTTGTGCAACGGTAGAAGATTGCCCAAGATGATTTATCAACTCCTTTGTCATGTTTTGAAATTCGCTTTGCATAGTCCTCATCATAGCTTGCAAGTCCTCACGCAAATCCCTAGCATCAATTTAATCTTCTTGAGGTCTACTAGGTCCACTTGGGTTAGGCCTAGAGATCTATTGTTCATGGGCCATGGAGATGGGGTATGTTCTTACTTATACCTACAACACAAAGAGATTAGAAAGAAAAATAGATCCTCACTGCTCTTCCTTGCGTGTTAGCTCTCAAGGTTGATCACTCCACGCTCGTGTTTGCTCTCTTAGGCTCCTTTAATGATAGGCTCACCCTCTTACCTTTTTCTCAATACTCAAGCCTTCTTGTTCAATCCCAATTCTCTCCAATAGCTGAAGATTTAGTCCAGCTAAGTGAATCACACAAATCAAAAGAAATTTTCAATTAGGGGGTCTTAGGGGAATTTCAACAAACACTCGTTAGGCACCTCAAGCAAACAAGTTTTAAGTCAAGAATTTCAAGAAAAGTGGACTCAATCAACACAAGAACAAGCACTAGATGTAAAAGATAAGCAATAAACAAACAAGAATTTTCAAGAACAAAGAAACAAGAATAACTAGAACTAGGATGATGAAGAACAAGATGATCACAAAGGTGCAATAGAAAAATTGAGTTCAATGAACATGGAATTCAACAATAGAGTGATATACTAAGTCCAAATATCCCAAGGAATAAAAATTAAGAATCAAAGATCCAAACTATAGCAAAAAATATTCTCATAGAACACTTATCAAACACCTTATATGCAATTCCCGTCACTTAAGAACAATCAGCATTTTCACCCATATTGAAGCCAAATTTCACCACAATCATAAGATAAATTTGTTCCCAAGAATTATAACAGCATCAAGGAGCAATTTCCCAACAGAAAAATCAAGATATAACAAAATTTTCAAGACCTTTTTGGAGCAATTTTTTGAGTGACGGGATTTTTCTCTGTTTTCTTTTTCTTCACTTTAGGGCTCCTTTTCTTGCTTTCAAGCTTTGATGGGAATCAAACTTTTCCTTGCTCTGATTCCAAACTCTTTAATAGGAATTCTTGGTGGCTTTTCTTGGTGTTATGGGTGTTTTTGTTGGCTATGTTTCAACTCAACTCAAAGGAACAAAAAAACAGGGATTCTTGTGACCAAAAAGGAGAAAACCAAATAACTACCTACACTCTTTCAAACCCTTGAAGAACAAAGCCTCAAAAACCCTCAAGATGAGTAGAAAGTTCTACTATAATCTCACTCTAATATCCTAGAAGCAACAAAGGCAAACAAGAACAAATAGAATAGAGAAAATAGGCACCCACATATTGGATTTCAAACAAACCTTAGAAGAACAAAGCAACTAAGATCCATTCAAAGAAACAACATTGGATTATCCAAAAGATTTATAGACTCTTACAAAAGGAGGACTAACCTTTTAGCTTGGTCTTGAACAAGATGAACAAGGAGGCTAGGGCTTCTCAAGATTCTCTTCTCAAATTTGAATTAAAGTGAAGTGTGTTATGTTTTCAAATCACTAAAGGTGTTATTTATACTACACTAACCCTAGCTAAGTAATCCCTAAGGTTCTATTACAGTTTAGGGTCACAATAAGTCTTTACAAGCAATTAAAATTGAAGAAAATCGGAGAAAATATTAAGAATGCAGAGCTGTTGGCGGCTGCCCAGGGTAGAACCGGCACCGGTTTAGGCACTACAGCCAGCGCCAGTTGTGTTTTGCCTTCGGACAATCGAATGCCGGATGAATCCATTATTGAGCAGAATGCAGCCGGCGCCGGTTTGGCTTCTTGGAGCAGGCACCAGTAGTCCTCTAGTGGCCTCTTTTTTTATCTAGTTTCGTCTGTCTTTGTCGCCGGCCCTTGTCCTTGCATGGCCGCACCTCCCCCTCCTTTATCTTGACCTCTATGATGAAGTGGAGTATCATCATTTTGTGCTTTTGTATGCATGGGCAAGCAAAAGATGTAAGCTTTGTGCACAAATCTAAGCTTCTTGCTTGTGTATTGATTCTGATGTTGTAGTGCAAAAATGGACGAATTTGAGGATTTTGATCCATGAGATCAATAAAAGAGAGGTAAATAGATGTTATAGAAGTGTTTAGGAGGTGAAAAATCAAATTTTGGAAAATGGGGGGACGTGAAGCCAGCGCGGGTTTTAGAGAATTTGAGAGGGAGAGTGGTGATTTTGTAGAAAAAGTGGCCAAAGTGGCCAAAATGACCTTTAAGAGTGCGCCTACCTGACAGGAACTGGCACCGGTCCGGGGTCTTAGAGCCGACGCAGGCTTGGTTCTGTCCAATTCTCCAGAATTTTTTTTTTTATAAAAAAATGCGAAAAAACACAATAATGTTGAATAATGCACTCTAATTAATGAAAAACAATCAATCAAAATGACATGAATAAAAATTATCTCAATCACAAAAACTGAAAGTAAAGTAAAGTAAAGAGGCTTTAATGTTTCCTACAGCTGTGATCCCGTGGATTTTGCTCTGTGTTTCTTGGCAATGTCCCAGCTTGACGATCTCCCAGTAGTTTAACTAACTGAACAATTTGGTTTTCCAAGTTGCGTATAGAAGCCTCTAGGTTCCGAGCTGTAACATCGACCCCTTGGAATTTAGTCTCCGTTATACTTACCAATTGGCCAATCAATTCTTCCAATAGTGGCTTTGAAGGAGCTGCAGTGTTGGTCATGGGGTTTTGGTTCCTTTGATATCCTCCAAAATTGAAAGAACCCTACCTAGGTTGATTCCCATTGCTCCAAGAGAAATTAGGGTGATTTATTCAATCAGGATTATAGGTAAAGCTATAAGGATTGTTACCTGGCCGGACATTACCTGTGAAGGCTGCTTGCTCCATATTTTCTTAGAGTGACCCCATATTTTGGCATTCATGATTGGGGTGTCCTTCTCCACGAAAATCACAATTTACGTTTAAAATCTAGCCTTGAGGCATCACTATCCGTTCCATCTTTTGGGTTAAGGCGTCTACCTTAGCCTCTAATACTGCCACAATATCCACTTTGTGCATTCCTTGCGCATGAGCTCTAGACCTTGCACTTCCCCAAGAATAGTTATTAGAAGGCAAATTTTCAATAAGCTCAAATACCTATTCCGGGGTTTTATGATTGATGGAATCCCCTACAAAAGAGTCCACCACTTGTCTGTTGCGAATGTGAGGCCATTCAAAAAGATAAGCATCTGCATTCCCAACTCAAATCCGTGGTATGGGCATTTTCTTAACATCTCCTTAAATCTCTCCCAACTTTCATATAAGGGCTCAGAATCTAATTGTTGGAAGGTAAAGATTTCGTTCCTAAGTTTAGCTGTCCTAGCTAGAGGAAAATATTTGGCCAAAACTTTTTCAGCTAGGGCATTCCAAGTAGTGATAGAACCTGTAGGTAAAGACTTTAACCAAGATTTGGCTCTATCCCTCAAGGAAAAAGGAAAAAGTCTTAACTTTATGGCATCCTCCGAAACATCATTCATCTTAAAAGTATCACAAATCTCAAGGAAACCAGCTAAATGAGCATTGGGATCTTCTTCAAGTAGCCTATCAAATTGAACCATGTTTTGAACCATCTGGATAATATTGGGCTTTATTTCAAAATTGTTTGCATCTATCCTAGGCCTAGTGATACTCGAACCTGTGCTCGAGATTGCGGGTTTCACAAAGTCATCCATAACCCTCCTATCATTCCCAACATTGTTATTTTGAGCACCATCCACATCGACGATCAAGTTCCTTTGGATTGTCCGGCGGATCTTTGATAATGTCATTTCGATTTCAGGGTCAAAATCGACTATCTCGCCTCGGATTTTTGGGTTATATACCAAAGATAACACCTAGAAAAACAAGAAGCAAGTTAGATAACAGAATTAATGATTAAAACAAAATTAGAAGGTTACAAAGTTAGTACATCAAACATAGTCAAAGTTTGTAGGTTAGGTTAGGTTATAAGGGTGTACAAGAATACATGAAATACAAAAGATAGCACCTTTTTGCAAAAAGAACAATTATACATAATTTACATATTTACGTATTTACATATTTACATGGTTAAATCAACAAAATCCAAGTTTTCATGATATTGTTCCCTGGCAACGGCGCCAAAAACTTGATGTGTCTGGATTTGGGTATGAAAAATCATATAAAAACTAAGCACATTTCCAATCAAGTTAAATTAAAACGTTAACCCTAAATTACACACATGAGTAAGCGTACTCATTAGTAACAGAGCATAGGGTTCAAACGAGTATCGATCCTCAAGGAATAAGTATACATTAACCACTTTTCTTTCATTATTTCACCGACTCGATAAAGTGAAAAAGAAATAAAAAGGAAAACAAAATAAAAAAATAATATGTATATATATATATATATGTCAAGGATGGAGAAGTATGTAATTTAACCCATTGTTTAGACAAACACGATCTTAAAGAACTTAATCGTTATCACAACCAGTTATTCTCTTGGCACCATGAAGGATTAAGATAGATTCACTTCTTTTTCAATCCATGAAATCACTATCTTCTAGATAAATTAGAATCACTTGGTCTCGTCTCAACGAATTCATCCAAAAGATGCATTAAACACAATCCTTGACTAAATTCCCTTGGTCTCGGTGAATTTAAAACATGAAATTAACCAATGAATCCTTGGTCTCGGCAAACATCAATTAACATTTAATTACCAATTCTAAGCAATTAACCCTCTTGGTCTCGGTGAGTTAATAGACAACAAATATGAAATTAATCAAGTGAAACCACCATCAACCCCTTTAGTCTCAGTGAATTAATGGGAAGAACCAATCAATCAATCTCATAACAAGCTCAATTAATTAAATACCAAGAAAAATAATCAATTAATCAAAAGATCAAATACTCTAAATATCATGAATATTTAAAAAAATGTCAAATTACAATAAAGCAATTAAACATATCATTGTTCAAGAAAGAAAATAAGGTAAAAGAAAGAACTCATAGACAAGCCTCATTCTTCTTCATTTGAAAACCTTCTTGAACAACCCTCATTGAATTGAAGAATTCCTCATTTGATTCAGTAATTTTCTGTGATGATCAATGAATTCTCCCCTTTTCCATTGTGTTTCCTTCTATTTATAGGTTTAGGAAGCACCTAAACTCGTAGGTACAATGTTCTTGGCCAAATAGAAGTTGGAAGATACTAAAACTCCATAAATTACCAAAACCACGTAGAAAAAATCAAGCACCGCCTTAACTTCAGAGCACAGCCGGCACTGCTTAAGCTCTTAGAGCTGACACCGGTTCCACTCTATTCCATTCCTGTTTCACCAAATTTTCATTACTTCGAAGTTCGTGCAAACAGTGCACGGCCAGCGCTGATTTCAGTGCCCTAGCCGGCGTCGCCTCTCCTCTGTTTCACGACGTTTTTGCTTTGTTTTACCCTAAAAATCTGAAATAATGAACAAAATACCTTTCCAAGGGTAAAATCTCAAATATGAAGGAATATGACTAGTTATTGAACAAAATGTATCACAAAAGAGCCTCGAATAACTAGGAAAAATATGACTAATTTAGCCCCTATCAGCTCCCTCCAAAACAGAGCAATCATAAAGGACCCACGGGTCAACAATGGAATGATACGTGAAAACAAGGTTGGACCACCCCTACGAATGCTTCATCTAACCTACCTGCATGTCTTTACTGTGGTAAGCAGGGTTATGTGGTGGAAAATTGCTAGTTCAAGAACCCACTGAGGAAGTGCTACAACTGTGGCGACTCTAATCACTTGAGGAACAACTTCCACAAGCCCTCGAAGAATGGCCCAGGAAACCCTACGCAACCAATAGCTAATGGAGGATATCGTAGTGGGTTACTGGGGAGTGGAGGATAGAAGCCCTAGGTGAAGGCCAGAGTCTTTAGGCTGAACCCAGAGGAGGTCGGTGCAACGCGACTGCAGTGGAAGGTACACTCTTTACTTGAGACCTATAAGTATTACAATAGATCATAGTTTCCCATGCCCTAGTATCAGTGAAGAATATGCATGTCATTTAAGTTAGTTCTAGATGAAATTATCACACATTCTGTCACAAACTACACTCCTTAGGCTAATTAAGACTATGGGCTACCACATCAGAGAACTTAGAAACTGACAAATTACGATGGTTAAGGTCTGATGGGAGTGATGTAGAGCACAAGACGCAATGTGAGAGATCAAAAAATGGATGGAGAAGAAATGCCCAGAACTGCTGTAAAGGTAATACCCACAAATTTTGGGACAAAATTTCTTTAAGGAGGGGAGGATGTAAGACCACACCCTAGTATGCCCTAGGAGCGAGTATTTCTTCATTTATGTGCTAATGTGGTCACGTTTAATTTTAATCTTATAAGTTTCACGAGTAATTTAATTGGGTAGTTATTATATTGTGATGCATTATTTAGCTTCATGCTTCTTGAGCTAGATAAAATTACCTTGGTTAGATAATTTTTCATGACGAAAGGTTAGGTTTAAACTTTTTAGAAATATTAGTATGATTTAAGGCATAAGAGTTGTAGTGATATGTTGGAATTAATGTTGGGATTTTAGTTGGACAATTAAGGTTCGAATATTATCCATTACATGAATTTTATGCTTTATTTCCCTTGATTTGGCCTGCCAATCCTAATTAATTTTTGTTACCATTCTTGGAGGTTTTTCCAAATCTATATTACCTTTCAAAATAATTCTATTTCCTTAATCCTTCTAAAATTCCATATATTATGTACTTTATTTAGTAGCCATATAATAATTGTTTCCTATTTTTATCCAAGAAAAATATTATTGGGTTGAGAGAATTTCTTTTCCAAATCTAAATCACCTTGTAAAATAATTTCCTTAATTCAATATTTTATATACCTTGATTTAGTAATTAAACTTATATTTATTTCCATTCTTACATGAGATAATACTCTTAGAACTATTTTTGGACACCTTTCTATTAAAACCTCCAGCCGCCACTTTCCCTTTTTGAACTAGTAGAATCTTCCTTCAAATATTGTTATTATGAATTCATTCCAAAGCTGCCTCTTTTCATTCCTATTTAGTTGTCCAAAATGAAGGTAACCCTAAGCATAATATCTTTCCGTTCAAAAGCTTGCCACACACACACACACACATACATGTATATGCTATTATATGTACAATTCATGTTCTTATTTTCCCTTAAATTAAGCTACCAAATTTTCCCTATTTTCCTCTTCGAAATCAGCAACAATTTGATGGCATAATTTTGGTCCCTTTTTGTGTTGATAGAAGATTAGGAAGAAACCCCAAGCATGATATTGTTCTTTCGGAAGCTTACTATGTTCATAAATATATATATGCCTATGCATTTAACTTTACATATATGATAATATATGCATATTTCCTATTTTTGTGTCCCTTGATATGAGCTGCCTAATTCCTTCTATTTACAACTTAATGTCAGTTTTTGCATATTAGGAAACCAACAATTAATTTATTTCTTCCTCAATCCTTGCTCATCCAAATTCCTTCCTCCCAAGGTCACCCCAATCCTCTATTAATCAATCAGCTCAATTGAGAGATTTTGGGTTCCAAATTTTCGGTCAGCAAAGCTGTACACTGCTTTCACTTTCCTTGCTTGTGCTGGCCGAAAACTGGAAGGGAAGTTAAGGGAGGAAACTTCTTTAATTTAGCTAGAAATTAATCCATCTAGCCATAGAAACTTTCTTATACTTCCTCTCTTTGAATCCCAAGTAGTCTCTGTTAGCTAGTGTTTGTCCTTTGTATCATCCTTATTATGTTGCTAAGATAGGAACGTTTACTGATTAGATAAATATTATATTAGCTGTTGTATAGCTATCTGTAGTTATCCTTAGCTTTTGTACCTCTATATATTAGCGTGTAATCTCTGTTGATTAATATAGTAGGTAATAACAAAAGCTCTTTTGATCCAAAACATTACATGGTATCAGAGCTGGAAATGACTAACTAAATTATTCTTGGTTCCACCACCTCAACCACACCTGTATCCGTTCCTACTACAAATTATAGTTTTGCTATTAAACTCTCATCTCGAAATTATCTTGCATGGAAGACTCAATTTCTTCCACTTCTTAATTATCACAATATGACTTGTTTAGTTGATGGCTCACCTGCTCCTTCACAAACAATACCTTCGGCCACAAATCCGCATGAAAATACTATTAATCCTTCTTATACCTATTGGTTTAAACAAGATCAATTGCTTTTGTCACGGATCCTATCCTCTCTATCTGAAGAGGTTTACTCATATATTGTTGGCTGTCGCACATGTTTGGCTGCATGGAGAGCACTAGAAAGTGCCTTTGGTTGTGTTTCTCAAAATAGACAACTTCAGTTATACATAGAACTTCAAGAATTGAAGAAAAATGACATGTCAATTGCTCAATATCTTCAAAAAGCAAAATCCCTTACCGATGAATTAGCTCTTGCTGGACGAGTAATTTCCCCTGCTGAATTTAATGTGATAATTTATCACAATATTGGTATTGAATTTCACCCCATTGTTTCTACTTTAAATCTTCGTACTGAACTTGTTACCTTTTTTGAGTTATATAGTCAGCTTCTTTCTCATGAAATATTAATACAAAGCCATCAAATTCCTCCTCTGGCTAATCTTGTTGTTCGTCCATCATCAACGCCATTCTCAAGGCCTTACTTAATGGGTATGCCAAATTCCAATTACAAAGGCCAAAATAATAAGAGAAAGTGTCAAATCTGTGGGTATTCTAATCACACATCAACAATTTGTAGAAGAAGATATGCTTGTAACACCCTCGAAGCCTAGGCCCGCCAGGGCCGGGGATGTCGCCCCGTCCAAAGGACAAGGGGTCTTTATAACTAGGTCACACAAACAAATTGCGGAATAAAAATAATATTTAACTTAAAAAGTTATTACAACCCAGAGAAAACTTCAAGAATAAATCTATGAATTCCAAAACAAAACCATAAATAAAATTATTCACTCTCGCCTCCCCAAAGCAATACATAAAATCAAAAGACACATTCTCTTCCCAAGAAGATATTACTAGCCTCTCAACTCCACAGCAGGATCATCCTGAAATCATGATAGAAAGGTGATGAGACAGAAATCTCAATAAGTCCGTGTGTGCTTTGGGTGTTTAGTGAAATCAGTTCATGGATGTAGAGTGTGAAACTTTTATAAGAGAAACATTGGCAAGCATCAATCATTAGTAAAAAGTAAGAGTGGCATTTTGGCTTGTCTAGCCGCACGTAAGTAATGAAATCAACCACTCGAAAGAAAGGGATATGGGTTACCATACGTTGGGCCGCATAACCGGCCAGAATGCCGACACTTTATAAAGACTGACAAAAATAGGTGATCAGCCTATTGGGCAAGATATTCCTCCTTCTCTATACCCAAACAACAACCGGGTGTCCATTCCGGCAAAACACAGTCACTTGATTGAAAACAAACTGCTAGCTCGGACCGGCACGACTCACTAGACTGACATCTTATCTGAGAAGGACTCACCCCTCAGAGGTGGCCACCTGCTGAGAGACTTACCCTAACCCTTCAAAGACTAGTCCTAGCAATCCACCCTTATTGAGTACTCAACGACGTTTTCCACTTGGGATAAAATGAACTAAGCATTGCTCTTCACGAAAATAGTAATTTGAGGGTTTCCAAAGTTTTGGGAACAATCAGTCTTAGAAAGAGTTTTAAGTTTGGAAAATCTGCTCAGTAACTTTTAAAACAATTTAAGTGTTGGAAATAAGAACAAATTCAACCCTCAATTGCCTTCAAATAAACGAGTGTCCATACACTCCATATTTAGCTTGTCATAAGGAAAACATTTCACATCGATAGGTTTTATGCAGGAGCTTACCTGATTCTTGCTCACAACAACAAGGTCTCGAACAGCTGACCTAACCCCACATGGGTAAATACAAATCTTAATCAGATTCAAGCTACAATCCACTTCCTCAATTTTAAATCAACTCATTTCACTACTACCATGATCCTAGTGTCCCAAGCTTTAAGGCAAAATAATAAATAAGTTTATAAGCTAAGTTTAATTTTTTATTTAAAATAACTAATGGTTTGGGAAATAAATTCTAATAAGTTGAAATTTTAAATCTTGTTAAGGAAAATTTAGAGTTTATTTGATCAAGAGTCATAGGTGGTAATAGGTAAAATAGTGATTTAATGATAGTCTAGTTCTTTGAAAATAGTTGATAGCTAGAACTAGTGAAGATTAAATTTAATGAGTCTTGTTTGGAAAATAATAAGTAAATTCTTAAGGGTTTTTTATTTAATAATTATTTTACTAAGCATAAATCTTTTTCATAAAGGCTTAAATTGATTTCTTTATTTTCAATAATATTTATTTATTTTACTTTCTAATAAAATCATTATTTATTTGGCTAAAATATCATTTATATATATAATAATTCCAAATCTACCCTTCCTGGGGTTTTTTTTCGAAATTTACTAGCAAAATTATTATTGAATATTTTATTCATGAACTAAAATTAGCTTAGGAACAACTAGATCATGATCAAGATTCTATGGCCAACCACAATCAATAACATACACAATCCTTCGATTCATCAAATCATCCAAATCTTGCATCTAGGCATAGATCCAAATTTGTTAAGACATGATTTAACCATTACTAGCATAAACATGATCATGGCTTCAATAATCTAATCATGCATAAACTCCTATTCACCAAAGGTGACATAATAATCTCTAGCATGCTTCTTCACAAATACTACCTATGACATGCATCAACCCTCAAATCATCATACAATCATTCAAGATGAACCTTTCATGCATAAATCCCATCCCCTTCACAATCTTACAATTGCTCATGCTTCAATCTCAACAATGAATATATATACTCAAATCCTATCACCATCCACCTACTAACAACATCATCCTAGAGACATAATTCTAGAGTTTACAAGGAAGATTGAAGGTACTTACTTGATTGATGAATGTCTTGAAGGAGTTTGGAATAGATCTCAACTCCTAGATAGCTAATCTTGTCCAAGAGAGGTGGAGAAAGCATGGTCATGGAAAAAGAGACCATTCGGCCAAGGGAGGGAATTTCGGCCATGAAAGAGAGAGAGAGAGAAGAAGATGATGAAGAGATCATTAGTATGTTTATTCATATAGGGTTTCATTAGAGATCAAGTTTGGAGAAGATGAAGTTGTTAGAGTAAGTTTACCTTGAAGATGTTCTTGTCCTTCACAAAATTTTCTGGTTTTTTATCCAAAGTAGCAAGATGGGTTGTAGAGTTTGATGTTAATAAGGGTGTTGATGGATTCAAAGCAAGGAGTAGATCAAATCTGGAGATTTTCATGAGGGTTTGAAGTGGTTTGGAGGTGTATTAGGTGTAAGAAGGTAGTAGGTGTTCTTGGTGTAGTGTGTGTGTTCTTGGTAGCTAGAGAAAATCGAGAGAGAGAGCAGAAGAAGCTGCCGATTTTCTGTGGGATTGGGGCTGCCGAAATTCTGTAGGGTTTAGGGAGTGATTTCTCTGATTTGGAAGGGAGAGGAAAGGTTAGTTGTTACAATCCTTGAAGAATATTTTTAGGAAGAGAATTTGGAAAGTAAATATTCTAGGATATCTTGATTTTTCTGGACAGTTTTGAAGTCTCCTATGGCCGACTGAATTGTGTGGCTTTTCTGAGGAACTAAAGCTGGTTCTACAAGGCTTATGATGGCTGAAACTAAGGGGTACAAAGATGAAGGAGAAGCCTGGCCAATTGAGTAAGATATCATGGAAGGTTGCTAAATAAGATGGCTGAAATTTTGGAAGGTAATCAAGCTAAATTGCAGGGATTTGTTGGAGACATTTTTTGACAGCCATTGATGGAATTTCGTGCAGAAGCTCAAAGGGAACAATAGAGCTCTGTTAATGGTGTTTTAAGGGAGGTTTTGACAGAAGTAGGTTGGCATTTTCGGCTGGAGGAGAAATGGAAAGCAAGCTGGAAAATTCCTACACAACCATTTTCGCTGCACAGGGATTTTTTTCTGGCAGAATTTCGTCTGCCACTGCTAGCCGATTTGTAGCCAGCTGGGAGGGGGGTTTTAGAGGTATTCAAGGTTGGTTTCCAACCTTCTTCATGGAGGAAAAACATGGCTAAGGTGCTGCACAAAATCTGGAAGAAAACAGCTTGGTTTTAAGCCTCCAAGGCTGCGATTTTGCCCAGAATTTTCACTGGTTTTGTACAGCTTTTGTGCAGTCCGAAAATGGCAGAAATAATTCATGTTTCAAGTTGATCTTAAGGCCATTTTTCTGGAAGCATTTGGAAGGAAATTTCAGCTAAGAAGTTCGACATTTTGAAGGTACACAAGCTGGAAAATTTTAGCTCATTCCAAGGAAGAAGGTGAACTAGCTATAGAGTGAAATTTCAGCAAGCTTTCTAGAGGGATTTTTCCTCTTGAACTTTCCCACAATTCATTCACGTTTTCCAGAACATGAGAAGCTTTTTACTAGGACATTTTGATCCTAAAAGACCTCCGCACTTTACTAAATTTTTTGGAAAGGAAAAGGATAGAACACCTTGATCAAACTAAGGAGTTGAAACTTAAGGAAAAACTAAAGATCAAGGGAGAATGAATTCCCTTTTGGAATTTCGAGAAGAACCAAGGGGTGAAATGAGAATTCTCCTAAGATGTCTCTCCTAGGACATCATCACCACATTGATCTAGGCCCTTATGGCCGAAACCAACTCCCCCTAAGTAAAAATAAAATTTATCCTAGCTAAAGCTTTTATGATGGAATTTGAACTCTAGACTTCAATAATTAATTCTAAAGCTCTAACCACTACACCACAACAACTCTTGTTGATATTTTCACTAGAAATATTATTTTCTATTCAATCCACAATCTATCTCCCTATTTTCACCTTGAGCAAAAATTACCATTTTGCCCCTCTCACACAATACTCACCAACATGACTTCAAAACAATAAAACTCAAATCCAAAGCCCATAGAAATGATATGAAAATGTATTTAATCATGAAGTAAATCATGATATGCATCCCAACCCTCTTACTCTAATGTTGGTTTTGACCGGGGTTTCACATCTTCTCCTCCTTAGAAGAATTTCGTCCCGAAATTCAAGCATACCTCTATCTTAGCTCGGGATACTTCCACTTAATCCATTCTTCTGATTCCCATGTGGTATCCTGCGTGCCATGGTGCTCTCACTAAATCTTAACCATCGGTATCTGCTTATTTCACAGGGTCTTGACACTGCGGTCAATATCCGCACAGACTTCTCCACGTAGCTCAAGTCTGGCTACAACACTAACGGTTCCTCATTCAACACATGACCGGGATCTGCATTATACTTCTTCAACTGCGAAACATGGAACACATCATGGATACCCATCAATCCATCTGGCAGGTCTAATCGGTAAGCTACTGGTCCGATTCTTTCCTTAATAAAAAACGGCCCTAAATATCTCGGATTCAACTTTTCGTCCTTCGGATGCTTCAAAATCCCCCTGTTGGGTGTTAGCTTCAGAAATACACGGTCCCCGACTTGGAATTCCAATTCTCTCCTCCGGTTGTCCGCATAGCTCTTCTATCGGCTTTGAGCCGCCTTTAACCTCTCCCGAGTCAGTTTCACTTTTTCTAACATTTCTTAGACACAGACCTCTCCGGTTTTGCTCACATGACCATCTTCCGTCCAACTCCAATATAACGGTACCTGACACTTGCGCCCATACAAAGCCTCGTACGGTGTCATTCCAATCGAGGCCTGATAGCTGTTGTTATAAGATAGCTTGGCATACGGTACACACTCAATCCACTTATCCCCGAAATCCAGGACACAGGCTCTCAACATATCTTTCAATATCTGGATTACCCTTTATGACTGACCATCAGTCTGCGGATGCGCCATCGTATTGAATTTCAAATTTGATCCCAATGCCTCCTGGAATTTTCCCTAAAAACGAGAAGTAAACCTCGAGTCTCGATCTGACACTATGCTCGATGGTACTCCATGAAGTCGGACTACTTCTCGAACATATGTCTAAGCTAGATTTTCCATGGAATCCCTCACATTTACCGGGATGAAGTGGGCCGACTTGGTCAGTCGATCCACCACCACCCATATGGCGTCCTTCTGAGTCTTTGACATGGGAAGTCCGGTGACGAAATCCATAGTCACCTCCTCCCACTTCCATTCCGGCACTGGCAATGACTGCAATAGCATGAAAGCTTGAATTTTGTATTACAATAGCATGAAAGCTTGGATTTTATTGATTTAACCATGTAAATATGTAAATAAGTAAATACGTAAATATGTATATACGTTCCTTGTATGAAGAAGTGCCTATGTTGTTGTTTATATAATTGTATTGTAATTTCGCTATATGTTGTAAATATGTAAATAGGTATATACATGTTCATAATCACTAACTTGTCTGTGTATGTTTGTATATATTGTATATTTAATTATTTAATTTTACTAACTTTTTCTTCTTTTAATTTTGTTTTAAATATGAATTTTGGTTATCTAACTTTCTTCTTGTCTTTTATAGGTGTAGGCCGTGGAAAGCAGTGAAATCATTTTTGCTATTTGAAACAATTTTTATTTTGGTCGAGGAGAGACGCTATGAGGGACAATTATCCACTGTGGGAATGGAGGTATTCAATTCTTCGCTATGTGCTAATAATCCAAATATCTCTTTGTCACATGATTTCTTAGGTTCCTCTCTTCTTTTGGAGAATATGGGTCCAAATAATGATGTGTTAACTGTAGCATACTTCAAGGAGTTGGATCTTTCAACACTATATCGTAAGAGGTCCTTGAAGGATGGTGGTAATTTCTACCCTTCACCCCATTCAATGGGAGGTAACTTAGTTTTTGTAGATGTGTCGAAAAGTAAGGATTTCTTGATCCCATCCATAAGAACTCAATTGCTAAGTTTTATGGGAAATTTTAATTGTAAAAATTCTTTTGAAGGGTTAACTGGTGATTTCAAAGTTGATGCATCCGTTAGATACCCTGGGCACTCATATGTTGAAAAAGATATTTATGTGTCTAAAGGAATGTTAGTGAATGAGGTTTATGTGTTTTGCTTTGCTGAGACAAATCGTTTTCCTGAACCCTCCATTTTTTTTACATTCATTATGTCTATCTTCTATTTCGAGCTTTAATTTCTTTTCAAAAGGTTTGATGAGGAAGCATGATGGGTGTAGAGCGTTTTTGTTTTATTTTTATTATTTTAGTCTTTTTCTTTAGTTTGTTTTCTTTTATTTAGGTATGTTTTTATTTTATTATTATTTTTCGTGTGCTTTTATTTATGTTTTGTTTTATAGGCATAAAGTTCTCTTGGACAAGCCTTTCTCTTTACCTCAATTTCTGCTATCTATTTGAGCATTAATGCACTTGGGCAGTATTACTTAAACTTTCTAACCCCTTATTATTTTCAGTCCCTTGGAGATGCTTTCTTGTGTTTATCTTTTGCCAAGGAGGACATTGTTCGATTTAAGTGTGGGGGAGTGGTTTGGTGATATACTTTGTCCAAGTTTTTATCAATTATATATCTTGGTGTTTTTTTAGGATTGAGCTACTTTGGAATATTTTGAAATTGAGAAATAATTTTATTTTGGGCACACTGTAATGGAAGTTTGTTTTTCTTATCTCTTTTCGTTTATATTTTTGGTCCCTTGGCATTGTTTATTCCTTGTTATATTTATTTGGCCATTGAGGACAATGTCCAATTTAAGTGTGGGGGAGTGATTTGATTGACATGTCTTCTATACATATACTTTAGTCTTCTATACATATCTTCATCTGTTTTCATTTCTCAAATAATTTCTGCTTTGCAAAAAGAGTTCCTCGTCAAAGACCTTGGTGACTTGCATTACTTTCTTGGGATTTAGGTCTCTCGATCGAAAGAAGGCCTTCTCTTATCACAAACTAAGTATATTCGAGAAGTGTTGGACAAAGCTAGGCTGGTTAATTCTAACTGTTGCCTAACACCAATGGCAGTCTCCCCTACACTTTCTAAGTATTCAGGTAATCCTAGTCCACATGATGTTCAATATCGGCAATTACTTAGAGCCTTGCAATATATTACAATTACACGACCTAATATTGCTTTTAGTGTCAATAAGCTGTGTCAATTTATGCACACTCCTAGTGATCAACATTGGAAGGCATTAAAGCGTCTTCTTCGCTATTTAAAGGGAACACAAGATTTTGGGTTGCTGTTTTCTTCTACCTTTTCTCTCGATGTCCAGTGTTATGCCGATAGTGATTGGGGAGGTGATTCCGATGATCAACGTTCTACTAGTGGGTTTGGCATTTTCTTGGGCTCCTGTCCTATCTCATGGCTTGCCAAGAAGCAAC
This sequence comes from Voacanga thouarsii, assembly GCA_026120185.1. NCBI lineage: Eukaryota > Viridiplantae > Streptophyta > Magnoliopsida > Gentianales > Apocynaceae > Voacanga > Voacanga thouarsii. Next base: position 2,290,704 of record JANUWF010001937.1, read on the forward strand.
CGACCATAGCTCGATCATCAACTGAGAGTGAATATAAAGCTATCGCGAATGCTACTTCTGAATTTTTGTCGATAAAGTTTTTACTGCACGAACTTGGTTTTCCACTTGCTGCTAGTACATTGTGGTGTGACAATATAGGTGCAATTTACTTGTCATCCAATTCGGTGTTCCATGCTCGGACAAAACACATAGAGCTTGACTATCATTTTGTTCGGGAGCAGGTGGCTAACGGTACGCTTGTCATTCAATTTCTCTGCACTACTGACTAGTTAGCTCACATTTTCACCAAGCCCTTGTCCTTGAATCGATTTACTCTTCTTCACCATCTTTTACCTCTTCAATTGGCCAAGGACTTGCAGGGGGGGTGTTAGCTACTGTTTATCCTTTGTATCATCCTTATCATGTTGCTAAGATAGGAACGTTTACTGATTAGATAAATATTATATTAGCTGTTGTATAGCTATCTTTAGTTATCCTTAGCTTTTGTACCTCTATATATTAACGTGTAATCTCCGTTGATTAATATAGCAAATAACAACAAAAGCTCTTCTGATCTAAAATATTACAGTCTCTACTGCCATTTTCTCCTGTTTATGTGAAACACACAACTCCCACAATAAGAAATCAGCCAAGCCTTTTCCCAAACAGCAGCAGTCGGTTCGGTCAACTGTGCATCATGTACAGCCATGCCATTACCTCACTAGTGCAGACCGAGAGACAAAACACAGTAGCAGTTTTGGCCTTCCCTTCCTCTAGCTAACCACTCATCTATTACAAGGCTAAAGTGGGTCATTTGCCGAAGCCATTAGCACAGACTCCCTCAACCAAAGCCAAGCACCTTACGCCAAAAGGGCCATTCGGCCTCCTTCAGCAATAGCAAACAGAGATACACTTCTCCTTATCTCCATAGCTGAGCAATATTCTTCTTTCCCCCCTCGGATTGCATTCCACATTTTCCTCCACAGTCTAAGGGCCTTCTCCTTTTAGTACAAGAAATGATTATTTTTCCTACCAGAAATTCACAATTTTGGTAGGAAATTATATTTTTCTACCATTTTCCGTCCAAACCTAAATGGCCGGATTAGTGGAAAAAAAAAATTCATCCAAATTTTTATTTATGGTCGAAAATTAGGGACAAAAAATATGGAATATAAGTATTTGGTCAGAAATTAGCAATTAAAAAAGTCAATATTTTTTTCCAACAAAATTGGTTTGGTAGAAAAAATTAAAAAACTTCCGTCCAATGAATTTTGTAGGAAATTAATTTTAAAAACAAATATTTTCAAAAAATACATCATTTTTCTGACCAAATTATTTGGTAGGAAACATTATTTCAAAAAATAAAAATAATGCTTCCATCCAAAATATTTGGTAGAAAATTATTTTTAAAAAATAATATTTCAAAAGACAAATTAAATTTTGGACCAAATTATTTGGTAAGAAATAGTACTTCCAAAAAATAAATGATGTTTCTGACCAAATTATTGCTGTTGGATAATATTCGAGACATGAAAGGTGGATAATATCTTCTCCAATATATATATATATATATATTTTTCACATAATTTTAATTGAGATATAATTTTATACATCGCAGAGCTGTATTCATTCACGGTTTTAAAATCTTGCAACTTCAGGTGAAATCATTTATATCATGCACTTGGTAGTACGACCATCTTCAGGTGGTCAAATCCTTTTTTTTCAGCATTTAGATGCATTTCTGTATCGAGAACCCATGACATATAATTTTTTCCAGAAATATCAAGGGCTACAAATTCGAGTTTAGTAAGATTAGCCATAGGGATCAATAAATGCGTAACTATCTTCTGACTTGTGTAACAGTAGAGACTCGTGCTTTAGTCTTCTGGCTTTTGTAACGGCAGAGACTCGTGCTGATAATGTATTATAAAATTTGGGTAGTATTAGAATAAAATCTACACACCACACACTAAGAAAACTCTAACTATTTTTGCACAAAAATTTCTTCAAACTTCTCTCTTTCTTTTCTCTTACAATTTTCACAATTCTTTTTACAAAATGATGGTGCATTTCAAGCTTAGAGAATAGTTCTATTTACAGAGCTCTTAATTAGTGGAATACATCATCTTCCACTAATCTTAATTAGTGGTGTCTCCACTAAATGGTGGACATCCATAAAAATTCATAATTAGTGGAGCTTCCACTAATTCCCTAATAGTTCACATAAATCCATAATTAGTGGAGCTTCCACTAATATATTCATAACACTTTCTTTGATTTTTTCGTTCTTTTTTGTTCCATATTTTTTTTTCTTTTCCTTCCTCGTTTCTTCTTCTTTATTCCTCTTCACCAGTTTTTTTTTTTTTTCGGTTTTCTAATCTTGTTTGTATTTCTGGATTTTTTTATATTTTATTTTGAATTTTTTTTAGGTGTGTTTTAATTTTTGTAGGACCATTTCTTCTTCTTTTAATTTCTTTTTATTCTTTTACTTGGTGTATTTTTTTTCTTTCTTCTTGTAGGTTTAATTTCTCACTGGCAATAATTCTTCTAACAATTTGAAGGTTGAGTATTATTTTATTTTCCCACTTTACATTTTTTGTCCCTTGGTTATGCTTTATTGTGCTGTTTTAAGCCATTGAGGACAATGTCCAATTTAAGTGTGGGGGAGGGATTTAATATTTTCTCAAGTGCATCTTTGTGATTTTCAATGGATTTTCAATGATTTTAAAAATTATTTTTTTTGAATTTTTGAAAATTAGTTTTCCTATGAGAAGGTTGTGATTTTCTTTTTCACTTTAGATATGGTTTTGTAATTCAAATTGGTTGGATTTTATTGAGTAAAATTGTGTATTAATAAGATTAACTCAAATATAGATGAACATAGATGAATTTTGCAAGATTATAGTTTTCCAAGATTAACCCAAGAGTTGCCAATTATTTGAATAAAAAACGCATCAAGTTCTTTTATTGTTCTAGATGAATGTGGAGGAAAATTGTACAATTTTATAGTCTAGACCTAGCATCAGGCCAAGAAGATACACCTGGTGCCAGGCCAAGTCTGGAGAAGAGCACGACAAAAGCAGAAAAAAAAGAGAAAGACAGCGAAGTGGAAATAAAAATTGGAAACAAGAAAAGAAATAGAAAATGGCTTGCAGGCTTCATGGCTCAGTTTTGGTGGCTCCACAAGAAGACGAAAGAGAAAAAAAGAAATAAAGACACGGCCAGTGGAAGAAGCAAAAGATAAAAAGAAGAAAGGCTAAAAAGATAAAAGAATACATCATGGGGAGGATGTGTTGCATCATAGGGAGGATAAAACCAACCAAGCAAGGCTTGGTGGCTTGGTTGTTATCGGCTCAGCAGAAAGCAGTTCGGCTGAGCCGAATTCATAGGAGAATGGCTTGGGTGAAGCCGATTCAAGAACAAAGAAATTTCGGTGGCTCGGGTGAGTCGATAGCAAATGAAAAACGGCTTGGGACATGGTAATCGGCTCAAGTGAAACAAATTCAAAGGAAATAGCGGTGGTTTCATGGCTCAATTGCTGGCTCATTTTCGGCTTCAACAAAAATTCAATATAAAAGGAAATTTCTTTAGTACAAAAAGACAACAAAACAAGAGTTGCCAATTCTTTTCACAAATTAAATTGGTGTACTTCTTTATTTTTATTTAGAATTTTATTAGGAATTTACTATTTCTTTTTGGTTTTGAATTTTTACGAAACTTGTAAGCCTATAAATAAAGGCTATTTACGTAGGAAAAAGTGTGTGCTCAATGTGGAAACTTAGGCATATTTTTTAGAGTACACCATTAATATTTTCTTTAGAGAAATTACTCAAGGAGCATTGATTCTTGGAGGAGTTTTCATTAGAAATTGAAAAGCTTGTCTATGAGTGTTTATCTCTTTCCTTTGTTTTCTTTTTCTTGAACAATGATGAGTTTAATTCTTTAATTATATTTGGATATTATTCTTGAATTTATGATTTTGAATTTATTTAAGCTTTGATTAATTGATTATTTTCTTTAGTGTTAGATTACTTGTGATCATAGAAGAATTAATAGAGTTAGATGGGCTTCTAAGACTTGGGAAACGATGTTAGGAGTTGATTTTGTAACACCCTACCTACTTCTGTAACTCAAAATGGGTCGGGGATGCTGCCCCATCCTTTGGACTAGGGGTCCTTATAACGAAAGAGTAAAAGAAATTCAAATTTTAAAAAAAGTCTAAGGGAAAATTAATTTTTTTTATAAAAAACTTCAATACTTATACAAAAGTTCCCACATAAAATTAATATTCAAAGAAAATATCCAACAAATGGACAAAGAAATTCTATAACAAAAACTTCAAGCTACTGATCTTCCAACCTGATCAAGACTTGAGGCACCCTGAAAACATGTGTTCAAAATAGTGTGAGATTGGTTATCTCAGTAAGCCCCATGTGTGAGTTGGGCTAAGAAAACAAAACACTTTTCATGATGCATGCACTATCAATATATCAAAAGCTTTTTCATGCCTTCTTTACAACATTAATTCTCACTTCTTGAAAGATAGTAGTGAGAAGTCATGAAGTAAAATGCTCATAGAATATTTTGGTTGGAAAGATATGAATAATTAAAAGATATTAAGCTTCGAATAAAATTCCAAGGACGCTTTAGAACAGCTTCACGAAAATAGTTAATCAATTAAAAGCAACCAAGTTAATGTGATAGGGCACAGAGGTGGCTCTCATACTAGGTGAAGCACATGCCCCCCGTCAGGTGGTGAAAGGGCACAGAGGAGGCTCTCACTTCTGTGAAGCACTTGACCCCCAACACCTGGTAGGTGTACATCCTACCGAGTGAGATTCTCCTCCCTCTCTCACTCAATCCAATCCGACTGTCCCACTTCTGGCCGTCGGTTCTACTAGAACCCCGTCGCTAGCTGAGGACGGCTCAACCTTCTATACTGATGCCCTGATAAAAAAGAGTCAACCTCTCGGAGGTGGCCACTTGCCGAGAGATATCCCCAGACCAACCAAAGGCTAGTAGAAAGGCCTAGCCCCTATTGAGTACTCAATGTTATTCAATCTTCACAATTTATAAGGCTCCAAAAAGGATCCTACAAAATTGGCTCAATACAATTCCAAATAATATTTTTCAACTCGCACAATGATTTTAAAAGGCATGGTTTTTAGACAACATTTCATTCCAAGTGTTCATAGTGAAGGAGCCACATGCTCAAATAAGTCATGCTATGATTTTCGAAAAGTATATGCATGATCAAGAATTCATCTCTTGCATATTCAAAACAAATCAATATGTTTGATGCTTGGCTCCCAAGTCACGCTTGACATATTTTAATAATTTCTAAATCTAGAAGTTTCTAAAATTAGAAGTTTTCCAAATGTAGAAGTTTCCAAAATAAGAAGTTTCTAAATATAGAAGTTGTCAAAAATTAGTTATCGCCATTTTTTCGTGTTTGCAAGAGATATGCACCAACCCTTCTTCCAAATCAAGATAATAAGGTAAAATCAATTTCATGAATGTAAGGGAACTTACCTTATCCTTAAGCTTAGGGTATGAACTCTAGTAAGTTGGTCCTTACCCTTGATAATCTTTCAAATCTAGTAAAGAGTTCATATAAATTAATCAAACACTTCCTAGATCATCGGAAAAAAAAAAAAAATTCAAGTCCATATTACACACCAAGCATATATCATGCCTATACTATCCTTTGCTCGCCAAATAATGCCAATGAGCAGCAAGCATGAACTCTACATGTACTCAGCACCTAAGACCTTTCATCAATCCCTTAGAAAGCATATAATCCACCATTTAACATTTCTCACAAAATTACATTAAACTTAGCAATTTAGCACAAAACCCCTTAGCTGCCTTCAATTTCCATCAATCATAGTCTAAACTCCTAAGGGTAAAGATCCTATATGAACCACTCCGATTGACCTCAATTTTTTTTGGCACATAGCTTAACATGTTATGAATGAAATACACTAAACATATTTAGAAAATTAGGCTCATACAAATCGCAGAAAATTTTGAACCTAAACTGCTCAAATCTGACTCAATTTTGGCCATGCTGAAAAGAAAATTAATAATTTCTTTAACCCCAACTTTCCAGATTGTTTAAGCACATAAAAGCCTGCATTTTCAACCTTTTTACCCGGACAAACCATGCTCAAAATAGATTGCAAAATAGTAAACAGTAAATTCCGAAAATCCCTTCCTCTTAGTTTTTTCTTCTTTGAAAAATTTCTGCAATAGACCAAAGCAACTTCCAGAATAATACTCCAAATGAAAAATATGATATTTTATGTGTTAAAACAAGTTTCAAAAATTTTCTTCAAAAATCCAATCTTGTCCTACATTTTCTTGAGGCCAGTTGACAACTACCAAATAAACAGCAAAACTTCAGCTTCGAACATGCATTCGGTTCACTTGAAAAAAAAAAATGAATAGAAGAGACAAATAGGAGCATATATTGTGAAACTACCCACAACCTCTATATGCATTTGGTCCATGGAAAGAAACAAGTAAAATAGAACAAATAGAAGGGACAAATAGAATTAAGCATCCAGTTCATGAAAAGAAACAAGTAGAAGAGAACAAATTGTAGCAAGCATTCTCCATTTAAAATTTGTGCACAAAGGGACAAGTAAAAGCAATCAGTAGGCCTTGCAATTTTCATTTCACTTTCATGCACAAGGAGACAAATAGAAGTAACCAGCATTCCTTGCAATTTCCATTTAAAATTCGTGCACAAGGAGACAATTAAAGCAGCCAGCATGCCGCCCAAATCCATTTAAAACACATATACATGCTGCCTTTTTTTCCAAGAGAAAATAAAAGAGGGATTAAGCTTGTTACCTCTTGAGATCCTTTTAGGAAAAAAGAAGAGCAACCTGGGATGTTAGCTGCTATTTGTGACGGCCACAATAACAAAACTAAAGAGAGTTTGCTGTGAAATTGGTTAAAGAAATATGTGTGTGGGTGTCGGCTGTTTTGCTCAGTATCGCAGCATTTTGTTGTTCAAGTTGAAGAAGAAATCGTGCACGATTGGAGAGAAAAAGTAGTGTACGATGATGGCTGAAGTTCTTGAGAGATTCAAGAGTTCCTAGGAGTGAAGGTAAGCTGAGATTTTCCTTAGGCAAAGAAAGGAAAATCGTGAAGCTAGGGGTAGGTGAGGATGCACCGATTGATAAGAGGAAAAGATGAGGTTTGTTTAATTTCAAACACACTTCTAATCAAACTATAATCCTATAGATTCTAATAGCTTTTGACCAGTTTCGAGAAGTACAAGGGCAAAGAAAAAAAATAAAAAATCTCTGCACATGAACTCATGCAAAGCTATCGGCCAAGTAGGAAGTCTTGTGATCAAAATTGCTGAACTAAGTTTGTTAGGTATAATATTTGGAAATTAATAGTGGTAGGTAGCTAGAGTTTTTAGGAGGAAATAAGGTCTTTCAAAGACACGTGCAAATGCTGAAATTTTAACTTTTCAAAGATGGCAAAATTCTTGATAGATACGTGGTGGATGTCGGCCATGGAGAGATGTAGGAAAATATAGGAGTCTTCAAGTCAAAATGCGATGGCTAAATGAGATCAACCACATGAATGCATAATTTAATATTATACAAGGAATATATATATATGGAAGGTAATCATTTGGTTAAAATATTATGAAGATAATCTCTATATAATAGCATTATAATTCATCAACTAGAAACAACTATAACAATAGATAATAAATAATAACAATATAGTTCTAATTAGTATAATAATAATTATTATTACTATTATAAATAATTAATAGATGACAAGCAAAAAATAGAAGATAAAATAGCTTTTTAGGAATGATGATGATAATAATAATAATAATAATAATAATAATAATAATAATAATAATAATAATAATAATAATAATAATAATAATAATAATAATAATAATAATAATAATAATTTTCATGTAAAGCATTTCATGGCATAATAAACAAATAATGCCTTCCACTATTCCTAAATCACTATTAAAAATTCAATGCATCACATATTCAAATAAATTTAAAATATGCACATATCACCATAATACAACCTTGCAGATTCATGAAAAAAGCATATATCATGTTCAAATATATATGTTCATATTCAATGCATGTTAATTCTCATAAACTAGGTGTGACCAGAGTGGCGTATTACATCCTCCCCCCCCGCTCTTAAAAGAATTTTGCCCTGAAATTCCTGCGAGCTTCCACCTCAAAACCATCATTCCTTACCTACTCTTTCGAGTCTCAGCATTGTCCTGTATGGCACTCTACAGAATATCTGCTACTATTTCCATCTGCCAGCACATGAAATGCTATTTAAGCCTTTATCTCCAAAATCCAATGTGTCTTTGACTAAGACAAATAGGTCACTCCACTTCACTTTTGTAGACTACCTGGAGTGCAATTTTCCATCTCTTTCTCTCTTTATTTTTTTTTCATCGATTCCACATCCTAATAAATTCCTATCGACCTTCACTGTTTTTCCCCAAAAGTGAACTTAGCAATCGGGTATGGGCAATTTCGACCCATCACATCCCAATTAATATGCCCAAATCACTTTGACATAGTGATGATAAGGATTAGGATAAATTAAAACATCTGCATAATAGTAGGCTTACCTTTCCTCATTGTTGTGTCCGCTTCTAGCACCTCTCTATTTAGTCTTTGGCATTCACATGAGATTTCTGTCCTCTACTTCCTATGGCTCCAGCAGTGTCAGCTTGACTGGCCGAGCAAGCAAGCAATGCGGGATTCCCTTGGTTGGCATATCCAATTTTTGGACAGTTATTCCTCATATGCGAAGGGTCTCCATAAATAAAGTAATTTCGGTTCCCTTCTTAGACTAACAGTCCTTCACTGCGTGTCCCCTCCTGCCACAGTGATGGTAGGTTATTACATTTGCAGTGGCCCCAGTTAGTGCAGTCCGTGCTTGTTTTCCTTTATTTACGTGCTGCTGCCTTGCAGGCCTCTTACGAGTAACATGCTCAGGTGAGTTCGATGCTTTGGTATCTGTTCTACTTTTATCTTCATTCTCAGTGCGGGTTGCGGCTTCCACCGCTGCAGCATAAGTCATTGGAGGGAAGGGTGCCAATGCCCTTGTAAGTTCTTATCCCAATCCCTTCATGAACTGTCGGGTACGATTTTGCTCTAAATCTATTAGTCATTGCCAATACTTGGATAAGCGATTGAATTGAGCAACGTATTGAGCTACTATTATATTCCCTTGTTTTAAGCTCTGGAACTCGTCTTCTCGCTTCTCAACTATCCACTGAGGGATGTATTCAGCTCTGAATGATCTAACAAAACTATTCCAGTTCTATTCCTGTCCTGTCCTTTCCCAATTTCCCTGTATCCACTGCCACCAATCTCTCGCTAGTCCTCTTAGTTTGAAAGTAGCAAATTTCACCATCCGTTCTTCTGAGTATTGCAAGGTGCAGTATATGTCCTCTATCTGTTTTGTCTACAATTCTGGTTTTTGCTCCTGCTCTGCCTCAACAAAGTATGTGGGTAGTTGAAACTTCAAAAATCGCTCCAAGGCTTCATCCTCACCATGGGGTGCTCTCTTCTCCGCTATCGCTTGGAGGATTTCAGTCATCTTATTGAAAACTTGTCCTATTGAGATAACGGTCGGTCCTTCTAACTCCACTTCTTGCCCTTCTTCGCCTACTACTTCCTCATTCTGTGAAGGGTTTTGCCTAGGCTCATACTTTGGGGTTATTAGTTCCACTCTGGGAATCCTACTTCTGCGGGTAGCTATTTGGCGTCTTGGAGGCATCTTCTTGTCACAATGGTCATACCCTTATTATGAATGCATGTAAGAAATGTTCATGCACATAATGTTACATGCGAATCAAGTAACAGAGCATCGGCAGAATGAACATTTATGACACCAAGTGTTTGCACATGAGCATAAAATATCAGATAAGAAGGTTTCCCAAAATCCTCCCATAGAATAACATATGTTGCATACTAAAACATATAGTTCTTAAAAGAAATAGGTTCCATATCAGATATCATTATTCATAAAGCATAGCTTGAAACGAAATTTGAAGTTCCAAAATAAACCAACATAAGTACTCAATCATTTCAACTCCCAAGATAATATTCCTATCACCATCCCAACTCTATCCTTAGCACAACTATTCATCACTAGAATCATCAGTGTTGGATGGAGAATGCCACCTTTTTTTTTTTTTTTCCAAGCTAGGTATACAAACCCAAGAAGTTCCTTTACATCTTCCAATGGCTTAGAGGAGAAATACTTACTAAAAGGCGGTGGCTACCTAATTCGAGGCGTTGTAGACTTATGAGTGGAGGAAAGTGTTCTAACTATCTTGTACACAAAACACACTAAAATTAGCAACAAATTGAAATACTTAATGTACTATATCCATATAGTCAAAAGAAAATTCCTAAACCTAAGCTCTGATAGCACTTATAACACCCCACCTACTTACGTAACCCAAAATAGGTTGGGGATGCCGCCTCGTCCTTTCAACTAGGGGTCTTCATAACGAAAGAGTAAAAGAAATTCAAATTTGAAAGAAATTCTAAAGGAAAATTAATTTTAAAAAAAAACTTCAATACTTATACAAAAGTTCCCACATAAAATTAATATTCAAAGCAAATATCCAACAAATGGACAAAGAAATTCCATAACAAAAACTTCAAGCTATTGATCTTCTAACTTGATCAAGACTTGAGGCACCCTGAAAACATGAGTTCAAAATAGTGTGAGATTGGTTATCTCAGTAAGCCTTGTGTGTGAGTTAAGCTAAGAAAACAATACACTTTTCATGATGCATGCACTATCAGTATATCAAAAACTTTATCATGCCTTCTTTACAACATTAATTCTCACTTCTTGCAAGATAGTAGTGAGAAGTCATAAAGTAAAATGCTTATAGAATATTTTGGTTGGAAAGATATGAATAATTGAAAGATATTAAGCTTCGAATAAAATTCTAAGGACACTTTCAAATAATTCCACGAAAATAGTTCATCAATTAAAAGCAACCAAGTTAATGTGACAGGGCACAGAGGTGGCTCTCACACTAAGTAAAGCACATGACCCCCATCAGGTGGTGAAAGGGCACAGAGGTGGCTCTCACTTCTGTGAAGCACTTGACCCCCAACACCTAGTAGGTGTACATCTTACCAAGTGAGATTCTCATCCATTTCTTACTCAATCCAATCCGGCTATCCCACTTTCGGCCGTTGATTCTACTAGAACCCCATCGCTAGTTGAGGATGGCTCAACCTTCTATTCTGATGCCTTGATCGAAAAGAGTCAACCTCTCAGAGGTGGCCACCTGCTGAGAGATATCCCCAGACCAACCAAAGGCTAGTATAATGGCCTAGCCCCTATTGAAGAGACAGCAAAACTTCAGCTTTCAACATGCATTCGGTTCACTTGAAAAAAAAAAAAAACGAATAGAAGAGACAAATAGGAGCATATATTGTGAAACTACCCACAGCCTCCATATGCATTCGGTCCATGGAATGAAACAAGTAGAAGAGAACAAATAACAAGGACAAATAGAAGTAAGCATTCAGTTTATGAAAAGCAACAAGTAGAAGAGAACAAATTGCAGCAAGCATTCTCCATTTAAAATTTGTGCACAATGGGACAAGTAAAAGTAATCAGTAGGCCATGCAATTTCCATTTTAATTTCGTGCATAAGGAGACAAATAGAAGCAACTAGCATGCCTTGCAATTTCCATATAAAATTCGTGCAGAAGGAGACAATTAAAGCAGCCAGCATGCCGGCCAAATCCATTCAAAAGACATATACATGCTGCCTTTTTTTCCAAGAGAAAATAAAAGAGGGATCAAGCTTGTTACTTCTTGAGATCATTTTAGGAAAATAGAAGAGCAATCTAGGATGTTAGCTGCTGTGTGTGTCAGCCACAATAACAAAACTGAAGAGAGTTTGCTGTGAAGTTGGTTAAAGAAATATGTGTGTGGGTGTCAGTTGTTTTGCTCACTATGGTAGCGTTTTGTTGTTCAAGTTGAAGAGGAAATCGTGCACCATTAGAGAGAAGAAGCAGTGCACGATGATGGCTGAAGTTCTTGAGAGTTTCAAGAGTTCTTAGGAGTGAAGGTAAACTGAGATTTTCCTTTGGCAAAGAAAGGAAAATCGTGAAGCTAGGGGCAGGTGAGGATGCACCGATTGATAAGAGGAAAAGATGAGGTTTGTTTAATTTTAAACACACTTCTAATCAAACCATAATCCTATAGATTCTAATAGCTTTTGACCAGTTTCGAGAAGTACAAGGGCAAAGAAAAAAATAAAAAATCTCTGCACATGAACTCATGCAAAGCTGTTGGCCAAGTTGGAAGTCTTGTGATCAAAATTGCTGAACTAAGTTTGTTAGGTATAATATTTGGAAATTAAAAGTGGTAGGTAGCTAGAGTTTTTAGGAGGAAATAAGGTCTTTCAATGACACGTGCAAATGCTAAAATTTTAACTTTTCAAAGATGACAAAATCCTTGATACATAGGTGGTGGATGTCGGCCATGGAGAGATGTAGGATAATATAGGAGTCTTCAAGTCAAAATGTGATGGCTAAACGAGATCAACCACATGAATGCATAATTTAATATTATACAAGGAATATATATATATATATATTTATATGGAAGGAAATCATTTGGTTATAAGATTATTAAGATAATCTATATATAATATCATTATAATTCATCAACTGGAAACAACTATAACAGTAGATAAGTTTTCAATAGATAATAAATAATAACAATATAGTTCTAATTAGTATACTAATTATTATTACTACTATTATAAATAATTAATAGTTGACCAACCAAAAATGGAAGACATAATGCTTTTTAGGAATGATGTTGATGATGATAATACAACTTGACTAAGGGATGGATTTAAATTTGATGTTTTTTATACACAAAAAATTTACGCATCACCGTCTTAATTAACTAGAGTCATACACCCAATGTACAAGGTTATTATCCTTGTGTTAAGACCTTATCCATCATACATCAAAGTGCACAAGTCCAACTGTACCAAACCACCAACTTATACTCAAGTCTAAAGGTACTCGTCAATACAGTAGTAGTGATAAGCTGATCTTTATTTATTATAATACTTTTACAAAGATTATTATCGTGTAGTTTAGTTGTACGTATTCCAAATATACTTACACTATTGGCGTGAGTGGACTACTCACTGGTCAAAGGTAAACTATTCCCTTTTAGAAGCCATAGTGTAATGATCTAAACCTTGACGAAATGCCCAACTTCATCAATTGATTAAGTACATTTTTACTTGTATGCTAGTTACCCAATCACGTAAATTACTTATTAGCACACTTAGACATTAATGTGCAAATATATAAAAATAAAATATTAATTAATGAAATATTTGATTAATTCCCAAAATACAAAAATATATAATCTATTTTGGGCATACATTCCAACAATTTATTTGCCAAAACTTTTTTAATATTCTTTAGCTCTAATATTTATATGTAACAAATATACTTGACCATATCCTTGTAATCAACTTTTTTGTTTTTCTATGGCATTTTAGCATTTTTCAAGACTTCTACTGATCAAATCAGAGGGATAATACTTCTTTACTCTTGAAGATCGAATTCTTTATCGAATTTCCTTTTGTTCTTTGTTAGAGTCTACTTCTTTACCAGTGCTGGTATCTTTTGATGTTAACTACTTGTCATCAGTTTAAATCAGGTCTTCATCATTATCCAATAGTACTGACCCCTTTGACTATTTGGTGAAATATCTTTAGCCACAACATTAACTGACTCTATAATCACTTGGTTTTTTTTTTTTTTTTGAAAACACGGTATGCTCTACTATTTTTGAAATACCCAAGGAAAATACCTTCATCACTACTTGCATCAAACTTACGTAACTATTCTATATCATTTAGAATGTAACATTTACTTCTAAATATATGAAAGTAGTTTAGTTGAGATTTTTGACCATTCTAAAACTTATGTATAGTCGTATTGGTGTGGGTCCTGAAATAAGTTATGCTGATGATATGTGTAGCAAAATTTATAACTTCTACCGACCATCTACATGATTGATTAGCATTTAACACCACCCTTGCCATCTACTGAATTGTTAGATTCTTATGCTTCATAACACTATTCTACTATTTTTTTTTTTTTAATATTGAAAACTCTTATTGAATGCCATTCTCAATACAAAAATCATCAAACAATTTATTGTTAAATTCCCTTCCATGATCACTTCTTAGACCTTTCAAGTTTGCACCTTTCTAAGTTAGGGATTCAAGCATAACTTTTGAAATACTTCAAATGCATCTAACTTTTGACTCAGAAAAAAATATCCATGTGAATCTAGAAAAATCATCAATATAAACCATGACATACCTTTTTCCTCCTGTACTTTCTATTTGCGTTGGTGTAAACAAATCAATATAGAAAAGTTCATGTATTGTAGATGCAATGATCTGTTTTACCTAGCTTAGGTAATCTATGAACTCCAAATATTAGTATTTGACATTCCTAACTTTTGATGCCAAAACTCAATTTTATCAGCCTTAGCCATTATAAAATTATATATTTTGGATGTGCATATTTGATAAGAATTATCAGAAGCCCTATTTCTACATATCACACATTTTTCTATTTTGTTAACTACTAAACATTTATCTTTATCAAAATTTACAAATATATTGTCATTATATAATTGACTTATACTTATCAGATTAACCTTCAATTCAACAACATTCAAAATTCTGAATTTAAGCATATCTTAAATATTTAACATACCATTTTGCACCACTTAATTCTTTAAGCCACCACTAAATATAATAGAGCCACTATTATTGTATTCATAATTAACAAGAAACTGCTTTTTGCGTGTCTTATACTTTAAGTAGCCATTGTCAAGACACTATATATCATACATTACGGTTTTTAGGGAAACTTGTAAAACATGTGCTTTAACTTCATTCATTTTCATCCATATGCATGTCACATTTTGTGCTTTGCTGCCTTTGTCAAATTCAGGTTTAGCAACCTTTTGGCCATATTGAAGATCCTTGAATCATTTTAATTAACTTTTCCACCTGTGTCCGATAAGAGAGCATTAGTCACAATAAATAGGGGGGTTCTTCAACTTAGGTTTAAACATCCCTAGTTGTCCTATTTTCTTAGCAACATCAAATTCTATTTTTTTTAGCAGTCTTGTTGAACTCATCATATCCAAATGCAACTTTGTTATATGGATATCTTTTGAACGATAGAACATCATTTAAATTAGCTTTTCTTGAGTTCAGCCTTTTAATAACTTGTTCTGCATCTACTTGTTGGGGATATGCCCTAAGAAATTTATATTGTTATATAGTATTTTGTAATAGTATGAGGCATTTCTTTTCGTGAATAGTGCATTTTGTTTTATGGTCATTAAGTGCATGACTTGATAGTAAAGCCTTATAGCAAGTAGAATAACTATTCTTAAAATGTCCCAAATCGATTATTATTGGTGAAACAATAATAAATTAAGGTTAGTATGTTTATGACTTGAGGGCTATGTTTTACTAGTCATGGATGTATGGGATATCAAGTCAAAATATAAATAAATATTAGAAAATATTATATTAAACATGAACTACTATAAGAGTACTTCATGGGATAATGCCATAAGTAGTTCTCTTCCAAATATCAATATTAAGTATAAGTCTCTTGGCTTGAATTTATCATAGTTTCCTACTTCATGGATTCTATATCTTAACATGGTCTTAAGTTATCCTTAACTGGATGATTAGTAAGACTAATATTGAATATAGAATAAGTCAATGAGAGGAATGTGAATGATAGTGAAGGAATTTATCTCTCTCATTTTTGAGAGAGAAATTCATGGGCCCTTTGATGAGTTCAATTGTTGAAATACAAGGTTGTGCTCAACTATATCAATTAGAGATATTGATACAATTTGTTTGAATAGTTTACTAGGAGATAAAAAAATAGTTGATTAAGTTATATAAGGATGACATATTGCATATATGCTTAATGGAGATATCACGTAACAAATGGACTAAGTATTAAATTATGGTTTAGTTCAAAAATATCGTTGATCTTCATTTTAGCATGGATAGTTATAATTTTTTACTAGAAGCCACTAATAACAAGTGGGCCATCTAATTACGATTTGAGCGTGCTACTATTGTTAAATGAACCTATAAGGTCACACGTTAAGTGAACAAATTAGGTTATTTTCTGGTGGCTAGGTTCGATGTATCTGGAAATGTGTGTAGCTTCATCGAATATTGAAAAACGTCCATATTCAATGTATCGGGAAATGTGTCCAAGTTTATTATATCTAGAATGACATCTACATTTAATGTTTCTACAAATGTTTCCAGATTCGATATCTGGAGGACGTTTAGATTATTAGAATTTTGCTTGGTAGATTAATTAGTAAAGTTACTAGCATAATCTGAGAATCTTATCATACCTTTTTCAAATTTGATTTAATCTTGAAATAAGATTGGATAAAATATTGTGAGAGGTTGACTCCCAAACGTTGTGTGGTTTTATTAGGCTAAAAACCCTGCCCATCTTAGAGGCTTCTTTACGACTTCATTTTTGGCTGAACCCAAAATAAATTACCATAAACATTTAACCTCATAAGGAAACCTAGGCACTAGCACTCCCAGGTTCTCAAACTCAGTTTGCTGCGTAAAGCTATAGAAGGTGTTCGTAAAGAGGCAATGCCTATGATCTACTCTGTATCATGAACTGTATTAAGAAAAATCTTTGAGGTATGAAATTCTAACTTAGGTGACTTAATTGTTTAGCCTGGATTCTAAAAGGATTCGTGGGTGTTTTCTATGTTTCAGAGTCTACGAATTCCAACACTACTAATTTTAGACAAGTGTCATGCAACTTCTTATTGCTAGCTTTCAAGTAATCTTTTCTTTGTTGAACCTATTGTTAAGTTTTTTAATATCCAACTATTGTGAACTGTTCTCTTGTTAAAGTCTAAACACTTCTTTTTTTAGCATTTTATTCAATTCTGTACTTTTGATCCATTTTGAGTATATTAATTTACATTCTTGTATAAGTTTCTCATGTGTGGAATCATCATCATTTGACTCATTAAGATTCATTAATTTGTTCCTTGGAATTATTATCTTCATGAATTGATTCATTTTCACCAACTATATTAAAAGCAGCATTGCTTGCTTGACCATCATTATTATCTCCATTATGTTAGTGTTGTGCCCTAGAGACAATCACTTATATTTTCTATATGATACATTTGTTTTATAATACAAGGCATTATTTATCTTTCAGTTTGTTTTCTTTACTTTCATGTAAAATAACTATTAGACAAAGTCTCAAGGACAACACTATGTTAAGAAAATCATGATAGAGATCGTGATATGAGATTCCTACTACATTGTCAAGTGTTAGTACTTAAATAATCTCTAGCCATTGTATTAATGAGATGAGACATCATTAATGCGCTAAGACTAGCACGTGTTAAACTTTCTAATTTGATCAAGTGATGGTTCTCATATCTGTGAGTGTTGAGATACTCAAAGTTAACATATGGATGCTTATTAGTAGAATAAGTACATTAGATGACCTAACTATGAGATAATCACATAAATAACTATGTAGTGCCAGTGATAGAATCTCGTTATAGCAAACATGCAAGTATTCTTAGACTTGAGATTTCCTAGGTACATTATTTGCTGAGTATTGTACTTTGATTCCAATCTCTGGAGCTAGAATGAGAGCTGCTTATGGGGATAGATATTGGATACAATGTGAGGTAAACGAAAGTAGTTGAAATGGTCAATAAAGGATTCCCCACTCCAAATAGCAGGGGCAAATATCTTACGACCACTTGTTAGAATTATTACTTGTGAAATCTTTGGCCAAGGTGATTGTGTATTGGACACAATTTCGATTGATACACATATAGAGTAGTGGATTCTTGGTACAAGTACTAATATATTCGGGCCAGAATTAATATACATTCAGGAAAGAATTTTTGCTAATTTCGTACTCCAAACTGGATGAGATATTGTATGGTGAAAGGAATTTATTGCACTGTAGTTTGTTATTGAATGATTTATGTCAAGCCACTTGACTTCCTAGACTCTTTGGTGGTTATGATGTGTTGTTAGATATTGATCATGATCTACAAAATATGGGCTTCTTAATTGATGAATTAATAAACCAAACCTGTTTAGAATTAATAGGTTAATTCTAAATTATTAAGGATTACTAATCTCAAAGACGTTTGCATTAATTCATATTTGCTACCAATAGACCGGGAAACCTAATAAGTCACACACAATAGAGGTCTATGTACTCAAGATGTAATATGATAACATTATGAGGTTAATTGTGAGAAGTAGAAGTTGTTTGGGCTAAATTATAATTAGTTATAATTTCTGAGATAAATTATAATTGTGAGAATTTATAGGTTCCAATTACAATTTAATGAATTCTAATTTAATTAGAATTCATAGAGCATTGTATTGGCATTTGGGGGGGGGGGTGCGATTTTTCCCTTAGAATATGTCATGGTTGTTTTATCTTTTAGATACACAAAGAAAACTTGTTCTCTCTGAAAACAAACACACGACTCTCTTTTTCTTCTTTTCTACAATTTTTACCCTAGCCGCCATTCTTTCTCTGCTACCACAGAGGCTTTGTTCTGGCATACTTGAGAGTATACCTTGTGTGGATTACTATTAGAGTCAATCTCACGTCAAGATTAAAGAGGCGTCACAAACTGTTCATCATCCGATTGTTGTTTGATCGAGAGGTTTACTAGATCGCACCTCAACCTTCACACACGAAGGAATTTTTTGAATGACAGAGGTAAACTCGTGCTTGTTCTTTTGCCTGTTTAAATTGTATGCATGTGATCCTGTGATGGGATTTCTATTTTCTATTGTGCTAAATGTTAGAATGTTTAGAGAAATCCCTTCACATTAGTGCTATTCGAATCGAGATACTCTTGATCCCATTCAAAATCACTCAGAGTTGTATTGTAAGACTTATTCTTCATCTTTCATAGAATATTACCACACTCAATCAGAATGTGTCTATAACCTCTACACTCTCTGTATTTAGATCTTTTCAATATTCTTTTATTCTATAAGTGTTTCTATTCAGGGTTAGTCTTTTGTTAAATTCCTTGTTTCTTGTTGAAAGATCTGCTAAATGATTTACTCTTCTAGTTTTGTCTTCTCATCAGCTTGTTGAATTGTCTTGTCAGAAAGCCAATTTCATCATTTAAACCATTGTTATCATCAGAATCATCTTCAACTATCAAGGCAATTCATTTCTCCTTAGATTTTAACTGAGACAGAAGATTCATTTCGTAGGTTTGTAAAGATCCTATAAGGTTATCTACATGCATCTTTCACACGTCCTTGCATTCCTTTATAATAGGAACCTTGACATGAAATCGAGTTAGTAGAGATCATAATATACTATGCACCAAATTTCTTTAGAATATCTTTCCCTTATTTGAAAAGCCAAATTAGCAATGCCTCTCAATTTTCTACGAAACACAACAAATGTTTCATGATCACCCATTCTTAATTTTTCAAACTTGTGGTCAATATCGTAGCTTTGACTTTCTAACAGTACTAGTTCCTTCATACACCATTTGTAATACTTCCTATGCATCTTTAGCAAATTCACATGCAAAAATAAACTTGAACTCATCAAGGCAAACAACAACAAAGATTGTATTCAATACTTTAGTATTTGTATTGAGAAGATGATATTTAGTATCAATCCATGGAGGTATTAGTTTCCCATCTTCCAATCCAATACATGTAGTTGGCATTGTCATGAGTTTTCGTCTTTGTTTAGCAACTTTCTAGGTAGCAGTGTCAAGATTTTTTTTTTTTTTTTTAAATGAAGATTCTTATTCTAGTTTTCAATATGCATAATTTGTTCCTTGTTAAGCGAGAAATAGTCACATTTTATAGTATTTGTCCTTGGCTTTTGTGCACAATTTTGTGTGATAAAGGATGATTTTCTACTCAATATGTGTTTTCTTATGGCTTAGGATTTCTTGAAGAAAATTGAGTAGAAATTAGTTTAAATGATGCATTTTTGTACTTAGGATGATTGCCTACATATTTTAGGTCTTAGAACATGTACTTAAGTAGTATTTTATGTGTTTTTACAAGGACACGACCAGATGTATGGTCATGTATTAGACCGTGCAAAACAGAGGAGTTTCTATAAATACCTGGAACATATCATTAGAATTAGTTAAGTGTTAACACAAGGATTTCATGTGAATGAAGTGATTTTTTTTTTCTTATTGAGTATACTTCTCATGTTCCTTGTGGGAATGATACCTTACTTTCTACTATACCATGCAATATCTTTAGGAGTAGGGTTTAAAATTTGTTGGCGCATAACAATTACATTTTTTTTCTAAAAACCTATATTTTTATGTCATAAACTAATTCACAACAAATTTTTTGCTACATTACCAGGGATAGCAGAAAACGTCTTCATTCTTTAATTGATTCTTGTGTTGCTTAACTTCAATTAGTTCTATTGGTGCCAAATTTTTTCTTTTACTTTTTAACTTGAGTTCTTTTTTTTTTTCTTGGTAGGGTCACTTATCTCGTTGATGAATCTTAGAAGTGGTAAAAAAGTTGATAAGGGTGAGACTACCAAAGCGCTAAAATTGAATCCCAAGAGAACTAAGATTTGTGGCAAATAAACTCATCCAGATGAGCCTTCTTCGCCTAAATCTGAATATTTTGCAATTAGTGAATAAATTGAAAAACATATTGGTGATATTTTTCCTAACCTTGATTCTATAATGGATGCTAATTGATCTCTTAAAAAACTTGTTGACCTTACCCTTAATGATCACCCTTTATGCACTATTTTTCCTCAAGTCACAACTAACTTTAAGTTGAATTCTGGGTTCATTCAACTTTTGCCAACTTTTCATGGGTTACCGGAGGAAGATCTGCATGGATATCTTAAGGAATTTCATGTTGTATACTCTGATATAAAATTGGATAGGATTCAAGATGAGGTTATTAAATTACATGCATTCCCACTTAGTTTGTGTGGTGGAGCTAAAGATTGATTATATGACTTACCCACTGGATCCATTAATAGTTGGTTGAACATGCAATGGCTTTTTCTTGAAAAGTATTTCCTACATCTAGAACGGAATCAATTAGAAAGGAAATATGTGGCATAAGGCAATTGCATGGTGAGTTCACAATTATTAGGAGAGATTTAAAAGACTATGTGCTAGTTGTTTGCATCATCAAATCAGTGAACAATTGCTCATTCAATATTTTTATGAAGGATTGCTTCCTCATGATAGATCAATGATTGATGTGGCTACTGGTGATGCACTTGTGGACAAAACTCCACAAGCCACTAAGGAGTTAATTTATAAAATGGCATCTAATATATAATCTTTTAGCACAAGGAGAGATTTATACCACCTTTGGTCTATTACGTCCTGTACCCCCATTAACATCACTACCTATTTTGCATCTAATTTTGATAATATGGTTATGTCCAAGAGAGATGCTTTATGTGGTCTTCCTTATATCACTCATTTAGCAAAGAATTTGGGACTTATTCGAGATGATACTAGTTTGGAAGTGATAGTTACCATGATTCCTTTAAATTTTCAAACACTTGCCCAAATGCATTTGGTAAGAGATGTAGGACAAAATGCTTATGTTTTGGAAGGAGTTAAGTTTGAGAAAGAGGCAGAGTTGCCTATGGATATCCAAGAGGAACATATTGATCCTACTCCTTTAGTGCCACCTTCATCTTTGGGAGATACTTTTACACCTCTTGTGCATTTGTTAGGGGAGATAAGAACTAATATGGACTGTGGCTTTCATAATTTACATCAAAGAATGGATACTATGCAAGGCCATTATAACCAATGAATGGATTTCTTGAGCAAATATTAGACAATATGGATGCACACATATGATGGATGGAGTCCAATTTGTATTCTTATTTTGACTTTATTCTTTTGCTTACACTCCATGACCTTCCTATATTGGTGCAGGAACTTATTCTCCAACTAGTCCACCGAGGCTCCTCATAGAGATGAGCTAGTGCATGATGATCCACCTCTTCTGGATGCAACCAAATTAAGAGATTTCATTGCTTGTTTCTTCTTTCTATTCTTTTCCTTTTTATGTAGTTTCCTTTTCCAGGTAGTTTGCAAATTTTCTAGACTAGGCTTCTTTTATGCACTTTTTTTTATGTTATTTTTTTAGAATTTTCTCTCTTTTCTTTTGGATATATACTTAATGCTCTAACATGTTTAGTTTTCTAGCCTTGATGCTTTCAATGGAATTTTTGTCCAACTTCCAGAGCTTTATTTTTCTATGGCAATCATGGTGCAAATTAACTTTGGGAAGTATTTGTTTTCCTTTCCCATTTATCTTTTTATTTCTTTTTGGTGAGGCTGTCTTGTTTTATTTTATGTTCAGTGAAGACAATATATGGTTTAAGTGTAGGGGTGGAATTTCAAAAATTTTCAAGTTCCTTGTTTACTTTTTTTAAGTGATTTTGGCCATGATATTTGAGTTTTAAAATGTAAAATTTGGTGGAGTTAATTTCTTTTATTTTAACTTTGAAAGATAAGTTGATAGTTATTTAATCTAGTGGATTTTTGTTAAGTTCTTATACTAAGTTGAAGATAGCTAAGTTTTGAGAATTTTGTTTAATCTTGTTTATTTTTATTAAATGTAAGAAGCGTTTACTTTGAAAAATTCATAATAGTGACGTATTGAATATACGCATGGTTTATAAGCTACTTTGTTTGAAAAAAATTATCTATGCTAGTCCTAAATTTGGGTTTAAGTAAATAGGATGAGTAGGTGGCTCCCAAAATAGCCCCTACTAAAATGAGATAAAAATAAGGTAGAGGGTTCCCATATGGAATCTACAAGAGAGGAGAAACAAAAAGAGAGAAAGAATACAAGGACAAAAAAAAAAAAACTCTTTATCTTTTCTTGAAATAATTGTTGAGTGAGAAGAAAAACAAAACAAGGAATGCAAGTGCTTGAAATTGGTTGCATTCATTAGTGGAAATAAAAGTTCTAGTTTGCTAACTAATTTGTAGCAGTTTAGACAAGTACACGGTATATGAAATTTGAAATTTATTACATATACCGAGCTTATATGATTTGCTTTACTTTTATGTTTTCATCACAACAATGAGTGAAATGCATTGAATGAATATGAACTTATTTAATTTAACTTCAATGGCTCTAGGTATATTTGGCTTAATATGTAAGTTTGCTTCAATCTTGTAGATTACATAAATGTTAGACTATTTTTCATTGAGAAAGAAAAATTAGCATCTCCACCATACTTCTTGAAAAAAAATTAGGATTTCATGTCTTAAATCTTTTTGAAATTTGATTTGTCCGAGAAGGTGCAAAAAGTTAAGTGTGGGGAGTATTTGTTAAGCATGGAATAGTCACATATTTATAGTACTTTTCCTTAGATTTTGTGCATAATTTTGTGTGATAAAGGATGATTTTCTACTCAATATGTGTTTTCTTATGCCTTAGGGTTTCTTGATGAAAAATGTGTAGAAATTGATTTTAATGATGCATTTTTGTACTTAAGATGATTGCCTACACATTTTAGGTCTTGAAACAAGTACTTAAGTAGTGTTTATGTATTTTTACAGGGGTACAACAAATGCATGCAAAACAAAAGAGTTTCTAGGAGACATGCACGGCCAAGTGCAGAGTTGTGCATGTGCCCATGCATAACAAGGGAATAATTTTAGACCTATAAGTTTGCAAATTTCAAGAGAAAAAGATGTTCTGCTAAATGCACGGCTGTGAGTTGTGACCATGCCACCGTTGAGCTGTTTTAAAGATATGGCATGGATAGCCAAGATTGATGATCGTGCATATAGGCTATGCAACCTTCCTGATGCATTTCAAATGTCCTAAATTGATTCAACAGTGGTTTAAACTTCCAAAATTTAATTCATGATGGTTTAGAGACTCTATATAAAGATGAAGAACATCCCAATTCATGTATACATAAAGAGGCATCAGGATACATCATTATACTACTCTAAAGACATAATTCTTTGGGGGGAAAGCATCAAAGGAGGCTAGGAAAGAAGGAGAGGGCAAGAAGGTAACAAAACTTGAGACTGTAGACTTCCCAAGTGTTATCTTTCAATCTTTCTCTTGTTCTTTCTTGTTTCCAAGTTGTTTTCTTTGTATTCAAACAATTTAGAGTATCTATGTTTTAAAGCTATGTTTTGATGTTGGTTTTTGGTACTTTGAGATTTATATATTGAAGATTTCATCTTTAATCCAATTAAGATTACATCTTAAGTATTTGTGCAATTCCAAGTTTCATACTTATCAATTGCATTGAGTTAATTGTGTATGGCTAGCAACCTTTTAATTCACATAATTACTTTGCTAAGATAATTTGATCTAGTGATTGATTTGTCTAGGTAGCATCTATTACTTATAAAGTTTTGAGGCTAACTGGCTTAACTAGTAGTAGAAAATTGTATAATGATCAATTGTATGTTTTCAAGGCTAAATGGACATGTGATTTGATATTAGTGATGCCTTGTATTCTCATCAACTTTGTGATTGATTTATGATCATTGGTTAATTAAAGTATTAATGTCTTGAATAAAATGTTAATCAATTGAGAATAAGTTTAGAATGAAGTTAGGGATTTTCGCCCCCATTTTTTTTTTTCAAGGATAAGAGAATTAATTCTCTAAGAAAGGTCTCTAAAACTAATTGCCCAAAGTAATCCAATCGATGAGAAGCTTCTTAAATTGATTTCAAGATGCCTAAGAACTTGGGAATTTCTTAATTGGTCTTGGAGTTGCCCTTTTTTTGTTTGTTTCTTATTTTATTTATTGTTTCTTAATTTGTTAGGAATAGGATTCGGTAGTTTCTTAGTTTGATTAATTCGCAATTTGATTTTTCCCTATCTCTTTGTAAATACTTGTATATAACATATGATTAGAATTAGTTAAGTGTTAACAAGAGAATTTCATGTGAATGAAGTGATAGAGTTTTCTTATTGAGTATACTTCCCTTATTCTTTGTGGGATCAATACCTTATTACTATACTATGCTATATCTTTAGGAGTAGGGTCTGAAATTTGTTGGTATATGATGACTGTGTTTTTTCTAAAAATCTATATTTTTATGTCATAAACTTCTTCACAACAATTCTTCCAGCAATGGTGGTTGAGTTACAAATCCTCTCTCTTTTACTAGTCAAAACATAGTTTTCCAAACTAACTCTCAAGATTTCACGTGCTAAATTTATTGCAACTCCAATACGGTAAATTACTCTAGTACCAATTGTGTGGTTTGGTTTGGCAATCTCCTGTGTTCTAGTTGCATTGGTTTCATAGATAGTAAATAAAAAGTTCGACAAATATAATAGGTTATTAATACAGTTTAGCTATCAGCATGGCTACACTTGCAGGTCTTTGACCAATAAAAATATCTACTAGAACTTTAACTAAGTTACAAGGAATATACTTATCTCAATTATCAAGTGATCGCTAATCTATTTTAACAAAGCACTCTTCCGGTGCTCTATTGCCAACCTCCTGAAGACATTTGCTAGACCCAACTACCTCCATTAAACTCCCTTCCATCTTTGTTGCTTCAACATAACTGTTCTTTATTGACACATAACCTTCCTACCAAAAAGGTAGTTTCTCTTGAAGAAGAATGATTCAAATCCTTCTAAAAATTTGATATTGTTGCAGTTGGTAGCTTGAACTAAGAAGCATACTTTAACAATAAGAACCAATAACCTTCATCAATAGTGTATACTTCTAGAACACTCAAAATATACGCATGAATTTCTCACTCTATTCTCTCGACCAATTCTCCCAAAAGCTTTTTGGTCATTTTTATACAACACAACATAGTGTTTGTTTCCATATTCAATTCGAAATCTACTTGAAGTTTTGTTTTGGAAGTTTCCTAAATTTTTGTAGTTCCAATTCCACCTCGATTCCATATCTTCATGAATACAATCTTCATTGTATCTTAACTAAGATTCTTCCTAAATTTTCTAAAATCATTCTCGTAATCTAACTCCAATATCTTTTGCATTAAATATTGTTAATTCGCAATTAAGTCATTTCCAAAGGTGTGTCAATGATAAGAAACACGTCTTCAATACTACCAAGGATTCTTCTGAATGAATCTTGTCCAATACCAACCTTGACAATTAGTTTAACAGTTTCTTTTGTATGCTAAATAGAAAATTGTCCAATTCATTTACTTACTTCTTTTTTTTTTTTTTAGAGGCGGAAGCCAAATTTTATTGATAAGGAAAAGAATATAGAATTAAAACTCAACAAGGATCTTCGCCTTCGGATAACATGATGTGGCTACGTAAAACAGGAGTAGCCTGAGCATCTTGGATACCAAGATATTGGATTGCCAGTGGTAAAGCATTTAGATCTCTAAAAACAATAGACTGCTATCTTGAGGAAGCTTTCTTAGCAAGAGCATCTACGTCTAAGTTGCCCTGACGATAAATGTGCTCAAAGTTGATCTGCACAAAGAGTAAAGAGAGAAAATGAACTCGGCGAACGTCTTGATAGCCGAACCAAGAAAATTCATCAGCTCTGTGTAATCGAACCAACTGCAAGCAATTAGATTGTACAATCACCTGTCTAATGCCAAGATATAAGTAGTGTTGAAACCCTAGTAGAACAGCCCTTAATTCCGCTAAACAAGGCTATGCAAAAATGGAGGAAGACTTAGAAAAAAAATAGATAAAAGACCTATCACACTTCCTTATTATATCACTGTGACTAGAAAATACTCCCCGCTTAAAACTCCCATCAACATTTATAACAAATTTAGTGTGAGGATGTCGATGCCAAGTACTTGGAGAAAGATTAGAAGCCTTAGGAACCTTAAGCTGCCTCTGAATGAAACCCATATGGAGAGCCAAAAATGAGTTAACCGAGTTCATATTATTATTATATTTACAAGCATTTCAACCTTTCCAGATAATTTAGTCGAAACCTAGAAAGATCAGTCAACCAAACTTTCAACAGTGCATGGGAAGGTTCCACTAATATTGTATGAAAAATTACAGTTCAAAATGTTCCAATCCTTCTATGCAAATTCCAAGTGATCGTGCCAATGATTCCCAAATACCATGGGAAAATAGATAAGAGACAAAATTATGTTGATAGGTCACCTAATGTGAATGGAAAAATGAACATCAAGAAGCTAGGGAAAATTCCAAAGTTTTCACCTTTGAATCTAAAGGCAAAATTTCATTTAAAAACTTCTACATAAAAAACCAAATTTGAGGCTGAATTGAAACCTTATGAAGTTGTATGAGCAGAGTGGATGACTATTGCCTACAATGAATAGTATTCTAGGTAGAAGATAATGAAAATTCTCTATGGGGCAAAGAAAAACAGACTAACTTATCATTCATTGTTTCTTCTTAAAGCAGGGGAAGAATCTTAAGATTTTGTAACGCCAAATTAGCATCCAAAGTAGACAACACAAGAGGAATGTTCCAGAACCCATTAGAAGTGAAATCTAACATAGAATAGTCTGGGGGCAAGATGGCAGAATTATGTTGGGAATGGTTCCTTAGACCAGACCAATTCTCAAACGAAAAAGAACATCTCCTATTGTGCAAGAAGCAACCAATGTGATCCTTAGCCTTAGCTCTATATTTCATGATGCATCTCCAAGAAGGAGAGACTGCCACATGAGGACAAAAGTTATGAGATTGAAATTCCGGTGGAAAATATTTAGCTTTAACAAAGTAAGACCACAAGGAATATTAGTTTCTAAATTCTACCATAGTTCCATAACATTGGCCATATTTAGATCAGCAAATGATATTAAACTAATCTATTCTCTGCCCAAGGGAAACATAAAAGATCCCACCTTTTCCAATTCCTCTTTGGTCCAAATATTGAGCTGCCCCAAAGGAAATTAGTACATAGTTGCTCCAAAGCACAGAATGAAGACTCTGGGAGATCAATAACATGTAACATATTAAAAGGAAGGGAAGATATCAAAGAAATAATTAAGGGAAAATGTTCTGCTTCCGATAAATGTTTAAACATCCATCCTTGCATTCTCATATGCCTTTTATCATTCAAGGGTTGTAAATAAGCAGCCTTCTTTCTACCCTTAGAGATAGGGCAACCTAAATATGTGAAAAGCAAGCTTTTAAAAGAAAGTTCGAGTTGTTGGTGCACTAAGGCTCAATGACTCTTATGGGTCTTAGAGGATAGAGTGAAAGAACTCTTTACTGAATTTATCAGTTGACCATAAGCAGTTTAAAAATCCTCGAGTAGCTTTCTCAAAGCAAATAATATTCTATGTGAAGCTATAGCAAAAATAATTGTGTCATCAGCATAGCTGAGATGAGTAATGAGAAGACATCCCCAACGAACAGAAAAAGGAGTGAAAGAGAGAACAATCAACAAAGCATTGAAACTTCTTCCCAAAAGCTCTTGAGCTAGCACAAAAAGTAAAGCTGACAAATGGTCATCTTGCCTGACTCCTCTGGAAAATTTGAAGTAGCCAGATACCTTCCCTTTAACCATGATGGAAAACTAACAGTTATCAATGCAATTCCAAACAAGAGTCTACACATGATTGCTAAAGCTAAAGCAATATAGAATCTGAATCATCGACCCCAACATACCCGATTAAAAGCCTTTGCTATATCCAACTCAAAAATAGCATTACCACCCCTCACCCTCCTATCTAGAGAATGAATGAGCTTATGAGCTAACAGAATGTTCTGAGAAATATTTCTCCCCTTTATAAAACTTGTTTGATTAAGAGAGATTATTTTCGGTAAGATCTGTGATGCATAAATTTTGGGTATATAAAAATCGTAAAATTTAAATTCATCCCTTAGTCAAGTTTTAATTAAAATATTAATCCCGAAATATACAAACGAGCAAGTATACTCATCGCAAGCTTATCATAGGGAATTAACAAGTATCGATCCTCAAAGGAACAAGTACACATTAATCACTTTTCATTCAATGTTTAACCGACCCAAGTAAAGTAATAAGATAAAAACAAGAAAAATAAAAAAAATCTATACAACTCAAGGATGTGAAAATATGCAATTTAGACAAAAGCTCTTGAAAACATGATAATGAATCACCTAGCCAATATCACAATCAATTATTATCTTAGTTTCATGAGGGATTTAATATAGACCCACTTCATTTACAATCTATAGAATCACTATCTTCTAGTTAAATTAGTGAACATATTCTGTCTCGACTAACTTATCCAAAAGATGCATTAAAATCAATCCTCATATAAACCCCTATATTCTAGGTGATTTAAACCATGAAATTAGTCAATGAATTTATATTCTAGCAATCATCAACCAACCTTTGATTACCAATGCTCTAGACAATTAACCCATTTTTCAAATAAGTTAAGAGATAACAAATATAAAATCAATTAATTGAAATCATTATCAACTCCTTTTTTCAAGCAAGTCAATAGCAAAAATCAATCAACCAACTCTGTAAGAAAAATAAGTAATCAAATCTCAAGATAAATAATGAATTGATCAAAAGACTAAATTACTCAAAAAAATCATGAATCCTATAAAATAATGTCAAATTACAATGGAAACATTAAATACATAATTGTTTAAGAAGAAGACAACAAAGATAAAAAAAGCACTCATAGATAAGCTTTTTTCTTCTGCCTTGAAGACTCTCTTGAACAACCCTCCTTGAATGGTGAACTTCTCTTTCAATGAGTGTTTGAATTTTTGCTCTTGAATCCACACTTAATCTCTTGTGTTTTCTCTTGCTTTTATAGGCCTTTTTTATGCTAAATTTATTGCTTTGGAAGTCCTGGCTGAGTAGGATTCAGAAAATACCAAAATCATTGGAAAATTTATAAATTCGTACACAGAATTTTGGCCTTCTCAAGAACGGGCCTGACATTAGTTCCAATCGACCCACCTGGCACTATGTGCATTCTGTTTCTCCTCTGAATTTTGTTCTGTTTTCCTTTGGTCATCCAGAATGGACTTGGAACTTGGTCCACTTGCTAGACCTAGCGCTAGGGACCAAGTGCCAAGTGTGTTCTGGAATATCTCCAATTTTGCTTGAATGTAACTCAAATTTGCACAAATTCGTCAAAAATACTTTCTACAAGCAAAATATTAAATAGGAAGAAATATGCCTAGTTATCATAACAAAAGTATCTCAAAACAACCACAAATAATTAGGAAAATAATGGTAGTTTTAGTCCCTATCAATCTAAGCCAAGTGATTTGCAAGAACTTTAGTCACTATCTTCTTACAATAATTGCATAGGCTAATAGGCCTAAACTCTGCAAAGGACAAAGGGAATTCTATCTTAGGAATTAGGACTATAAGAGAGCTGGTGAAACCTCTTGGAAAAGTGAGTTGTGAAAAAAAATATGTAACTGCCAAATATATGTTTAGTGTAATAATGTCTCAACAGGACGTGTAAAAAGTTCTCGAGAAACTATCTAGACTAGGTGTCGAGTCTACTCCAAGAGCAAAAATAGTTTCCTTTACTTCTTTCATAGAGGGAAAAGAAAATAGAACTTGATTATCCTCAGAAGTAATTAAGATAGGAACATTCGAATAAGATAAGGTAATAAGTTTACATCCTCATCCTGTGTCAGAAGTTTGGAGAAAAAAATCAATTGCTGCATCTTTTATGGGTATCTGATCATTAATGATATTACCATCCACATCTTTGATAGTAGTAATGAGAAGTTGCTTTCCACATGACCTATAATATGAGTGAAACAATATAGTTTCGGCATCCCTTCCTGACTCCACTTAATGTGAAACCCCACCTAAAGTCAACCTTAGAGTAAGGGGGTTGCGATGCATATCATATTATTCTGCATAAAAATATACTTCTTGAATGATTTTATGTGCTTTAGAATTGTGGCTTATAGGTTAATTGGCTTATTTATACTTATTGGGTAGGAAGGGTAAAAAGGTAATTTTGCTTGAGGTCAAAATAGGAAGATGGCTTGAGGCTTAAATAAGAAGAATATTTGGGTGAGAAAATAAGAACAAGAGTTAGTGTGGTTAAGTAGTTAGAGCTTTGTGAATTAATCTCTAAGGTCATGAGTTCAAATCCCATCACTTAAGTTTTATTCATGATTATCTTAGTTATGTTTGAATTTTTGATTTTCTTACATTCCTTAAAGATAGGAATATTGTCTTAGGGGAGACATGAAGAGAATGTCCTGATCATATAATCATGTCCTAAAAAGAATTCTAGAGGAATCCTTATCCCTTTTATTATCTCTAGCTTTGTCCTAACACTTTCATAATTTAAATCATCCAAAATCCATTAAATCTCTTCTTTTAATTCCAAAAATTTTGTGATAATTCTTTGGCCTTGAATTTAAAAAATTAGTCTTGAGGGATAGGGGAATGGCTGAAAATAGGAGAGAAATTAGGATGGGTTTCCAAAAGAAATAAATCACCATGATTATACCTTCAATCCTACCTTCATGTTGTTCATATTTTTAGTGAAGAAAAATCTGGAAATTTTCCAGAAATTTTGCTGTACAGATTTCAAAAAATTCAACCAATAATTCTAGCCTTTTGCTGCCAGAATAATGGTCATTTCACGTGGCTTGAAGGCTGAAACTTCTGTGCAATTTTTGGATTGTTCAAACTGCACAAAAACCAGAAAAAAAATCCTGCACAATTCGCAACTTATGAAGCTGGAATTGAAGCTGTCTTTTGTCATCAATTCAGCTGGATCATCCTCTGTTTTTCTCCAAAAAGAAGGCTGGAAAACCACCCTTAAGAGACCTTCAAACACCCTAAAAAAAACCAGCTGTAATCGGGCCAAGGAAATGCAGAAAATTTTGCACCAGAAAAATCATCAACCTTTGAAACTTTTGGACAATGAAAACCAGAAAATTCCCAGCTTTGTCTCTCCATGCCAAGGCCGAAAAACACCTTTCAAACCTCTGAAAATTGGACCTTGTTCAGCAATGAACTGAACACCATTGACCTCCACACTTACCTTGAGTATTTGGACTCCATAATCACACTTCAAAAAACTCGTAAGATTATTCTATCCAAAACTCTTTTGAACTTAAAAATAATTCCAGAATTTTTACTTCATTAAAACACTCTTGTATCAAATGAACAAACCAGAATTTTCTCTACCATCATAGACTGAATTTCAGCCAGCCATATAACCTGAACAACGTTCATTCATTTCAGCAAGATTAGCTTGTTCAGTCGACACCATTGAAGAGTAAAGAAACCTTCCTTGATCAATCACCATTAGCTAATCTACTCCCTCAAATAACTCCTCAATTTCCTCCATTTGAATTTCAAAAGAAATCTGATCACTCTCTCTCCATCTTGCTAAAGACTGAAACTCCTAATTGCTCTAGACCATTTGGCTAACGACATTCCAGAATTTTGCAAGCCCTTTTCTCTCAAAACTCTCTCAAAATACTAAAAACACCAAGAACATACACTACATTTCTTCAAGCCTAAACCTACCCTAAACACCTCCAATCACTCTCAAATACTCCAGATCACTTCTACTTAATCCCTAGACTTCATTTCTGGTCTTTATAACACAAAATCACACACACAAGAATTTTTGAACGGATCAAAATTAGCTTTTTTCTTGAAGGTCTCAAAAACATCAAAAAGGTAAAATAAGAACACCCTTCTTGTTCTTCCCCTTCATTCAATTTTTTATATACCATTCTAATGCTCTCTCTCTCTCTCTCTCTCTCTCTCTCTCTCTCTCTCTCTCTCTCTCTCTCTCTCTCTCTCTCTCTCTCTCTCTCTCTCTCTCTCTCTCTCTCTCTCGGCCAAAATGGTTGATCAACCATGGCTGTTTTTCCTTTGGACCACTAAAGACTCTCAAACGCGTGGACCTTCTTTAGTCTTCAACAAGATTTCTTCTTAAATCCTCTCTTTTTTATTTCTGAATTCATGTCTCCTAGATATTAATAAGAATATTGAATATGAATGGGGGATTGAGTGTATGCATACGGATGAAGGGGTTGGAGTCAGGACATGAGGATTGATATATATGACTAAGCTATATGGATTTTTCTTTTTCAATATATGTTCATATGTTTAATGAGAATATGGATATTTAAAGCATGTTAAATGTTATAACACCAATGG
Organism: Voacanga thouarsii; assembly: GCA_026120185.1. NCBI lineage: Eukaryota > Viridiplantae > Streptophyta > Magnoliopsida > Gentianales > Apocynaceae > Voacanga > Voacanga thouarsii. The sequence continues at coordinate 2,323,956 of JANUWF010001937.1, forward strand.
TGATTAGGCTTTTATGTTCCTATTTTCCATTGAAGCTATGATTGATGATTATGCCTAGTAGGGAATTAGCTATGTGATAGTATGTGCTAATTTAAGTATATGTTCATGAATGGATTAGCCTATTAGTATGCATTCATGAATCTTTTCTAGCAATAGGGAAATCATGATGGAAGATTATTTCTTGTTAATCCTAGGATATTTTTATTCACAAATTTTATTACTTGAATTAGAATTACTACTATATTTTTCTCTATGAAAATCGAAATTACTAGGATGGTTTTGGAATGGAATATTAATCAAAATATTAATATTTTATTAGTCATGTAAATAATATCTTTTATTAAAAAAGTGATATATATATATATATATAATAAATAAAATATTTATAATAAAAATAAATAAAATATTAGAATTAATTAATGACCTTGTGGACTATAACTAAAATTTTTACCTATATCCATAAATATTATTTATATTAAAATTTATTTGTTAAACATAACTCATTTATTATTAATTTTATTATTACTAACTATTTATTATCTATTAATTATTAATTAAAAATTAAGTGTAATTTATTATTTATTTATTTATAATAATATTACCATTTACCAATATTATTTTGGACTTAGTATTACGCAATATTTAACACTAGTTTATTTATTTGCAATAATACTCATAATTTATTATTTGAAACTATAACTTATTAATATTTATTTTAGAACCCCTAGTTTTTTTAACTTATTAAATTAGATTTATTTTATAAAATACTTTATCAACTAGCATTAAAGCTTAGGACATTATGGTCATGGTTAGTCATGGTTATTTCTAGATGAACTAGGAATTGTTTATGTAAGGCAGATATAGTTCGAATGTTATCTTATGCCTTGTGTTTACTCCAGGAGGGGTTAGGTTGACTTTGGAAGATATTTGAATCCCAGCAGAGCAAAGGATTAGGAAAGCTCCTGCATGGAATCATTTGAAGACCAAAATTAATGTGACAAGCCAAATGTAATGTGTATGAACAACTATTTTGTAAAGGTAATTAAGGACAGTTTTCCTTTTTATTTCAGTCAATCAAACCATTTGAAACTAAACAAGCAGTTTTATACAAAACGCTAAACTCTTTCTAAAACCCAACTTTGGCAAGAATTTTAGAAACCTTAATTGCTATTTCCAAGTAAATCATTGTATGATTAATTTTCTCCCAAGTGGAACAATAACATTGAATATTCAATAAAGGTAGACTACTAGGACTAGTCTTTGGAGGGTTAGGGTAAGTCTTTCAGTAGATGGCCACCTCTGTGGGGTGAGTCCTTCTCGGATAGGATGCTAGTCCAGTAGGTCATATCGGTATGAGCTAGCAAGGTCAGTCAAGTGGATTGTGTGTTTTTGGAGTGGACAACCGATAATTTTAAGTGTAGAGATGGAGGAGAATCTCACCCGGTAGGCCGTACACCTACCTTTTGTTAGTATGCTCAACGTGTGGCATTCTGATCGTTATATCGTCTTGGTACCCAACGTGTGGTGGCATGGCTACCTCTTTAGGTGGTTGTATTTATTGTGCACATGTATGTTTGGAAAGCAAAACACCACTCTTCATTTTTAACATTTATTTAATGCTTGCCAGCACTTCCTCTTATGAAACTTTTACAACTTGCATGCATGAACTGTTTTACCTAAAACATTCAAAGCACACACGGGCTTACTGAGATTTTTATCTCATCACCTTTTATACCATGTTTTCAGGTTGATCCTGCTGTGAAGGTCATTAGCTAGATTGTTGCTTATGATTTTGAAGACTCTCTATTATTTTTGTTATGTATTGCTTTCGAGAGATTGTAGTAGACAATTATTTTTGGATTTGTTCATGTATTATTGGATTGTAATAAGTTTAATTTTGAAATATTTATTTTATTTTATTTTATGTGACCTAGTTATAAAGACCCATTGTCCTGTGGACGGGGCGACATCCCCGGCCCTAATAGGCCTAGGTAGTGGGGTGTTACACTTAATATGAGATTTCTCCCTCTAAAAAATTTCCTCATTTTTAAGTTGAAAAGCTAGCATGGAAAAGAAATCTTGCCATGTAGCACAGTCTGCAAGATGACCTAAATTATCAAAACAAATTTGGGCAGCTAGAACTGAAGCTAAGAAATCATACAGAAGCCATGCATGACACTGAAATAAAATTCAGAAAAACAATGAAAACTCAAAGCACACAGCAAAGAAGCTTTTAAAATTAATATCTCTGTTTTTTAACGCTATTTTTGGTGTCGAAATGGACGATAAAACTACCGCATCTTCTTCTTCACGCCTAGAATAAGTCTCTAGATCAAAACCTATGATGTGTCTACTTCTCTGGGGCATGAACACCAAGGCTTTTGAGAGCTTAGAATATTCCACTGCCTAAACCATTATTGGTGAAACAACTTAGGTGAGGAAATCCACTGTCTCAAGCACTTCTTGATTTCTTGTTATTAATTAACAAGACCAAGAAGAAGAAGGAAAAGATGAATGAGATAGAAATAGAAGAAAACTAAAGGCTTCGTTTTTTTTTTTTTTTTTTTTGTATGCTCTCCGTGAAGAGAATGGAACACAGTTTTTTTCCCCCTATATTAATAACCTCTCATCGAGGTTTTGATATTTCAAAACACCCAGAAGCTATCAATGGAAGAAGTTTAGCTTAGCCTAAACTCTTCTATTCTACGAAAAAAAAAAAAAAAAAACTCTTTTGGTTCAAGTTATTGGGCCATTAATTATTTTATTATTTTGTCTTAGACCCAATGAGTCCAAAATAACAAACATTAATTATTTATTTTTGGGCTTACAAAATTAACCCAATAAATAATTAGTGAGCCCAAATAAATCAAAATAATTATTCAAGCCTTTTTATCTAGTTTAGGCTCAAGTTAATTTTCTAATTATTCAATCTGGGCTTAGGTCCTGAATAATTAATTAACCAATTAAACTAAATAATAAATTTAATTTCTCTCGTTATTTTATTTTATTCCAATTCAAAAATAAATTAGACTTTTTGAATAAAATAAAATCCTTTTAATTGAAACTATTTCATCGACTTAAAATTAATTAGGACTTACGGGCTATTCTGAGGACCAAAAAGACACATCGCCTTGGCTATTAAAATGACCAAAATACCCTTGCTATATAAACAGTTGTATTTTACATTTTAAATATTTTTTAATATCACCATAAGAAAATATTGACCCCAAAGACAATGCTGCGTTAGCAATGTCTTCAAACTATAGCTGAAATGACTAAAATATCCTTCTACACATCGCTGTACATTTACAGAGGAAAAAGTATGTTAACACCTCTCTAAAAGATATCTACCATTCTTAGGCTTCTAATCCAATGATCCATGACTTCTTGGAATAATTTTTCTTTCCAAGCGAGCTACCCTAAAAGCAAATATCTAAATCATGTTTCCTAGGGCCTGGATAATTAGATCATTCGGATAGTCACAAGGGGGCGATATAGTGTAGAAATTATCTTGTGCAAGTTTATCTTAACTAACTAATTATATATACCCAACATACAAGTATATTGATCTTACTGAAAAACCTCAACTATAGTACATCAAGGCATACGCTTCCAACTTCGTCAGACCACCAACTTATACTCAAACCGCAGAATACCAGTCCACGCTGTGGTAGTACTAGTCTAGGTTTCTACCACATAGTACTTTTAGAAATCACTACTATAGGTCCAATTCTACATATTTGAAATATGCTTGTGTTATGAAATAAGAAGACCACTCATTGGCCAAAAGTAAGACATTCCCTAGTTAGAATTCATAACATAATAACCTTACCATAATAAGATCCCCATTCTCATCATTTAGTTAAGAACAAAAGTTATGTGTTAAGTAATCTACGGTCCATATGTTACTGTGAAAGACCTCCATTCATCTGAACCATTTACTTAAACATAATGGATCTTTTTCAATGAAAATTGTGCACAAATATAAGGAAGATTTCATAAACAATTTTTGAAAAAATACTTTTATTAATATAAGTCAAAACTACATCAAATGCCTAGTTTAAGAGGGCACACATCCCAATAATCTCCCCGCTTGCATTCTAAGACTAAGTGAGTCCATAGGTGCCCACTCCTATGGCATCTAAGTGTCTTCTAAAGACTCTCTCAATCAGAGGCTTGGTGAAAGGATCTGCTAGATTGTTCTCGAGGCAATCTGTCCCACTACGACTTTTCGTCTCTGGATAAAATCCCGGATCAGGTGGTACTTCCTTCCAATGTGCTTCCCATTTTTGTCATTCCTGGTGCTGGAAAGTATGCCCTTAAAGACTATGTATTCAGTGTAAATATATTGTAATAAAATATTTATTCATTCAATTTAGTTTGTTTCTTATATTATTACGCATTTAAGGTCTAAGTATGACAAGTAATGGTCTATGTGTTGGGTCATTCTTCACAGCAAGGTATAGACCATGGGTACTTATCATACAAGTAAAACTGAGTTCTTAGTCGTTTGAAGGAATTGGGTAGTTCATCAAGGTAAGACTATTATGCCATGAATTCTAATGAGGAATGGTTTACCATAAATCAGTGAGTAGTTCACTCACATCACTTGCATAAGCTTATTTCGAATATGTAGAATTGGACCTGCAGTAGTGGTCTCTCTTAAAGCACTATAATTATAGAGACCAGACTATTACTACTATATCGTGGACGGATACCTTCATAATTGAGTATGAGTTGGTGGTCTGGCAAAGCTAGGGTCTTATACTTTGAAGTATGTTGGGTGAGATTTCTTTTGTGAGATCAATAACCTTGTATGTTGGGTATATTACTCTAGTTAGTTAAGTCGGACTCATACAACAGAGTTTCTGTGCTTTATTTTGTGAAGTTAAATCAGCCCCTTGTGATTGTTCAGGATAATCTAATAATCCAGGGCCTTGGGAACGTGACTCTAGAATATGTGCTTTTGGGTAGCTTCCAATGATAAGAAAGTACATTCAAGTGAGTCGTGGATTATGATACTAAAGATCTAAGGATGGTAGATGTCTTTGATATAGATGTTAGTAAATTTATCTTGTCTCACTGATAGGTGTTACATAGAGGGGTATTTCTGTCATTTTACTCGTAGGTCAGAGATATTGCTTTAGCAATATTATTCTTGGGGTCAATATTTTCATATGTTAATAAATAGTAAGGGCATTTTGGTCATTTTAGTAGCCATGAATAATATGTTTCTTAGCCCCCAGAGTAGCTCAAGTTACCTTGGTATTGTTTAGACATAATTTGGGCTTAATGGATTATTATTTAGAAGAGAACAAAATTTATTCTAAGACTCCAATTAGAATTAATTAATTAGTCTTTGATTTTTTATAATGCCTAGAAAAGATAATTAATTATAAAGATTGGATTTGAATAAATTAATTAATTAGGTTGATATATATTGACATATATTAAGAGTCCAGTTAGAATTAATTAATTCACTTTGGGTATTTAATGAAGCCCAAAAAAGGTAATTAATTAATTAAGAGGATTGGACCAGTCCTGAACTGATTTATGAGCACAACACCAAGCCCATTAGGGCTTAGTGATTTTAGCCATTAAGGCTTTATCAAGCCCTAAGGCTGTCCAAAATTAAGGTGCAAGAGAGAAAGAAAAATAATGTGATTTTTTCCCTAAGCTCTCTCTCTAAGTGTGCCGTGTTTTTCTCTTGTTCTCATCCATCTCTTCTTTCTCTTTTGGAGATATTTTGTGTAACACTCCTACTAAATGTAATAGCAGAAGCATATCAACAGCGGGTGTCACCCCCGTCCAGTTACCCAGACAAGGGGTCTTTATAACGAAAAACCAATAGAATATGTAAAGTCCAGATCCATACAACAACCCATACTGATGGTCACATGCACATATATAATAAAGAATCTCATACATGAAAATTTCCATTCAACATTAGTAATAAGGTACATTATCCAAAAGGGAAATGTCCGGAGCTATTCTGCTATCACTGTGGTATCGTTCTCTATCCGTAGGTTAGCTCAACTCCGGATCCTACAAAAAAGTAATATTAAAGACACGTGTGAGTGAAAAATCACCCAGTGAGTCCCGTGTGTGCTAGTGTTTTACCATAGAGGCAGAGTACACAAAACTTTTTGTGGAATAGCATATCATTTGTTCATTAGAAATGATACCAAAACTTTTTAACGAAGAGTTTATTAAGAACTTAATTATTTTTGAAAAACTGTATTTCAATTTCAAATCATTGCCCCAATTTTCAAATCATAGGTACTTCTCCAACAGAAAGTCGACCTATATTCACTTGCAAGTCCTGCAGTCCTTACCTTCGGTGCCATGTATCATTGTACTAAGACCGCAGCCTCTATTACTCAACCATGCATCTCCAGAATAAGTACACGGCAGCGTACTTCTACTCAGGTATACCGCAGCATACCTAGTGTACCACAGCACACAATCTTTTACTTGCCACCATGAGCCAGGGGTCCCAATCCTAATGTCAATCACCATCGAGATGGCAAGGAGTCAAACACACCGAGTGTCCTCGCCCGACATCTAACAAATGACTCAAATTAAGAAGCGCCTATAGACGCGGCAATTGTTAGGTGCTAAACGGCTAGCCAAGACGACTTATCTCAATGTCCTGTTGCCTTGTTTGGAGTAAGACAATCTCCAAAACTAGCTAGGTTACTTAGGGTCATCTACCTCTAACATGAACTAGTACAAAGATCAAAGTCCTTGCTGAGTACTCAACGTTAACAATACCAACCACGCCTAACTGATCAGGCTAGAGAGTTATCTGATCCCGCAAGATTTTCAAATCAAAACATTTTTGGGGCAAAACAACACTTTGCATAATTTGATCCCACTAACTCACAAGTCAAATCATCATTGACATAATCTCTGCAGAGTCAATCAATTCATTCCATGGCACATCAGGCCAATAAAATAATTTCAGGCATCAAAAGATCATTTTCCAAAAATAAATCTCATCACAAGAGATCATTTTCCAAAATCATGTTGAAACAGGATAAAGAGTTCTGTTCACACATCAAAATATGTTTCTAAGTGTATCCAGGTCATTTTTCCCTTACTTGATCACAAAAGTCATTTCTAAGGGTATTCAGGTCATTTTCCCATACCCGATTCCAAAAGACTTTCCGAGGGTATTTGGGTCATTTTGCCCTTACCCGATTAGAAAAGTATTCACAAGAGTTCCAATAAGGATATTTCGATCATTTACCGAATACCTGATTCCATAGGTTTTCATAAAACATTCCAATAAGGACATTTTGTTCATTTTCCAAATACTCGATTTCAAAAGGAACTCATTTCAAGAAATCTAGAATTTTAATCCCAAAAGAGGATTAAATTCAAAGTTTCCAACAAATTTTCATAAAATGTTCCAATAAGGGCATTCCGAACAATTTATGAATACCCGATTCCAAAGTTTACCATTTTCTGAAAATCCCAAATATTTAATCCAAAAAGGACTAAATTCACAAAATTCATACTTTAATCATCCAGTAAGGTTTCCAAGCCAATTATGATGTTCAATCAAGCCCAAAACGACATAAAATAATTCTTGCTCAAACAAACCTTAAACATATTCAAGGATTTCCAAAACGGTATAAAACATAGCATTTAATGGAAAAGTGAATCACACTAGGTTTCAAAAGGTTTTAGAAATCAAAGGGACTCACCTCATGTCCTAACTAAACTCTTTCTGTTTATGCCCGTTCAACCATCATTTCCACCATTTTCAATGTTTCGTTGGCCGTTTACTGACAAACCTACACAAAACATCGTTTTTAGGTCAAACCGTGTTTGGTCGAAAAATAGCCGACGTGCTCGACAGGTAGCCGGTGTCAAGCTGACGGTTAAGGAAAACGTTCAACTTTCGTTCACATCGTTTTTTCGTCATTTGTTCTATTCTTTTATTTTCCTTTTTCCATATCATTTCTCCCTTCCTAAACAAGGGATTCACTTCATATTTCCCCAATTATTTCATCCAAAATCAAACAATTAATCATCCTTAAATTTGTCCATGTTCCATGCAAAATTCTGAAAATTTGCAGCTTTGACACATGATTTTGTTTTGGACATAACTTTCAATCCACAACAACGTTTTGGCTCTATGATATACCAAAACAACTGTAAGAATCTTAAATTTAATTCTGTATGGCCATTTTTCCAGAATTCTGGTTTCTGAGGAACGGTACTGGTCAAAAATAGCCCTAGTAGTTTTACCTCAATTTTACTATTCATGTTTTCCTTTGTTCTCCTTCAATCCAAACACTTTAATCCTCCTCAAATGTTACTAAAACAGCCTTCATACCTCTGGTTTTCAGACATATTTAGCACACTAAACCATATTTTCCAATACCAAATTTAACATTCTCAAACAACAACAATAACTCTTCATTTTCCTTTAACAGTTTAGTCTAGCTTTCCTTCCTATTTCACAGGATTCTTTTGCAGCCATGATCCACCAATAAAATTGTCATGAAAATGTCTTTAATCACCATATAAAACATAGCATAAAATCCTTCTCAGCAACTGACACACACACATAACACACACAACCTCGTAAACAAACTTGAATTCTTGAGAAAAATTCATAAATAGCATGAATTTACCAACAAAATTTATATGAAAGTAATCCTTATGCTTTAATCTACAACTTTAATTCTTGAAGCTTGAATGTTTACCTTGTTTGTGGCTTGATTTGGCTGAAAAATGCTTCAAGTTTCCCTTTTTCTCTCCAAGAACTTTTCTTCTCTCACTTTTCCGATTTTTCTCTATTTTTTTTTCTAGCTTTTCTTTCCTTTTCCTTTCTTTTCTTCCTCTCCTTCCTTTTGTTCTTGACTTGGATGAATTTCTGGCTGTTTTACAGCCCTTCCACTGCCATTCTAGTGTCCAAAGTCAACCAACATTAATTATATTGTGGGCTATCCATTTTAAAGCTAAATTCCTATTGGTGGATTTAATTTAAATGGATAATTCTTAAGCTTATTCAATAAGGTTTTGCAAGTTAATAATCCCACAAATATTTTACTCCCCCAATGGTATTTTAACACTTGTTTTCATCCGCCATTCACACAACGCCACACATCCATTCTTAACCGCAATTTTCTATTTTCTTCAGGAACGACCAAAATCATTCGTAACGGAAAATTATTTTATTTCACTGTTCAACACAAAAAATTCCACTGAATCCATTGGTAACAATTAAATTCTTCAATTCCCTCTCTACTTGGTCAAATTTGTTGTCAAAGTCATGAGTGCAGTTAAAATGACAAAAATGCCCCCAATACTCCGGGTAGCATAATTCGCACCGAAACGTGAGTGTCATCGCACTGATCAATTTCTCTTTTTAGAGTACCCTTAAATTCTTATTTTTTTTTTAATAATAATAGCCTTCCAAAAATTTAGGGTACAGGTAGAATAAATTCAATAATTACATTTAGGTCCCGACAAAATATTATTCCACCAAAATATTCGTCTTATTACACCAATCAACTTTTGTTCTGGAACATCGGTACAAATTCTCATCCTATTGCAAATAGTAGCCAATTGGAAGTAAAATGGTGGGAAGTTACATTCTCCATTCCTTACGAAAATTTCGTCCTCAAAATTTGGCCTACACTTAGAGTAGATCAGGATATTTTTTCAACATCCTCGCTTTCGTTTTCCCAAGTTGCATCTTACATAGCACGATGATTCCATGATAAGTGGACAAGTGGAATTTTCTTGTTCCGCAATTCCTTTTCAACATCCTTCATGATCTTAATAGGCTTTTCCTCATTCTTCAAGCTTAGAGTGCAGGATCAGCCACATACTTTTGAAGTTGGGCTACATAAAATACGCTGTGAATAACTTGAAGTTCTACTGGCAACTCCAAATCGATAGACTACTTTCCCAATCCTCTCGACAATAGGGTACAGTCCACCGTCTTTTCTTGTTCTTTGACTCCCAATTGTCGTTGTGGAGCCAACTTCAAGAATATATGATCCCCTTTAGTAAATCCCAAATCTCTCTTATGTCGATTCGTATAACTTTTTTGTCTACTCTGAACTACCTCCAACTTGATGTTAATTATCTTCACAGCATGTCAAACTTTTTCAAGACCCAAAGTATCATGTTAACCCATTCTTCTTTTTGGACTTCATTTCCTTCCATAAAGAGCTTCAAATGGGACCATTCCAATTGTTGATTGATAACTATTATTGTATATGAATTCAGCATAAACTAAATTGTCAATCTATTTAGTTCCAAAATCTAAAGCACAAGTCCTCAGCATATCTTTCAAAGCTCTATTCACTCATTTTATCTATCCATCTGTGTGTAGGTGCGTTGCTATACTGAACTTTATTATGGTCTCATACTCTACTGCAGCTCAGTCCAAAACTTTGAGGTAAATCTAGGATTTCGATCTGACACAATACTAGAGGATACTCATGCAGTCTGATTACTTCCTCCATATAGATTTCACTTAACTTCTCTAAGGAATTTCGTTAATTAATAGAAATGAAATTAGCAGACTTAGTTAGTCGATCCATTATCACCCAATTAGTATCTCGCCGCTCTACTATTATAGGTAATCCATTATCACCCAATTAATTGGCCTTCCTTTACTGACAAATTAAACATTGAGTTACAAAGTCTGAATTGTCCTTCTTCATACCAATCCACCAATAATGCCATTTTAAGTTCCGATACATTTTTACGGCTCCTGGAGGGATGGTATACTTACTCCAAGTTGCCTCTGTTAAAACATCTCATCTCATCGCATATTGTTTCAGAATACAATACCGACCCCGATAGCAATTAATCCCATCATTGTCCTTTTGGAACTCATCTCCTCATGTATTTGCCTCCTTCTGCACTAATTTTTGCACTCTTCATCTTTATCTCGTTCTCTCTTCAGCTATTGTAGGAAGGCAGGTTGAATGGAAGTATTACTTATCCTTATTTCTCTGTCTACTACAAATACTTCTAATTCTGGAATTTGTAATGTCCGAAGAGTTGATAAATTCGCCTTCCTACTAAGGGCATTTACTACTATGTTTGCTTTTCCAAGATGATATTTAATTAGACATTGAAATCCTTCCAAAAATTCCATCCATCAAGTTTGCCTCATGTTCAAATCCTTTTGAGTAAAAAAAAAAAAAAAACATACTTCAAACTTTTATGGTCAGTGAAAATTTCTAACTCGACCCCACACAAATAATGTCTCCACTCCTTAAGGGCAAACACAATAGCAGCTAACTCCAAATCATGTGTAATGTAATTCTCCTCATGAGGTTTCCATTTCCTAAAGATATAAGCTATCACCTTTCTCTCATGCATCAATACTCCTCTCAATCCTTCCTTTGACACATCTATGTACTCCTCATAAGGCTTGTCCATCATTGGCAATATTAAAATAAGAGCACATCTTAATCCTTTTCTTAACTCCTAGAATTTTCCCTCATATGTCCCAGTCCAAAGATAAGGAACTTTCTTTTAGGTGAGTCGACTTAAAGTAAAGCTATCTTAGAAAATTTCTCAGTAAATCTCTGATAATATCCGGCAAATCCCAGAAAACATCATATTCTATCAGAATCTTAGGACGTTTCCAGTTCATCACTGCTTTAACTTTTGCAGGATCTACTGTACTCGCGAATTTGGATATCACATGTCCCACGGATGCTACTTCTTGTAGCTAAGACTCATACTTACTGAATTTTGTATATTGTTTGGACTATCTTAACTTTTCTAATACTTTCTGAAGATTATTGTTCATGATCATAGAGATCTTTGGAGTACACCAGAATATCATCTATGAATATAGCCACAAAACTGGGCCGAAATGTCCGGTGCATTAGATCTATGAAACAACAAGCATTAATGACACCAAAGGGGCCTCTCTACAAGCTCAAAAGGTCCATATCATGTTAAATGTAGTTTTTACTATATTTTTTTCCCCGAATCCGAACTTAGTAATATCCTTGCCTGAAGTCTAATTCTGAGAATCATCCTACCATTCGTAATCGATTAAATAATTCATCAATCATGGGCAATGGATATTTATTCTTTATCGTTACTGCATTTAACCTCACAAATCTATATACATCCGTGGCGACTCATATTTCTTTCTAACAAACAAGATAGGTACTCCCCCGGGTGAAGTACTAGGCCGAATGAATTCTTACTCCATTAATTTCTGTACTTATTTCTTAAGCTCCTGCAATTTTGTAGGTGCCATTCAATAAAGAGTTCTTGAAATTGGTTCTGCTAATGTCACTAACTCAATAGAAAATTCTACTTCTCTCTTTAGTGGTAATTCGTTCAATTTCACTGGAAAAACATCCAAATACTCATTTATAATAGGAACTTCTTCAGGTTTCTTAACCCCTCCTAACTTATTAAGTACATAGGCCAAGTACCCAGTACAGCATTTCTTTTTTATTATCTTCCGGGCCTTGAGTCCCGATATGTAAGTATTACTTTTCCTTCCAGCCACGTCTACAATTTTCAATATAGGTTTCCCAAGCTGACGGAATTATAATATTTTATGTCTATAGTCAACTCAATTATGATGCTGGGATAGCCAGTCCATGCCTATGATAGCATCTTAGTCCTCTATGGGCAGGCATATCAAATGTTCTCCAAAATTTCATTTCCTACTAAGAACTTACATTCTTTATGTACTTTCTCACTATTCATTTACTTTCCCAATAGGGTACTGACAAGCATTTCTTATGAAGTTTCTTCCCCCTTTTTATCCCCATAGTGTCAAGAAATACACTGGCAACAAAAGAATACGTAGAATCGGGATCTACCAATACTTTAGCATCATGATTTAAAGCTAAGGAGTGTACCTTTCATTACTATGGCATGATCATCCACCTTCTTCAATACAACAACTCGAGCATTTACTTGGTTTAGCAGATCTAGCTCTAGGGGTAGAAGATTGTATAGGTTCTCTCTTTCTAGTCTGTCTGACCTCTGCCCTTGATTGTTTCTTCCTGGTCAACTCCATCCTCATATCCTTCGGAGATGAGGGCAATTGAAACTTTTATGCCCTTCCTTCTTACAGTTAAAGCATCTAAAAGAGGTTTGTCCTCCAATTGGGCCTCCCCTCCTCTGCATATTTCCTTTCTTCTGCCATCGAGGTGCTCTAGATCTTTTCTGACTTATACCTTGAAATTCACTTCGATTTCTCCTACTCATATTCTTATTCATTCCAACATTCTCTTTGGCTCTAGTAGTAGTCTTAGCCATCCATTGAATGGTATCAGCCATTTTCTAGAAGGTTTAGAACATAAAATAATCTAAATTTACAAGGTGGGAACCTTCCACATGTGATTCCTCTACCATTGGCTTAGCGTTATGTTAAGTAGTTCGCAATGATCATCCAAAAGCTCATTTTGGAGACATCTGTATAGTTCATACGATTTTCCTGGTAAAATTATATAACATGACTTAAGAGCAGGCACAAAAGAGCTATAGTGCACATAGCAGGATCATAACATATATTCATTCTCATCAAACACAAAGCCAGTACAAAATTCATGTGCCAAGCACACGGTCATATACACTGGCCGAAATGAACATATCCTACTACACATATCCACGTCTCATCCTCCTGCTCATCGTCATCACTATCTAAAACGGGAAGTTCTGAATTAGTAGGAATCGTATAGGATTCAACTGTATTAAATCATTCACCTTCCTCCGCATCAGGGTGTAACCAAGCCAACATGACTAAGTCTATTTCCAATTCTTCCTCGAACTCTTCGACCACAGGTACTTTCACCTTGAGTATCTCCTGATCTCTTCCTATCTCAACATCATCGAAACATAACATTTCATCTTCTAATACTCCCGAAATATCCCCACCAAATTCCTTCTCATTATTCTTAAAAAATACTACACCATCGAGAACACTATCCTCCTCATCACTATCCTGATGGCATGACTTAATATCGCTATCAATTTCACCAAAATCACCACCCATCTCCTTATGTGGTGATGATGTCTTCTCGGGTGTAGGTGTCCTTTCCAGACCGAGGTCTTGTACAAATAAGGTAACAAGTACTATAGGGTCAAACCCGCTCCCGGTAAGATAGAGTGTATGAAGGCAGCCAGGGCCGAATCTTGTCCAAGTGAAATGTCCTGGCACACCTACTCGGTGGATAATCCTAATCTTCCTAGATCATTTCACACCTGAATGCTCACCTATATCTTTTTTCCTATTATTACTATACTCATCCATTGGGTGCTTGCCTTTACCACTACTATCCGCCATACCTCCACAATGAAAGAGTTCTACCAATCCCTATGACGAAACCACAGTTCTATAAAACTAAGCTCTGATACCAATTGTAACACCCCTACTAAAGGTAATAGCGGAAGCATATCAACACCGGGTGTCGCCCCGTCCAGTTACCCAGACAAGGGGTCTTAATAACGAAAAAACCAATAGAATATGTAAGATCCAGATCCATACAACAACCCATACTGATGGTCACGTGCACATATAAAATAAAGAATCTCATACAATCCAAATACTATTCATGTTTTCTTTTGTTCTCCTTCAATCCAAACACTTATATATCACTTAATCCTCCTCAAATGTTACTAAAACAGCTTTCATACCTCTGGTTTTCAGACATATTTAGCTCAGTAAACCATATTTTCCAATACCAAATTTAACATTCTCAAACAACAACAATAACTATTCATTTTCCTTTAACAATTAGTCTAGCTTTCCTTCCCATTTCACATGATTCTTTTGCGGCCATGATCCACCCATAAAATTGTCATGAAAACGTCTTTAAGCACCATATAAAACATAGCATAAAATCCTTCTCACCAACCGACACACACACAACCTCGTAAACAAACTTGAATTCTTGAGAAAAATTCATAAATAGCATGAATTTACCAACGAAATTTATATGAAAGTAATCCTCATGGTTTAATCTACAACTTTAATTCTTGAAGCTTGAAAGGTTACCTTGTTTGTTGCTTGATTTGGCTGAAAAATGCTTCAAGTTTCTCTTTTTCTCTCCAAGAACTCTTTTTCTCTTACTTTTCTCATTTTTCTCTATTTTTTTCTAGCTTTTCTTTCCTTTTCCTTTCTTTTCTTCCTCTCCTTCCTTTTGTTCTTCACTTGGACGAATTTCTGGATGTTTTACAGCCCTTCCACCGCCATTCTAGTGTCCAAAGTCAACCAATATTAATTACATAGTGGGCTATCAATTTTAAAGCTAAATTCCTATTGGTGGATTTAATTTAAATGGAGAATTCTTAAGCTTATTCAATAAGGTTTTGCAATTTAATAATCCCACAAATATTTTACTCCCCTAATGGTATTTTAGCACTTGTTTTCATCCACTATTCACACAATGCCACACATCCATTTTTAACCGCGATTTTCTATTTTCTTTAGAAACGAACAAATTTGGGTCCGCAACGAAAAAATATTTTATTTCACTATTCAACTCAAAAATTCCACTGAATTTATTGGTAACGCTTAAATTCTTCAACTTCCTCTCTACATGGTCAAATTTGTGGTTAAAGTCGCGAGCGCGGTCAAAATGATGAAAATGCCCCCGATACTCCGGGTAGCATAATTCGCACCAAAATGTGCATTTCATCGCACTAATCAATTTTTCTTTTTAGCGTACCCTTAAATTCTTATTTTGTTAATAGTAATAGCCTTCAAAAAATTTCGGGTACGGGTAGAACAAATTCAATAATTACATCTGGGTTTCGACAAAATATTATTCCACCGAAATATTTGTCTTATTACACCGATCAACTTTTGTTCTGGACATCGGAACAAATTCTTATCCTATTACAAATAGTAGCCAATCAGAAGTAAAAAGATGGGGTGTTACATTTTGATTATCTAAAGAAGGAGCTTTCACCAAGCTAACCCAAGAATAAGGTAGAGTCATACTCTAGAAAACGAAGAAAGGAAGCTTGGAGACGCTTAATGCGTAGGAGTAGAAGATTGGCGGGAATACCTATCAAACCTCAGGCGCCTTCTTCTCCCCTTCCAACGTAAGTTCCAATGCAACCTGGTCCTTTGTTAGGTAATCTACAACTAATAAAGAAAAGTAAATACACTCTCCTAAATATGGCTCAAAAAACTGAAAACCTTTTCACTGTGTTTCTTTTTATGTTTTCCATTTTGATCCTTCAAGTGGTATCAGAGTTACTGTTTTCATCTAGGAGCATGTACTAGGGTTAAAAACTGAAAAAGGTGATTCATTTACTATTAAAAATGATTTTTTTTTTTTTTGTGATTTCATGTGATCCCTCATATATTGATTTCTAGGGTTTATGTACGCCTCGCAGTTAGAGGTATAGGATCATGTATTCTAATGATTTTCCCATTATTTTTTAGTTTTGAGTAGATACGATGTAAGCCTTGTGGTTAAAGACATAGGTACTTGTAAAACTATGGTTTTATGCCTATTTTTGCGTTTCTTTTAACCTATAAATTTTGGGGACAGAAAAACGTAATTGCTAGAAAAGTTGAGGGGCAAAAAATGCCTAAAAAGTAGGATTTTTCCCGAAATCGGTGAACTCCAAAATGGACCTAGCGCCAAGTGGCCCGATCGGAATAGGCACCAAGTCCACTCTGTCCAGCTGGAGGTTTTGGAGAAACAGTGCAGACCCGACGCTAGGTGGGCCCAATGGACCTGGTGCCGGTCCTATCTGCCCAGAGCTGGATGCATGTAATTTTGTCCAAGAAAAAGAAAAACACTGCTGAAGTTCTGTACCTCAATTTTTCCTTGATGTAATCGTGTTTTGAAACCATTGTATGAGATTAATTTTCTACAATAGTTTTATTTATCTATAAATGAATAATTTGCACGAAAATGAGTATTAAAGGATAGAACCACGTTAGGATTAAACAAGATTATAAACTTTTAATTCATAATGTTTAATCCATTGTTTGGTCACTTAGGAATAAATGAATAGTTGAAGCATGAAAAATGTTACTTTTGTTATCATGCTTATTTCATCTTTGTGATCAAATGTGTAAGTTCTTGTGATACTAAAGTCTCACTAAATAGAACAATTTTTTGATAAAACGTTTTAATCTAAGAAACTTTAAAATAAAAGAGTTCATGGTTTATTTTCTTAAAGGGTTTAATCCTTGACATAGAGAATAATATTGAACTTAAGGTTATTTAATAAAGTTTTACTTGGTTATTAACTTAGAATAGTAAAATACATTCATAGTTTATTCTCCCAAAGGATTTAATTCTTGACATAGAGAATAATATTAAAATTTAGTTTTTTACTAAAGTTATTGTAACCATAAGATTATAGAAAACATTTTTGGGCCTAAAACTCTATTTTCAATAAAATATTAAGTAGGAGAGGAGTTCCAACAACCCCATGGCTTCCATCACAACTCTCATTAGAGATAGTGGATTTTTTTTTGTCATTCTGAGCATGACCCCCTATAGAATGGAATTCCATAAGTATGAAGAACTAATGGAAGACTAAAATTAAAAGTCTAGGGTATTTATTAGGATCGACTAACCTACGTTGGAGGTTTTTGGCATTAGATTGCTCATAGGTGGTGTGACTCAGTGGTCATCCAATCAATAGAATTTTTTTTAAACCATTACCTATTAAGGAAGTTTTGATTCGTGATGGTTATACACTTAACTTAGAATGCTATTAATCTTCTTACAAAGCTCTGTTAGTTTTTTTAAGAGTCAAACTATTTATGTTATTGATAATGGTTTTAAGAGTTATCTATTATCAAAGAAATAATATAAAGAATATGCATTTTTATTTCTTGCAAACTAAATGAATATTTTTTGCAATATTTCAAAAATGTCTAGTTGCAGTCCATTGTCAATCATTCTCAAGAAGAATAAGTTGACAGGCCTAAATTATGTGGACTGAAAAAGGAACTTGAACATAGTACTCACTGCCGAGGAGTACAATTATGTTCTTATAGATCCTATCCTGAGATTGGAGAAAAATCCACTGATTAGGAGCGAGAAGCCGAGAAGGCATGAAAGAAAGCTGATGAGATGGCTAAGTGCTATATGTTGGTTTCTATGTCTAATGTGCTCCAATCTAAATATGAGCACATAGCCACTGCGTACGATATGGATTTGTCATCACGTACCATGTTTGCTAAGAAGAGCCAGCTCACAAGATAGGAAGCTCTTAGGGCAATTTTGAACACTAGCATGGCTGGGGGGCATCGGTTTGAGAGCATCTGCTCAAGATGATTGCTTACTTCGAGGAGGCCGAGGTCTTAGGGGCAACGATAGGTTCTAAAAGCCAAATCGACATAGTTCTTGAAACTCTGCCTGATTTATATTTTCAGTTCAACTTGAACTACAATATAAACAAGTTGGATATAAATCTCACGGAGCTTATGAAAGAGCTCTAGGTTGCAGAGAAGATCATGAAGCCCGTGTTAAAGGTTTTGGTCTCTCGTTCTGCTTCTTTTTCTAGAATTAAGGCAAAGCCCAAAAAATTCAAGAAGATGAAGGTCCAGAATAATGTAGGGGTCTAACCCAAAGCAGTTGGTCAGGCCAAGTACAAAGGCAAATGCTTCAAGTATGGCAAGAAGGGGCATTGGAAGAAAGATTGTCCGAACTTCTTAGCCAAGTCTACTTCATATATTGCTCTATACCTAGAGTCTATTTTGATGGTTAGATCAACATCTTCCTGGATATTTGATTCTAGAGCCACTGACCATGTCTGTAACTCTTTGTAGAGGTTCAGAAGGACAAGGAGACTCAGCAAGGTGAGCATGGACTTCAAGTAAGCAATGGAGCAAGACTATGAGTTGAAACAGTGGGAGATCTTGAGCTTTTTTTTTTTTATTATTGTAATAGGAAGTTAATTTTAAAAATATTTTATATGTTTCTTTTTTTAAATAGAATTTGATTTTAGTTTTCAAATTGATAAATTAATGATATTTTGTTTCTTTCCATTTTGGTGTTTCCATCAGTAGAGATGGTAATTTAATTTGTAAAGGAAACATGTATGGAAATCTCTTTTATATACATCCTATTAGAAATCAAGTAAACAATATTCAAATTGAACCTGATAATAAAAAGAGAAAGGCCATATCAAACGACTCATATTTGTGGCATCTAAGATTGGGACATATAAATTCCAATCAGATTCAGAGGTTAATCCATTATGGGCTTTTAGGTTCATTGAGATTTGAAGAATGGTTTCAGTGTAAATCTTGCTTTAAAGGTAAAATGACCAAAAATTCCTTTACCAAAAAGGTGAATAGAGCTATGGAAATACTAGCACCAGTTCATAAAGATGTTTGTGGTCCGATGACTACACTAGCTAGGGGAGGCTACGAGTACTTCATCACTTTTATAGATGATCACACTCGTTTTGGTTATATTTATTGGATAAGGTGTAAGTTTAACTCTTTTGATAAATTCAAGGAGTTTAAGGCCGAAGTGGAGCGTTGAACAGGTAAATTAATTAAAATTCTAAGATCGGATCGTGATAGAGAGTACCTCCTCGGTGAGTTTAAGGATTACTTGGTACATTACGGTGTAGTATCTTAGTTAACTATGCTTGGGACTCCCTAGTAGAATGGAGTAGCTGAGAGAAGAAATTGAACTTTGATAGAAATGATCAGAAGCATGATGAGTCAAGCATCTCTTCCTATTTCTTTTTGGGGGTATGCTTTAGAAACAACGGTATATGTTTTGAACTTAGTCCCTTCCAAATCGATTCCTAGGACACCATATGAGATGTGGACTTGACGAAAGCTCAGTTTGAACCATCTCAAGATATGGGGTTATCTAACTTATGTGCTGACAAAAGGAAGTAAGTTGGAACCAAGATCAGAATTGTGCTACTTCGTTGGGTACCCTAAAAGAACAAGATGTGGATGTTTCTATCATCCTCGATAGCATAAAGTACTTGTTAATACTAATGCTAGATACTTAGAGGATGAACAAGTTACTTCCACCACAAGTTCAAGTAGAATAGAGTTAGAAGAGAAGTTGGTCACTGATTCAACTTCAGGTACTTCTAACACCCTGATCGAGGAACCAAGAAAAACACTACCAGATGTTCCTATACAAACTGAGCCTCGTCGTAGTGGGAGGACCACAAGAGTTCCAAAAAAATGGACCGGAGAAATCTATGATCTAGTTTCTGATCATCAGGAACAAGATCCCACTAGATATAAGGAGGCCATTGTTGATGCTGATGCAGATAAATGGAAACTAGCCATGAATACCGAGATTAAGTCCATATACCTCAATCAAGTCTGAGATCTTGTCACTCCACCTGATAGGATAAAACTCATTGCGTGTAAGTGTGTATACAAGAGGAAGAAATGTGCAGATGGAAGGTTGAAACCTATAAAGCAAGGTTGGTTGCTAAAGGTTATACTCAGAAAGAAGGGATCGATTATAAGGAAACATTTTTACTAGTAGCCATGCTTAAGTCTATCTAAATTCTATTAGCTATCACATGTTATTATAACTACGAGATATGGTAAATGAATGTCAAGACGGTCTTCATAAATGGCTATCTTAGCGAAGACATCTATGTGTCCCAACCAGAAGGTTTTGTTGCTAAAGGTCAGGAACAAATGGTCTGTAAGCTCAAAAAGTCTATCTATGGACTTAAGCAAGTGTCACAAGCATGGAACATACGTTTTGATGAAACTGTAAAGGCTTATGGTTTAATTCAAAATGGTTTAATTCAAAACGTGGACGAACCATGTCTGTACAGAAAATCAGATAGTGGGAAAGTGATTTTCTTATTACTTTATGTAGATAACATTCTACTCATTGAAAATAATGTAGGGACATTATAATCAATTAAGGTTTGGCTATCTAGTCAATTCAGCATGAAAGGCATAGGGGAAGCTAGCTATATTCTAGGTATTAAGTTTCTTAGAGATAGGAAGTAGAGAATGTTAGACTTATCCTAGTCTGCTTACACTGACAAGATATTAGTCAAGTACAGCATGGATCAATGTAAATGGGCTATTATACTCTTTAGTTATAGATTATCCTTATCTTCCAAGTAGTGTCCTCAGACATAGGAAAACAAGCAGAAAATGAGTAGGATCCCTTATGCTTCAGCTATGGGAAGTCTCATGCATGCTATAGTTTATACTAAGCCAGATATCTGCTTTATAGTAAGTATGGTTAGTAGATATCAGTCAAACTCGGGGGAAGCTCACTAGTGAACTGTCAAGCATATAGTAAAATATCTCAAGGAAATGAGAGATTATATGCTTGTATATCATGCTGATGATTTAGTTCCTACCGGTTACACATACTCAGACTTCTAGGCGGATAAAGATGAAAGAAAATCCACTAATATATATGTCTTAATTTTGTCTGGAGGAGCTATTTCATGGAGAAGTATCAAGTAATCTTGCATTGCTGATTCTAATATGGAAGCTGAGTACGTTGCTGCTTCAGAAGCTTCTAAAGAATGGCTTCAAAAGTTCCTCACAGAACTTGGAGTAATACTGCACATGGATAGACCTGTCACAATTTATTATGCAACATTGGAGCGGTGTCACAATGTAAGGAATCTTGAAACTATAGTAAGGGCAAACATATAAAGAGGAAGTATCACCTCATTCGGGAGTTCATCCATAAATAGGAGATTATGGTAAATCAGATTTCCTTAGTTAACAATCTGGTGGATCACTTTACCAAGC
The DNA here is from genome assembly GCA_026120185.1 of Voacanga thouarsii. NCBI lineage: Eukaryota > Viridiplantae > Streptophyta > Magnoliopsida > Gentianales > Apocynaceae > Voacanga > Voacanga thouarsii. The sequence goes on from JANUWF010001937.1 coordinate 2,345,671, forward strand.
CTTTAACAGAAAAGGTGTTTCATAGACACTTAGATGTCATAGGAGTAAACACTTATGGACTTTCTTAGTTTTTGTAGTGCAAGTGGGAGATTGTTAGAAAGTATGCCCTAAAAAACTATGTATTCTGTGTAAATATATTGCAATAAAATGTTTATTCATTCAATTTAGTTTGTTTCTTATATTATTACACATTTAAGGCCCAAGTATGACAAGTAATGGTCTATGTGTTGGGTCGTTCTTCACAATAAGGTATCGACCATGGGTAATTATCATACAAGTAAAACTGAGTTCTTAGTCATTTGATAGAATTAGGCATCTTATCAAGATATAACTATTATGCCATGAGTTCTAATGAGGAATGGTATACTTTGAATTAGTGAGTAGTTCACTCACATTACCAGTATAAGCGTATTTCGAATACATAGAACTAGACCTATAGTAATGGCCTCTCTTAAAGTACTATAATTATAGAGACCAAACTATTACTACTACAACGTGGACGGATACCCTCATACTTGAGTATGAGTTGGTGGTCTGACGAAGCTAGAGTCTTGTACTTTGATATATGTTGGGTTAGATTTTTTTTGTACAATCAATAACCTGGTACATTGGATGTATTACTCTAGTTAGTTAAGACAGACTGATGCAATAAAGTTTCTAAGCTTCATTTTGTGAAATTAAATCACCTCCTTGTGATTGTTTAGGATAATCTAATAATCCAAGGCCCTAGGAATGTGACTTTAGAATGTGTGCTTTTGGGTAACTTCTAGTGATAAGCAAATACATTCAAGTGAGTCATGGATTATCAGGCTAGATATCTTAGGATGGTAGATGTCTTTGAGATGGGTGTTAGTACATTTATCCTGTCTCATTCATAGGTGTTACATAGAGGGGCATTTCTATCATTTTACCTGTAGGTCGGAGATATTACTTTAGTTATATTATTCTTGAAGTCAATATTTTCATATAGTGATAAATTAAAATATTTAAAATGGTAAAATATAGTTATTTAATAGTAAGGGCATTTTGGTTATTTTAGTAGCCATGAATAATATGTCTCTTGGTCCCCCGGAGTAGCTAAAGCTACCTTGGTGTTGTTTAGACATAATCTGGGTTGAATAGATAATTATTTGGAAAAGAATAAAATTTATTCTAAGAGTCCAATTATAATTAATTAATTAGTCTTGGATTTTTATATGGCCTAGAAAAGATAATTAATTAATTAAGAAGATTGGGCTAGAATAAATTAATTAATTGGGTTGATATATGTTGACATATATTAAGAGTCCAATTAGAATTAATTAATTAGTATTCGATATTTAATGAAGCCCAAAAAAGATAATTAAATAATTAAGAGGATTGGGCCAGTCCTGGACTGATTTGTGAGCACAACACCAAACCCATTAGGGCTTAGTGTTTTCGGCCATTAGGGCTTCATCAATCCCTAAGGCTGGCCGAAATCAAGGTGTAAAAGAGGAAGAAAAATAACGTGATTTTTCCCTGAGCTCTCTCTTTGAGTGTGTTGTCTCTTCCTCTTATTCTCGTCCTTCTTTTTTTTTTTTTTCTCTCTTGGAGATATTTTGATTATCTAAAAAATGAGCTTTCACCAAGCTAATCCAAGAATAAGGTAGAGTCATACTCCAAAAGACGAAGAGAGGAAGCTTAGAGACGCTTAATGCGTAGGAGTAGAAGATTGGTGGAAATACCGGTCGAACCACAAGAGCCTTCTTCTCCCCTTCCAATGCAAGTTCCATTACAACCCGACCTTTTGTTGGTTAATCCACAACCTATAAAGAAAAGTAAGTACTCTCTCGTAAATGTTGCTCGGAAAACTGAAAAGTTTTCTGCTGCATTTTCTTTGATGTTTTCCGTTTTGATCCTTCATCTGGGTTCTTTGGATTATGAGACTGCACCAATGTTGTCGCAATACATCACAACTGGCTTGTCTATTTGTGGCACGACTCTCAGTTCTAAACGAAACTTTTGGAGCCAAACTACTTCCTTAGAGCCTCCGAAGCAGACACATACTTGACTTCTATGGTTGAATCAGCAATCCAAGATTGCTTGATACTCCTCCATGAAATGGCTTCTCTAAACAATGTGAAGACATATCCACTAATGGATTTTCTCTTATCCTTATCCTCCTTGAAGTCTAAGTCCGTATATCCTGTAGGAACCAAGCCATCTGTCCTGTAAACCTGCATATAATCTCTTGTACTCTTAAGATACTTGTGAATATACTTAACAACCTGCCAATGAACCTCCCTTGGATTTGACTGATATCTGCTAACTAAGCCTACGGTAAAGTAGATATCTGGCTTAGTACATAATATGGCATTCATGAGACTTTCCATAGTTGAAGCATAGGGAATTCTACTCTTTCTATCTTTATCTTCTTGAGACTTGGGACAGTCCTTTGAAGAAAAAGACAACCCATGTCTGCAAGGGATCAACACTTCCTTGCATGAGTTTATGCTGAACTTGGCTAGCATCTTGTCAATATATGTAGCTTGGGATAATCCTAACATTCTCTTCTTCCAATTTTTAAGAAACTTTATCCCAAGAATGTAACTGACTTCACCCAAGTCCTACATACTAAATTGACTAGATAGCTAAACCTTGGTAGATGACAGTGTTCCTACACCATTTTCAATTAGTAGAATGTCATCTAAATATAATACAAGAAAAACCACGTTTATGCCTTCCAATTTCCTATACACACATAATTTATCCTCGTTTTGAATGAAATCGTAAGATTTTACAATCTCATTAAAACGAATGTTCTATGCTTTGGATGCTTGCTTAAGTTCATAAATGGATTTCTTAAGTTTACAAAGCATGTGCTCTTGGCCTTCAGCAATAAAACCTTCCGGTTGGGACATATAGATGTCTTCATTAAGATAGCCATTTAAGAATGCCTTCTTGACATCCATTTGTCATATCTCGTTGTCATAATGACATGCAATGGCAAGGAAGATATGGATGGACTTAAGCATGGCTACCGGCGAAAAAGATTTCCTCATAATCGATACCTTCTTTCTGAATATCCCCTTTTGCCACAAGCCTAGTTTTGAAGGTTTCCACCTTCCCATCCACTCCCTTCTTTCTCTTGTACACCCACTTACACCCAATGGGTTTTATCTCTTCAGATGAAGCTACAAAATCCTAAACCTGACTGAAATACATAGACTCAATCTCGATTTTTATTGTTTCATGCCATAGGTTTGCATCGGCATCAGCAATAGCCTCCTCATATCTAGAAGGCTCTTATACCTGATGATCGGAGACTAGGTCAAAGGCCTCTCCAGTCCATCTTTTTGGAACCCTAGATATCCTCCCACTACGACGAGGCTCCATTTGTACAGGTTCCTGAAGTTGTGCCTCTTCTTTTTCTATAATGGGGTTAGAAGAAATCGATTCAGAAGATAACTTCTCTTCGAATTCTAATCTAGTTGAACCTTTAGTGGATATATTTGATCATTCTCCAAGTATCAAATATTAATGCTCACAAATACTTTTTGTTCCTTAGAATGATAAAAGTAACCACCCTTTGAACCATTTGGATATGCAACAAAATAGCATAATTTTGATATTTATTCTAACTTGTCTCCCTTGATCAGTACATAGGTTGGACATCCTCATATCTTGAGATGATTTAGACTACGCTTACGCCTAGTCCACATCTCATAGAGCTTCCTAGGCATTGACTTGGAAGGCACCAAGTTCAGAATATATGACACTATTTCTAAGTTATATCCTTAAAAAGACACTGGATGTGTAGCATGAGATATCATGCTTCGGACCATTTCTAACAATGTCTTGTTCCTCTTTCAGCTACTCCATTCTGTTAGGGTGTTCCCAGTGCACAGTGTTGGGACACTATCCCATGATGTACCATGTAGTCCTTGAATTCACCAAGGAGGTACTCTCCACATCAATCCAATTGTAAGGTCTTGATTAGTTTACCTACCCAACGCTTTATTTCAGCCTTAAACTCTTTGAACTTGTCAAAAAAGTCAGACTTTCATCTCATCAGGTAAACATAATCATACTTGGTACAATCATTTGTGAAAGTGATGAAGTGCTCGAACCCCCTTCCCGTTGGTGTAGTCAAAAGACCACACATATCAGTGGGAACAAGACTCAGTATCTCCTTTGCTCTATCCGCCTTTTGGATAAAGAACCTTTTGGTCATTTTTCCCATAAGACAAGATTCACACTGAGGCTAACTTCCCAATCTCAATGAGCCAAAAGGCCCAACATAGATTGACCTCTACATTCTGATTGAGTTAATGTGACTCAACCTTAGATGCCAAATATATGAGTTATTGACATTGGTTTTTCTCTTCTTGTTTAAATGTTCAGACTGAGAGTTATTTAATTGATTGTTAATAGGATTAATGAAGAATAAATTTCCATACACGTGCCCAGTACATGTAACTTCTCCATTTCTACTGATTGTTATACTAGAATGGAAAGAAATAGAATATCCTTGATTTATTAGTTTTGCAACCGAAACAAAATTCTGTATAAAATCAGGAACAAATAAAACATCCTTCAAAACAACTATTCTATTACAATCAAAAGTAAGTTCCAGTTCTCCCACTACAAAAGCCCAAACTTGTGCTCCATTTCCCACACGTAGTCCATGTTCGCCCATCTAGAGTCTTCTAATCTTTCTACACCCCTGCAAGGAGTTACAGATATGATTAGTGGCTCTTGAATCAACAATCCAAGTGGAAGTTGATTCAGCCATTAATATAGACTCTAGATAGAAAATATTACCTGTGGCGTTTTTCTTTGCTTGAAGATATGGACACTCCTTTTTCCAGTGTCGCTTCTTTCCACATTTGAATCATTTGTACTTGGGTTTGTCTTTGGGTTGGGCCTTGGGCTAGTGCACTGCATTACCCTTCTTTTTTTTGTACTTTCTGGGCTTGGGCCCAATTCTTGAAGAAGAAGCAATCATAGCTCTTACTTGTGGCTTCATGACCTTCTCTGCCACCTGAAGCTCCTTCATCAACTTAGTTCAACTCACGTTTAACTTGTTCATGTTGTAATTCAATTTGAACTGAGTAAATGAGTCCGATAGAAATTTGAGAATCATGTCTACTTGGCTCTCGAGGTCAATAATTGCCTCTAAGACTTTCGCTTCCTCAAAAGTAGCAATTATTTTGAGCATGTACTCTTTGACTAATGCTCCCTCAGCCATCTTGGTATTGATGATTGTTCAAAGAGTCTCTTTCCATGTGGGTCGGCTCTTATTTGCAAACATTGTGACTAGAGATGTACTGATATCATACGCAATTGCTGTGTGCTAATGTTTGGATTGGAGCACATTTGACATAGAGGCTAACATATAGCATTGTGCCATCTTATAAGCCTTTTTCATGCCTTCTCAGCCTCATGCTCCTTACCGGTGGAACCTTCCCTGATCACAGGGCAAGTCTCGTAAAGGACATACTTATACTCCTCGACTGTGAGTATTATATCTAGGTTTCTTTTCCAGTCTACATAATTAGGATCCATTAGCTTATTCTCACGGAGAATAACAGCTAAAGGACTGAAAGAACCTCCACCAACAATTTCTGAAATTTAAAAAATAAAAGAAATTCTAAGATTTGTGAAAACAAAATAATTTTGTGCACTTTATCCTCATATTAAACTGATAATAGCTAACCCCATTACTATTATCTTTAATATGATTAATTTGGCTCTTAGAAAAACTGACATTACTTCTTGGGAAGATTAATAGTTTTCTAAGCTCAGTGTGTTAGCCACCACAAATTAATTTCCCTTCTAGGTAATAATCTAGAAGATAACTCCATCGAGGGGATGGTCATTTCTTCTCATTTCCCATGGATAAGCCTTGCACTATAACCTCCAACACGGGCTGGCTGATCATAGTACGTGTCCCAGGTTATTAAATACGTTCTTCCATTAATTCTGGATCCTTGTGGTATCTCCATCCTATACGAGTTCAATCTCAGGGTGACGCAAGGAGACCCACGATATCTAATGAGGATCGTGATGGGAGCCGTTGAGCTGTTGGAACTCCTCTCCCATTTAGTTTTTTAAATAAGGTTTTTCTTGGAAAAATATCATTTGAAAATTTTTAATTAAGTTCTCTTTTAACTTAAAAATAGAATATCTAAATCCATAAAAAAAAAAAAAATTCTATGTTAAGGTTTATACCCTTTGAGAAATTTTCCTCATAGATTAATTTTATTTAAGTTAAGAACTTAATAATTTCAAAAAAAAAAAAATTCGATTTAAAACTTTCTAGAGATAGTGTTTATTTGACAAAAATAATTTTCCTCTGCTAAAATGAATTAAAATGGTTTTCCATTTTAACTTACAAAAAATTTCTAAATCGAAAATATTTTCTATGTTAAGGACAAAAACTTTTAAGAAAATGACGAAGGATTAGTTTTTGTTTAAGTTAAAATTAACCATTTTATTAAAGAAAAATATTTTTTCTTGTCAAATAAAATTTCCCAAAGACTTTGGACTTTGTAAAAACGTGTACATAGAAATTAAAATAAATAGCATGCTAGAAAACTGTAAATGTTTTCATACTTTTCTATTTTTAACCTTATAGGTGCCTAAATAATTGAATTAAACACACTAATTAAATTAATTAATGATCTTGTTTAATCATAAAAATCATTTACTATTATTTTTCAGCAAAATATTCAAAGAATATTAACTATTAAAAAAATAATAACTCTGGCTGGTATGGGACCAAAAAACCAAAAAAGAATAGCCCAAAAATAACAAGGGGAAAATTTTTTTTTCCTTTGATCTTGTGCACCTGCCATACTAGATCATGGCCCATGGGAAAACCCATGGACCATGAACCACGAGCACCCCATGGGCACATGGGTGCCCCAAGACCCGGTCACAACAGTGACCGCATCCTGGCATCCTGCCCAGGATGCCGAGCCGAGGACCCACCTGGGCTTCAATTGCGTCGTGCAAGCCGCAGCTGGCCTAGGCACCTGCCTTGGCTCTAGGCAGTCTGAGGCACGGCTCAGCTCGGCTCGTCTTCTTCTCCAGCTTTTTTTTTTTCTTTTGTGAATTTTTCCAAAAACTCTGCAACTTCACTCCGCGATCAATCTAGGCAGCCTCTTGTTACATTTTTTTCATAAAAAACAAGCACCATATCTACCTATACCCTTTCAAATCAGGTTTTCACGATTGCTATAGAAAATTTTAACATTACATGGTTTCCTAAACCTCAACCATGAGGTGTATAGAAGACTATCCCATGCCATAAACAGTGAAGGATCTTAGGCATTCATAAAAAATTAACTTGCCAATTTTATTAACTTGAATGCATCTTTCCTAAGACATTCACAGCTCTCGCTATGATACCACTTGAACTCTTAGAAATCATATAGAAGCCATGCATGCTACTGAAATAAAATTCAGAAAAAACAACAAAAACTTAGAGCACACAACGAAGAAGCTTTTAAGATTAATACCTTTGGATTTTAATGATGTTTTCATTGTCGGAGTAGACAATGAAACCACCACAGTTTCTTCTTCATGCCTAGAAGAAGTCTCTAGATCAAAACCTATGATACGTCTACTCTTTCGGGGCATAGATACCAAGGCCTTTGAGAGCTCAGAATATTCCATCACCTAAACAATTATGGGTGAAACAACTTAGGCGAGGAAATCCACTGTCTCAAGCACTTCTTGATTTCTTGTTATTAATAAACAAGACCAAGAAGAAGAAGGAAAAAATGAACGAGAGAAAAGCAGAAGAAAACTAAAGGCTTCGTTTTTTTTCTGTATGCTTTCTCTGAAGAAAATGGAACACAGTTTTTTTTCCCTATATTGATAACTTATCATCGGGGTTTTGATATTTCAAAACATCCAGAAGCTATCAACAAAAGAAGTTTGGCTTAACCTAAACTCTTCTATTCTGTGAAAGAAAAAAAAATTTTGGTTCAAGCTATTAGGCCATTAATTATTTTATTATTTTTCCTCGAACCCAATGAGTCCAAAATAATAAATGTTAATAAACATTAATTATTTATATCTGAGCTTATAAAATAACCCATTAAGTAATTAACGAGCTCAAATAAACTAAAAAATATATTTAAGCCTTTTTATCTAGTTTAGGCCCAGGTTAATTTTCTAATTATTCAATCTATGCTTTGGCCCTGATTAATTAATTAAATAATTAAATTAAATAACAAATTTAATTTCTCTCATTCTTTTATTTTATTCCACTCCAAAAATAAATTAGACTTTTTGAATAAAATGAAATCCTTTTAATTGAGACCATTTCCTTGACTTAAAATTAATTAGGACTTACGAGCTATTTTGGGGACCAAAAAGACATATCGCCTTGGTTACTAAAATGACTAAAATACCCTTGCTATATAAACAGTTGTATTTTGCATTTTAAATATTTTTTAATATCTTCATAAGGAAATATTGACTCTAAAGACAATGCTACATTAGTTATGTCTTCGATCTATAAGTAAAATGATTAAAATATCCCTCTACACATTGTCGTGAATTTAGAAAGGAAAAAGTGTACTAACACCTCTTTAAAAGACATCTACCATCCTTAAACTTCTAGTCCAATGATCCATGATTTCTTGGAAAAATTTTGCTTTCTAAGAGCACTACCTTAAAGTAAATCTCCAAGTCATATTTCCCAAGACCCTGGATAATTAGATTATTAGGACAACCACAAGGGGAGATATAGTGTAGAAACTATCTTGTACAAGTCTATCTTAACTAACTAGTTACACATACCTAACATACAAGTATATTCGTCTTACTGAAGAATCTCAACTATAGTATATAAAGGCAAATACTTCCAGCTTCGTCAGACCACCAACTTATACTCAAGCCGTAGAATACCAGTCTATGTTGTAGCAGTACTAGTCTAGGTTTCTACTACATAGTACTTTTAGAAACTACTACAACAGGTCTAGTTCTATGTATTCAGAATATGCTTGTGTTATGAAATGAGAAGACTACTCATTGGCTAAAGGTAAGGCATTCCCTATTTAGAATTCATAACACAATAACCTTACCATAATGAGATCTGCATTCTCATCGTTTAGTTAAGAACAAAAGTTTATGTGTTAAGTAACCCACGGTCCATACCTTACTGTGAAAGACTTCCATTCACATGAGCCATTTACTTCAACACAATGGATCTTTTCTAATGAAAATTGTGCACAAATATAAAGAAGATTTCATAAACAGTTTCTGAAAAAATATTTTTATTAATATAAGTCAAAATTACATCAGAAACCTAGTCTAAGAGAGCATACATCCCAACAAGAACTTCATCTTCCAATTTCTTAATTTTATAAAAAATATTCCTAAAAGAGTCCCAATTCTAAGACTTTAAAGTGGTCTTAACAAACTTCAATTTACCCAACAAAATATGCATACCGTTGCCATAGATTGTGGCATTCTGTGCAAATTGGACAACAGCTTTAAAGTTAGAGTAACGAGTTCACATACCATGAAACTTGAAGGGCTTTAGCATGAACTGAGGAGGAAGAATTTGTATAGTAACCAGTAAAAGCGAGCAATAAGCCTCCTCGATGTAAATCACAAACAAGAGTTGAGTGAAAGGAATCATCCCAATTTTTGTTTAATAAAATTCGATCATGTTTTTCCCAGCAAAGTCTAATCCCTGAATGGTGCCAAGTAAATTTTCTTCCAGAAAAGGCTGATTGATTAAGCAAAGCAACTAAAATAAAAAAGGCAAAATCCTCTACTGCTAGAGCATCTGGCATGGAAGGACCAACATATTCTGAAGCTTCAAGAATAACATTAAAGTCTCCACTAATAAGCCATGGACTATGTGTTAGATCTATGCTCTAGAGCCAATCATTTTTACAACGTATTTTGCACTTTTATTAATAAAATAAATTCTTTATGTTTCAGTTTAATTAATCATTTTGCTAATATGTGTATAAAACTATTAGATAAAGTCCCAAGCACATTAGAAAAGTGTTAAAGAAATTATAATAGAGATCATAATGTCAGATTGCTACTACACTATGGAGTACTTGTGCTTAATTATCCTTAATCATAGTATTAATGAGATAAGCCATCATTAATGCGTAAAGACCAATACGTGTTATACTTTTTGATTTGATCATGCGGTAGTTCTCATATCTGTGAGTATTGTGATACTTAAAGTTAACTCATGGATGCTTGTTAATCAAACAAGTTTATTGGATAACTTAGCTTGAGATAATCACATGGATAACTATTTAGTGCTAGTGATAGAATCTCATCTTAGCAAATATGTGAGTATCATTAGACTTGATATCTTCATGGTACTTTATTTATTGAGCGTTGTACTTTGATTCTAATCTTTGTAGTCTCATTTGGGGCCGCCTATAGCATCGACATTGGGTACAACGTAAAGTAAATAAAAGTAGTTGAGAATATCAATAAAGGATTTATCACTCTTAATAGTAGGGATGTATATCTTACGGCCACTTATATGGGATCATTACTCGAGAAGTCCTTAACTAAGGCGACTACGTGTTGGAAATAGTTCCAAATTAATAACATGTTGAGTATTAGATTTTGGATCAAGTACTAATAAATTCAAAATAAAATTAGTTATATTCTAATAGGAGCTAGTACTAATTCCATACTCTAAAGCGAATGAGATATAGTTTTATGAAAGGAGTTTATTGCACCGATATTGTGCTATTAAAAGGTTCATGTCATGCTACTTGACTTTCTAGACTTTTAGATGGTCATGATGCATTGCTAGATGCCATTCTTGGTCTACTAAGTATGAATTTATTAATTAAAAAATTAATCTTAATTATAATTAATAAGTTAATTCAAATTATTAAGCATTATTAATTCCATAGCGATTAGAATTAATTCATATTTTACTACCAATTGACCAAAAAACCTAATAGGTCACACATAATAGGAGAATTGGCATTCAAGACATTATATGATAATATTATGGGATAAATTTGTGAGAAGAAATAATAATTATGGGCAAGTTATAAAATGTTATAACTACTTGGGTGAAATTATAATTATTTAAAAAGTTTGTAGTTGAGTAATAAATTTGTTATAATTTAAGAGGCCTAAATGCAATTATGAACACTCAACACCATAATGAAGCGAAAATGGAAGTCTCTGTTATTTGTTTCTTAAAAGATATGAAACACATAGACTTCCATAGGAAGTGGAGAAAAGCTTTGTTATTTTAGTTGTTTCCTAAAAGGTTTAGAAAACAGAAGAAAACGTTTCTTCTTAAAGCGGTAGACCTGTGTTCCACGAAGATATATATATATATATATATATGTTATGTTGCCTTGATGAAAAACCAGAAAAAAGCACAGTAGCCTTTTAATTTTTTTTCTTTTCTTCTCCAAAAATGAATTAATCCCAAAAAAGCCTCAAACATAAAAATTGACTACCATTGTTTTCTTGCACCTTGTTTGAGTTTATCTTTGTGTGGATCAATATTAGAGAAATTCGTATGATTGGAATTTAGTGGTTCTCGGTGTGAAAAATTTCCAGAGGAGTTCTACGAGGAAGAAAATTTTAAAAAGTTGTGGTTTTTAGTTAGTGGAATTTTTCTTCCCTTGCTCGACCTATTTAATTACATATGTGTGATTAATTTGAGTGGATTTCATTTTATTTTTCTCTATGCATTAATTGTTATTGCATGATCGAAATTTAACAGTAGTATTAGAGCCATCTTATGTGTGTTTTTTAGGTTATGTTTATGTTATGAATTTATTTCATATATATTCTGAATTTTGAAATTGTTTCAAAATTATATTTGGGTCCTAAAAATTGTTTTCATGAATATTTTGATTTTGGAAAATTTGCTTTAATCATTGTGATTGTTATCACACCAACTTGTTAATAAAGATTAACATGTTTTTAAAAACCAAATCTAACAAGAAACATTGTTTCAAAAATTAGATTGGAAAATCGAGGAAAAAATGGCTGAACAAAAAAAAAAAAAAATAGCAAGAAATCCAAGACCTTCCTAGGCCACCTGGAAAGAAATCCAAGCAGCCTAGGAATATCCTAGGTTGCCCATGCAGCCATAAGGCAGCCTAGGCCTAGGCCGCCTAAGGGTTTCCTAGGTAGCTTGGAAAGCTCCTACGATGCCCAAGGAAGATCCTAGGCAACCCAGGAAAAAACATTTTAACCCACAAATGTTTTCTACCTCAAAATGGACCCGAGTAGTTTCCAAAATAGGATTTTGGATGCATTGTTAATTTTATTTCCAAAATATGATTTTGAAATTTTTATTCTTTTATATTTATTTTTCTTAATATGTTTTAAGTATGATTTTGGCATGTTGGCTTGGTTATAGACTTATACCAATTAATTTTGATTAATTAATATTGTTTCATATATTTTTTTATTACTTTGTTTTGAATAAATAAGGCCTGCAAGTCCTGCCTTTCTCTATAATTCTATTGTAATTTCTCTTCTCATCCAATTTTCCTCAAATGTAACTAGAGATTTCTTTATTAAGAATTTATGTAGTTAGATTATATAGGTTAGATAGGAATAGAAATTATTTTACGAGTTTATTGAGATGGTGATCAAGATGAAGCAAGAAGATGGTAAGACATTCTTTTCAAACCATGCATTAACATATAGGTTTGACCAAAATTAATTTCCCACTTGTCTCAAGAAAATTAATCTAGAAAAGTCCATAATCAAGCTATGTAATTAATTGAGTCTATTACAATTTGTCAATATGTTGATGATTATGCATGCTAAATGATGAGACCACAGATTAAATAATTAAAATCCCTCAAATAAGATTACATCTAAAGCCTTCCATTAATATAGCAAGAACTAGAGTTCTTTTTCGAGATTAGGTTTTGGGCACATGATGCTTATTTATTGCGGTATAAAAATCATATAAAAACTAAGCACATTCCCAATCAAGTTTACATTAAAACATTAACCCCAAATTACACATATGAGCAAGCGTACTCATCAATAACATAGCATAGGGTTCAAACGAGTGTTGATCCTCAAAGAATAAGTATGCATTAATCGCTTTTCTTTCATTGTTTAATTGATTCAATAAAGTGAAAAAGAAATAAAAAGGAAAATAACAAAATAAAATAAAATAAAATAATATAATATATACATGTCAAGGATGGGGAATTATGTAACTCAACCCATTGTTTAGACAAACATGATCTTAAAGTATCCAATCTTTATCACAACCAATTATTCTCTTGGCATCATGAAGGATTAAAGTAGACTCACTTTTTCCCAATCCATGAAATCACTATCTTCTAGACAAATTAGCATCACATACTCTGTCTCAACTAATTCACCCAAAAGATGCATTAAACACAATCCTTAATTAAATTTCCATACTCTGGCAAACATAAAACATGAAATTAACCAATGAATCCATACTCTGGCAGACATCAATTAACCTTTAATTACCAGTTCTTAGCAATTAACCCCTTTCTCAAGCAATTTAAGAGACAACAAATATGAAATTAAACAAATTGAAACCACCATCAACCCTTTTCCCAAGTAAGTTAATGGAAAGAAACAACCAATCAATCTCGTAATCAACTCAAGTAATTAAACACCAAGAGTAACAATCAATTAATCAAAAGATCAAATAACTCTAAAAACCATGAATATCTTAATCAATGTCGAATTACAATAAAATAAGTAATACATCATTGTTCAAGAAAAAGAAAACAATGTAAAAGAAATCACTCATATACAAGCCTCCTTCTTCTTCATTTGAAGACCTTCTTGTACAACCCTCCTTGAATTGAAGAATTCCTCCTTTGATTTGAGTGATTTTCTATGATGATCAATGAATTCTCCCATTTTCCTTTGTGTTTTCCATCTATTTATAGGCTTGGGAAGTGCCTAAACTCATTGGTGTAATGTTCTTGGTCGAGTAGAAGTTGGAAGATACTAAAACTCCATAGATTATCAAAAATCGTGTAAAAAAAATCACAATTCTGCCTTTTCCTCAGAGCACAGCCAGTGCTGCCTTGGCTCTCGGAGCCGGCGCCGGTTGTGTTCTGGTTCTCTACTCGTTCGCTGATTTTATTTTTTTTTTTGAATTTCGCACAATGAAGTCTAGCATGCAGCCGGCGCCGCTTTAGCTCTTGGAGCCGGCGCTAGTTCTACTCTGTTTTGATAATTTTTCCTTGCCTCGAAGTTCATATCATCAATACATGACCGGCGCCGATTCCAGTGCCCTAGCCGGCGCTTCCCCTCTTCTGTTTTGTGACGTTTTTGCTTCGTTTTGCCCCAAAAATTTGTAATAATGAACAAACTACCTTTTCAAGGGTAAAATCTCAAATATGAAGGAATATGACTAGTTATTGAACAGAATGTATCACAAAAGAACCTCAAATAACTTGAAAAAATACGACTAATTTAGCCCCTATCATATTCCCCCACACTTAACTCTTTACTTGTCCTCAAGCAAAGTATCAAAGACAAGTAGGAAAACACAAGGTTTAATCAAATCACTCAATCAATTTCAAAACAATATCCTCAACGCTTTCTTCATTCAAGAACATAAAACACATGCTACTACATCTTTCACAACAAATGCAAGACTTGTGTAAGTAATAAATGACTTAGTAGAACCATCTCAATACTTAACAAGATTCTCAAACATTTAGAAAGAATTTAGTTCAAAAAGAATATGCATTCCATAGGCTTACTTTTCATACACTCTCTCCACTAATTCGAGACATATCATGATTCTACTTAATCAAGTAGGACTTTCAAGCTTATAATATAAGGCTAAATGTTTGTAATGTAGCTTAGCAAATGAAGGATATAGGAGAATCAAAAATCAAAGAAGCTGAGAGTTTGCAAGAAAAGGATAAACAAAATGAATCAATAATTTCCAACTCTTCTTGCTCTCCTATTCCAGAAATCAATCAAACCATAACCTTATTTAGAAATTACAGCTCAACTCAAGCAAATCCTGCATTTTTTTTCTTTTTTTCCATTCTTCTTCTCACCTTTTTACTTTCTTCATCAGCTCTTCCCTATTTTTCACAAGATCACTCATAATTTTCAGCAATGGTGTCAAAGATTTAATATGAACTCAACTTTTATAGCTCAATCAACATTCCTTTTGTGATCTTTCTTCTCTCTTTTTCTCTCACTTTTCCTTTCTTTCTTTCCTCTTTTGTTCTTTTTTGCTGCTGTTCTTTTCTTTCTCACTTTTTTCTCTTTCCATTCTCTCTAATAGCTTTCTATTTTTCTTTTCTTGTTTTCAATTCCTTTTTTCTCTTTCTTTTCTTTTTCTTACTCACCACAACTACATGACTGAAATTAACAAGTCATGATCTTTTTCAAGTATTCTTTCTCAACATGCTCCTACATATACTTTTGTCCATCAAGAGTATAAAGATTTGGAAAATTATTCAAACTCTAAAAAACAAGCAATGGACAAAGTATGATAATAGGTTTTAAAGAAAAAAAATCAACAATTTAGGCTCAAAATAGGCACTAGGGATAATATAAAAAAGGTAGGCTTGAAAAGCTCAAACTATTCAAAAAAGGCCTATTACCGCCATCCCTAAGTTAAATTATGATTGTCTTTCTTATTTCGCCTCGAGAGATATTCAAGTAAGTTCTAGAATACTCCATGAATTTTAGTAAAAAAACAGGTTAAGAACAATGCAAAACATTTTATCAAGAGCTACTTCATTCAAGTGCATGCAAAAAGTCATGCATAAGCCATAAATGATCTAAAACATATGCTCTATAATCAATCATAAAGACATGCATTAAAAATATAGAGTAAAATTCTTTTGAAATCTCAAAGAAAATCAAAAAAATTGTGAAAATTTTTGCTCAAGAAGGCTGGCTAAAGTATTTGCATAGAAGAATTGTCAATCAAATCACTCCCCCACACTTAAATTGGACATTGTCTTCAATGGCCAACTAAATAGAATGAAGACAAAAAAATACCATAGGACCAAAAATATATAAAAAAAGAAGAGATAAGAAAAACAAACTTCCATTCATTGGGCATCGTGCAGTACAAGAGCTGATTGCTTGAAGAACGAGACATTGGCAAAGTACCTAAAAAGAAAAATACAAAAGACACACCAAAGCATAAAAACTAGAAAAGAAAAATAAATCAAAAATAGAAGAAAGAAAATAGAATAGTACAAAAAAAAGAAGAAATAAAAAACTACGAAGAACAAGAGTGATCAAGAAAATGTAGATAATCATCATCAGTCCTCCTCCACATCATCACCAGCCGTTGTGGAGATTCCCGCACCACCTTATTGCCCTGAAGAATACTGCCTCAATTTGGCCAATTGCTGCTCCATAGTAGCTTGCCGTCGCGCCATGTCATCCATAGTACCCTGTAAGCATAGGAGTATCTCCATTTGCTTGTCGAAGTGTCCCAGCATGGTAGTCTCAAAGCTAGTCTGGGGTTGGGACTGAGAACTGCTAGCTCGTGCACGTGTCGGTAGTGGTGGGTACTCCTCCTCCACGGTGGGTGGCCTAATCTGACCGGGATGTCTGACCTCGAAGAGAGTTAGTCACTTCTTCAACTCTTGGCTGTACTTGTACTCGCAACTCATCAGCATTTGTTCAGTCACCAAATCATGCTTAGTGGTAGCCTCCATCAGTTCTCCCTCAAGACTAACACCAAAGTCTTTCAAAATTTTCATTATAACCAAGGGCAAAACGATGGCTTTTATAGAGAGACAGTGATAAACAACATCCCTAATGGATTGGACGATCAAGGGTGCAAGAGGGATAGACAGTGTGTTCATCATCCGATACAAAATATAAGTGTTAATAAGTCGGGTCTCATTAAAACCACTAGCATGGGTTACAACATTGAACCCAAATATATAGACTAGAGATCTAAAGTTGGCAGCAAGATCGTTATTGGAATAGAAACTATTGGCTTGAAAAGCATTATGCTTGTACAACCCTAGTATAGCTCTAGTCCCGCTAGCATCCCAATTCGGGTTGGAAAGATTTTTTTGATTATTCACATCTCTCCCTTGCCAAGAATCATCGTCAAATACCTAGAGGAGGTTAGCTAATTGATTTTGGGTGATGACAATAGGGATTCCTTTCACTCTCGTTTCAATATGGGGGAGATGGTTATTGCCCTTATCAACTATATTAGCATAAAATTCCTTGATGAGTACTGGACAATACTTCCCTTTCAGTTGTACTATCGAACCCCATCCTAGCCTTCTAAACGTTATTCCCAATTTGAGTGCACGATCTAGGGTGGGTGCGAAAGTACATTCGACAATGATTTTATTAGATGCTCTCCTATTGTACCATTCCTCACAAGATGCATCTATAAACTCAGTAGGTCTAAGGAACAAAGGATCGATAGATGAAGGGATTGAGGAAGAAAAAGCCCTCGCCCTTTTAGAAGACTAACCCCGTGCTCTAGACATGGTATCAAGTAAAGAGTGGTGAAAATAGGAAGAGAGAATAATTAAGCTCAAAGACTTCAAACAGGATGTAACTACCTTTTACAAATACACTCCTCAAATCTCACTCAACCCTCAACCAATCTCACAATCCACAAAACCCAGTGTCCTTTAATATATATCACACTCCAACCAACAATCAATTCAATCACCTCTAATCAATTCAACACAACCTTTGTGCTCATGTATGCATGGGAAAGCAAAAGTGTAAGCTTTATGTAGAAATCTAAGCTTCTTGCTTGTGGATTGAATATGATATTGTTGTGAAAAATAGAAGATTTTGAGATTTTTGATCCGTAGGATCAACAAAAAAGAAGTAGATAGATGTTATAGAAGTGTTTAGGAGGTGAAAAATTAAATTTTGGAAAGTGGGGGATATCAAGCCGGCAGGGGTTAGAGAAAATTTGAGAGGGAGATTGGAGATTTTGAAGAAAAAGTGGCCAGAATGGCCTATAAGAGTGCCTCACCTGATATGAATCGGCGCCGGTCCTAGCCATAGCCAGCGTCGGCTTTGTTCGGTCCGGTTCTCAATTTTTATTTTTTTTTTTCATAAAATGAGAAACATGTAATAATGATGAACAATGCACTATAATTCATGAAAAATAATCAACCAAAATGACAAAAGTAAAAATTGTCTCAAACAGAAAACTAAAAGTAAAGTAGACGAAAAAATGGCTTCAATGCTTTCCACGGCTTTGGTCCCGTGGATTTTCCTCCGTGTTTCCTGGCAATGTCCTAACCTGACGATCTCCCAGTAGTTTAGCTAACTGACCGATTTGGTTCTCCAAATTGCGCATGGAGGCCTCTAGGTTCCTCGTTGTCACATCGATCCCTTAGAACTTAGTCTCCGTAGTACTTACCAATTGGCCAATCAACTCTTCCAATGGTGGCTTTGAAGGTGCTGCAGTATTGTTCATGGGGTTTTAACTCCTTTGATTGCCTCCAAAATTGAAAGAACCCTACTTAGGTTAATTTCCATTGGTCCAAGAGAAATAAGGGTGATTTCTCCAACCAAAATTATATGTAGAGTTATAAGGGTTGTTATCTGGCCGGATATTACCTGCAAAGTCACTAGTTCTGAAGTTTCTTGGAATGACCCCATATTTTGGCATTCATGATTGGGGTGTCCCTTTCCACAGAAATCACAACTTACGTTTAACATTTAGCCTTGAGGCATCACCATTTGTTCCATCTTTTGGGTTAAGGTGTCCATCTTAGCTTCCAATGCTACCACAGTATCCACTTTGTGTATTCCTTGCACATGAGCTCTAAACCTTATACTGCCCCAAGAATAGTTATTAGAAGCTAAATTTTCAATAAGCTCAAATACATGTTTCGGGGTCTTATGATTAATGGAACCCCCTACAGAAGAGTCTACCACTTGATGTGTCGCAAACGCGAGACCATTCAAAAAGATAAGCATCTGCATTCCTAGCTCAAATCCGTGGTGTGGACATTTTCTTAACATCTCCTTAAATCTATCCCAACTTTCATATAAGGGCTTAGAATCTAATTGTCGAAAGGCAAATATCTCGTTCCTAAGTTTAGCTGTCCTAACTGGAGGAAAATATTTGGCCAAAAATTTTTCAGCCAGGGCATTCCAAGTAGTGATGGAACCGAAAGGTAAAGACTTTAACCAAGATTTGGCTCTATCCCTCAAGGAAAAAGGAAAAAGTCTTAACTTTATGGCATCCTCCGAAACACCATTCATCTTAAAAGTATCACAACTCTCAAGGAAATTAGCTAAATGAGCATTGGGATCTTCTTCAAGTAGCCTATCAAATTGAACCATGTTTTGAACCATCTGGATAATGTTGGGCTTTATTTCAAAATTGTTTGCATCTACCCTAGGCCTAGTGATACTCGAGCCTGTGCTCGAGATTGCGGGTTTCACAAAGTCATCCATAACCCTCCTATCATTCCCAGCATTGTTTTTTTTAGCACCATCCATATCGACGATCAAGTTCCTTTGGATTGTCCGGCGGATCTTTGATAATGTCCTTTTGATTTCAAGGTCAAAATCGACTATCTCGCCTTCGGATTTTTGGGTTATGTACCAAAAATAACACCTAGAAAATAAGAAGCAAGTTAAATATATAATTAATGATTAAAACAAAATTAACAGAATATAAAGTTAGTTAGTAGAACATAGTCAAAGTTAGTAGGTTAGGTTACAAGGGTATACATACACAAAATACAAAAGATAGCACCTTTTTGCGGAAAGAACAAGTATACATATTTACATATTTGCATATTTACATATTTACATGGTTAAATCAATAAAATCCAAGCTTTCATAACATTGTTCCCCCGCAACGGCGCCAAAAACATGATACGTATTTATTCGGGTATAAAAATCATATAAAAACTTAGCACATTCCCAATCAAGGTTACATTAAAACGTTAACCCCAAATTACACATATGAGCAAGTGTACTCATCATTAACAAAGCATAGGGTTCAAACGAGTGTTGATCCTCAAGGAACAAGTATGCATTAATCCATTTTTTTTTTATTGTATAACCGACTCAATAAAGTGAAAAAGAAATAAAAAGAAAAATAAAAAAATAAAATAAAAGAATATATACATGTCAAGGATGGAGAATTATATAACTCAAGCAATTGTTTAGACAAATATGACCTTAAAGTATCCGATCATTATCACAACCAATTATTCTCTTGGCATCATAAAGGATTAAAATAGACTCATTTCTTTCTCAATCCATGAAATCACTATCTTCTAGACAAATTAGCATCACATACTCTATCTCAACTAATTCACCCAAAAGATGCATTAAACACAATCCTTAATTAAATTTCCATACTCTGGCAAATATAAAACATGAAATTAACCAATGAATCCATACTCTGGCAGACATCAATTAACCTTTAATTACCAGTTCTTAGCAATTAACTCCTTTCTCAAGCAATTTAAGAGACAACAAATATGAAATTAATCAAATTGAAACCACCATTAACCACTTTCCCAAGCAAGTTAATGGAAAGAAACAACCAATCAATCTCGTAATCAACTCAAGTAATTAAATACCAAGAGTAACAATAAATTAATCAAAAAGATCAAATAACTCTAAAAACCATGAATATCTAAAATAATGTCGAATTACAATAAAATAATTAATACATCATAGTTCTCGGAGTCGGCGCCAGTTGTGTTCTGGTTTTCTACTCGTTCGTCAATTTTTTTCTGAATTTCGCACAATGTAGTCCAGCATGCAGCCGGCGCTGCTTTGGCTCTTAGAGCAGGCGCCAGTTCCACTCTGTTCTGCTCTGTTTTGACAATTTTTTGTTGCCTTGAAGTTCGTGTCATCAGTGCATGGCCAGCGCCGATTCCAGTGCCCTAGCCGGCATCGCCTCTCTTCTGTTTTGCAAAATTTTTGCTTCGTTTTACCCCAAAAATCTGTAATAATGAACAAACTACCTTTTCAAGGGTAAAATCTCAAATATGAAGGAATATGACTAGTTATTGAACAGAATGTATCACAAAAGAACCTCAAATAACTAGGAGAAATACGACTAATTTAGCCCCTATCAGCACACCTAAACTTACTCGACACTGAGCATGTTCAAGTTAGGAAATATGATTCAGATTAATGGGTTAGATTTAACTAATACCTTTATCCCAGTTGGGCACATCCAAGCATAAAAAATATTATAGCCTAAGTTGGGATAGTACTAAATACTTTAAGATTAAAAGATGTTAATCACCCAATGATCCGATAGTTACATTAGATATAATTGGTATTTGATATCTACTATTAAACTTAATGGTGGTTTGTTGGGCTCACTTAAGGTCATTCTTAAGGAATTTAGATACCAATCTACAAAGAAAGCTTCTAATGGGCCTTCTTGAGTTAATAGTAGGGGGCTATCATTTTGAGTAAAATAGTAGAATAAATACGCATTTAATTAAATACCTATTTAAATGGATTTTATGTACATACATAGTCTAATGCCTCTTATCTTCCAAATAGGTCATTTGCATCATGACAACATTGAACTTACGCAGCATATTGGAAATGAACAAGTTTACTGAAACCAATTTCTTAGACTGATATAGAAACTTAAGAATTGTTCTCAAATCAGAAAAGTTGATCTACGTGTTAGATACTCATATTCTGCTACCTCCAGCTATAGATGCTCCTATTGATGAGCATGAGGTTCATAAGAAGCATAAGGAGGATAGTAACATAACATCTTGTATTATACTGTCGTCAATGAACTCTGAGCTGCAAAAGTAGCAGGAGCATATGGAAACTTACTCTATCATCTACCTTCTAAGGGAGTTATTTAACCAATAAGCAAGAATGGAGAGATATGAGATCTTTAAACATTTATTCTGTTCTAAGATAGCAGAGGGTGCTTCAGTGGCAACACATGGGCTGAAAATGTTGGGCTTGATTGAGAAGCTTAGATCTCTTGGTTTCGTGATGGAGTATGAATTGAGTGTTGACTTAATTCTAAAATCCTTGCCAAATAGTTTTTTGCAATTTGTGATTAACTACCAGATGAACAAGATTGACACCACATTATCTGAATTGAGAACCTTCTCAAAATTGCTAAATCTTCTACAAAGAAAGAAAATAATGCAGTTATGTTAGTGAATTCTTCTATTTCTAAGAAGAAAGTACTTAAGGACAAGAAGAAGAATCTCAATAAGCCTAAAGATGGTGTGAAGAAGAAAAAATAGCAACCAAAGGACCATGTCATCATTCTGGCAAGATGGGCCATTGGAGGCACAACTGTAAGAGCTACTTGGATTCATTTAAGGAAAAAAAGAAGAAGGAGAAGCATTCAAGCAATTCTACTTCTACTCCTGGTACATTTATGATTGAGATCAATACCGTCTTTAATAATGAGATATGGGTATTAGATACCGGATGTGGATCTCATATGTGCAATAACTTGTAAGGATGAAAAGGCAGTAAAAGGTTGAAAAAAGTAATGTGGACTAACGTGCTGTAAATGGAGCAAATGTTGTTTCATTTGCTATAAGGAATTATCATCTACATATGCCTTCTAAATTGATTCTAGAACTGGAAAACAATTATTATGCACCATTTTTACTTAAACATATTATCTCAGTTACTTATTTAGACTTACTTAGATTTTATTTAATTTTTAAGAATAAAAGTCATTCTTTTTCATTAAATAATATCTATTATGAGACTGTAATTTTGATGAATAGTTTGTATATTCTACACAAGGATAATCAAGTTCTCAACATAAACAATAAGAAACCAAAAAAGGATAACACAAACTCATATTACTTATGGTATTGTCGTTTAGGCTATGTAAACGAGAATCGTATTTCTAAGTTATACAAGTATGGTGACTTGCCTCATTTAATTTTGAATCATTTGAAACTTGTGAATCTTAATTATTAGAAAAAATGACTAAAACCTCTTTTTCTAAAAAAAATAGAAAGAGCTAAAAAATTGTTGAAACTAATACATACTGATGTATGTGGACCAATGATATTGCAAGTAAAAAGGGGTTATCAATAATTTGTCACCTTTATTGATGATTAATTTTGATATAGGCATTTGTATTTAATGAAATATAAATCAGAAGTATTTAACAAGTTCAAAGAATTCATAAATGAAGTAGAGAAACAACTTGGTTGAAATATAAAAACTTTAAGATCCGATCGAGAAGGTGAATACTTAAGGCAAAAATTTCAAGGTTATCTTAGAGATAATGGGATATTATCTCAATGAAATCCACTACACACACCTCAACATAATAATGTATCCGAAAGAAGGAATCAAACTTTATTAGATATGGTTCGATCTATGATGGCTTTTGCAAATCTATAAAAATCGTTTTGGGAAAATGCACTGGAAACTACTGTTTATATTCTAAATAGAATTCTATCAAAGTTGGTTAATACCCCTTATGAGTTATTTCTAGGTAAGAAACCAAAATTAGCTCACTTGAGAATTTGGGGATGCCCGGCTTATATGAAGAGGATAAGGTCAGATAAACTAGAGAATGAGTTTGACAAGTGTTCATTTGTTGGGTATCCAAAAGAATTACATGGATATTACTCCTCTCTCCTTTCTGAAAATAAAGTGTTTGTTTTAAAGCATTTTGTTTTATGGAGAAGGAATTTATGCATAAGAGAGATAGTGGGAGAAAAATTGAATTTAGTGAAGTTCAAGAAGTACATGTTGGAATCTATACCCACTAAGACTGTATTTCTGATGTAATTTCGAATAAATCAATAAAAATTTTATTCTAACAAATTATTTGTGTTTTTGCATTTTAATTTATCCACAATTTTGTTAGAAAAAACCTATTGTGTTTAAATGACCCATGTGAATGGAGGTCATTCACATTAAGGTATGGATCACGGGTTACTTAACACATAAATTGTTATTCTTAACTGGATGACAAGAATAGGAATCTTATTATGATAAGATTATTATATGGTGAATTCCAAGTGGGGAATGACTTGCCATTAACCAGTGAGTAGTCATGTCACTTCATAACATAAGCGTATTTCAAATATGTAGAACTGGACTTGTAGTAGTGGTTTCTAAAAGTACTATATGGTAGAAACCTAAACTACTACTACTACAGCATGGACTTATACCCTACGGCTTAAGTATGAGTTAGTGGTCTAGCGAAGCTGAAAGCGTATACTTTGATGTACTATAGTTGAGGTTCTATCGTACAATCAATATACTTGTATGTTGAGTGTATATGACTAGTTAGTTAAGACAAACTCATACAAGATAGCTTCTACACTATATCGCCCCTTGAGACTGTTCGAATGATCTAATAATTCAGAGGCCTGAAGAACATGACATGGATGTTTGCTTTAGAGTATCTCCCTTGGAAAGCGAAAACATTCTAAGAAGTCGTAGATCATTGGACTAGAGGTCTAATGATAGTAAATATCATTTAGAGAGATTTAGTATACTTCGTTCTCTCTGTATGTATAGCATTACATAGAGGGGTATATTTGTCATAACACCTGTAGGTCGTAGACATTACTTATGCAGTATTGTCCTTGTAGTCAATATTTTCTTATGGCAATATTAGAAAATATTTAAAATGCAAAATACAACTATTTTTATAGCAATGGTATTTTGGTTATTTTAGTAGCCAAGAAAATGTGTCTTTTAGTTCTCAGAATAGCATGTATGTTCTAATTGTTTTTGGACTGAGGAAATGGTCACGATTAAAGAGGATTTTATTTTATTCAGAAAATCTAATTTATTGTTGGATTGGAAAAAAATAAAAGGTCTAGAGAGATTAGATTAATTATCTAGTTTAATTGATTAATTTATTATTTAGGGCTTGAGCCCAAATTAAATAATTAAAAAATTAACCTCGACCTAAACTAGGTAAAAAGGCTTGAAAAATAATCTTGGTCTATTTATTTCATTGGTTTTTTATTGGGCTATTTTTTATAAATTTGAAAAATAAATAATTGAGATTTATTATTTATGGGCTTATTGAGTCCAACAATAAATAATAATACCCGGGCCAGTAGCCTAGACTAAGTTTTCACAGAACAGAAGGGTGTTTAGTTTTTTACACTAACTAAATGTCTTCAGTAGGAAGATAAATGACAACATCTAGGTTTTTGTAAAATGAGTTATCCCAGCAGTTTAATAGCATTGAAACCGTGTGGGATAAGTTGTTCCATGGTAATTCTTTTAGTGTGAAAAGAAAAAAAAAAAAAAAGATAGCTAGACAATTGTTTTCTCTCTCCCTAGTTTTTCGTCCCTCTCTGTGTGTGTTTCTGTTTAACCCAAAAACAATAACAGAGACTCATCTTCTTGATCCTATTATTTTTAGCAAGGGTCAAGAAGAACCAATGACCATTTTCTTCTCCCATAGCTCTTACCAGCTTTCTAGGCAGTGGACATATTCTGAAAACTAAAGGTGGTTGCGTCCATGCACTGGAGTAGAAGACTTGCAGGAAGACAATCGGAGTAATCTTCAAGAAAGGAGGTTTTGAATGTTCCCACGGTTCCTATTTGACCTAAGCAGTCAACACAAATAATTAAACATAAAGGTAAAATTACTTTTGCTGTTGTTTTTTTTTTTTTTTTTTTACAGTTTATTGTTGTTTCTATTTTGCTTCTATGGCTACGATCCACCTACAGTACAAACTAACAATGCTCAACCAGTTGATCCCGAGTCCGTTAATAAAATAAACAAACCTTCTAATACACAAGAACCTTGTAGGTTAAGTAGGATACATGTGGCACCTGAGGAAGATATGAATTTCTCATACGTTATCTTAATGTATTGCTCATGGAAAAAGATGAACCTACCATTTATAAAGTGAAGGATCGCGGGAAAAATAAACACGCAGCAGAAGACAGCAAATTTAAATTTTTTTCTGAGCTAAAGTCTAGAAATACTTACTTCTAGGGCGATTAACTTTAATAACTGAAGTCGGATTCGGGTTTGACGACGCTTGTTGAATAGCAATGTCTACTTGTTCCACAAGGACACCAGCTAACAGTCGCCTTCTTCACATCAAACGCTTACCACGTTCGTAAGCTCTTGACCTTCCAGTGTTTTCTCTAACCACTATGGACCACTAGGTGAAAGTAGAATGAGGGTGAACAAAATTAGAACAAAAATAGAAGAGCTAAACGTTAAGGAAAAAATGAAGGAAAATAAAAACAAGAAAAACCGGTGGCTTCGACTTTTTTCAAAAGAAAAATGAATGATATTTTCAATTTCCAATTCGGTCAAACCATTAATGGTACACGAGATGCCTATATAAATATTATTAGCTTTCCTTTTTCTTTTTAGAAACAAAATCAGCCACCTTAATTACTTTGTTTCCTTTTTTCTCTTTTTCTTTTTTTTTTCTTTTACATGGCTACTTCCATCAAAACCCTGATGTGCCATGCTCTCTTACTTAGTCCAATGACTAATTAAATAGCTCTCTTATTAATTAATTAATCCACATAGGCCCAATATTAAAATTACCCAAGATAATTAATTAATAAACTAATTAATTAAATTAGCTCTTTTATTAATTAATTAAACATTTTGGGCCCAATATAAAATTATCAAAGATAATTAATTAATAAACTAATTAATTAAATTAGCCCAAATAAATAAATAATTGGACTCCTAGAATAATTCTTCCAATAATATATTCACCTAATAAGCCTATATAGTAAATAAATTTACTAAGGTTATTTGGGCTACTCTAGGGACCAAAAGGCATAATATTCTTGGCTACTAAAATGACTAAAATACTCCTACTAACAAATAGTTGTATGTTAATCATTTTAAATATTTCTTTATCACCATAAAGAAATATTAACCTCAGGAATAATATTGCAAGTGCAGTGTCTCCAACCTACAAGTGTATTGATGAAAATACCCCTCTACAAAACACCCGTCATTGAGATAAGAAAATAGAACTAACACATTTCTCAATGACATCTACTATCCTTGGATAACTAGTCCAATATTCCACGACTTGTAATACGTATCCACTTATCATAGGGAGCAATCCAAAAGTGTACATACTTAGTCATGTTTTTCAGGACTCTGAATTATTAGATTATCCCGGATAATCACAAGGAGATGATTTTCTCACATAATGAAGTATAGAAACTCTATTATATAAGTCCGTCTTAATTAATTAGAGTCATACACCCAATGTACAAGGTTATTGGCCTTGCAATTAGACCTCGCTTAACATGCATCGAAGTGTACAAGTCCAACTTCACCAGACTACCAACTTATACTCAAGTCTCATCCACACAGTAGCTTTGATAAACCAATCTTTATTTATTTTAGTACTTCATTAACGATTATTATCGTGTAGTCCAGTACTACATATTCCAATTACATTTATAGTATTGGTGTGAGTGAACTACTCACTGGTTAAAGGTAAACCATTCCCTATTTAGAAATATAGTGTAATGATCTAAACCTTGATAAAGTTCCCAACTTCATCAAACAATCAAGAACAATTTTTAGCTTATATGTTAGTAGTCTATAATCTACACCTACTATGAAAATATGACTCAATCACGTAGATTACTTACTAACACACTTAGACCTTTAATGTACGAATATATGTAGATAAACAACCATTAATGAATGAATCTTCTATTAATTTTCAAAATATAGAAATACGTTGTACATTTTGGGCATATATTCCAACAATCTCTTACTTGCATTAAATAGACTATAATAGTCCGGATGCACCTATCCCTATGACATCTAAGTGTTTTTTGAACACCTTCTCCATCAAAGGCTTGGTAAATAGGTCTGCCAGATTGTTTGCTGAGGAAATTTGATCAACCACTATCTCCTATTTCTAGATGAATTCTTGGATCAAATGATACTTCCATTCAATGTTCTTAGCCTTCATATGGTTTCTTGGCTCCTTACATTATGACACAGCTCTAGAATTATCACCATATAATGTTATGGGCCTGTGCATGTGTGGCCCAACTCCAGGTTCTATGAGAAACCTCTAGAGCCATACTGTTTTTTTAGAAGCTTCTGAAGCTGCCACATACTTAGTTTCCATGGTAGAATCAACAATGCTAGATTGCTTGACATTCCTCTATGAAATAACCCCTCAAAACAAAGTGAAGGCATATCCACTAGTAGATTTTCTTTCATTTTTATCCGCCAGAAAATCTGAGTCCATGTAACCGGTAGGAACTAAGTCATCAACTCTATAAATTAGCTTATAATCCCTCATTCCCTTTAGGTACTTGAGCATATGCTTTACAACTTACCAATGTTCTCTCTCAGGGTTTGACTAATACCTGCTAAATATGCCTACTACGAAGTAGATATCTGACTTAGTACAAAGCATGGGATCCATGAGACTTCCCACTACCGAAGCATAGTAAATTCTACTCATCCTATCTTTTTCTTCCTGTGTCCAAAGACACTGCTTGGAAGATAAAGTAAATTCGTGCCTAAAGGGTATGATTACCCCTTTACGCTGATCCATGCTAAACCTAGCTAATATTTTGTCAATATAAGCTGATTGGAATAAGCATAACATTCTTAGCTTCCTATCTATAAGAAGCTTAATACCAAGAATGTTGCTAGCTTCTCTCATATCCTTCATGCATGCTAAATTGACTTAATAGCTAAACCTTTATAGATGACAATGTCCCTACATTATTTTCAATAAGTAGAATGTCATCTACAAAAAGTACCATAAAGGATATATTACCATCTGACTTTCTATACACACATAGTTCATCCACATTTTGTATGAACCCATATGACTTGAAAGTCTCATCAAAACGCATGTTCCATGCTCATGGGGCTTGCTTAAGTCCATAAATAGACTTCTTAAGCTTGCAGACCATATGTTCTTAGCTTTTCACAATAAAGCCTTCAGGCTAGGATATATAGATGTCTTCGCTAAGATAGCCATTAAATAATGCTATCTTGATATCTATTTTTCATATCTCATAGTCATAGTGACGTGCGATGGCCAAGAGAATTTGTACAGACTTATGCATGGCAACAGGTGAAAAGATATCCTCATAATCGATCCCTTCTTTCTAAGTAAAACCTATTGCGACCAACCTTACTTTAAAGTTTTCCACCTTTCCATCCATACCTCTCTTTCTCTTGTATACCCACTTACAAAATATGGGTTTAATCCCATCAGGTGCAGCGACAAGATTCTAGACTTGATTAAGGTACATAGACTTAATCTCAGCATCCATTATAGTTTGCCATTTGTTCACATCAACATCAGCAGTGGCTTCATCGTGTCTAGCAGGATCTTGTTCTTGATGGTCAGAGATGACTTCAAAAGCCCTTCCATTCCATCTCTCAGGAACCCTAGATATCCTCCCACTACAACGCGACTCAGTCTATATCGGAATATCTAATTGTGTCTCTTTTGGTTCCTCAATCAGGGTGCTGGAAGTTGATGCATCAATCAACTTCTCTTCCAATTCCATATTACTCGAAACCTTAGTGGTTACACTTTGTTCATCTTCCAAGTAGTTAGCATAAGTACTAAAAAGTACCTTTTACTCTTGGTGTTAGGAATTCTCCATGCAAAAACATAGTTACGCAGCAGAAGAAAAGGGAATTCCACAACGAGGATAATATTTATGCATTAACAAAATTAAAATAGTAGAGAAATTATACCTTTGGTGTGCCTCTGTGAAATAAAAATTCTTCTTTAATTTATGTTCTCTAAGGTGAGATCTTGCAAACACAGACAACGTCTTCTCTGTTGTTCCATCAAAACACTGCAATACATGTGTAGGACAGGCTCCAACGTAGTCGACACGAGAATGGCACTCAAAAGCACCAGACTTTAGTGCTAGCAAAAGTAAACTGGCGGCTAGGATTTGTTGTTTCTAGAATAAGAAGAAGATTAAGATGGCTCTTGGTTTTTTTTTTTTCAAAAAAAAAAAAAAAAAAACCTCTGTGTAATAAAAGAACACAATAATCCCACAGAGACTGTATATAAATATATATGCTCCATATACCACTCAGAATCCATTACATATATGAATTCCTAATTACCAATAATTATTATGATTATTGTTAATTACAATGTAACCCACAAATTAAAACTAATTATAATTTGACCACAACAACTTCTTCTTTTCACAATCAACCCTATAATGTTATCAAATAACATCCTAAGCACTCATTCTCAATTGTGTGTGACCTATTATGTTTCCTGATTTATTAGTAGCAAAATATGAATTCATCTAAACATCTTTAAGATTAATAATCCTCAATAATTTTAGAAATAACTTATTTATTCTAATAAGAATTGATTTATTAATTCTCTAATTAATAAACCCATATTCAACAGATCATGAGCGGTATCTAGCAACACATTATGACCACTCAAAAGCCCAGAAAGTCATATGGCTTGACATGAACATTTCAATTGCAAATAATAGTGCAATAACCTCCTTTCACCATACAATATTTCATTCGATTTAGAGTATGGAATTAGTGCCAATTCCTTCCAGAACAATAAATTAATTCTGGCCCGAATATTTTAGTACTTGTTCCCGTAATTCACTACTCATCATATATATTAATTGGAACCATTTCCAATATATAATCGCCTTGGCCAAGGACATCCCAAATAGTGATTCCTACAAGTGGCTATAAGATATTAGCTCCTACTATTAGGAGTGGTGAATCCTTTATTGATCATCTCAACTACTTTCATTTACTTCATGTTGTACCTAATATCCATCCCATAGGCGATCTTGTCAGGACTCCAGATATTGGAATCAAAGTCCGACACTTAGCAAACAAAGTACTTTAGAGATCTCAAATCTAAGGATACTTGCATATTTGCTATGATGAGATTCTATCCCTGGCAATAAATAGTTATCCATGTGATTATCTCATAGTCAGGTCATCCAATGTACTTGTTCGAGTAACAAGCATCCACGTGTTAACTTTGAGTATCACAATATACAAGGAAATGAGAGCTATCGCCTGATCAAATCAGAAAATATAACACATGCGAGTCTTAACATATTAAAGATGTCCTATCTTATTAATACTATGACAATGGATAATTTAAGTACGGACACTATCCAGTGTAGTAGGAACTCCACATCATGATCTCTATCATGATTTCCTTAACACAGTGTTGCATTTGGGACTTTATCTAATAGTTATTTTACACGAAAGTATAAATAAAACAAATTGAAAGATAAAAAATGCCTTTTTTTTTAATAATGCACAATATACAAAATACGTGTGATTGTTTCTAAGGCATAACACTGACAAACTCTCACTTATAATAGAGCTAATCATTTAAGTATCGAATACCGAATGACTTAACATGTCTATTATGTTTTTTTTTTTTTGGATAGTGTTTTTGTAAATGGGTCAGCTATGTTCTTATCCGTGGGAACTTTCTCTATCTTTTACATCTTTTTCTATCAATGATTTCATAAATCAAATGATAGCACTTAAATTTAACACGTAGCCTAATTGTGACTCATAGTTATTATTATCAAATTAGAAACTGGTATCAATATACTTTACTTATTGAAGAATAGAGTCAATATCTCCTATTAGCAATATGTCATTTATGTAAAGTGATAGGAAAACAACTGCACTCCTACTAACCTTCTTGATTACATAAGGTTCATCCATGTTTCAATAAAACCGAACTCTTTGGTTGTTTCATCAAAATGGATGTTCCAACTCCTAGAAGCTTACTTAAGTTCATAAATGGACCTTTGCATCTTGCACACTTTTGTGCTATCATTAGATGTGAAACCCTCAGGTTGTGTCATATACACTTCCTGAGTCAAGTTTCCATTTAGGAAAGTTGTTTTCACATCTATTTGCCAAATCTCATAATCATAATGAGTGGCAATGGGTAGGAGTATTCTGATGGATTTCAATATAGTAACTGGTGAGAAGATTTCATCATAGTCAATACCATCCTTTTGACGATATTCCTTAGCCACCAGTCGTGCTTTATAGGTAACTAGGTTACCATCCATGTCAGTTTTCTTCATGAAAATCCATTTGCATCCAATAGGTTTAGTTCCTTTGGGTGGATCAACCAGAGTCCATACTTAGTTGTCATACATGGAATCCATCTCTGATTTCATGGCTTCAAGACATTTATCAGATTCTGAACTATCTAGAACTTCCTTGTATGTAGTAAGCTCATCATCATCTATGAGCAATACGCCATTGTGGTCAATCAAAAGAAATCCATATCTCTCAGGTGCCACACGTATCTAACTCGACCTATGAGGTTCTTGTGTACTTGAAGGTTTATCTATTCTCTCAATAGATGTGGGATCAAACGTTGATCCTTATTTGTTTGTTTGTTCTTTTTCAACTTCACTAAGTTCAATCTTACTCTCACTGTCCCCTTTAAGCATGTGCTCCTTCTCTAAGAAAACATGTTTCGAAACAAACACTTTATTTTTGGAAGGGAGATTGAAGTAATATCAGAAAGATTCTTTCGAATAACCCACAAACAAACACTTGTTAGACTTACTGTCAAGTTTGTTTGACTGTAGCCTTTTGACAAAGGTAGGGCAACCTCATATTCTTAAGTGAGATAACTTTAGTTTCTTGCCAAAAAACATCTCAAATGCGGTAGTATCAATCATTTTTTATGGTACTCTGTTTAGAAGATAAACAGAAGTCTCTAGTGCATACCCACAAAACGATTTTGGTAAGTCTGTAGAAGCCATCATAGTCCGTACCATATCTAGAAGGGTTTAATTCCTTCTCTCAGATACACTATTATATTGAGGTGTATGTGGTGGAGTCCATTGAGATAATATCCCATTATCTCTAAGATAATCTTAAAACTCTTAGCTTAAGTATTCAATTCCTCAATCAGATCTTAGAGTCTTAATATTTTCCCAAGTTGTTTCTCTACTTCATTCTTATAGTTTTTGAACTTTTCAAAAGCTTTAGATTTGTATTTCATTAAATACAAATACCCATATCGTGAATAATCATCGATAAAGGATATGAAATAATGATAACCTCCTCTTGATTGTTTAGATACTGGGCCACATACATAGAATGTATAAGTGCTAATGACTTTTTAGCCCTTTCTTCTTTTCTAGAAAAAAGGAGTTTTAGCCATTTTACCAAGTAAACAAGATTCACGTGTGCTATATGATTCACAATCAAATGACCCTAAATCACCTAGCTTATGTAACTTAGAAACACGATTCTCAATTATATGGCCTAAATGATAATGCCATAATTAAGATAAGGTTGAGGTATCTATCCTTAGTTTCTTATTGTTTACATTAAGGATTGGATTATCCGTGTCTAGAACATATAAAATATTAACCAAAATTCCAGAACCATAATGAATGTCATTCAATAAAAAAATAATAATATTTGTTCTTAAAAATTAAATGAAATTTATACAAGTCTAAACACACAACTAATATAATATTTTTCAATGAAACTGGTACATAATAACAGTTTTGAAGTTCTAAAACTAATCCTGAAGGCAAGTGTAGTTCGTAAGTCCCCACAGCAAGTGCAGCAACCTTTGCTCCAATTGCAGTACGTAGGTCCACGCCGCCCTTCTCAAGCCTTCTACTGTCCTTTAGTCCCTGCAAGTTATTGAACAAATGCGATTCATATCCGATAACTAATGCTCATATCTCATTTCTAAAGACAGTATTAACTTCAATCATAAACATATCAGGAGCAGAACTAGAAATTCCTGTAAGCTTCTTCTTCTGTTTCTTTCCCTTAACGGTCTCCAAGTAAGCTTTGTAGTTACGCCTCCGATGACCCATATTTCTACAATGATGGAATTGGCCTTTGGTGGCTGCCTCCTTCTTTTTCACACCTTTGGGCTTAGTAGAAGATTTCTTTTTCTTCTTACACCTTTCTTTCTAGAAGAAAAAGATTCTACCAACATAACTGTATTAGATTCCTTCTTCATAGAGGACTCCGTAGTTTTGAGTAGATTGATCAACTCGAGTATGGTGGACTCAATCTTATTCATCCGGTAGTTAATCATAAATTGTGAAAAACTACTTCGTAAAGATTGCAGAATTAAGGCAATACTTAATTTATTGTCCAACACAAAACCAATATATCTGAGCTTCTCAATTAAGCCCAATATCTTCAACCCATGAGTGGCCACAGAAGTACCCTTAACCATCTTCGAACGGAACAGTTGCTTTGATCTCATATCTTTCTGTTCTGGCTTGGGCATCAAATAGCTCTTGAAGATGTAAGATAATCAAGTAAGCATCCATATGCTCGTGCTATTTTTGCAGTTCAGGGGTCATTAATGCTAACATCGCACAAGATGTTGTGTCACTGTCCTCTTTATGCTTCTTGTGGACAACATGCCTATTGGTATGAGCATCTTGAACTAGTTGTGGTGGAATAGGAGCCTCCAACACGTAGAACAACTTTTTCGACTTGAGAACAATTCTCAAGTTTCTACACTAGTCGAGAAAGTTGTTTCAGTTAGTTTGTTGGTTTTCAAGATGCTACGCAAGTTTAGGTTGATCGACATCATACAGATGACCTAGATGTAAAAATAAAGAAAATTAGCTAACTATATATGCGCATGTAATGCAAGTAATTAGGTATTTAACTAAGCGTATTATTATTCCACTATTTTACTCAAACTAATAGCCCCCACTATTGATTCAGGAAAGCCTGTTGGAAGCTTTTCTAGTGGACCGGTATCCAAATTCCTCAAGAATGACCTTGGGTGGTTTGCCCAACAAGCAATCCTTAAATTTAATGGTATGTATTCAATACCAATTACATTGTATGTAATTACCAAATCATTGGGTGATTAACATATTTTATTCTTAAAGCTTTTAAGCTAACCTAATCTTACCTCTAATTTTCTTTATGTTTAAGTTAGCCCAACCAAGATAAAGAAATTAGTTAAACCCAACCCATTAATCAGGAATTTAAAATTCCATAGCTTGAACATGCCCAATGTCAAGTAGGCTTGGGTTAGCCCAACAACCTGATCTCAAAAAGGGACTCTCGTTCTTACTATATTAGTGGAAGGCATTAGGTTTAATTTTAATTGAGGGATTTGTGATATTTGTATCTTGACATATAGCATGCATGATATCATCATAACCATACACTGCAAAAACATAATTATATGGTATGGTTATGAACTTTTCCTAAATTAACTTTCTTAAGCCACGAAGGAAATTAATATAGTCAACCCTATGTGTTCATGTAATATATAAGTAGAAAGTCTTACCCTCTCGCCTCGTTTTGGTCGCTATGTCCATTGTCATGTAAATAAATTTTCTAACTTTATCTAACTTATGTAATCTAATTACATAAATTTCCTATGTAAAGAAACCTCGAGTTACATTCAATGGGGGTTTAGATTAAGAGAGAAATTATACAAGAATAATATAGAATGCAGGACATGCAGGCCCTATGTCATTTAAAACCAAAACTGTAAATAATGCATGAACAAATATATTTGGTTTTAGTACATAACCATCTACCAAGCTAACATCATGCTCAAAACACATTAATCAAAATAAAACATAGCATACAATTCCAAAATCACTACTTTGGAAATAAAATCTGAAATCAGAATTTTAGAATATATATATATATATATATATTAATTTCTAAAATCAAAGCTTAGAAATTAACAAAAGCTTCCAAAATCAAAATTTGGAAATTTCCAGATAGATTTATATAAAATATAAACTTCCAAAATTATTATTTTGAAAAAAAAAATAGTTAGTCTCAATATCAAATTTTGAGAAAAATAACGTTTGGGTCCCCTTATCTAGGGGGAAAAAAAATGGCGGTCCTTTGCGGAGGTCTCAGCAGGCTGGGGTTAAGTGGGCAACGCCTCTGGAAAGAAAATTAATTTTTCCATCCCTTGTTCAGTGAGATTTTTCCTTCCAAATTACTTCTAAAATCAATATTTTAGAAAATATATTAGTTCCTAAAATTAATTCCAAAACCACTATTTTGAAAAAATAGAATAAATTCTAGAATTAATATTTTAGAAAATATATTAATTGCTAATATCATATGTTAGGAATTAAAATAATATATAATCTAAAATTAATATTTTAGAAAATATATTAATTACTAAAATCATATTTTAGGAATTAAAATAATATAAAAATCTAAAATCGTTATTTTAGAAAATATATTATTTTGCCAAAACCAAGATTTTTGGAAAATAAATATGTTAGTCTCAAAGTATGAATTTTGGAAAAACCTGACATTAAGTGAAAAGAACAACATTACTTGGATAATGACGAAACCGATTGCTTGGACGAAATAAAGAGATTTTTTTTTTTAATATAAAAGAGGAATTGCATCTTGGGGAGGATGTGTATAAGCCTCCCAAAGATTGCAAACAACAAACCACGTGGGCTGTATAAATTTGGAGCTAAATCCATGCGACCTGCGGCTCCAAGCTGTGGCTTGGGATTTTTTTTTTTTTTTTTGTGACTCAAGCCGCGGCTTGGGGGGGCGGGGGAATCTCTTCTTCATTTTCCCAAAAACAATTTCTTGAAAAATTCTTCAAAGAATTCTACAACAATTTCAGAGAATAATTCTCTGAGACATTCTAATTTTTTTTCTTTTCTGTTCCATGAACTCATTCAAATCTTTTCAATAAAAAAAAAAAAAACCAGAACAAATCAAAATTTCTTTAGGAAAAATGATAGTTTCAGGAAAAATCGATTTCCTTTTATAGTTACAGAAACAACACGCCCAGAAAAACATTTTTCCTTTCTGCAAGAATTAACACTTTAATTCTTGTCATAAAACATTCCTGTACCTTTTACAGAAACATGCTCGTTGCAACCAAAGCCCACAGAATCAATTTTTTTTTTTAGTTAAACTACTCACGTGAAAAACAAATTTTCACAAGAAAATAGAGACTATAAAGAACCATTCTTCACAGACAAAGACATGACCCATTAATGTATAAAAGAGGGCTCTGATACCATTGTTAGGAATTCTCCATACAAAAACATAGTTACGTAGCGGAAGAAACGAGAATTCCACAACGAGGGATACATTTATGCATTAATATGAATTAAAATAGTATAGGAATTTTACCTTCGGTGTGCCTCTATGAAACAAAAATTTTTCTTCAATTTATGTTCTTTGAGGCACGATCCAGCAAACACAGAGAACGTCTTCTCTGTTGTTCCGTCAAAACACTACAATCCAAGTGTAGGACTGCCTCCAATATAGTCCACACGAGAATGGCACTAAAAAACACCAGACTTTGGTGCTAGCGAAAGTAAACTAGTGGCTAGGTTTTGTTGTTTCCAGAAGAAGAAGAAGAAGATTTTATATGAGAAAAAACCTCTGTGTAATAAAAGAACACCATAATCCCAGAAAAACTATATATCGATATATATGCTCCATTTGTATTTGGTAATCAAAATCCACTCAGAATCTATTACATATATGAATTCCTAATTACCAATAATTATTATTATTATTGTTAATTTTAATGTAGCGCACAAATTATAACAGAATATAATTTGACCACAACAACTTCTTGTTTTCACAATCAACCATGTAATGTTATCAAATAATATCTTAAGAACTAATTCTTTATTGTGTGTAACCTATTAGGTTTCCCGGTCTATTCATAGTAAAATATGAATTAATCTAAACATCTTTAATATTGTTAATACTTAACAATTTTAGAATTAACTTATAAATTCTAATAAGGATTGATTTATTAATTCTCTAATTAATAAACTCATATTCAGCAGACATGAGCGGTATTTAGCAACACATCATGTCCATCCAAAAGCCTAGAAAGCCAAGTAGCTTAACATGAACCTTTCAAAAGCAAATAACAGTGTAATAAACTATTTTTACCATATAATATCTCATTCGGTTTGGAGTAGGAATTAGTGCTAACTCCTTCCAGAATAATAAATTAATTATGACCCAAATATTTTAGTACTTGTTCCCAAAATCCACTACTCATCATAATTATCAATTGAAACTATTTCCAATAGACAATCACATTGGTTAAAGACTTCTCGAGTAGTGATTCCAACAAGTGGTCGTGAGAAATTCACTCATACTATTAGGAGTGGTGAATCCTTTATTGATCCTCTCAACTTCTTTTATTTTCTTCATATTGTACCCAATATCCATCCCATTTCGGTCTTTTTAGGACTCCAAAAATTAGAATCAAAGTCTAACACATAGCAAACAAAGTACTTTAGAGATCTCATGTCTAAAGATATTTGCACATTTGCTATGATGAGATTCTATTACTGGCACTAAATAGTTATCCATGTAATTATCTCATAGTTAGGTCATCCAATGTACTTGTTCAGGTAACAAGCATCCATGTATTAACTTTGACTATCACAATACACATGGATATGAGAACCACCGCTTGATCCAATCTGGAAGTATGACACATGCTAGTCTTAACATATTTAATGATGTCTTATTTCATTAATACTATGACTAGGGATAATTTAAGTATAAACACTATCCAGTGTAGAAGGAACCCTACATCATAATTTTCTTTAACATAGTGTTGCACTTAATACTTTATCTAACAGTTATTTTATACAAAAGCATAAATAAACAAACTGAAAGATAAAAAATGCCTTTTTTTTATTTAATAATACATAATATACAAAATACGTGTGATTGCCTCTAGAGCATAGCACTAACACTTAGGGATGGTAAAATTATCCACACCTTGTTTCTTTTAGATACCCTACAAAGTAGCACAATTCTAATATTGGTTCTAACTTACTTCCTTCAATTAGTACATTAGCTAGACAACCTCATACTTTGAGATGATTCATATTAGGCTTTCGTCCAATCCATATCTAATAAGGTGTCCTAGACACTGACTTAGAAGGTAACAAGATCAGAATATATGTTGTTGTTTCCAAAGCAAATCCTCAAAAAGAAATAGGAAGAGTTGCATTGCTCGTCATGCTCCTGACTGAAGGATCGCAGGAAAAATAAATAAGCATAAGAAGATAGCAAAATAAATTTTTTTCTGAGCCAAAATTTAGGAATACTTACTTCTAGGGCATTAACTTTAATAACCTGAGTCGAATTCGGGCTCAACAGCACTTGTTGAACATCAATGTCTACTTATTCCGTATGGACACCAACTAACTGTCGGTTCTTTCGCATCAACCACTTACCACGTTTGCAAGCTCTTGACCTTCCAAAATATTCTCTAACCACTATGAACCTCTACTGGTGAAAGTAGAATTATGGTGAAGAAAATTGGAGAAAAATGAAAGAGCTAAAAACAAAAGAAAAACGAAGGGAAAAAAAAAAACGGCGGCTATTTCTTAGCTATCTTGTTGTGGAATTTTCGATCAACCATCAATGGCACACGAGATGCCTATATAAATATTATTAGCTTTCCTTTTTATTTTTAAAAACGAAATCAGCCACCTCAATTTCTTTGTTTCCTTTTTCCTCGTTTTCCTTTTTCTTTTACATAGCTACTTCCATCAGAAACCCTGATTGGCCATACTCTCTTAATTAACCAATGACTAATTAAATAGCTCATTTATTAATTAATTAATCTATTAGGGCCCAATATTAAAATTATCTATGATAATTAATTAATAAAATAATTAATTAAATTAGCATTTTTATTAATCAATTAAACAACTTGGGCCCAATATAAAATTATCCAAGACAATTAATTAATAAACTAATTAATTAAATTCTCCCAATTAATTATTCTAGCCTAAATAAATAAATAATTGAACTCATAGAATATTTCTTCCAATAATAAATTCACCCAACAAGCCCATATAGTAAATAACTTAACTAAGATTATTTGAGCTACTTTAAGACCCAAAGACATATTATTTTTGGCTACTAAAATGACCAAAATACCCAGGCTAACAAATAGCTATGTTTTATTCATTTTAAATATTTCATTTATCACTATATGGAAATATTAAACTCGAAAAAATATTGCAAGTGTAGTGTCTCTAACCTATAGGTGTAATGACGAAAATACCCCTCTGCGTAACACCCATAATTGAGATAGGAAAATAGTACTAACACTTCGCTCAATGACATCTACCATCCTTTGATAACTAGTTCGATAATCCACAACCTCCAATATGTATCCACTTATCATAGGGAGCTACCCAAAAGTGTACATCCTTAGTCATGTTTCTCAGGACACTAAATTATTAGATTATCCCGGAGAATCACGAGAGGGGTGATTTCTTCATGTAATGAAGCATAAAACTCTATTGTATAAATTCGTCTTAATTAGCTAGAGTCATACACCCAACAGACAAGATTATCGGCTTTGCGATAAGACCTCACCCAAAACACATCAAAATATACAAGTCCAGCTTCAACAGACCACCAACTTATATTTAAGTCATAGGGTACTCGTCCACGCAGTAGTTATAATAAACCAATCTTTATTTATTTTAGTACTTTGATAACGACTATTATCGCATGGTCTATTTCTACGTATTCTGAATATGCATACACTATTGGTGAGAGCGGACTACTCACTGATTAAAGATAAACCATTCCCTATTTAGAAACCATAGTGTAATGATCTAAACCTTGATAAAATGTCCAGCTTCATCAATCGATCAAGAACAATTTTTCTATTATGTGTTAGTATCCCATAATCTACATCTTACTATGAAAGCACAACCCAATCACGTAGATTACTTACTAACACACGTAGACCTTTAATGTGAGAATATATATAAACAAACAACTATTAATGAATGAAACTTTTATTAATTTTTAAAATACAAAAATACACAGTACATTTTGGGTATATATTCCAATAATTTTCCACTTGCACTAAATGGACTATGATAGTCCATATGCACCTATCCCTTTGACATCCAAGTGTCTTTTAAACACATTCTCTGTCAAAGGCTTAGTAAATAGGTCTGCCAGATTATTTGCTAAGGAAATTTGATCAATTACTATTTCCTATTTCTGGATGAACTCTCGAATCAAGTAATACTTCCTTTTAATATGCTTGCCCTTCCTATGGTTTCTTGGCTCCTTACATTGTGACACAACTCCAAAATTGTCACAATATATTGTTATGGGCCTATCTATGTATGGCACAACTCTAAGTTCTAAAACTTTAGGAGCCAAACTGCTTCTTTTGAAGCTTTTGAAGTTACCACATACTCAACTTCTATGGTAGATCTGCAATACAAAATTTCTTGAAACTCCTCTATCAAATAGTCCCTCCAAACAAAGTGAAGATATATCCCACTAGTGAATTTCTTTCATCTTTATCCACCTACAAATCTGAGTTAGTGTAACCGGTAGAAATTAGGGCATCGGCTCTATAAACTAGCATATAATCCCTCGTTCCCTTTATGCACTTGAGTATATACTTTACAGCTTGCTAATATTCTTCCCCAGGGTTTGACTAATACCTACTAAACATGCCTACTACAAAGTAGATATCTGACTTAGTACAAAGCATGACATACATGAAACTTTCCATTATTGAAGCATAGAAAATTCTACTCATCCTATCATTTTCTTCTTGTGTCCTAGGACACTGCTCGGAAGATTAAGTTAATCCGTGTCTATAGGGTATGATTGCCCCTTTGCACTGATCCATGCTAAACATAGCTAGTATCTTGTCAATATAAGTTGATTGGGATAAGCCTAACATTCTTAGCTTCCTATCTATAAGAAGCTTAATGCCGAGAATGTAACTAGCTTCTCCTACATCTTTCATGCTAAATTGATTTGATAGATAAACTTTTATAGATGACAATGTCCCTGCATTATTTCTAATGAGTAGAATATCATCTACATAAAGTAACATAATGGACACATTATTCTCATCTGATTTTCTATATATATATATGGTTTATCCACATTTTGTATGAACCCATAAGACTTCAAAGTCTCATCAAAATACATATTCCATGCCCGTGATGCTTGCTTAAGTTCATAAATGGACTTCTTAAACTTGCAGACCATATATCCATGGCCTTTTGCAACAAAGCCTTCAAGATGGGACATATAAATGTCTTCGTTAAGATAGCCATTAAAAAAGACTGTCTTGACATCCATTTGCCATATCTCGTAGTCATAGTGACGTATAATGGCCAAGAAAATACATATAGACTTAAGTATGGCAACAGGTGAAAAGGTATCCTCTTAATCGATTCATTCTTTCGGAGTATAACCTTTTATGACCAATCTTGCTTTAAAGGTTTCCACCTTTTCATCCACACCTCTCTTTCTCTTGTATATCCACTTACAAAATATGGGTTTAATCCCTTCAGGTGCGGTGACAAGATCCCATACTTGATAGAGGAACATAGACTTAATCTTAGCATCCATTACAGTTTACCATTTGTCCACATCAACATTAGTAATGGCTTCATCGTATCTAGCGGGATGTTGTTCTTGATGGTCGGAGATGACTTCAAAGGCCTCTCCACTCTATCTCTCAGGAACCTTAGATATCCTCCTATTATGACACGACTCAATATGTATGGGAACATCTGGTTGTGTCTCTTTTGGTTCCTCAATTAGGTGCTAGAAGTTGAAGCGTCCATCAATTTCTCTTCCAATTCCACATTACTCAAAACCTTAGTAAATACACTTTGTTCATCTTTTAAGTACTTAGCATGAGTACTAATAAGTACCTTTTTCTCTTGGGGATGATAAAAGTATCCACCCCTTGCTGCTTTTGGATACCCTTCTGATAGGAGCTAAAATCACCATTATTTTTCTAGTTATTTGAGATTGTTTTGATATACATTTGTTGTAATAACTAGGCATATTCCTTCGTATTTGACATTTTGCTTGTAGAAAGTGTTTTTGATGAATTTATGCAGATTTGAGTTGATTTCGAGCAAAACTGAAGATTTTCTAGAATACGCTTGGTGCCAAGTATGGCAAGTGGACCAGTTGTCAGGTCCATTCTGAACGGCCAAAATAAAACTGAGCAAAATTCAGAGGAGGAGCAGATTAGACTGGGCAGATGGTGCGTCAACTTAACCCGATGCCAGGCCCGTTCTAGGAAGCCAAAATCTTGTGCACGAATTTAGAAATTTTCCAATGATTTTGAAAAATTTCCGAATCCCACTCGACCAAGACTTCCCAAACTACAAATTTAGCATCTAAGAGACCTATAAAAGCAAGAGAAAACACAAGGAAAATGGGGGCAGATCCAAGAGCTAAAATTCCAAATACTTATTGAAGGAGGAATTCACCAAATTAAATAGGGTTGTTCAAGAGAGTCTTTAATGGAGAATAAAGAGGCTTGTGTATGAGTGCTTTCTTTTATCTTTGTTTTCTTGTTCTTAAATAATGATGTATTCAATATTTTTTTTGTAATTTAACATTATTTTGGATTCATGATTTTGTATTAATTTAGTTATTTGATCAATTCTTTATCATATTTGGTATTTGATTACTTGTTATCATTGACTATTGATGCGAGTTCTTCTAATTAACTTAGGAAAATAATGTTAGGAGTTTATTGCATTAATTTCGTATGTGTCAAATCTTAATAAACGTGGGTGACAAAGTTAGGATGATAGGATTAAAGTAATCAAAGATTAGTTGATTTCACATCGATCTAAGGATCATTAGCTAATTTTATGTTATGAGGAATTGAGCTTAATGCATTGATAGGGTTTAAATTAGTCATATTTTTCCTAGTTATTTAAGGCTATTTTGTGATACATTTTATTCAATAACTGGTCATATTCCTTCATATTTGAGATTTTACCCTTGGAAAGGTGTTTTGTACATTATTTCAGATTTTAGGGGTAAAACAAAGCAAAAACGTTGCAAAACAGAACATAGGCGATGTCGGACAGGCCAGAGGAAGCGGCACCAGCCACGTGCTATTGGCACGCACTTTGAGGTGATAGAAAAAATTAGTAAATAGACTAGAACAGAATAGAATCAGCACTGGCGGAGAAGCTGGAATTGGCACCGGCTACACTCTGGAAAATATTACGCGGAAAGCGAGAAAAATCGGGGAACAACTGCTTAAACAGAACACAACCGGTGCCGATTCTAGAAGCTAAGGCGGCGTCAGCTGTGAAGCTAAGGCGGCGTCAGCTGTGATTTGTAGTTGAGGTGGTGGATTGAATTTTGCACGCGATTTTTGGTAAGCTGTAGAATTTTAGTATCTTCCTACTTCTAATTGGCCAAAAACCTGAATTTAGGCTTCTCAAAAGCCTATAAATACAAGGAGAACACAAGCCAGACACATGAATTCAAGAAGCTAAACAGGAAATTAGTCAAATCAATGGAGAAATTCATCAATTCAAGGAGGGTTGTGCAGGAAGGTCTTCAAAGGAAGAAGAAGAAGACTTGTCTATGAGTTCTTTCTTTTACTTTATTTTTTTTTCTTGAACAATGATGTATTAATTGTTTTATTGTAATTTGACATTGTTTTAGATATTCATGATTTTTAGAGTTACTTTAACATTTTGATTAATTGATTATTGTTCTTGGTTTTTAATTACTTATGCTAATTGCTAGATTAATTGGTTGTTCATTTCCATTAACTTGCTTGACCAAAGGGGTTGATGGTGGTTTCAATTCATTAATTTCATATTTGTTG
This sequence comes from Voacanga thouarsii, assembly GCA_026120185.1. Classification (NCBI taxonomy): domain Eukaryota; kingdom Viridiplantae; phylum Streptophyta; class Magnoliopsida; order Gentianales; family Apocynaceae; genus Voacanga; species Voacanga thouarsii. The sequence continues at coordinate 2,390,247 of JANUWF010001937.1, forward strand.
TCTATTAACTTACTTGACCATAGGGGTTAATTGCAAAGAACTGGGTAATTAAAGATTAATCAATGTCTGCCCGACCAATGATTCATTTGTTAGTTTCATGTTTTAAGTTTGCCTGACCACGGAAATTTAATCAAGTATTGTGTTTCATGCGTCTTTTGGGTGAATTAGTTTAGACCGATTTATCTAGGAGATAGTGATTTCATAGATTGGCCAAAGAAGTGAATCTACCTTAATCCTTCATGATACCACGGGAGTAGTTAGTTATGATATTGATTAAGTACTTTAAGATCATGTTTGTCAAAGTAATTATTGGGTTACATACTTTTCCATCCTTGTCTTATGTATATTATTTTGTTTTTTTTTTCCTTTTTATTTCTTTTTCACCTTAATGAATCGATTAGACAATGAAAGATAGGGGATTAATGCATACTTGTTCCTGGAGGATCGTTACTCGTTTGAACCTTATACTATGTTAATGATGGGTACGCTTGCTCATATGTGTAATTTGGGATTAACGTTTTAATTTAAACTTGATTGGGAATGTGCTTATTTTTATATGATTTTTATACCCAAATAAATACGCATCAAGTTTTTGGTACCATTGCCGGGGAACAATATCATAAAACCTTGGATTTCGTTGATTTAACCATGTGAATATATAAATATGTTAATATGTAAAATTATTTTCTTTACAAAATAGTGCCAGTTGTTGCATTATGTATTTTTGTACTCTAACTATGTTTACTTGACTAACTCTGTCTTCTTTTAATTTTGTGCGACTGATGCATTTTAACTATCTATCTATGTTCAGGAAAAATGGCAATTTGGAACCAAAGGAGGTTTAATGAGGGGCAGTACCCCCCAATATACCTCCAAGATAACGCTTAAAACCCCAGAATCAATAGAGCTTGTGACAGTAATTGAAAATTTTGCTGTCCACGTCACGAGACGCTTCCAAGAAATAGATTCCACCTTTGAAAAATTTGATGAGATGATTCGCAATATGGAGAGACAAATCTGGTTTTTGACTAACATAGTGTTAAAATCTCAAGAACTAGCAAGAAAAGAGGAAACAGCGGCAATCGCATTACGAAGTGGAAAGGAGTTACCCGACATTACAGATTGTAACCGGCGCCGGCCATCTTGTACAACCGAAACCCATGATTCCAACATACAACCGACGTGAGCTGCACTAGGAGAACCAGCGCCGGCTGTACCCTGTTCTTCTTCTGAGAACCCCACTAAAAGGTCCACTTTTCAGCCTCAAATTCCTTATCCTACTCGTATACAGAAAGCCCAGAAAGAGGCCCAATTTGACAAATTCCTTGAGCTATTCAAACAATTGCACATAAACATCCCACTCAGTGAAGCTCTAATCCACATGCCCAAATATGCCAAATTTCTCAAAAGCATACTTGTAAGTAAAAAGCGATTGGAAGAACTGTCCACAGTGGTACTAGATGAAGAATGTTTAGCCATATTGCAGGACAAACAAAAATTGCCACACAAAGAAAATGATCCAGGGAGTTTCTCTATCCCATGTTTAATTGGCACTTTTCAATTCTGTAATGCATTGGCTGACTTAGGTGCTAGCATTAATTTATTACCATATAAAATATTTAAAAAGCTAGGCCTAGGAGAACCTCAACCTACTAGGATGACTATTCAACTTGCAGATAGATATATCAAATATTCTACGGGTATAATTGAAGATGTGTTGGTCAAAGTGGATAAATTCGTATTTCCAATGGATTTTGTTATTCTTGATATGGATAAAGATTCTAAAGTCCCTTTAATCTTTGGTAGACCCTTCTTAGCTACAGTAAAGGCATTAATTAATGTTTATGGAGGGAGATTGACACTTAGGGATGGAAAAGAGGAAGTAGTAATTCAAATCCACAAAAGCATGCAACACCCTTTATCTTCTAATGATTCTTGTTTAAGAATTGATAGTCTTGACGAACCTATTTTGGAGTTTATGCAGGAATCATTGGAGAAGGAGATGGTGGAAACTACAATAGCATATTTGGAGGACTCTGTTGATGAGGATGGGATAATGAGTCACACAAACATCGAGAAAAGCAGTTTGAGAAAAATGAAATCATCCATAAAGGATCCCTTGAAATTGGATCTAAAAGACCTACCTGAGCACTTGGAATATGTGTTTTTAGCTGAAGGACATAAATTACCGGTGATCATTGCCAAAGATCTCACTAAAGAGCAAAAGACTAAACTGGTAAGTATGTTGGGGAAATATAAGGGCATTATAGCTTGGAAGATCACTGATATAAAGGGAATTAGTCCATCTTTTTGCACTCACAAGATTTTAATGGAAGAAGGTACAAAACTCGTAGTACAACCCCAACATAGGTTGAACCCACGCATGAATGAAGTGGTAAAAGGCGAGGTGATTAATCTTTTAGATTCAGGTATTACTTACCCTATCTCTGATAGTGTTTGGGTGAGTCCTACTCAGGTGATACCAAAGAAAGAAGGAATGACGGTAAGCCCCAATGATAAAAACGAGCTCGTCCCTATGAGATTGGTCACAGGTTGGAGGTTTTGCATTGATTATAGGATGTTAAATAAAGTCACTAGGAAAGATCACTTCCCTCTCCCTTTTATTAACCAAATGTTGGAAAGGTTAGTTGGACATGAATATTATTGTTTCTTGGATGGATTTTCTGGCTACCTACAAATCCCCATAGCTCCTGAAGACCAAGAGAAAACCACTTTTACATGTCCATATTGTAATTTTGCATATCGTCGAATGTCGTTTGGCCTTTCAATGGGCCCGAAACATTCCAAAGGTGCATGACAACTATATTCGAAGGACTCGTGGGGGACATCATGGAGGTATTTATGGATGATTTTTTAGTTTTTAGTGATTCATTTGATTTGTGCTTATCTAATCTTGAAAAGGTACTAGCACGATGTGAAGAGACTAATCTCATGCTTAACTAGGAAAAATGCCACTTTATGGTGCAAGAAGGGATTGTGTTGGGGCATAAAATTTTAAGGAAGGATATAGAGGTGGATAGAGCAAAGATTGAAGTAATTGAGAAGCTACCTTCTCCTACTTCTGTGAAAGCTATAAGGAGCTTTTTGGGTCAGCGGGTTTTTACAGGAGGTTTATCTTAAATTTCTCTAAAATTTCTAAACCTCTTACCTCTCTACTTGAAAAAGATGTTGTGTTTAATTTTGATGAACAATGCCTTAATACTTTCACCTTGCTTAGGGAAAATTTGATTAATTCACCTATTTTGATTGCACCTGATTGGTCTCTTCCATTTGAACTAATGTGTGATGCGAGTGATTTTGCTCTAAGGGTAGTACTTGGTCAAAGGAGAAACAAGCACTTTCAACCCATATACTATGCAAGCAAGACCCTGATAGATGCACAAGAAAACTACACCACAACGGAGACAGAATTGCTTGCCATAGTGTTTGCTTTTGAAAAATATCGTTCTTATCTTATTTTGTCCAAAGTCATTGTTTACACAGACTATTCCGCCCTAAAGTACCTACTAACCAAGCATGAATCTAAACCAAGATTGTTAAGATGGGTATTATTGTTGCAAGAATTTGATTTAGAAATTAGGGACAAGAAGGGGGTAGAAAACTTAGCTGCAGATCACTTGTTGAGATTAGATAATCCCAACTTGGAATCATTGGTTGAAGAAAACATCAATGACACCTTTTTGGAAGAACAACTCCTACTCATAGAAGATGAGACTCCAAACACTCCTTGGTTCGCAGATTTTGCTAATTACATGGTTGCAGGAATCATTCCCAAGACTCTCACAATGCAGCAAAAGAAGAGATTCCTCTCCGATGTAAGGCATTACTTTTGGAAAAATCCTTATCTATTAAAGTGTTACGCGGACCAAATTATTCGAAGATCTGCGGACTCTAAGGAAGGAGAAGATATTCTTAAATATTGTCATGAAAGACTTACTGGAGACCACTACCAAGCAAACAACACTGCACGAAAGGTGCTTGATTCTGGATTCTATTGGCCCACATTGTTCAAGGATGCCCACCAGTTTGTTCAAAATTGTGACAGGTGTCAACGCACAGGTAACATTTCTAAATCTAATGCGATGCCATTACAAAATTTTCAAGCCTGTGAAGTATTTGATTGTTGGGGGATAGATTTCATGGGACCTTTTCCGAGTTCTTTGGGAAACAAATACATTTTGGTAGTAGTAGATTATGTTTCTAAGTGGGTAGAAGCGCAAGCCTTACCAACTAATGATATCAAGATTGTGATAAAATTTTTGAAGAAACTCTTCACCCGTTTTGGTGTGCCTAAGGTTCTCATAAGTGATAAGGGGACTCATATTTTTAATACTCAATTAGCCAAAGTTCTCAAACATTTAGGAGTCAACCATAGGTTTGCCACCCCCTATCATCCCTAAACAAGTGAACAAGTTGAAGTGGTTAACAAGGAACTCAAAAGAATCTTGGAAAAAATTGTTCACCCAAATCGAAAAGATTGGAGTCTTAAATTAGATTATGCTCTTTGGGCATACAGAACGTCTTTTAAGACCCCAATTGGTACTACTCCTTTTCGCCTAGTTTATGGAAAAGCATGTCATTTACCTATTGAGATTGAACATAAAGCTTATTAGGTTATAAAACTTGTTAACCTTGATCTTGAGGCAGCTGGACAATCAAAGTTGCTCCAACTCTCAGCCTTAGAAGAGTTGTGCAAGAATACATATGATAATTCCATGCAGTACAAATAAAAGGTCAAATGATGGCATGATCAGCATATCATTCAACATCATGAATTTAAGATAGGGGATCCAGTGTTGTTATTCAACTCCCGCTTACGAATTTTTCCAAGTAAATTGAAATCTAGATGGATAGGGCCATACACGGTAAGTAAGATATTCCCCTTTGGCACCCTTGAGATTACACACCCCACTAGGTGCACTTTCAAAGTCAATGGCAATCGCGTGAAACACTATTTTGGAGAACGCCTTTGCAATACAGATCAAGAGGAGGTGCTCTTTGACACTACAACATAAAAATTTTGGGGTTCTCTCGACATCTTTAGTTTGGGTTGTATACTTTTTATGTTTCTCCTATTTTCTTTACTTTCAATTTATGTTTCTTTTCTAGTTTTTATGCTTTGGTATGTTTCTTTTGCTTTTTTTTTAGGTACTTCGACAATGCCTCTTTTTTTCAGGAATTCGACTTCCTTGTATACAAGAACTTCACTGTAATGTAAGTATTGTCTTTCTTCTCCCTTCTCTTTTATATGTTTGGTCCCGTGGCATTATTTCTTCTTTGTTCTATCCATTTGTCCATTGAGGACAATGTCCAATTTAAGTGTGGGAGAGTAGTTAGATTAAGAATTCTTCTATGCATTATTTCTATTATACTTCATTGTGAGTAAATTTGTGAGAAATTTTTGTGTTTTCTTTGCAATTTCAAAGAGGTATTTGTAATGCATGTCTTTGTGATAGATCATAAGAGCATATGTTCTATATCATTTGTGACTTATACATGACTTTTTGCACACATTTGGACTAAGTAGTTCTTGATCAAATGCTTTACATTGTTCTTAAATATGTTTTTCTACTAAAATTCATTGAGCATCCTAGAACTTACTTGAATACCTCTCGAGGTGAAATAAGAAAGACATTCATGATTTAACTTAGGGATGACGGTAATAGGCCTTATTTGGATAGTTTGAGCCTTTCAAGCCTACCTATTTTATATATTATCTCTAGTGCCTATTTTGAGCCTAAATTGTTAATTTCTTTCTTTAATCCCGTTATCATTCTTTGTCCATTATGTATTTACGAGAGTTTGATAATTCTTCCAAATCTTTGATTGCTCTGGATGGATAAAAGTACAAGTAGGGAGTTGTGAAGGAGAAAGTAATTGCAGATGTCATGACTTGTTACTTTCAATCAGGCCTTATGTATTGAGTTGAAGTTGAGAAAAAGAAAGGGAAGAAAAAGAAGAGAAAAGATTGAAAATAAAACAAGAAACAAAAAGCTGCTAGAAAATATGAGAAGAGAGAAACTGAGAAAGAAAAGAACAATAGCAATAACAACAAAAGAAAAGAGAAAAGAAAGAAAACAAGAAAAATTGAATGAGAAAGAAAAGAAAGATCACAAGAGGAATGGTGATTGAGCTGTAAAAGTTGAGTTCACATCAAGTTCTTGACACCATTGCTGAAAATTTGAGCAATCTTGTGAAGAAAAATTATTGATGAGTTGGGAAGGATTGAAAAAACAATGCAAGGTTTGCTGGAGTTGAATTGTAATTGCTAAACAAGGTTATGGGTTTGATTGATTTCGGGATAGGAGAGCAAGAGAAGTTTGGAAGTTATTGATACATTTTGTTTATCCTTTTCTTGCGTACTCTCAACCTCTTTGATAATTGATTCTCCTATATCCTTCGTTTGACAAGCTACATTACAAGCCCTTTAGCCTTACATTACAAGCTTAAAAGTCCTACTTGACCTAAGTAGAATCATGATATGTCTCGGATTAGTGGAAAGAGTGTATGAAAGGTAAGCTTATGGAATGCATAGTCTTTTTGAACTAAATTCTTTCCAATGGTTTGAGAATGATGTTCAAGTATTGAAATGGTTCTACTAGTCATGATATACTTACACAAGTCTTGCGTTTGCAATGAAAGATATAGTAACTTATGTTTTTTGTTCTTGAATGAAGAAAGCATTAGAGATATCATTTTGGAATTGACTTGAGTGATTGATGAAAACCTTGTGTTTTTCTTACTTATCTTTGATACTTTGCTTGAGGACAAGCAAAGAGCTAAGTGTAGGGGAATGTGATAGGGCCTAAATTAGTTATATTTTTACTAGTTATTTAAGGCTATTTTGTGATACATTGTATTCAAAAACTTGTCATATTTCTTCATATTTGAGATTTTACTCTTGAAAATGTGTTTTGTACATTATTTCAGATTTTAGGGGTAAAACAAAGAAAAAACGTCCCAAAACAGAATATAGGTGGCGCCGGACAGGCCAGGGGAAGTGGCGCCGGCCACGTGCTGTTGGCACGCAATTTGAGGTGACGAAAAATTAGTAAACAGACCAGAACAGAACCAGCGCCGGTAGTGAAGCTGGAACCGGCGCCGGCTACACCCTGGAAAATATTGCGCAGAAAGCGAGAAAAATCGGGGAACAACTGGGTAAATAGAATACAACCGGCGCCAGCTCTAAAACCTAAGGCGGTGCCAGCTGTAATCTTTGGTTGAGGTGGTGGATTGAATTTTGCACACGGTTTTTGGTAAGCTGCAGAATTTTAGTATCTTCCTACTTCTAATCGGCCAAAAACCCTACACCAACGAATTTAGGCATCTCAAAAGCCTATAAATACAAGGAGAACATAAGCCAAACACATGAATTCAAGGAGCTAAACAGGAAATCAATCAAATCAATATAGGAATTCATCAATTCAAAGAACGTTTTGCAAGAAGGTCTTCAAAGGAAGAAGAAGAAGGCTTGTCTATGAGTTCTTTCTTTTACTTTATTTTTTTTTTCTTGAACAATGATGTATTAATTGTTTTATTGTAATTTGACATTGTTTTAGATATTCATGATTTTTAGAGTTAATTTAACCTTTTGATTAATTGATTGTTGTTCTTGGTTTTTAATTACTTATGCTAATTATGAGATTAATTGGTTGTTCATTTCCATTAACTTGCTCGACCAAAAGGGTTGATGGTGGTTTCAATTCATTAATTTCATATTTGTTGTCTATTAACTTGCTTGACCATAGAGGTTAATTGCAAAGAACTGGTTAATTAAAGATTAATCAATGTCTGCCCGACCAAGGATTCATTAGTTAGTTTTATAATTTAAGTTTGCCTGACCACGAAAATTTAATCAAGGATTGTGTTTCATGCATCTTTTGGGTGAATTAGTTGAAATCGACCAAGTGATACTAATTTATCTAGGAGATAGTGATTTCATGGATTGACCATAGAACTGAATCTACCTTAATCCTTCATGATGCTAGGGGAATAGTTAGTTATGATATTGATTAAGTACTTTAAGATCATGTTTGTTAAAGTAATGATTGGGTTACATACTTCTCTATCCTTGTCTTATGTATATTATTTTATTTTTTCCTTTTTATTTCTTTTTCACCTTATTGAGTCAGTTAGACAATGAAAGATAGGGGATTATTGCATACTTGTTCCTGGAGGATCGATACTCATTTAAACCCTATGCTATGTTAATGATGAGTACGCTTGCTCATATGTGTAATTTGGAGTTAACGTTTTAATTTAAACTTGATTGGGAATGTGCTTATTTTTATATGATTTTTATACCCAAATAAATACGCATTATGCATATTTTGGTTATGTTAGTTTGATTGGGAAATCTGATAATTTCATCAAAAGATAGTAATTCTATAGATTGGGAAATAAAGTAGAATTTATCTAAGTAGATTTATGACTTGGGAAACAATTGAATTTTACTTTGTATTCCTTTATGATGTCAAGATGTTAATTAATTGAGAGAATTGTTAGTTGGTTCATTATCATGTTTTTAGGATAAGTGTCAAAATTGCATATTCCTACATCCTTGAATTGTATATATTTCTTTATTTTTTTTCTTATTTTCTCATTTTATTGGGTTGATTAAACAATAAATGAAAAGTGATTAGTGTGTACTTGTTCCTTTGACGATCGATACTCGTTAATTCCCCATGTTATGCTTGCGATGAGTATACTTGCTCGTATATGTATTTTGGAATTAATGTTTTAATTAAAACTTGACTAATGGATGGATTTAAATTTGATGATTTGTATACACCCAAAATTTATGCATTAAGTTTTTTGCATCGTTGTTGGGGAACAATATTATGAAAGCTTGGATTTTGTTAATTTAACCATGTTTATATGTTTATATGTTAATATGTAAATATGTATATATATTCCTTGTATGAATTGGTGCCATATTTTGTTTTCTTGTATACTTGTAAAATAATGTCCCTATATGTTGTTATTCTCTCTAACTTAATTTGTAAGCATATCCTAACTGTCTAACTTGTAAATTCTATAATTTCACTATTTTCTGTCTTATGTAGACCTTACTCTTGGTTTATGACCCAATGATCCAAAGCCAACATAGTAGATCTGGATCCAAAAATCGAGAGAACCCTCACCAAGGTCCGAAAGGTTGTAAGCAAAAGGGTAATGACAGATATGGAGGTAAATCAGCCCAACAATAGTAGTAATGGTGAAATTAATAGGCGGGCTATGGATGATTTTGTAAAACCTGCAATCTCGGTACGGGCTCAAGTATCACGAGGCCTAGAATAGAAGCTAACAATTTTGAAATAAAGCCCAGTATAATTCAAATTATCCAAAACATGATCCAATTCGATGGATTACATGAGAAAGATCCTAATGCCCACCTTGTGAGCTTTTTAGAAATTTGTGACATGTTTAAAATGAATGGGATTTCTGACGATGCCATTAAGGTAAACTTTTTTCCTTTTTCGTGAGAGATAGAGAAAAATCGTGGTTAAAATCTTTGCCCACCAAATCCATTATTACTTGGAATGTGTTAGCTGAGAAATTTTTGGTAAAATATTTTCCACCAGCTAGAACATCCAAACTTAGGACTGATATTTTTGCCTTCCAACAATTAGAGTCTAAAAACCTTTCTGAGTATTAGGAGAGGTTCAAGGAAATGCTTAGAAAATGTCCTTACCATGGATTTGATTTGGGTATGCAAATGTAAATCTTTCAT